>JAQPPZ010002492.1:663131-1326262 GCA_028583015.1 Wollemia nobilis
GGTATTTTCAATATTTTTTAAAACATTCTTATTTATAAGCTAATATGGAAGTCCAAAACACCTAACCCACACTAGAAGCTTCTTAATATGTATGTCTCAATTGAAAAAAAATTGTTCCATGGCCTCAAATAAAGTGCATCTCTTCCCATAAACCATGGGCCACTAGCCATTATTTTATCCCTAATTTTTGAACTGGAAAAGATGATGAGGAAAAAAACTTAATGAAGAAAAATCACAGAATAATTTGAATTCAATCCCCACTTCCACTTGATCCAATTTTGAATCTCCAAAATCCCTGGCCATGATCTATGGAACTTACATATTAGCCCTCTACTTTTAAGAATCATTATATCATGCTCAATCATCTCATCCTTGATACTTACTTGGTGTACCATATGCTACCTGGATCGAACATACCATGTATTCGCTCTTTTGCTTATCTCTAGCATGGGTCTTCATACTTCCAACAAGGGCATTTTGATTTCTAGCTAGGGCATTTTGACTTCCCATTAGGACTTTCAAAATGACTTTCCTTCCAAAATAGCTAGCTTGCTCTTGGCTTGCACTCCCTCTTGGTTTGCACTCCTTCTCTGCTTGCACTCACTCTTACTCCCAGATTGCACTCTCTCTTGCCTCACACTTACTCCTAGCTTGCACTCCCTCCTAGCTCACAATTGCTCGTGTCTCTTCTTTTTCTTGGTGTTCCTTCACTTCAACAATTTTTTGGAAACAATGTTCCACGCATTCGTGGTAAGGGTTTGAAGCATTGATGCACTCTGGATGAACCTACCACTCTTTCACCATGATTGAATCCCAACTTGCACTCCCTCTTAGTTTGCACTCCATTTTGGTTTGCACTCTCTCCCTGCCTCGCACTCATTTCCAACTTGCACTCCCTCTTGGCTCACAATTTATCTTGTATCTTCTTTTTCTCGACGTTCCTTGGCTTCAATTTTTTTTTGGAAATAATGTTCTGCACATTCATGGTAAGGGTTTGAAGCATTGATGCACTATGGATGAACCTGCCACTCTTCTGCCATGACTGCTACACTTACTCCTAGTTTACGCTTGCACTCACTTTTAGCTGCACTCACTTGCACTCGCTTTTGGCTGCACTTACTCCCAGATCGTGCTCGCACTTGCTGTTGCACTTACTCCTGGCTTGTGCTCGTATTTGTTGTTGCACTTACTCTCATATCGCACTCGCACTTAGTGTTGCGCTTACTCCCGTATTGCATCGCACTCACTACTGCACGTACTCTCACCTTGTGCTCGCAATTAAATTTCAAATAAATTTTAAAATATTAATATAATAAGAATTAAAGTTTTGTTCATTAATTTGTGATTAAATCGTTAAAATCAAACGTATCATATAATAAATTTAAGTTCAATCTTTTAGAAACATAATATCCTTATGCATTAATTTATTTAACCAAAAATAATAATTAAGTCACATATTTTATGTAAAATTTTGTGAAGCTACAATAAGCTACAAGCGTACCGCAGTGGTAAGGGATTTAACTTCTTTTAAAGAGGTCCAAGGTTCAAACCCACTCAATATGAGGGAACCAAGACCTCTCATAAATACATGTATAAATTTGTTAAACAAAATTATTTTATTTTTTGTTACATAGGGGAGTTGGTTACAACCACTATTTTTAGTAACTGGTAAGCGCATGGTTCAAACCACAAGGACTGCTCCCAATAGCCTATTGGTCTCATTGTTGACCCAACATGATATGGAGACCACCAGTCGCTCAGGGTTTGTATTAGTAACTGGCAAGCACAGGGTTCAAACCACAAGGACTGCTCCCAAAATCCTATTCATCTTATTGTTTACCTAACATGAGATGGAGACCATCGATCGCTCAAGGTTTGTACCGTCATTGTCAGTCTAGCGTGCACTCAAAGGATTCAGCACAGACTACTACCTTTGCTAAAGCTAGTAGTGTACCCCAAGGTTTGAACCTAGGTCTCTTCTTGGCAAGTACTTAGCTAGTCAAGCCTTTACTAATCCACCTAGCCCTTGGGAACTAAAACCCCTCATAAAAACCTGTATAAACTTGTTAAAAAAATTTCTTGTTAATGCTTAAGATAAAGGGTTTCATCCAAGAATTATGAAAGGAGTTAAATACCGTCTTCTAAAGAGGATATTTGGCAAGAGTTACATATCCTCCTATAAATTAAAAGAGATACAACAATTAAAAAAAATTAATTCAAAAGGAATAAAAAAGAGTTATTTACATTTTCAAAATTTAACAAGAGTTTGTTAATACTTTTAAAAATAATATTATTATTACTTTTAAAAAGAACATTTATTTTTGGTATTTTGTATTGTATTTACATTACGGGCTTTGAAAGCAACCCAAAACCTTATTATAGTAGAGGCTGAGTGGTCATACGTAGAATAAAAATTCTAAGGAGATGTTGGGGAATTTAGAAACCCAATTAAATGATCATAATAAAAATCCTCTTGGACTCGAAAGAAAAAAGCAACAAAAACAGAGATTAGAATGGACAAGCCCCAACCAGACATATGCACCAGACCAAAAAACACATGCTTCGACTACAAACGCCCAACCTGAATACAACCCGACAAAAAGAAATATGCTAACCTAGATATACCAGAGAAAACCAGAGGTATTCTTATGCGCCTGAGGGCCCATACGAAGGGTCCCATGCCAGTCAATTCTTGTTGTTATCCTTTTTCCTCGAAGTGGTTCTTGTGGCACTCTGAATGTAGCATGATAAAATCTTGGAAGCCTCCTCCAGAGACTTGATGGTTGTGTTTATGTGCCTGACCACAAGCTCCAACAACATTTGGGAGCAAGGGTCATCTCTGTCACTACCAAAATAAAAAATGACATGAGTTGAGGAAGACGAGTGCTCCACCTTTGGCTTCTTGAGCCTAGCAGAGGACCTAGGCACCAGAGGAGTGTTCAAAGCAGCTGCACACTTCCTTTGATCACTTTGCCTAGCACTTGTGAGGGGTGAGGGATTTGAATGACCTTCAACTGAACTAACAACAAGGGAGTCATAAAAAATGTGGCCTCGACTGGGAGAAGGGGGTTTCATCGAGGGGATTGAAAGATACGAGCTTAAAATTATGGATAGGGGGTCGAGTGGCAAGGGTATGCTTGAAAATGATAGGCAGGAGACCTTGGTGAAGAGGCTTGCCATTGGACTTTTGGTATTTATTGAGGGTCAGAGAGAGGGAGTACAACAGATAGTTGGGGACACATACAACCTTGTCATCTCGGAGGTGATTGACAAAGGCAAGGTGGAAGCTCCTCAGGGGCTTCTCAAGGTCATCACAGGTTACACAGTGCATGACAAAGACAATCATGATGTTCTAGCGAGTCGGGAGGGACAAGCAATGGAGGGTAGATTTATCCCAATTTAGGCTCTTAGCTTTATCAGAGAATTGATCGATTTCTTCCTCCCAGTTGTGCTTGTCTCGATGGATGAAGCGAGCTATTAGCGAGAGACTAGAGATATCTGCTAACATCTCAATAGTTAATTTCAAGTGAATCCCTTGAACTGTAACCTCACCTTGGTTCCAAGAGGTGATGAAGTATTTGGTGATCTGGTCCTTGGACCCTGAAAAATTTTATAGGAAGGGGGTAAAACCTTTGGCATCCATAAAAATCTGGGCAGTGGGGTTTAGGTTAAACTAATCTGGTTTTATGTAAGCCATGCTATTAGCTCAGGGTCGAGGACTAAGGCAAAGACATATAGGGAAAAAGTAGAGGCTAGAGTTTAGTGAAACCAAACCAGGGTTGACAACAAAGGAGGCGAAAGCTAAAGGGGTAGAGCCTTTGCAAATTAAAAAGGAACGGGGCAAGCAAAAAAGTCTAGAAATGATGGAATCGGGCTGAGAAAAAATACGTTGGAATGATGTACAGGTTGGGGCTTGAGAGTGCTCGAGAAGAAATAATACATTGTCCCAATGCTTGAAAAGATCATTGTCTAAACGCCTGAGATTTGCATGATTGGGACAAAAGCGAAAAGTCTGGGATAAATCCGAAAAAAACCACTGCTTGGAAGATTGGAGGTGTTGGGAAGTACAATCGATAACTTGGGATGGCAGATAATGGTGGATATTCTCAGTATAATTAGCGAGGCAAAGATAGATATGCCTTCCCATAATTTTGTGTTTGGACACATAGCAAATAGTGAAGTAATGTTGGGCTTTGGTTACATGGAGTAAGGTGAATTTGCTGGTGCGTGTGCCACTGGCCTTGAGGTTAGGGCACCATAATAATTCAAACATGTGATGAGGGATAGGAGCTTCCCACCTCTTGCCCCCTACGAGCTCCCACATAATAAAAGTATAACTTTGCATTGTCCTGGTTCACTTGTGATGGTTACCTGTATTTAGGGATAAAAATTTGAGGACTCTAGCATTGGTAAGGAGAAGCCTTGTGACAAGCCTAGCTTTAAATTTCCTTTCATTAGGACTTACTGCTTTGACTATTATGCTTTTTACGAATTGCAACATTAATAACGTTCTGCGGGAAGTTATCTCTCCACACTTTGAAGCTATTAGAGGAAGCTGCCAAGTTGGCCATAAGATCATCAACATAATTGGCTTCATTGAAGTTGGGGTGGATGGTCGTCTGCGGTCGATTATGAAGAATATTTATGTATTCTTGGATGGTGTTGAAGACTTTCCAAGATAAAATATTATCATTCATCGTATAGCTAATTATATTCATAGAATCGCTCTCTATGATTGCTTCCCTGGGTTCCTCCTTGAGCAAAACAAAAAGTTGTTGGTTTGAGGCCCAAGGTACTCAAAAAATGAAAGGATCAGGTTACCTTTATGATCTCTAATGACCCTATCTACCCCAATAGTGCTATAATTTCCCTTGGAATTCCAATCAAAATTTAGCTTGATACAACCCTCCAATGGGGGCTTCCATTTGATATTAGCTCTGGGATTGGGCCTTGGCTGAACTCTGGAATCCTCCTTGAGGATGGAAAGAGATTTGAAGAGGGAGCATTCAAGGATCAGGGTTGGGACCAAAGATTAAGGGATAAGCTGAATATTTTTGGTGGTATAGGTGATAGATTTAGTAGCCACAGATAGGGGATCTTTAGAGGAGGTAGAGAAGGCTCTGTTGTTGTGCTCTAGCCAAATTTACCATATGAAGTGGTGGAGGTAGAAGGACCAAAGGGTGGAGAGCCTGGGATTGCTAGAGGGATTTGACCACTGGGAGAAGAGGTCAATGATTGAATTGGACCTAACCCAGTAGATGTGGAAGCAATTGAGCAGGTGGCCAAGGATGCTAGAGGAGAAGACGCAATTGATGAAGATGTGGTTCAAAGATTTCTAGTTAGAGAGGTACAGGTAGCAGCGATTATGGACCATGAATCCTCTTTTGGCCAAATTTTTGATAGTGAGGATTTATTTTGGATAGCAATCCAAGAGAAGACGCTTATTTTAGGTATAAGTTTATTCTTCCAAACCAGGTTAAAGGGAATAGTTGGAGCTTGGGAATTCTCTTGGAGGATGTATGCTGACTTTACAAAGAAGGACCCTTCATCAATTCCTCCCCAGATGGGTTTATCTTCAGCTTCTTTAGTGGGGATGGTGACTGTATTGAGAAGACTGAATAGGGCAGCAACTTGATTGGGAAAATTGACAACGTTAATAATTTTCCATCCAAGGTCTCCGTTGTGGCTATTGATGAAGTCAACCACCTTGCTCCCCTGGAGGGTATTAGTGGAAGGCTTGAGGACCGCCAGGGCTTTGTTTTCACTTAGAGTTTCACCTTGCAACTGCCTGTCTTACCAGAAGTTGATGTTGTTCCTATTGCCAAGAATTCATCTACTACCTTTTTGAATGAGGTTTCTGGTCTGAGTGATGGATTTCCAAAAAGCCAATCCATTTCGGGGCCCTTGATCATTCAAGAACTTATGGTTCTACATATATTTCTTCTTGACTATCTCGATCCATCTCACACTATTGTTGGTGCAGATCTTCTATGCATGCTTTGCTAGGACAACAAGATTCATTTTGGTGACTTTCCTAAGCCCAATGCCCCCTTGGCTTCTACTACAACAGATCAAATTCCAAGGCACCATGGGAATCCTATTCCTGTCTTTGCTCCCAAACCAGAGGAATATTTTTGGAGTTGCTCAATATTTGAGCTCACTGATGTTGGGACCCTGAAGATAGATAAGAAGTACATCATATGCTCTGGAGATAAGCCAAAGTAAGAGTAGCTTTGGTTGCCTGGGATAGAAGGTGACCTTTCCAGGAGGTCATTTGTTTTGAATTCTTTCAATGATGTTGTTCCACATTGACACTGTGGGGTTGCCTAAGAACAGGGGAAGCCCAAGCTAAGTGGTGGGGAGAGCCTCCGATGAGCATCCAAGGATCTGATCTATTTTGATTTATCGGATGAGGGGTGTGTTGATGAAGAAGATTTTGCTTTTGAGGAGGTTGATCGTCTATCCTGTAACATTCTCATACAATTGAAGGATGTTTTTAATGGCCTTGGCTTGAGAAAATGAGGTTGAAGTGGATAGGATAGTATCATCAATAAAATGCTAGTGGATAACAGGGTTAAGACTAGTGAAATTTTTTATCCCAAAAATCAGACCTCTCATGATAGCACTTACAATGGATCTTCCTAACGCTTCAGCCAGGATGATGAATAGGATTGGGGAGAGGGGATCTCCTTACAGTAGTCCTCTAGAGCTCAGTTTGAAACCAGTAGGAGACCCATTGACTAATATAGAGAACCAAGGAGAGGAGATGCAACCTTTTATGAGGTCAACCCAAGCCGAGTGGAAGCCAAATTTGATGAGGACATCAATAAGAAAGTCCTAGCTGACTCTATCAAAGGCCTTGTTTATGTCCATATTCAAGAGGAAGGCTGGTTTCTTGGCCATGATGGCAGAGTGCAGGACCTCATGAATGGTGATCACTCCATCAGTTATGGTCTTCCCTTTAACAGAGCTACCCTAGCAAGGATCAATGATATGAGGGAGGATCTCCTTAAGCCTATTGGCCAATGCTTTGGTTAGAATCTTGTAGAGAACATTGTAGAGGCTGATGGGGTGAAAGTTAGACATAGCTTTGTAGGACGACACTTTGGGAACCAAGGCGATGAAGGTGGAATTGATCAAGGATTGGAGGTCTCTAATTGTTGCATAAACTTTAGGGCCAATCAGATTCTAGAACGCTTAGAAGAAGTAAGGGGAAAAACCATCCGGTTTGGGATATTGCCCAAGAGGGCTTCTTTGGACTAGGGGGAAGCAGGAGGGGAGGTGCTTAGAAGGGATTGGAAGAAATTAACAAATTTATTCATAATTTTAGATATTTCCCTTGTGAGTCTTCCATTGTTGCAGGTGAGCTCTGACATTTTATTTGAACTTCTATTTCTTAATATTGACGTGTGGAAGAATTTGGTATTTGATTCACCATCCCAGAGCCAAAGTATCCTCGACTTCTATCTCCAATATGTTTCTTCTCTGGCTAGGATGTTGTGAAACTTAGCTAGGAGCTTGCCCTCTTCGGCTCTGATGTTGTTGTCCTGGTTACCTACTTGGATTTGCTGCTCTATGATTTCCAGTTTATATTTGACTATGTGCTTGCTTTTAAAGATATTTCCAAGATTTATTTGTTTTGGGTTTTGAAATTTTTTTAATGAATATGAGTTTTTGATAGATTTGGGCAGAGGGGGACCCTTTGAAGGACTGCTACCACCACTGAGAGATTTGATTCTTGAAATCTGGGTGATGAAACCACATCACCTCAAAGTGGAAGGGGGTATTGAAAGAAGGGGATTTGATGGCTTCAAGTAGAAGAGGAGTGTGGTCTGAGCCAATTTTAGGGAGGGATTTGAGGGTGGCATCTCCAAATATTAGAATATCCTCTCTTGAGAGAAAGAACCTGTCCAATTTAATCTAGATGAGGCTGTTTCCAACCCTTTTGTTAATCCAAGTGAAATTTACTCCTTTCAGTTGGACATCCATGACTTCGTTGGCATCTATGAACTCCCCAACCTCCTCCATGCTTTTGGTGAACGAAATGTTGCCTCATTTTTTATCATATTGGAAAAGAGGGCTATTTAAATCCCCCACGAGGATCCAGAGGATGGTATTGAAAAAGTTTCTCATTTGATTTATAGAGTTCCACAACAAGACTCTTTCAAGGGGGTTATTAGGAGCATAGACATTGGTAAGGATCCAGGTGTTATTACTGTTTTTGTAGTGAAAAAGCATATTTATGATCCTGTTTGAGGAGGAAATCATTCTTCCTTCAAATCTAATTAGATCCCACATGCACATCAGGACTCCAAAATTTCCTTGGGCAGGAGTGAAGACAAATTCACTTTTATTCTATATTTCTTTGGCAACTTTAGGAGAAGAAATATCATCTACTTTTGTTTCTTGCATGATGAAAATTGTAGGGTTGTACTCCTTTATTAGATTTGTAGCCAAACGTTGCTTTGGGGACCCGTTAAGACCTCTCACATTCTAAGTGAGAATATTCATTTGAAACTTTTTGATTTTTTGCCTCCCTTTGACTACTGTAGGGAAGGTTTGGGTCTTTTGGGTTCATCTTTGATCAGGTTCAAAGAGTTAGAAAGCAAGGTGGTTTGGAAGCTATTTACTATATCTTCTTCAATATTTTTTCTTCTTTGCTCAGTAGTAGATGATCTTCCTCTCTTTTTATCACTTTCATAGTCAATGAGGACTTTTTTGCTTCGAGTTTGCTTGGGACTAAAGTTCTCCAATATGGACTGGGATGGGATAGGGCTTCCTTCTTCTTAATCTTCAGAATGGATGGATTCTGGTCTGAAATTTTCAAGAGGGGGGTGAGAGGGATCAAATTTTTATGGAGATTCAGTGGATTCATTCTTGATTGGATCAACTTGGAGAGGAACAGATTGGGTTAGGGGTGGGGGATCAGCCGTTGGGAAGCCCATTTCACCCTCAAAGAAAATATGATTAGTTTCAAGTGAACGACATACCTGGTCTTGCTCTGGGTTTGAAGGAGAATTCATAATATTTTTTCCTTTGTCATCAGAGGAATTGTCCCTCTTTTAATAGTTTACGACCTGGTTTGCATGTGAAGATGAACTATTCTTTTTGGGAAAAGTTTGGATATTCTTGAGATGAAGGTTCTTTGATGGTTGGGAAAGAAACCATGGTTGGGATCTTATAGGAGGAGGCCTAAATATGAACTTGTCGGAGTCCTCAGGTTCCTTTGAAGGTTTAGCCTTGAGAAGGGAGCATTGGTTCCTAAGGTGACATTGTGTTTTACAATAGATGCAAAACACTAGCTTGTTTTCATATTATAGAGGTTGACGCCATCTAAAGGATCTTGAAATTAGGTTAATGAATGTGGGAAGATCATAATTGAGATTGGAGTTCACATAAATTCAAGTATGAACCATTATTGAACGTGCTTTAGTTGCAGAATCTATTACCACCAGGTATCCAACGGTCTTGGCGATGGCTCCCACGATGTCCTCGTGCCACAGGTGGAAAGGCACTTTTGGGATGCGGACCCAAATGAGTGCAAAGTTGATGCTCTAGGTTTTGGGATTAAAATACGCAACCCACATTATGAGGAACGCACTCCTTTTTCCCAGGAACCATGGTCCCTCTGTTATGATTCGACTTGCATCATCATGGTTGCATAGCCTTATGGCAAAAAACCCTCTAGAAAGGGCTACAATATCCATGATTCTAGAGGTTTTCCATTTGGAAAAGGCATAGTGCCTTATTGTCTCCATATTTGGTCATCCCCCAATGAACTTACTGATTAGGGAGTATGATTGCATTGAAACATAGCTGGAAAAGACCTCCTCTAGGATAACGATATCCACTCCGATAGGGGTTAGGTGGTTATCTAAGGTTTTTTGAATGTTTAGGCCATTGGAGATGACCTGAAAGTATGAAGGCCCACTAGGGATTCCCAGAGCTGGGCTCTTATTGGGGATGAGGCCCTCTGTAGGCATTTTATCGGGAGGTTCCTTATCCTGAGGGTCCTCGAGGGGCTTTCCTAAAAAACTCGTTCCACCAATAGTCACAGCTTCCTTACCTAGTCCAAATCCTTTGTTCGTCGCTCCAAAGGGTCGATTCCCGCCATCGCCATCACTGGTTCCCACCTCTGCCATCCGCTCTCCTTGCTCCTCCAGTGTCTTTAGAAATTGGATTTGAAAAATTCAAAAGAATATTTTCAAGTAGTTAAGATATTTAATTATTTTTAAATATAAAAAAAAATTATAATTTCATTCAAAAATTCAAGCAAAAAGCTATATATATTTTTCATAATTTAAGAGGGTTTGGTAAAAGTTATAGTATTTTTTTTCATAATTTAAAATAGGGTTTGATAAAAGTTATATTAATTTTTTGTTTCAAGAGGTTTGGTAGAAATGAATTCCTCGTGAATGTAAAATAAATTTGCTAATTATAATTAGAAGAAAATTCACCTAGAAGTCAAGTAAGATATTCTGCATCGTTTTCTTATTCAAAATTATTTATATTTTATTTCATGGGGATAATGTACCGGTTTGGGCTTTGGCTCTTCTTCGAGAGGTCTAAGATTCAAATTGCGACGTGGACGAGTGTGTGAGGGGATGGGTGTGTGGTGGTTGTGTTAAATTCCTTATTGATAAGCATGTCTCTTGTCTTTAAAAGGGGTCATGGTTGGTAGGAGACTTCTCAATCGTGTGCGTTGGTCGTAGGGGTTTATCACATTAACCAAATCTTAATTTTTTTTTTATTTATAATTAAAAATAAAAATAAAAAGAAGATTTAAATTTAAAAGACATAAATTAAAAAGATCAAAACTCAATAGACATTTTTCAATAAAAAAAATTGGTCATTGTTTGGTAGAACTTATTCCAAACTTATTTGGTCATTTTTCGTATGAGTTGTATTACGAATCCTTCATATTCTGTCCTAATCAATGGGGAGCCCTCTCCTCTATTTCATGCTTCCCGAGTCTTCGGTAGGGGGATACTTTATCTCCCTTCTTGTTTATAATTATGGCTGAAGGTTTGGGTCATTTTCTTAAATATCAGGTTCACCAAGGTCTTATTCATGGGTGGAAATAAGAAACTGCTAGGCCGACTATTTCTCATCTTTAGTTTGTTGATGATACTGCTCTCTTGGGTGTGGCATCTATTCGTGAAGCCACCAACTTTAGATGCATGTTGGATATGTATTTAGTTGTCTCTGGTTAGAATATTAATGAGCATAAGTCTACTATTTTTTTTTCAATACGGATCCCAGGATTCAATCTAGAATTGCTCAGATTCTCAAGTTTCAGGTTGGGACTCTTCCCTTTACGTACTTGGGGATTCCTATTTCTATTGGTCCTCTACCTAGATCGGTTTGGACTAGCATACTTGATAAATTCCGTAGTCGAGTTAGTCATTGGACTCACAAATGGTTGACTTTTGCTGATCGGGTTTTACTTTTGAAGTCGATTGTTCGGGCTTTATCGGTGTATAGATGCCTTATTCAGATTGCTCTGACAAGTTTTCTTCATGATCTGGATTCTCTTTCTAGGCAATTCCTATGGGCTGGTAATATTGATTCCTCAAAATTGAGTCTTGTTAATTGGAAGACTATTTGTCGACCGAAGTAGGAAGGGGGATTGGATCTCCGTCTAAGCTCTATTTCTGGGACTGCTTTGGCTGCTAAGTTGTATTGGCGTTGGTGTAGTAATCAGGAGCAAACTTGGGCTAGGATTATCTCCCACAAGTATCTTAGGGGGGTGGAATATTCTAAGATTCCTAGATACAACTTGATTGGTCGAGGATCATTTGTTTGGAATACTCTGAAGAAGGGTGTAGAGTTGGTTAAGCAGGGGTAGTTCTGGATTTGTTATACTAGGTCTCGGGATCTTTTTTGGCATGATTCTTGGGATGGATTTTATCCTCTCCTTAAAGAGTTTCCCCATATTCAAGATCTTGCTCAATGCTTTTTGGATGCTGGATGGGTGTAGGTGGCGAATTTCAAAACTGTTAAGTCCTTTGGTCAGATGGTTAGTTTCCAGTGGAAGGATCCTCGGGAATTGCCTGTTGGTGGCACTATGGATGCGAGGGTGGAACATATCCATATTTTTGGCTAGCAATCCCTGCTCTTGTTTGCCTAGGGATGATGTGCTAGCATGGGGGAGGAATAATAGAGGGATATTTTTGGTTGCTGCTAGTTATTGTGTTTTGGATCGACAATGGTTTGGAGAGGATGTAGTCCCGTGGTGGAAGTAAGTTTGGAATAAGTATGTTTGACCTAAGTGTAGTTTTTATGTGTGGTTGGCTACTCATAATCAATGTCCTACTTAAGATAATATTCAAAAGCATGGTTTTTTTTGTCCCTATTTATGCTATAATTATGGGAAGGATGAGGATTTTTTTGAGCATTTACTTCTCCAATGCAACTTTGCTTGTCAACTCTGGCATTATTGGTGGGGAGTGTGTAATCAACCTTGTTCACATGTTTCATATGTAGTTGATTTTTGGAGGAGTATGAGACGACCTCCTACAGGGGCTTTCTTTTTAAAAGTTGGGTGGAGCATTGGTCCTTCGTGCATTTTTGGTATATTTGGCTTCAGTGAAACCATCGAATTTTCCAAGGGAAGGAGTTAACTGCTTCTTAGGTTTGGCAGAGGATTTTGTGAATGATCCAAGAAATTGTGTTTGCAAAATATCAGATTATTTCTCCCATGGACCAAGAAGAATGTCATATCATGGAAATACTAGGTTATTTGGTTAATGGTCTTGGTCCTAATGTCTCTTGTAGATGGATGGGTCAAAGTAATCAGGTATGGAGTGCTGGTAAATGAAATCAGCCTCCTCCAGGATTTTTGAAGATTAATACGGATGGATCTTCCCGGGGTAATCTGGGTAATGCTGGTATTAGTGGTGTGGTGCGGGACAGTAGTGGTATTGTCCGATTTTTTTCTCTTGCTTTAAGGGATATCATTCTAATAACTTCATGGAATCCCTTGTGATTTTATATGCTTTGGAGCAAGGGTATGCTTTGGGTTGGTGTCGAATTATTTCTGAATATGATTCTCAGATTGTTATAAATTTGTTGAATTTTGGGG
Source organism: Wollemia nobilis (assembly GCA_028583015.1). Classification (NCBI taxonomy): domain Eukaryota; kingdom Viridiplantae; phylum Streptophyta; class Pinopsida; order Araucariales; family Araucariaceae; genus Wollemia; species Wollemia nobilis. The sequence continues at coordinate 676,216 of JAQPPZ010002492.1, forward strand.
ATAGTCTTCATGGGAGTTGGCAATTGAGTTGGATTGCTCGACAAATTTTCAATATCTCTGCTCACTTGGAGTTCATTTATTTTGTGCATATTCCCTGAGAGTGGAATAGGGTAGCAGATTTGTTAGCTAAATGGACTTCTGAGGTTTAGGATGGTTGGGATGTTCAGAATTGGTCTCAACTTTCTTTTGATTGCTCTCAATATCTCTCTTCTTTATTGAGAGCTGATATGTCTGAATAGCTTCTTCTTTTTCTTTGTATCTTGGATGTTTTGCTGATTTAATAAATTTTTACCTTCTTTTTCAAAAAAAAAATAATTTTTTTAATAATATTTAAAAAAAGTCTGACCTACAATTTGAGTGTGTTTTTTAGTAATCAGGTATGCATAGTGGAAAATATTCGTAAATTGGGTGAATATTAGGATTTCCAAAATTGAAAATTTGTGAATACGAAGACGCTCGACGTCAGCATATTCACATAAATGTTTTGGGATCAATTTGTTTTTAGGGTCAATTTGACATAATATATATCCAAACATAGATGCATTTGTACTCATTGGAAAGCTCTTTTTGAGCTTGATCTAATGGTGGTGTTTTTATGAAGTTATAAGGTGATTTAATAGGTCAAAATTTACCCCAAATATAACCTTACTTTTTAGGACTTCAAATACCCTAAATTTTGGTGTGAAGATGATTGATTTGATTTTCTTAGGATTCACCTTGATTTCGATTAGGATTCACCATTTTTTTACAAGTACATTTTAAGTCCAACCCCTTATGCATAAAACTAATAGTAAGACTTTTAAAGTTTATATATGAGGTTCAAGGTTCAAGTAATGGGGTTAGAGTTATGTGTCATGCTCTAGTAGGTAGAGTTTGGTTAGATAAACATATAATGAGAAAATAAGATCCTCTATATGGGTTGCCTCATATGACCTATGGTATTATGGATATTTCAAAATACTTTACTTTTTTTAACCTTTAAATAAGGTGTTATGCAACTTTTTTTGGTATTTAAAAGGATTTATCAATATCTTAAAAACAAAAAACCAAAGGAAGATGGAAATTTAAAAGTTATTTGTCAATTAAAAGATATTGTACACAGTTCATTTTTATTATTGTGTCAAATCAAATACATAACCAATGTTAATGTATTTGATTTTTTTTGAATAGGTAGAAAATTTGGGGGTATATCGGGGCCACCCTTCTTGTGAATTGAACTTGAGTTTCTATTAGGAAATCCCAATGTCTTTTGCCATTGTGGTGTCCTTATTGAGACTAATTTATCTTAATTTTTAAACATTAAAAAACATGAGTTATTTAAATATTCCTTAAAAATAATTAGAGAAAAAATTATACTTCTCTATAAATATATTTATTATAGTTGTTAGGTAAAAAAATAAGAAGTAAATGTGATATGAGTAAGGATGTCCAACTCTCCTATGTAATAAAAAAAAAGAACAATCCACATCACCCGCAAGGGCTAGGTGGATTGGTAAATGCGGGTGTGGTTGGGCACTTACCAAGAAGAGACCTAGTTTCAAACCTTGGGGGGTAATCCAACCCTTTGCAAAGGTAGTAGGCTGCTTTGAATCCTCTAAGTGTGTGCTATAATGATGATGACAGTACGAACCCCAAGCGACCGGTGGTCCCCATCTCATGTTGGGTCAACAAGAACAAGATAGATAGGTTTTTTGGGAGTAGTCCATGTGGTTTGAACTCTACGTTGGTCAGTTACTAAAAATAGTGGATGTAACCAACTCTCCTATGTAATAAAAAAGTGCACTCTACATCTTTAGAGTTCTTTCAAATATTTGAATTCTCATAAATAAAAGTTAGATAGCAAGCAAAGAAAGTTACACATAGAAGTCTTAAGTGGATGTAAGAACGTCGTAGTTTATGATCAAAAAGAAAATAATGAGTATGATAATTCCTATCTATGTGGTAGAATAAACACCATAAGTAACAAGTAAGGATGAGATGATCAAGGAATATATAATAGTTCTTAAAAGCAAGGGAGTAATCTAAAATTCTAATGGATATTGTTAAGAGATTTAAAAGTATGTTAATGGAAATGGACACTGCGTTCAAATTATTTAGTGAAATTATTTTGGAAAGTTTTTCTCATCATATTGTCTAGTTTTGAATTCAAATATAAATAACAGGTGATGGTTCATAGTTTCGAGGGAGAGATGGCTTGTATTTGAAATTAGGAAGTGAGAATTTTTTATTTTTCTTCTTTTTTTTTGGTGGGGGGACAAAGAACATTAAAATGATTCCAATGTTGGTTAGGTTATTTAGACTTGCATCTAGTAGTACTCTAAGGGAGTTTATTTAGAAGGGTCCAACTACTAACAAGTGAAAGCATGTCATATATACCTAGATGTGTGTTGCTATGGATGTCTCAAAACCTTTTCCAAAACCCATCAAGATTAAATCTAAATCGAGAGAATAGAATCAATAACTTGTATAATGAAAATAAAATTTCAATATAGCAAATGTAATGACATTGAAAATATAATAAGAGATTGCAATATGAAAATTATTGAGAAGGAGATTGAATGGTTTGGTCCTAATACAAACGTTAAGATGATATAATAAAACCACACTGTAGTAAAAGTTGGTTTAGATCTAGAATTTTCCACTCATATAAAAGTGACAAAGAAAGTTTATCTACCTCATTAGTCATTGAAGGCCTTCACAGTTTCTTTAGAGCAAAAAATTAGAAATACTTAAAATGCAAGGTATGAGGATTTGTGAAGTGCAAGTTCAAATTCAAAAGGAATTTTAGGTTCAAAAGGATATGGAGGAAAATGTTAAAACTTAAAAATGTAGGAGAGGTAATGTTTAGTTTAAGTAAATCATCTCTGTTTTCTTCAAGTAATAGAGAATCATATTTTTGAAATGAAAATAAACATAATATATAGTCTATTCCTTTCACTTTAGGGTTTTAAATGTAACTTATAATAATTAAAATAGTATGAAGGATATTAATTTTAATTTAGAGTTTGTAAGGCCCGATATAAAAAATTATGTACTATGAAGGATGACCCTTGCAGTTTAAGGATAACTCAGTTTTTGAACAATTTAAAAAAATGTAAGAGATTTATGATGATGGAAGCATTGGTGGAAATTGAAAAGGGAGAGGAAGGCCCTCAAAGCAAGAACAAAAAGAAGAGGAAACTCAAAGGGATATTGATTTGGAAAACTAGAAGCAAATATCACAAGTACTAACAAAAAGTGTGGCTAAACCCATGAAAAGAATAAAAAATGATAATGGTGATGCCATATTGGAATATTAGGGGTATAAATAAGGCCCTTAAAAATACAACTATCAAGGAATTAATAGGTCATTATATAGTCTTGAATTTATTTTAATACAAGAATAAAAAATAAACAATGATGAATGTAAGGATGCATTCAAAAATATTTGAAATATGAGGATTGTCTTGTAGGTTTTGCTATGAGAGCTTTGCGGAGTTACTGTAAGAATATGGGAAATCCCAAATAGGATAAACAATTGCTACAAGCAAGATTTGATTGGAATACTCATATTTTCGTATGAAAAAGGAAATATCAAGGTCAAAGTCATAAATGTATAGCATTTCTCCAACTAGAGTTACTCTCTGCAATAGATGTTGGAAGGACCTAGCTTATTTATGCCAAATTCAATGATGATTCTAATTATGATCTATGGATTACTGGGAAACTTGAACATAGTCATATCTCCTTCCAAAAAAAAGGGCGATAATATGGATGATCAAGATCAATGGATAATTTTATTTTATTTTTTAATTTAAATGGCCTTTGAGATATTATTCCTTCAAGTATTAAGTATACATGGGATAATAGATGTATTCAACAAACTCATATAACTAAAAAATTGGACAATTTTTTAGTATCTAGTACATGGTTGCAAACAAAAAATACAATCTCTATAGACATTTTATTGCAAGAAGGATAAGATAAATTTCTATCTCATTTCTTGAGCGATGTCCCACATATATATGCTATTTTTTAATAATACATTATTATAATAAAATACAATAATTATTTTACTTGAACATAAGTATCATAGTCTATTATGTTGATTTTTACTATTCCCTGAAAATTAATAAACTTGAATTTAATTTTCCTTATATTTTAAATGTGTTACTAAAATGTTTGGCATTTCAAATTTTATTTCTCCCTTTTGATATTTGATCTTTTAAAGAAACCTGTGAATACATGATTCTCCAAACCTTGCTTCATCCCTAAATAACTTAACCATTTGTAAGAAATGGAAGTCATTAAGCCATGTAGATTGATATTGAAATTATTGAGGTATTGCATTATTTATTAGCATTGAGTACTATTGTAAATGTTTAGATTGAGAATGTGTTTAATATTTGTGTCAATACAGGTGCCAAATTATGAAGAGTGTTTATGTGTTACATAATAAAGCGTGAAAGGTGTCAAGTGTGCAAGTGAAGAGTCGTGTGTCAGGTGACAAGTGTGGAAATGAAGAGTCATGTGAGATGTGTCAAGATGTGAAGTAGGAGGTTATGTAATCATGAGAAGATTTATCATAATGTAATAAAGGCATGTGAAAGGTTGCATCTCCTAGGAGTTAGAGGAGACCAAAATTCAAGAGTATGGAAGAGTCTTTTGTAAGGTTATATATTGGAGACAAAGCTCTGTGTGTAGACACCTAAAAAGTGTCAAATTTGTGTTTGTCTAAGGTCATATTTTAATAATTTATCAATAACCCTAAATAATCCTAAAATTACATCATTGCACCCTATAACCTTACAAAAATAAAATCTACCCTCCTTAGCCTCCTTTCTTCACTTATCCCTCTCCTACACAAAGCCCTTAGTCACCATGTGACCACCCCATACCTCTTAGCCTATGTGTATAATCCCCTATTCTATATGCACACTCCCCCTAACCTATCCTTGGACCATAACATAGGTCCACATCACCCTAGCCTAGTCTACCCCTACCTTCCACATCTCCATGCACCCTCACCTTCCCCATGCCTCTTAATGCCACTTGGAAAGGGTGAGGATCCTCCCCACCTAAGGGTATTAATGAGGCATGGTGTACACATACCACTTGAGTGGGGTGAGGACTCTCCCCACCCAAGGATATTAATGAGGTATGGTGCACATGCCCCTTTGACCATGCAAGTGGAAAATTCTAGATTTTCCATCTTCCCTCACCCATGCCACATGGCTGCCATGTCATGTCCATCTCACCACCCTCATATCCCTACTAAAATTTTATAAATAACCCCCTCATTTCTCTATTTTTATAAGAGTGCAAGATCATATGCCAAAACTCTTTTTTGAACTCTCTTGTAAGCTAATACCTTGTGTGTGAACCAACCATGGAGATTATGGTATGCCCTCATTTGCACCTATCTTATTTATAAAATTGCTCACGGGTGAAGACTTCAATTAACTCCAAAATTTTACCAAGGGGTCCTAACACCCTATTGAAGGCCCCCTGCAATTTTCACCTGATTTTGGGCAACATAACTTTAGTCGTTCAACCCAAGACAGTTAACAATTACCATCGTCTAACCCTGGATGGTCTCCCCTCAATATAGTTATAGTACATTCAGTTCTTGACACCTTGTAGACACCTCCTCTCAAGTATTCATATCATTTTGAGTAGTATATACCTAATTGTCTTCCCCTAGATGGGTCATAGTTAGGATTATCTACTCTTGGGCGGTCCACTTCTTGAGCCTAACATAGTCACAAAACCTACAACAAACAATTAAAAAAAGGTAAGCAAGGTGAATTTTTTTGTGTTTTATAGCTTTTAAGTTTTGCTCTTAATTTAATCAATTTGTTTTACTTTATTATTGATTGCATCTTTTATTTGACTTGGGTCCCATCTAGGTGGACCCAAGAAAGTACTATTAATTCTTTTATATTGGGTTGTGTGTAGGGTTCAAGGAGACGCACACAATCCAAGGGTGGTCATCAAGCAAATCCTAAATCCACTTACACTCTTGAGGTGGTTTAGAAGACATTTTGTGTGCCATTATAATATTTTGAAAAAGGGACACTCTCCACCTTAGAAACCTCGTATTTGTAAGCTCAAGGGGTATGTAAAGATTATTTTGTAATATATTTAAAGATTAATGCAAATGTCACGTTTCCTACATCACACTATGATATATAATTAATAACGTAATGTAATCAATAACAAGTTTATAATAAAATTTGTACTAAAAGTCTTTTGTTTTCAATAAAGTGTTACATATGTGCAATATTGGTGTTGTGAGTGTGTTGTGATTATTTACAAGTATGTTTAAGATCATGGGAACTTGGACCTATGATATATTTGGACTCATTTGATGACAATGGTATTAGAGCCACTTTAGTTGGCCTTATCCAGGGTGGAAAGAGAGAAAGACTAAGAATATTGAAGGAGATGAACATCAATTTATTATGGAATTGAAGAAGGATTATTGAAGCTAGAAGCAGAGATATTGAAGGATTATATAAGATATTGAACGTGAAAATATTGGTGGAAGAAGATTGGAGAAAGTTTGAAAATGAAGATTTGAAAAAGAAACATTTGAGTGGAAGAAGATATTGTAGTAAATAGTTGTTAAAATACATGGACATTGGATTTAAAAAATATTATTGAAGGTATATATTTGGAGGAGGATGAATAGTGGAGATATTGGAAGCGTTTTTTGAAAGGCGTATATTAAAAAATTCAAAGAGGATAAGATTTGCTAAAGAAGAAAGTTTGGACACCTGCTGTTTATTGGAAAGAATGTGAAAGGAGACATTTGATACAGAGAACATGAGAGGAGACATCTCATAGTGAGACATTTGGTTGGACACTTATTTTTTGATGTAAAGAACAAGAAATAAGACATCTGTTGGAGTGAACATAAAAGAAGACATATGAGAAAGTTTGTTGGACACGTAGTATTGAAGAAGATCACTAAAAGATATGAGTGCAAGCTGAAAGACATTAACCTGAGTGCAGATAGTATGAGATAAGACCTCTAGTAGAGAGAAAATTTATTAGATGTTTGTTTATAAAGAATTGAGGATATTGAGGCTGCAAGATGTTGGACATAAATCGAGCGTAGAAAAATTAAGGAGTTTTAGCCTGATGCAATGAAATTTAACCTGATTCAAAGAAGATGAAGAAAGCACAGTGAAATAAATGGACTATTGTAACACCTATTGAAAGCGAATAGTGCAAATAATGCCCTAATTAGATTCAAATTGAGACATGGCAATGACTAAGGTAAAATATCAATTTTATAGGATTTTTTAAGGATGCATGTTATTTATGAGGTGTTTCAGGAGATAATTGATTAAAAGTTTGGGAGTTATAACTAGTTGAGGTAGAAATTATAAAGATATTTGTAATTAAAGGTTAAACATGGGAGTTAAAAGAAATATTTAAAAGAAATGCATTAATTGGAGATATAAGGAAATGAAAATGAAATGAAATGAATTGAAAGATTGATTGAAGGAAGGAAATTTTAAAATTGCAATTGAACAAAGTTATGGAAATTGATTGATTAAAATAAAGAAGAAGAAGAAAAAAAGAATTTTGATTATTTGGTTGAGAGCAACAAAGGAGATCTAAAAAATTGAAATAGAATTAAGGTGAAATTGCTTTGTGAAATTGATCATGGAAGAAATTATTCAAAATGATTTTTCAAAGGATAGTGAGGAGATGTTGGAAAAACTAAAATACTACACACAAAAATTGATAGAGAATTTTGATGAACAAAGAGATATACCAATAAAATTGAAGAAGAGATTATCTTTAATTCTTAAAGATGCCAAAAATGAAAAATTTACAACATTTGACAATTATCTACATTCAGAAATTTTTGAAGCAAAAGGAAATTCTAAGGATGCTATTATACTACCTATTGATATAGGTATGATAATATATATGACATTACTTACTTTTAAAATCTATAAATACAAGAACCAAAGACAAGAAGAATTGATTAAGAGTTTGGAAAACAAACTTGAAATGAAGGATGTCAATTGAAACACATGATTTATCAAAACTGATAGCAAATAATCTTCTTCAAGAAACATATTTGGGTGTATACAAAGAATGTACAAACAATATGGATGAACAAGATGATATGTTGATGCATTCAACATATGTTAACTTCAATAAAGAGTCATTGGATTCAAATATTCATAGAATATATTATTGTGATGACTTACTTATAAGAATGACAAACATCAAGCTAAAAGAACATATTCAATGTCCGAACATAAAGGAATACCAAAGTTAGCACCAAGAGGATGAAGACAAGATGAAGATAAAAGAGAGAGATTGAAGACTAAAAGTCTTCACACCAAATAATGTAAAAGGAGGAGGTGTTAGAGGTATTACATAAGTTGGTACCATTGAATACTATTGTAAATATTTAGATTATGAGTGTATTTAATATTTGTGTCAATGTAAGTATCAAGTTATGAAGAATGTTTATGTGTTATGTAATAAAGTGTGAAAGGTGTTAAATATACAAGTGTAAGGTGTCTAATGTGCAATGAAGAGTCATGTGTGTTAGGTGTCAAGTGTGGAAGTGAAAAGTCATGTGATATGTGTCAAGATGTGAAGCATGAGGTTATGTAATCATGAGAAACATTATCATAATGTAAGAAGGGCATGTGAAAGGTTGCATCTCTTGAGAGTTTGAAGAGAGCAAAAATTAAGAGTATTGAAGAGTCTTTTGTTAGGCTATATATTGGAGATAAAGCTCCATGCTATGTAATCATCAGAGTAATTTAATCAAGAACAAGTTTGTAATGAAGTTTGTATTGAGAGTTTTTTATTATCAATAAAGTGTTATTTTGTGCAATATTGGTGTTGTGAGTGTGTTGTGATTATTTGCAAGTATTTTTAAGATCATGATAACTTGGACTTGATAAATTGGACTTGTGATATCTTTGGGCTCATTTGCTAACATAAATGACTTTAGATGACTATTACTAAGTAACTGCAAAACACGTAAAGGATTTGACGAAGCAGTTTCCTCATTCTCATTGATTTCAATATAAAGATTACAATGCGGTTGATTAACCAACTTGGTGGTTAATCAACGAAATCAGAGATCGCCTATGAGCGATATTTTTACATATTGTTGCAAATAATGTAATATTGATGTATACAACATATGCCATATGCTAACATCCCCCCTTATTACATTATTGGCAAATTCCAATAGTATCGCAAAATTTTTCATATTTGATACGTCCAAGTGCTTTGGTAAAGATATCTGCAACTTGCGCATCAGTAGGAATGTATTGAAGTTGGATATGGTGCTTTGGAACTTCATCTCGAATAAAATGACATCTGGTATCAACATGTTTGGTACGTTCATGAAAAATTGGATTTTTGACAAGATTCAAAACACCTTGATTGTCGCAAAACAAATGAAGAGGAAGATTCTTTGGAAGGCCCATGTTTGTAAGAATGCGACTTAACCACATTATCTCGTAGATTGATTCACTGGCTGCACGATATTCTAGTTCAGTAGAAGATAAAGCAACCACATGCTCGCTTCTTACTCGTGCCATGAGATAGGTCCAGATCCTAGATGAAAAACATATCCGGAAGTGGATTTACGATCATCAAGAGATCCAGCATAATCCGAGTCTGTGTATCCCAGTAAGAAAAAATTATTATTCTTTCTATATTCCAGACCATAATTTGTAGTACCATGAACATAATGAAGAACTCTTTTTGCTGCTTTCCAGTGACTCATCTTAGGCTCTTGCATGAACCTTGAAAGATATCCCACAACAAAACTGAGATCTGGTCTGGTATTTGTCAGATATAGGAGACTCCCAATCAATCGGCGATAGAGAGTACCATCTACCTGAGGTGACTCATCATATCGAGATAACTTAAGTCCTTGCTCCATTGGAGTTGCTTTCGACTTACAGTTAGTCATCCGATATTTTTCTACTAAAGTCTTGGCATATTTCTTTTGTGTTACTCTAATATGAAATTTTTGTTGAGTAACTTCGAAACCAAGACAATAGTGCAGAAGTCCTAGATCTGTCATTTCAAATGATTGTTTCAAGTCATTTTTCACTAAGTCAATCATTCTTTCTGAGCTTCCTGTGATGATCAGATCGTCTACATAAAGTACAAGAATCACTATATCAGAACCATTTTTCTTAATATAGAGATTTGCATCTGAAGGACTTCTTATGAAACCATGCTGCACAAGGTGACTGTCTATCTTGATATACCAAGCTCGAGGAGCTTGTTTTAGCCCATACAAGGATTTGATCAACTTGCATACTTTTTGTTCTTGCCCCTCAACCATGAATCCTTCTGGTTGAGTCATGTATACTTCTTCTTGTAAGTCACCATTTAAGAAGGCACTTTTAACATCCATCTGATGCAATTTCCACCCAAACTGAGCTCCCATGGCACAAAGTACTCGAATGGTAGTCATTTTTGCAGTAGGGGCAAAAGTCTCTTCATAATCGATGCCTTCTTTCTGAGCATATCCCTTTGCAACAAGTCGAGCTTTATGCTTATCAATAGATCCATCTGCCTTATACTTCACCTTGAATACCCATTTGCAGCCTATGGGTTTCTTTCCTGTTGGCAGATCGACTAACTTCCAAGTATTATTTTTAAGGAGAGATTTATGTTCTACATCCATGGCCTCTTTCCACTATGGTTGATCAAGTGCAGATTGAACCGTTGTGGGTTCATTTGCATTCAATGTAGACATATAAATTTTTTCTCCATCCTCATCTTCTTCCCTATCTTTTTTTGTACCCACTGACAAATCATCAAAGTGTTGACAAAGTTCGTCAACCTCTGAAGTAGATTCTTCTGCTCTCATCTGTTGAGTCATACTGCGAGTACATGGCCTATCAAGAGATAGATCTGGAAGGGATTTCAACTTAGCATCTCTCAAAGTGCTAGTATACCATTTTGGAACTTTCTGTTTTTGCTGTGGAAGTTGAACCTCCTTCTTAGGCTCTTCTTCATCTAGGTATACGAGTTGTGGATGTGTCTTTTGATGTGAGAGCTTCATCAAATACAACATCTCTACTTACATGTGTCTTCTTGGTCTTAGGATCAATCAATCGATAACCTTTTGAGTACTCATCATAGCCAAGAAAGATACACTGCAGGGTTTTCTCATCCAACTTCCTCCTTTTCTGTTTTGGAATGTGCATGAATGCTTTACATCCAAACACCCTCAGATGAGAAATGGAAGGTTTCTTACCACTCCATGCTCCTTGTGGAGTCTTCCCTTGTAGAGCTCTAGTGGGTGCTCTATTTAGGAGGTATGATGTTGTGTTTATCGCTTCTGCCCAATATTGATCCTCAAGATGTGCTCCTTTTAGCATACATCGAACCATTTCCATAATGGAACGATTTCTTCTTTCTGCAACTCCATTCTGCCGAGGTGTATAGGTTGTAGTCAATTGTCTTTTGATCCCATGTTTCTTAAGAAACTCTAAAAACTCTTCGGAGGTGTATTCCCCCCCTCGATCTGAGCGGAGGGTTTTTATCAAACATCCCGACTCCTTCTCAACAAGTTTCTTGAACTGTTGAAAGTAGAGAAACGCTTCTGATTTCAACTGAAGAAAGAAAACCCACATCTTTCGTGAGTAATCATCAACGAATAGTTGAAAATACTTTTTCCCACCATAGCTGGTTGGCATAGGACCACACAGATCGGTATGTACCAGCTCTAAAGGGTTTTTAGCTCGAGAGGAGCTTGCTTCAAAAGGCACTCGATGTTGCTTCCCTGCTAAGCAATCTGAGCAAACTGGTAAGATAGATGAGATTGGTGGAAGACCTTTCACCATCCCATATTTGTATAATTCAAGCAAATATCCAGAACTGAGGTGCCCATAACGTCGATGCCAGAGAGAGGTGGCTTCCTTTGTAGTAGCAGCCAAAGCAACATGTGGAGTCAAAAGTGTATCAAGAATAAACAAGCCATGTTTGTAGGATCCGGTTGCAACATGTTTACCACTGTGTGTGATAAAACATCGCTTCTTGCCTTTGACAACTCGAAACATGACATCCATGTTTCTATCCAACATTTGTGTGACTGAAAGCAGATTATTGGCTAAGCCTGGAACATAGAGAACCTTCTCAATGTGACAAATACCATCAGGAAGGGACACAGAAATATCCCCTTCTCCCTTTACTTGATATACTTGATTGTCAGCAATTGTGATTGGCTTACCCTCTTTCTCCACAAAAGTATCAAACCATGATTTGTCCCCAGTCATGTGTTTGCTAGCTCCTGAATCAATATACCATACAACATCTATCTGGGAAGACGAAGTATGAGTCATGAGCACCTTGTGTGCTCTTTCAGAGTCAGAATCTGAATCGGACCCAGGAGGATCTGAGTCTGAGTTGGATTCAACATAAGCAACATGGCCTTTAGATTGCTTATGCTTATTGTATTTCTGCTTGTTCTTGCCCTTCTTCTGAGAACCTCTTTCGTTTGATTGCTTGTTTTTGAACCAACACCTGTTGGTGTCATGGTTATTCATATCACAAATTTTGCAATATTTTGTATCTTTTTGCTGATTTTGCTTCCCTTTTCCTTTGGAAGAAGCACCCCCTTTTTGAAACTGGCCTTGTTTTTTACCACTTTGTTGTGTGGAAAGAGCATTATCTGGCACATCATCTTTCTGGACTTGAGTTGCCTCCTCAGTCTGAAGCAAGTTTACCCATTCTACAAATGATACTTGTCTACCAGAAACATTGAGGGAAGTGATCAACATCTTGTAGGAATTTGGTAATGCTCTCAAGATGACAGAGTTCAAGACATCATCATCCACCGGTTTTCCCATAGCATTCAATTTTGCTTTCAAGTCAGCCACTCTGCAAAGGAATATATCAACTGTTTCCCCATAATTCATACTCGAGATTATGTAGTTGAGTTTGAAGATGGAGAATAGTGGATTGATTCTTGCCTTCATATACTGTGATCAGGGCATCCCAAGCTATCTTACTAGTTTTTGCATCACAAATATGAGGCTGCACCTCATCTGTAGTAGCAAGCAAGATAAATACGAGACTCTTCTTGTCTTTCTTATCCCAAGCATCTTGATCTGTTCCTGTTGTCTGAGGACGCTTTGCAGTGCCAGTCACTACGTCCCATAAATCTTCCAACTGAAGTATGGCTTTCATCTTTGTCTTCCATGGAACAAAGTTAGGACCTTTCAACAATTGTGAGTCTGAGAGATACTTATGAATTGTGGCCATTATGAAGGTTCCTTATATCACCAATTGGTCTCCCTTTCTTTATACCTCGCGATCTTTATACTCGTAACCATTCAATATACACCCGCCCTTACGTGAGGGAAACTATAGGTATATATGAACAAGTATACTACTCAATATGTACTCGCCCTTACGTGAGGGAGACTATAAGTACAAATGAGAAGCACAATATATTGAACATAGGCGATACTGAGAGGGCATCGTGTTGTTAATGACACCTACCATAGAAAGTTTTATTCCGCATGCGTGGGGCGTAACTTCCCCTAAACACTTTGGAAAAAAACTTTCGTCAGGATTTACGCCTAACAACAATCACGATGTGGGTATGAAATGGGAAAAAAAAAATTGGTTTGCCTTATTTCTCCCCGACGATTTATAGAGAACAAGCTCAGACGTCGTTGTTGCAGCTATATTAGGCGGCGAATACAGTAGTCCAAAGCACGACAACATAACCTGTAAGTGTGGACCAGAGGTATCTCAAATACCGAACACTGTTGTGCAATAAATTGCACAAATAGGGTATAAATTTGGGGTCTTATATTTTGTTTAATTTATGATTGTGAATGCAAGAAAACAGAATATTTAAATGCAAAAGAAACAATCATAAATGCCCACAAATTTTAGCACCTATTATTAATCTAGCAAAAAAATTCTGCCAAATGGTTTGATTTCCCCCCTTTATCTGACAATTTTGCAAATGAATATGTGAAGAAACTGAGATCTCCCCCCCTTCGATTTGCAAATGAGACAAGGTTTGGAAAAAAAATACCTAAAAACAAGGTATTCAGGTGTCAAAACACCATGTTCGGGCGTCAACTGCACCTGTCGGGCATCAACAAAGCCTTCCGCCGTCAAAAAAACCGTCCAGGGCGTCAAAATCCCTCTCCCGTCGTCACTGGTGCACGCAGGGCGTCAACAGCGCTCTCCCGCCGTCACTGGTGCACGCGAGGCGTCAAAATGCGGTCGCCGCCGTCAAAAAACGTCCCCGCAGGGATTGGAACCCGGAACCTACTGCCAAACAGTCACCGTATGTACCACCTGAGCCAGAGGGCCCGACGAGGATAGGCGGGGAACCGGTACGTATTGACAATTTCGGGGCCAAAAAATGGGGGGAAATAAATTTTTAATCCCACATGGCCTGTGCGGCCACTGTGGGAGGATTTAAAAACACCGAAGGCAACTATTGTTTTCGGTTGCCTTCGGGCAACCACCCCGCCCTTTTGCCTCCACAGCCGTCGAACCTCCCCCCGATCCGCGAACCACCCCGATCCGCTATTCCACGTCCTCGGTCTGCGTCCTCGTCCACGCTCGGGTCCCGTGAGCTGTGTTGTCAGGTCTGTCAGGGCTCGGTCTGTCAGTCTGTGTCCGTCCTCGGTCCGCCAATCAAGTCTGTGTCGTCTGTCGTCCGTGCTCGGTCTGTCAGTCTGCGTCCGTCCTCGGTCTGCCAGTCTTGTCTGCGTCTTGTGTTGGCCAATCTTGTCTGCGTCCGTGGCTCTGATACCATAAAGGATTTGACGAAGCAGTTTCCTCATTCTCATTGATTTCAATATAAAGATTACAATGCGGTTGATTAACCAACTTGGTGGTTAATCAACGAAATCAGAGATCGCCTATGAGCGATATTTTTACATATTGTTGCAAATAATGTAATATTGATGTATACAACATATGCCATATGCTAACAACACATTTTTGTTCCTTAGTAGTTGGCCCCTCTTGGATGAATTCCCTTAGAGTATTATCAGTATTCTTGAAAACATCCTTATTGATAAATTGAGATAAAAGTCCAAAAAAACCTAACAACATTTGTCTAAAAAAATCTCTCTCCATGGTCTGTAGAATAAACCATTTCTCCCCCTCAACGATACACATCCACCCATTATTTTATCCTCGATTTTTTTTTTTGAAAAAATTGAAAAAACTTGTATTAAAACAAAAGACAGTTACAAGTGGGAGAAAAAACATCCCAACCAAAGGCAAAGAAGCCAGAAGACAACAGGGCGCGAAAACGCGACATGTCACGAAACGCGACATGTCGCGAAATCGCGACACCAAACCTAACCACAGCCGCACCACGGCAACAAGTCGCGAAATCGCGACATGTAACAACGCCGAGGCCGCAAAACACAAAAAGTGTCGCGAAATCGCGACGGCACAACACCAAAGCACCCAGACGCCAGAAGCATCGCGAAATCGCGACGAGAAAGCCAAAAGGCGCCTGATCTCCAGAAGTGTCGCGAAATCGCGACGAGTTCACCCCTTGACGCCAGCACTGCAAAAGTGTCGCGATATCGCGACGTCTTTTCCTCATGGCTCCAGTTGACCGGAAGTGTCACGATTTCGCGACGAGATTTCCCTTGAGCGGCCCTTCAGCAAAAGTGTCGCGAAATCGCGACGTGTTCTCCCCTTGGCGCCCTTTCCTCAAACGAGTCGCGATATCGCGACGATTTTCCCTCATGAAGCTTGTTCTCCAAAACTGTCACGAAATCGCGACGAGTTTTCCCCTTAGCATCCTTTCCTCAAAAGTGTCGCGAAATCGCGACAAATGTTCACCTTGATGCCCGATCTGCAAAAGTGTCGCGATATCGCGACGTCTTTTCCTCATGGCTCCAGTTGACCGGAAGTGTCACGATTTCGCGACGAGATTTCCCTTGGGCGGCCCTTCAGCAAAAGTGTCACGAAATCGCGACGTGTTCTCCCCTTGGCGCCCTTTCCTCAAACGAGTCGCGATATCGCGACGATTTTCCCTCATGAAGCTTGTTCTCCAAAACTGTCGCGAAATCGCGACGAGTTTACCCCTTAGCATCCTTTCCTCAAAAATGTCGCGAAATCGCGACAAATGTTCACCTTGATGCCCGATCTTCAAAAGTGTCGCGATATCGCGACGACTTTTCCTCTTAGAGCCATTGCTGCAAAGATGTCGCGAAATCGCGACGATTTCTCCCCCGGGAGCCCATTCGGCAGAAGTGTCGCGATATCGCGACGAATTTTCCCTTGGGCAGCTTTTCACCAAAAATGTCGCGATATCGCGACGATTTTTCCCCTTAACGCATTTTTTCCAAAAGCGTCGCGAAATCGCGACGGCTTCCATCCAACGGCTGCTGCAGCGAAACAGGTCACGAAATCGTGACACCTTCCCACCAAAGGCCGCGACGGCGCAACAGGTCATGAAATCGTGACAGTTTTCCTCCAAAGGCCGCAGCAACGAAACAGGTAGCGAAATCGCGACAGCTATCCGGGAAAGGCCGCGACGGAGCAACATGTCACGAAATCGTGGCAGCTTTCCAGCCAAGGTCGCGACGATGCAACAGGTAGCGAAATCGCTACACTTTCTCATCAAAGGCCGCAACAACTCAGTAAGTAGCGAAATCGCTACAACTTCTCTCCGAAGACCGCGATAGCGCAACATGTCACGAAATCGCGACAGCTTCCCAGCAAAGGCCGCGATGGCGCAACAGGTCACGAAATCGTGACAAAAACCTTCCTTAGCCATTTTTGTGCTCATTGTTGCAGGGATCGTTCCAGACCTTGCCGAATCACTTCATCTATCAGAGGCATATCACTGTGCAGCTGCACCCCTACCTCTTTCTCAGCACCCATCTTCGCAAGGAAGTCAGCTACCGTATTCAAATTTTGGCTAACATAAATAGGGATAACATCATCTAACTCCCTCCATAACTCCTTGATTTGGGAGATCAAAATCCGCAGTCTCCAAGCTTTCGAGGAGAAGTTTCGCATGCAATCAAGAGCGCCGACCAGGACTTGAGAATCGGATTCAAGAATTATTCTCCTGTGACCCTGCTTAACAGCCCAGATAGAAGCTGATTTGATGGCAATGGCTTCAGCTTCATTGTTTGTGGCTCTGCCCAAGCCCTGCAGTTCCCAGTAAAGCACCGCACCAGAATGATCCCGACAGACAACACCAATACCCGCACTGCCCGGGTTGCCTTTTGCAGCTCCATCAGTATTAATCTTTATCCAACCTACTGGGGGAGGTTTCCAGCAAACTCTGCCTTGTCCCTCTTGCCCCTCAACCCCCTCTTCAAGATGCCCAAGACCAACCTGATTCTCTTCTTCAGCATTGATGGCAACAGTTTCTGAGACTTTGCTCCAGATGACCTGCCAAACGCCGTCTATCGAGGAGAAAGTGTCTCTGAAGATCCGGGCATTTCTCTCCAGCCAAACTTGCCACCAAATGAAGAGAAAGCCTAACTCCCAGCCAATTCGGAGAGCTGTGGATTTGAATCTGCCCCTTTTCCATTTTTCCCAAATATTGGCACGATTTAGATCACCATTAGCCTGGAGTTTAAATTGAGAGAACCAACGCTCCCAAATCTGATGTGT
This sequence comes from Wollemia nobilis, assembly GCA_028583015.1. Classification (NCBI taxonomy): domain Eukaryota; kingdom Viridiplantae; phylum Streptophyta; class Pinopsida; order Araucariales; family Araucariaceae; genus Wollemia; species Wollemia nobilis. The sequence continues at coordinate 693,838 of JAQPPZ010002492.1, forward strand.
AAAAGGGCACTCGAACATCAGGTGATCACAGTTTCCTCATGTTTGTGGCATAAAGCACATTGAGAGGGGCCAATGATTCCCCTACTTCTGAGATTGTCAAAGGTGAGAATTCCATTGTGCATAAGCTGCCAGGCGAAGAAATTCACTTTCGGCCAGCCCTTGGAATGCCAAATCCTTCTCCAATCCTGAACCGAAAATGAGTGTGGGGGAGGCTCAGGGAGGATCTTTTCATACCCATCCTTTACTGAATAGACCCCAAGGCTTCCATAGCCCCAAGCTAATTCATCCTCCTCATCCCTCCCTGTGAGGAACCTTTTTGACAAGATTTTGTGCAAGATGGGCGCCAACTCCGGAGGGATAGTAATTGGCCACTCCTCCCACCTCTTAAACTTTTTGAATTTATACTCCCCCAATTGGCTGGTGTGGAAATAGTTATCAATGTGGAACCAGCCCTGGGCTTCTAAGGCGGTCTTGATTGGTTGTAGCTCAGGAAACGAAGCAATGATGGGCGGATACTGGTCCCAAGAGTCAGTCCAGAAACGTGCCTTATCCCCTCTCCCCACTTTCCAAAATAATTGGTCTTTGATAACCTCAGATCCAAGCTTGAGAGTCTGCCACACTAAGGATCCAATACCTTCCAAGGGAAAGCGGCCCACCTCATTGGGGTGAACATGACCCAAATATTTACTGGAAAGGATTCTATTGAATAGGGAGGTTGGCTGGGAAATCCACCTCCAATACAGTTTTCCAGCCAAGGCTCTGTTATTAAGCTTGGAGCTTCTCAGGCCCAGCCCTCCTTTGTCCTTAGGCTGGGTAACTTTATCCCACCCAACCAAAGCCCATTTTTTCTTCCCTTTTGCACCTTCCCATAAAAATCTTCTAGCCATTTTGTCCAACTCCTTCCAGATGGTATGAGGGGCAGCCAGGATAGAGAATTTATAGATTGGCATAGCCTGAATAACTGACTGCAGGAAGGTTAATCTACCCCCATAGCTTAACCATTTATGGGACCAGTGATTCATTCTATCTTTGATGCCTTCCAATAGATCCTTCCAAATATCAATTTTTAATTTTTTGAAATGCAGGGGAACGCCCAGGTAAACTATTGGAAGGGAAGTCCTTGTGAATCCCAGGATCTCAATAACCCTCTCCTGCAGCCTTTGGTCAAGATTGAAAAAGACCACTTTGGACTTCCTGTCATTGAGGACCTGATTTGAAGCCCTAAGGTAGACATTAAGAGTATCTCTGATTCCTCTAGCTTCCCTAAGACTGGCCACACCAACCAATCCAGTATCGTCCACAAACTGCAAGTGAGTCAAAGTTTCCTCCCCAACCTTGATACCAGTTAGCAGGCCTTGTTGCCTTCTCCTCAAGAACAGTCTGCCTAATCCTTCAGCCATAATGAGGAAAAGATAGGGAGAGCAAGGGTCTCCTTGGCGAAGACCACGAGTGGCTCCAAAAGGATGCGAGGGAAGACCCTTAATGAGAACAGAATAAGAGGGCGTAGAAACACAGCTCATGACCCAATCAATCCAATCCTGGGAGAAACCAAAGGCTGCCATCATTTTCGATAAGAAGCTCCACTCCACCCGGTCATAAGCCTTGGACATATCCAGTTTAATGAACATTCCTTTATTGCCCGATTTTTGCATTGAGTGGATAGCCTCCTGAGCAAGAACCACCCCATCCAAGATTTGTCTTCCCTCTACGAAGCCCCCTTGTTCAGAAGAAATGATGTTATGAAGAAGGGGTTTAAGCCGCTCAGCCATTATCTTAGTGATTATTTTGTAAATCACGTTGCATAAGGCAATAGGTCTGAAATCAGAGATATGAGTCCCCTCCTCCCCTTTTGGAATTAAAGAGATGAAGGTGTGATTAATCGCCCTGAGCATTCTTTTATTGGTTCTGGATTCCTCAATGACAGCCAAAACATCCTCCCCCAAAGTGTCCCAAAAGGCCTGAAAAAACTCAATAGGAAAGCCATCTGGACCAGGAGATTTTCCAGTACTCATACCAAAGACCACATTTCTCAATTCATCACTTTCAATGGGTCTAAGAAGGGCCTGATTGTCTTCTTCAGAGATAATAGAAGGAATAACATTAAGAACTTCGTTCTGAGCCTCAACATCCAGCTCCATACTTTCCTTAAAAAGTTTAGAAAAGTAATCAATTGAGTGGGAGTGCATACCAGGAAGAGTATCGAAGGAATGTCCATTCTCATCTTTAAGGGCTTCCATGTTGTTCATCTGTCTCCTAGCACAAGCTGACCGATGAAAAAATTTGGTATTTCTATCCCCTTCTAATAACCAAGTATTTCTTGCCCTCTGTTTCCAATATATCTCCTCTTGGTTGTCAATGGCCTCAACCGCTTTACGCAGTGCATCATCTTCAGATTTGAGTTGCTCAGTAATTGATCCTTCCCTAAAGAGTTTCTGAACCTCCTCCCATCTGGCCACCAAGGGGGCCCTTTGGAGCTGGAAATCCGACTTATTTTCTTTCCTCCAATGTTTCAGTTGAAGTTTGACAAAGTAAAGCTGTTTATGAAATTTGAACATTGCTGTCCCAAAAGGTGGACGGCCTTCTGCCCACCATTGTGGAATTTTTTGTCGAAGGTCCTCCTTTTGTAACCAAAAATTCTCAAATTTAAAAGGCCTGTGATGCTGCCCTATCGAAGTCCCTCCCTCCAGCAAAATGGGAAAATGATCGAAAACAGGGCCCTCCAAAATCTGGAGCTTAGTATTCCATTTTACAAAAGCCTCCTCCGAGACCAGAAAATGATCTAACTTGACCTTCCTGCTGTGTGGCTCCTTCCTCTTGTTAGTCCAAGTAAAAAAGGTTCCAGGGCCTTGAACGTCCACTAATTGAAAGGCCTGAACTTGGGCAATCAGAAGCCGATCCCCTGGATCCAAAATTGGGGTGCCACCTTCCTGGTCACGAGCAGATAATTTTGCATTAAAATCCCCTGCAATGATCCAGTCAAAACATTCCCTGGAAGACCTCATGTTGTGAACAACTTTCCATTGAAGCCTCTGGCCATCAAGGTCTTGGGCCCCATAAAAGTTAGTGATTAAAACATGTTCTGTAGAGAAGTTATTTCTAAAAAGAGATGTGAGAACACCCCTCCAAGCTATATGTTCTAATGCAGTCCAATCCAGAGGGTTCCAGAGGGTAACAATTCCCCCTGAAGCACCTTGGGCAGCCACATCCATATGACCAGCACCCCGCCAGATTCTATTAACTGTTTTACTCATAATATCTAAAGACATTTTTGTCTCCTGAATAAGCAAAAAGTCTGTTTTACGATTTTCTAAAAGTCTTTGAACAGCAGATTGATGGGTTCTACTGTTTAAACCCCTAACATTCCAAGATTGTACAATCATTGAAAACCTTGAGAGCAGTAAGAATCAATAGTCCTCACCGATCCTCCATTGATCAACTTATCTCCTTGAGCTGCAATCAGGTCCTTGTTTGACTTTCTGCCCGCTCCTTGAGTGTTGCTGTTTTTGGATCTCTTTTCTACCTGAGAAATACCCAGGGCTGGCCTTTCTCGATTTTTTTTTGCAATTCCCATGCTAACATCTTTTATTACTGGCGGCTCTTGGGAGTGCACTGTCAGTGCCCCTGCAATTTCTGGTGGCAATACCTCAGTGGGCTCAAGCACCTGTTCTAAGACAGGAGGAGATGAGGGGGAAACATGAGTTTGAGGGTTAAGGGCCTCAATATTCCCATCCACACCTTCCATATCCTGGTCCTCCTGATCTACTAAAGACTTAAAAATTTCATATCTGTTGGCTGGCTTAGATTGAAATTGCTCCTTACCACTTTTCTTCTGCTTTCTCCTTCTCTTGACTTGTTCAAAGCCATCTTTCTGACCCTCATTAGCTTGAGGAGTATTGGATGTTTCTTTGACAGAACTGGACTTACCCTCTTTGGAGCGGTTTGGCATGCCATGCTGGGCTTCCGTTTTGGAGTTCAGAAAAGTTGGACAGAATCTGGCCAAATGCCCATGTTTGTGACAGACTCTGCATCTGAAAGGCAGAGCCTCATAATCTAACTGTTGTATCCAGGATACTCCTGCCAGTTCCAGTTCCACCTCTGCTGGTAGAGGCTGGCTAATGTCCATTTCCACACAGATTCTAGCATAGACACCAGAGCTACCTTCTATAGTATCCTTGGAGACACCCAGGTATCTACCCAGGGAGTTACCTATCATTTCCAAGACCTGCTCCCCCCAAAATTCCATTGGGAGAGCGTACAACCGAATCCAGACCGGGACAGCCGTGGGTTCAATGCGGGGATCGAAACCCACTCTCCAGGGTTGAACAAATAACCCTGCCGGACCGTGGTTTCTCTTCTCTGACTCAAACGCTCTGTTCCTATCCGCTAAAGAAGAAAAGCTAACAATGAAATACCCGTTGCTAATAAACCACAGGGAGTACTCACCATGGGGCTCCCAGTTCTGTCTGACCCAAGTGTGCAAGAAATTCAGGGTGGGTCGGATACCCATGAATTTGCAAATCAAATCATGATCGGCTTTGTATAGAATTGTGTCTTCGACCAGCTTTGGTTCGATTACAATCTTAGGCCGCGAAGCGGATTGAGGGAGACATCCGTTGACACGATGTGCTGCGGAACCCCTTCCAGCATTCTTGAGCATCATATTCAGATTATTTCTCTGAGCTTCGCCGTTAGAAGACGAAGGATTGTCTTTGAGCATTTCCGCGTAAGAGCCCTTCCTCCCAGAGAGAGGGTCTGGAGGAGACCCCATTGGGTCCTCCTGGAGCTGCAAGCGATCCTTCAGATCCGCAAAAACAAAACAGAGCAGGAAGCCACCTGATGTCCTGGATTAACCTTCGCCCCACCAATCCAAGAACATCGCCTGTTGCCTGCACAGAGAGTTTCCCGCCAAAACGCCAAATCGCCAGAGCTCAAAAATTTCAGGTGTAAAATAATATTTTATCCTCGATTTTCAAACTCAAGAAAAAGACGAAAAAATTTCCTTTTAAAAGAAATTCATAGGGCAAGTTTAGTTCAATATCCACTTCTATTTGATCCAATTTTAAATCTCCAAAAAAAAAATGTAATATTTGTGGATCTTATTTGGCAACTCTCAACTTTTAAAACCATTATATCATGTTCAATTATTTGATCCTTGGTAACTATTTATGTTGTAACATTTATCACCTAGACAATGATTACCATAAATTCACTCTTCCTCTTATTTCCAACTAAGGCATCCATATTAACGACTAGAACATTTATATTATCATCTAGGCATCCTTCCTTTTAATAAAGGCTTCTATAAATGACCTTCCTTCCTTGTTACGTAGCTTTTCCTCATAAAATCCTTCACTTTTTAAATTCTTTTGAGAATCTCTCGTAGTAAAAGTTGAGACTTGCTCTTGGCTTGCACTCTCTCATTAAATATTAATATGTAATTTTTTACCTTCAACCAATTACCTTAAACCCTATTAAATATTCTTTAAATTTTTATTAAATAAATTTAGTTTTGTATGATGTTGAAGGTTGGACATCCCCATCCCACCATCAGCAGGAAACATAGTCATACACACCCACCCCTCACACACTCGCTCATGTCGTGGTTTGAACCTTGGACCTCCTGAAAAAGACCCAAAGCCCAAACCATTACACTATCCCTCCTAAAACTAATTTTGTATTATGATTACTAAAAATGAAAATAATAAACATTCGCTTTCACTATATTACTTTTGTAACACCTTTCAAAAAGATATAGGATAATTTAATTAAAATTTAATAATATAATTAATATAATATAACCCAATAAAAATAATAATAATATAATTAATATTTTTAAAAATTATTATAATAAATTAAATTCAATACTATTTTTAATATTTTGATCTCGTTTTGTATTCGTAAATTTTTCTAAAGTTTGATTTTATTTTCGAGGCATTATCTCGAAAGCATCGTCCTCAAATGGGATAAAAACTTTTAACTTTTAACCCCACTATAAAGAAAAAGCTTTTAACAAACATGCTCCTTGATAGGTGTATATTCTCATAACCATGATACTTGATGTGTCACTAGGAAATGAAAACTTTTAAGGGTGAGTTGATTTTCTTAGGAGTTTATAATAATTAATGATTATTTTTTTCAATAAAAAAAATTAAAATGAATATAAGAAACTATTACTACTGAAGTTTAAGTTACTTATTTTTATTTTAACCATGATTTTTGATAAGGGTGAGAGGTGAGTTTATTAATAATGATTAAATAGGGCTAAACACAGCCATACACATTCACCTACACCAAATTTGAACATTAAACTTGAAAAAACAACCAAAATTCTTTAAGTTACACTGTCTACTTCAAAAAATATATATTTATATTGATATATCATAATGTTGCTTGCATGGTGAAAATGGCTTAGCTGTAAGTTATTTGTTGCAAGGTATCTATCACTTCTCAGGTGAGATGCTTCAGTCCTTTTTCCTATATTTTTTATGTTGTATTTATTTGTTAATTAAAGTAAAAATAACCATGTTTTCAAAGTATTTATTTGTTAATTAAAGTAAAAATAACCATGTTTTCAAAGGTGGGATTAAAAAAGTTTTTGTGGGAATTGTTTCATTTCAGTTATTCAAATATTCTGGTAGGAAAAATAATTAAAAAGTCAAAGATTCAAACTTTAGCGAGAAGTAAGTGTTTGTATACACACCACATATTTATGAAAAAATACAAAAATTACTGCGGTAGTACATATAAAGATTAACAAGGACGCACTCTCTGAAGTACATATAAACTTTAAAAAGTACGTACTCCCTATTGATTTCTTTTTCCTTTCGGGGACAACCGTACAATGTCGATACTTTTTTTTAATGGAACAGTTGTTTAGTGGTACTTTTTCATATGGCCCCAAGTTTGTTTTTAACCACACTTTTGAAAAAGATCATCTTAGGTTTTGTTTGATTTTTCAACCATGCCTCCCACTTATAATTTTTAAATATATATTTTTTTATACTTTTAAAGTGTGGTTTATATGCTTTTTCAAAAAAAGAGTATATAGAATTGAATTTATTTTATTTTTAATTAGTTATTTAGAATTGAAATGGGTTCCACTTGTATTAAGTCTTCATCACATATATAGTGGTAGTATAATAAAGCTAAGATATTATCCATATATCCCTTGGTAAGATTTGAACCTTGATCTTCTCCTTAAATGTCCTCGAAGAATTTGGTTAAGCTAATATCACTTGATAAAATGGTCGGTCTTATATTATATTGTGATTATATTTATGTATTAATTCATCATTTTTTTTTTTTAAATACTGCTTAAAAATCTATTAAGTAAAAGTAAAAAAATACAAAAAACAAGTAAGGCTAAATGGTTCAACAACCTGAGACAATATGACTTATGAAAGTCAGAAGAATGTTTTAGCTCTTTCAAGAATTCTAATCTGAAAGTTTTAAGTTGTACAGAAATACCATGTCTCATCTTTTGGATTGAATCTGAAACAGGAGATGGAGTCCCATTAAAAACTAGCAAGCATCTTTTCAAAGGCCGAATAATATAGAAACCCTGACAGTCTGCCATATACTACATAAGTGGGAGGGGCATTGCTAAGTATCGCCAAGAAGAGCAGACATCCACTGAAGCTGATTTGCAATGAAGGGTGCTAAAACTTGTGACAGGCCATTCCACACTGCCTAGGCTTGGGGACATTCCCAAAAAACATGCTTGACAGTCTCCTCATTGTGGCATAGAACACAATTACTGGATGATATATTCAGTTTGGCCAGCCGAGCTCTGCATGGGAGACCTTGAAAGACTAAGGACCATGCAAAGACTCGCATTTGTGCTGAAATCTTAAAGTGCCAAACTCTACTTAATCTTTTCTTCTTCTTTTTTGTAGGGACAACTGATACCCCATCTTTGGTTAAGAACTGAATCAATTGGAATATGGGGGAGCAGCTCCCTATATATCTTAGTAGACTTATATTGTTGTAAAGGAGAGCCAAACTTCCACTTCCAAGCTTTCCAATCAGAACCGACCAACCCTTCCTTCAGATTTTCCTTATAATTTGTTGAATGACAAGAATGCCAGCAAGTAATTCAACAAATTATAGATTGGTATTTCATGATATTATATATATATTTTATAAAAACCTTTACAATAAAAAAATGGGTAAGTTAACACACTTTAAAATAAGAGATTGTGTTGTTTATGATAATATTTTAATAGTTATGCATATATTATATTGAAAGATTTTAATTCAAGTTCTTACTTTTTAAGCTTACAATTTTAACCACTTGAATGAAGTGTCATTTGATGAATGTTGAAGTTTAGCTATAAAATTAGAACATTGGTTTGAAACTGTGCACTCACAATCAATGTTCTCAAACCTTATAGAGAAATAATTTTTTAACTATTTAATCGGTTAATATTTTACAATTTATTATATATTTAATTTGATTTAAAAATTATAATATTTTAAATAATTTGTATTTTTTTTAATTTGGTTAGTGTGAGAAACCCCTACGACCAACATACAGGGCTGGGTAGGCTCCCCCCTACCATGACCCCTCCTAAATCCGAGAGCTATGCTTATCAATAGGGAATTTAACACACAACCACCATACACCCACCCCCTCACACACATGTCTACACCGCAGTTTGAACCTTGGACCTCTCGAAGAAGAGCCAAATTTCGAACCATTGTGTTGTCCCCTTGGGACAAAAAAAAACTTGTATTTTTTATAGTGAGGTTTATAGATTTATTTAATATTTTAAATATCTTATTATACATATTTAAAATGGGTGGCAAAGATCAAATCCTAGTGTGCGAAAAGGAAAAAATATAGCAATTTTTTTAAACAAGCAATGAATTTTTAAAGTATACAACAGAGATCAAACCCTAGTGCAAGGAAAGGAAAAAAATAACAAATTTTTGAAGCAAGCAACAAATTTTCTAAAGCAGGTGGCAGAGTTAAAACCCTAGTGTAAAGAAGGAAAAAACATAGCAATTTTTTAAAGTAGGCAGCAAATTTTTTGAAGCAAGTGATAGATTTTTTGAAGCAGGTGGTAGTGATCAAACAATGGTTACCATTGAATGCAAAGTATGACCCATGTTCATATATTGATATTATCCTTAGGAAGCAAGTGATGAAGATCAAACCTTAGTGCAAGGAAAGAAAAAAAACATAGCAATTTTCTAAAGCAGACAAAGAAGTTCATATCTTAGTGTGAGGAAGAAAAAACATAACAATTTTTTGAAGTAGGCGACTGATTTTTTAAAGTAAGCAACAAATTTTATGTAGGCAAAGAATTTCAAACCTTAGTGCGAGGAATAAAAAACATAGCAATTTTTTTAAATTGGCAACACATTTTTTGAAGTAAGCAACAAATTTTATGAAGCAAGTTACAAAGATAAAACCCTAGTGCGAGGAAAGGAAAAACAATAATTTTTTGAAGCAGGTGACAAAGTTCAAACCCTAGTGCAAGGAATGAAAAACATAAGCAAGCGATAGATTTTCTAAAGCAAGTGGTAAATTTTTTGAAGCAAACAATGAAGATCAAACCCTAGTGCAAGAAAAAAATATAACAATTTTTTGAAGCAAGCGATTAATATCAAAATCTAGTGAATACAAAACATAGCAATTTTTTGTAGGTGGTGGAGTTCAAACCCTAGTGCATGGAAGAAAATACATAACAACTTTTTGAAGTAGGCGATAAATTTTCTAAAGAAGGTAGGTGTAATCAAACCCTAGTGCAAGGAGGCAATTGCCAAAATTTTTCTAATGCAGGCAATGATTTTTTTGAAGCGAGGAGAGGGGCACGACATCAAAGGTAAAAGTAGGAATTATCTCTTTCAGATGTAGAGGATACAATAACATCATAAATCTGGCTATTTGGATAGACAACAGATTGTGCAAGTTAGGGTTTTATGGTAGAGGAAGATTATAAGGCCTTGGAAGGGTTTTTTAGGTTGCAATGCACATGTAGGTCAAGCATTCGTCCATCTATTGGATTGGCTTCAAAATATCCAGGTGTTGTAGAGATACTATGAAATTTTTTATTTTTGGAAAGCTATGGATGTCATGATATGTAATATTTCTCTAGTGTTTACTTTTTTGAATGAAAGTAAAAGTTGTTTTCAGAGTTGTGTTCAAGGTCTATTTTTTAAATATAAAGGTTCGAGTAGCCATTAAATAAGAATAAGTTTATAATATGTTAAAAATTCACATTACTTGTCATTCAGGTAGGTGGTAGTCTATGCAAGTTAGAATTTTATGGAAATACAAATGGAGAACAATACCAGGAATTTATAGGTCCTAAAGCTCAACTTGGGGCTCACTCATGAATGGATTGCAAAATAATAGTATGTTCTAGAAGAGGGCCTTCAACAATTTGCAAGAGAATCAAATATTTTGAAATATATTAAAACTGTTGCACTTTTGCTTAAAAAATAGTACGAGATGTTACATTAAGGTGTAGATGGATGTTAAAGGTGCCTAGGGTTTCAACTTCAAAAATGAAGAAGGGTTCAAGGGGATACAAAGAGGACAAGGACAAGGATAGGTCACTACTATAACTACCATCACACCTATCACACAACCCTTGGTTCTATGCTATATCACCAACAAAATATAACATTCCAATAGAGAGTTTGAAGGAGGTATTCATAAGGAATTTATTTACGAGTTTTGTGCAAAAGAGAGCAATGGATGAAGAGGAAGAAGTTGAGAAAAATAAACTAGGATTGTTGGTAGGAATAATGAATACACTTGGGATGAAATAGAGCATGCAATATTAAGTAAATGGGATCCATATTATATAGATAGCCTAATGGATATCATCAAATACCTTGAAAAGAAAATACAAGGAATTCAAAATGGGCGGAATGAAATAAAAGGAGATTGGAAAGTTTTCAGGAAATAGAAGGAATACTATGAAAAAGAAATGAAATTACTCAAGGAGAAAGAGGAAAAGGTCAGGGAATATAATGAGAGGAATATAGAAGGTACAACGTTGGATTTACAAAAAGCAAGAACATAATAAAAAAGGTATAAATTCAATTAAAAGTTATATTTTATAGGTTCATGGAAGCATTCAAAAGGAATAGGTTATTATTTCCATTGATCCTAGTAGCAGATATAATTTTATTAATATTTATTTGGATAAGAAGTTGCAAGTTTAAGCAACAAAAATTAAGGACATATAGTTAGAGGGTGAGCATGTTCATATTTTTGAAGATTTGAAGATCACCATGGATAAATATGTTTTACATTCAGATTTCTATGCTATTGAGATTGATGATGAGGATATTGTTCTTGGTTATCCTTGGTTAGATTCTTTGGGTACTATTAACATTAATTTGTAAAATAAGTTTATGAAGTTATGGTACAAGAAAAAGAAGATAACATTGCAAGATATTTCTTAGCTTAAGGAGCAAGGATCCAAGGAAACTCAAGAAGTGGTTGTAGAGAAATAAATTGAAGAACTTGAAACAGAATCCAAAAAGGCAATAGCAGCAACATAGTCCATGGAAGAAGTAGCAACAACTGATTCAGTGGAGATAACAGTAACAGAGTCCAAGGAACCTTTGATAGAAGAGCACAAGGACACACCAAACAAAGAGAACATGAAAGAACAATATGTAGAAGAATTTAAAATAATGGATCCAAATGTTGGGATGTTAAAAAAGGTAGAACATCAAGTTAAGGTTGCACCATATTGCCATCCACACCACCATGAGCAGCAACAATCTTGGAGGTATGATTCAAGAAAACAATATTATGGTTCCACATGGAATCATAAGGGTACCAACTATGGCAGAGTTTGGTAGAGAAATCATAATGATCCTAGTTTTCAGAATGGTTCATCAGCATCAAGGAACAAGTGGACCCATCATTCAAGTTATCAAAATACAACAACAAAAGCATGGAGCAACCGAAGTAGATTTGGATACTCAAGTAACAAAATGGCATACTAGCATCAACGTGTTTCACTTGGATGGATGGATGATCGAGATTGGTACTAGTTGCTAATATTGCTTAGCAAATCATATTATCATGTTTCTTCATATTTTTCAAGGACAAAATATTTTTAAGGAGGGTGGCATGGTAGGGTACCTAGGAATAGATATTTAGGGATATATTATTATATTGTATAAGGGTTGGCATGGGCCACACATAACCCAAGGTTGATTGTATTATAATATTATATTATATTATAATATTATATTATATTAGTAGTAGGCTCCCCAAAGTAGAATAGGAATATGAATATATAAAGAAGAGATATGTGTCATTGTAATCATGATTGGAGAAGAATCTTGTGTACTCGTCTATGCTTACGAAGTGACCTCTCACCTTGGGAGATCTTGTGGAGTTATTCCTTCCTTAAGAATTATTAGGTGTTTTCCTACCTTAAGGGTATTATCTATCTCTCTCTCATTTGTGGATTGTTATTGTAGATAATGTATTATGAATGAATGATTTGATATTTCTGCATATTGGTGAATGATTTATGTTAATGATAATAAAGTTATGCAACAGTTGTGGCCACTAAAGATAAAGTTGTTATCGCTTAACATGTATCTTAAAGGTTCTAAATAAATGGGCTAAGAAGACATGCCACCATGGTGAGTGAAGTAGAGGGTCGCAAATATAGTGGGACTTTCTCTATTGAGGTTAGGTTTTTTAATGTAAATGCTAATAGAGAATCCTCTAACTATGAGGCTCTAAGGAGAATGCAAGATCACGAGAGGGAAGGAAGGTTTAAGGTTTTTTTGAACAAGGTCATGAAGAAGTAGTAGACTACTTGATGAACCCTTATGAGGGTGTCTCCATATTTGATAGTGAAAGTAAGTATAGAATAAGGAATTCCCCTTTCAAAAATTTTAGGAATGGACCTAAGTTGATGATGATTTCACAAGAGGACATGCAACTCTTAGACATGAGTGATAACTGGGATATGTCCTCTTTAGAGTAAGGTCAAAATAGGCAAAACTCTTCGATTAGGGCTACAAGGGACAACAAAAGAATTTAGAAGGAGAAAACCCAAATAAAAATTTCCTTGGAAGCATCTAAAAAGGCAACTATGTGCATTCAAAGGAAGAGTAACAGAGCAAAATTAGTCTTACGAGAAGATATAAAAGTGGGGCTCATTGAAATCTCAAAGAAAACACTTGTTGGGAGGTTCTATGGGTGTGCAATTTCTAAAAAATCATTGGCAAACTGGATGGCTAGGGAATGGATGAAAGTCCTAGGGTGTGTGCCTTGTTTTTCACTTCTAGTAAGAGGGTGGTTGTCATTTTAGTTAAGGACTAAGCAAGATATGGTAAATATTTTTTTAGATAAATGGTTTTAGGGATTAGCTTTGTTAATTATTAAATTATAGGACCCTTGTGTTGGCCCTAGGACCACTCAAATATCTACTCACTCTATATAGATAAATTTATGAGGGTTGCCATTATAATTTTTATCTAGAGATGTTTTACAAGCAATAGACAACTACATTGGTTCTTTCTTGGAGGTGGAGTAGAAGTATCAGTCCTCATACTTGAGGATAATGACTAGAATTCTTGTTGATGTGGACTAGAGATACATATTGGTGGGGAAATTGTGTTTAAGTACAACAAAGAGATGTATGTATAAACCTTGGACTATAGTGGTGTGTTTTTAGGTGCGTGTGCTATCATAATTATGGGCATATTGCAAGGCATAATTCTCTTATTTATTCAGGTGAGGTTTGGCATCATAAAAAATACAAAGGGTATTTAAGGGTAAGAATGAGATGCAATTTTTTATTTAAGCCTGTGACTTACAAACTAATTAAATTATCAAATCAATGCATAAGAAACACAATCTAGAGGAATTAGGGGAAGGAATAGAAGATGTAGAGAAGGTGGAAACAATTGTTTTGTGCTAAATCAAGTTATGGATTCATAATCATCTAAGATTGAAGTACGACTAGGAATCTCAAAGCAAAAGTTGGATATCATGCTCCTAGACCAAGATACAAGCTTTCAAAGCAAAAATATTGCCAAATCTCATTTCTCATATGGGATTATAGGTAATTCTCTTTTGAGTCCCTCAACTAACCAATGACCAAATTTACTACTATGTAAAACAAAGTCTCCCCTAAAAGAAGGTAAGGGTGGAGTTGAGGGGCAAGGAGTACCCTCAAATTATTCTTCCTTAAAGGAAGTAAATCCAAACCTTAGTTTAGACTCTAGTAAGTTTTTTAGTAATGATTCACATGTAAATAACTTTAAATTTGCTTATCCACTTTGTTTTTCCTATGGCCAAGAAGGTTTTGTGTCCTAAAAAACCCATAGGTATCCCCTACAATCCCTAAAAGGAATATTAAGACTAAGGGAAGAAGGGGTTGGGGGAGACCTCTAGTAAAGATGTGGGGTCGGGAAGTCTTACATGTTGTAGAGGCAAAATATATTTTACTTCATTGGCTAAGAATAAATGCCTCTATGAAGTTCAAAAAGGCAAGTGATCATCCTTAAAGGGGATACTTAGAGCAAGGATGATCCCAAATGTAGTTAATCAATGAAAGTACTCTCCTTTAATATCTGAGGGATGGGTAGCTCAACAAAAAAGTTGCTCTATGTAGGTTGGTAGAAATTCATAATCTAGAGATTCTGCTAATTCAAGAGACAAAAGGGTTAGCTATGAAAGTGATGGAAGATATTAGTAAATTGCTTAAAGGATGGGATTTTATGACCCTTGATGCTATAGGGGCATCAAATGAAAGGCAAATTAGTTTAGGCTAACCAAATTTACATTGTTTGACTCAGGAATAGGGACTAAATTATTTTCAATGGAGCTTAGGGAAATAGTAACAGTGGTGAACATTTATGGCCCCTATAAAGATAAGATGCAATATTAGGATAAGCTTATGGATAAGAAGTTTTTAGAAGCTGATAATTTAATTTTAGAAGGTGATTTAAACTTAACTCTTTCTAGGAGTGAAGTGTGGGGTATTGCTACTAGAATTGATCCAATGACTAATTACTTCATCCAAAATTTTGAAGCCAAGGGGCTGGTAGACCTAGCACCTATAAAGTCTATCCTAAATTTGATAAACATGAGGATAGGAGTTGATAGAATTTATAAGAGACTAGACAAATTCTTCGTAGCAAAGAGTTTTGTAAATGACACTTATAGATTGAAGTCTTGGATTGAAGTCAGAGGAGACTTTAATCACTCCCCCATCATGCTTATTATAGAAAAAGAGGAGACAAAACCATATTTTCCTTTTAAATTCAAATATGAGTGGCTAAAAAATGATATATTTATAACTCTGCTCAAATAAAAATGGGTGAAGTTTTATCCTTGTATGAGAGAATATTCTAGTATTCAATTTAAAATAAATCTAAAAAGGTTTAAGATAGTAGAAGTTTAGTGGGCCTAAAAAATAAACTGATGGATGAGCAAAAACTAAGGGAGGTTGAGGAGGAGCTTGCAATGTTTCTAGAAAATGAGTTTGAAAAATATTTAATGAGGAAATAAGGCTTAAGTATAAAAGTTTGAAACAAGAGAAGAGAAGATTATTGGTAGAGAAAGAAGCATGGTGAAGGCTCAAAAGTAGAGCACTCTAGATTGTAAATGTGGATGGGAACACTAATTTTCATAGCTTCACAAATGATAGAAAAACAAAATACAATATTATGAAGAATAGCATACATGGGAGTAAGGCATTTTGATCAACTATATAAGGACCCTTGTCAAGTCAATATAGCTAAAATAGTCAAAATAATGTCTCTCTTTCCTAGATTTATAGATGAGGAAGTCAATGGTGAGTTGATTAAGGAAGTCTCAAAGGAGGAACTCAAAGTTGTTTTAACCTCCCTTCAAAACGATAAGAGTCCAGGACCTAACGAATGGACTGTAGAATTTTTCTCGGGTTCTATGAACTTTTGGAGTATGACCTACTCAAGGTTATGGAGAATTCTAGGCAAACAGGGTGGATAAACACAATATTCAACTCTATATTTATTGATCTTATTCTAAAAATGACAATCCTTCTTCCTTTGATGATTTTAGGTCCATTTATGTTTAACTCTATGTAAAAAATGATAGCAAAACTAATTGCATCAAGAATTAAAAGGTTCCTCTCTCCTATATCTAATGAGCAGTTCAATTTCCTACATGGTAGATAGATTCATAAAGCAACCGATGATACTTTGGAAAGTTTTCATAGCATTAAATCAAAGAAATTACCAGTGATGGTGATGAAGTTGGATCTCTCCAACTCTTTTGACAGAGTAAACTAGCTATATTTAAGAATGATACTTACTCATATTGGGTTATATGTGTAGATGGTGAACTAGGTTATGGGATGTCTTTATTTTATTTATTTTATAATTTTGGTTAATGGGTTAGCCTCTTAGTTATTCAAAGCTTCTTAGGGGATAAGATAAGGTTACCCCTTGTCATCGCTATTATTTGTTTTGGTAGATGAAGGATTAAGTAGGTGCATTTTAGAAGCTAAGAGGGTAGGAGATATAAAGGGAATTAGAATTAGGTAGAACAATGGAAGTCACAAATGTACTTTTTATAGATGATTTTCTCCTTTTCACAATTGGAACAATTAGAGATACAAAAAAATTAAAACAATATTTAGATCTTTTTGCCTAGTAATTGATATGCATATTAATACACAGGAGTCATCTCTTTTAACCATGTATATTAGGATCATACCATATTAATAGGTCAACTTTTTCCCTTTAAAATTTTTATCTTCAAGAGGGGTTTAAATATTTGGGATTATTTTTTAAACCCAACAACTACACCAAACAAGATTGGAATTGGTTGATAAAGAAGGTGGAAAGAAGAATTTTTATATGGTGCAACTAATGGCTCTCTTTAGGGGAATACTGACGTTGGTTAAGTCTATGTTGGAGGTGATACCAGTATATAGATAATCTTTGACTCATATACGAAAAGGAGTTTTAGATAAAATTAGATAGTTAAGCTATAGATTTTTATGGATAGGAAAAAGGGTTAGGGAAGGTATTACCTTGGTTAAATGGAAATCCTTAGCTAAGCCCAAGGAAAATTGAGTATGAGGACTTGAGAACATATTCTTATTTAGTAAGGCTTAGCAGCCAAGTGTGTTTGGAAGATAATATCAAAGGAAGGCTTACGAAATAAGATCAATACAAAAAAAATACTTAGAGCCACTCACAATTGAGAATTGGATAAGGGCCTTGGTAAATCAAACCCATAATTTTTCAATATGTTGGAAGGAAATTATTTAGGCCTTTTATATTGTAGGTGATTGGCTTACCTGTTATCTTTTGATGGGACAATAGTACAGGGAATGCAACCATAAGATGCAAGATAACTAATCTGAGATAACTATAAACTAATGGCACAATAATATGTAGGAAAATAATGAAATTAACATCTGCAAATAACTCAAAAATATATCATTAAATGAAAGTGACAAAAATAGTACAATGCTATATAATGGAGGACATGAACACTCCATGAAAGCATATGAAAGAACTACATGTACCATACTACAACACAGTCTATATATTTACTACTACATATGCTACTCTCTTAAAACACTCACTATGAGGTATTTATATAGGAAGATAGATTCCTTACCCCTTACTCTACCTATCTACTTGATGTACAAGTGGACTCCTTGTACATTTACAACTTGCACATTTGACACGTGCATTTATTACAATACTTGAAGTAACTAACTTTACTCTAAAGTAAATTCCTACTCTAGTTATGTACCAAAGGTGGTACATTTACATGACCCAAATGATGTAATGTACTCTAACACCCCCTTATATTACATTATTTGGGTATTGAAGACTTTATTCTTCAATATGGATCTTCTACCTGGTACTGGAGTTTGAATTCTTCTTTTCTGTTGTCTGTGTTTTATTCAAGCAAGTAGTTAGTGTCTTCATAAAATGTTATCTTCGTAGAGAGATATTTGTCTTCATGATAATCTGTAGGATATTTAATACTCATTCAATTTAGTCTTTGTGCTTTATTCATTATACTTTTTGTTTGTATTCAGATGCATATTTTTGTTTTGCTTTCTTTTATCAAGTTTTCTCTTCCTCCTTCGTTTCTGCACTATTGTTATAGGAATATTTGCTTCATGATGAACTAGTACATCATCACAATAGTATTGACTAGAATTTCTAGTTTACTTTATGTTTTGAATGAGTCCAAAAATAATTAATGATAGATACAACCTTAAAATTTATTTTGCTATGAATATAACCAATTTTTGTGTATTCCACCATGCTTTGAAGAGTACTTCATGAAGATAACCAATTAATGTTGTAAAATTTCCTTCTCTTGCCTCTTTAAGGAATAATGAAAATATTTCCTTTTCACTAGAAGATAAAATCTTGTATCCTTCAAAGGTATCTATTAGGTTTTGGGAGTAAAATTCCACCATATGAAATAGTTTCTCACTATTGAATGCATTCCTCGCTATTTCATTCATGTTTCCTTTTATTAACCTTTGGAGTAGAATTCCTTATATCTTCTACTTGATTTTAGAATTCCTTGAGGATTTAAAAGTTCACTTAATGATTTTACTCTTCTCAGATTTCTTGATAAAAAATTTTAATTCTCAAGCAATTAGAGTATCCTTGATGGTTGTTTCGAAGGATTTTAAAGTAGACTACCTTATGACTCCCTAGTTTAGGATATGTGAACTAACTTGATAAAATATTTCCAAAGATTTAGGTTTTTAGGATACTTATGTCTCCCTAGTGATTAGAGTAAGCTATAATCTTAATAAAGTGCTTAGTAAGTAATAGTTCACCTTTTGGGTTGATTTTGTAGTGTTTTATAAATAACAATAATCAACTCTTATTTCACCTTATCTCTCCTAATGAACTATGCACTTAATTTGAAGTTCTATGGTTGGATTTATTTTATCCCTTTAGTAAGAGTATGAGACAAGTGTAAGTATATAATTTCAACTCGTATAAGTAAATAATGAAGTTCCTTTTATATCTCTTAATATACAATATTTCTAAATTCCAATTATCTATGTTTGATGTAGTATACCTTATAAGTCCCTAATTTTGAAATATTAGAAATTAATAATATTTACAATATAATTTCTAAGTGTCTAAAGTAGAAACTCTTATTTGTCCTACTTAATTATTTGTAAATATAATGCTCCTTGAATTAACACTTAAGATTACACACTTTTTATTTGATTGCTTTCTCTAAGGTTATATCTACTCCAATTATTTTAACCTTAGAAATATATGTTTCCTTATACCTTCTTTTAAACTTTAATGAAATCAAGTAGTAAGTGCAAATATACCTTTAAACTCATGTTGATTGGTATTGAACCTAAGCATTGATTGTGAGCATTGGTATCTTCTTGCTAGTTTATGACAGATTCGACGGATGCCCTCTTATGATGGTCTTAAATGCATCTTTGACTCCTTGACTTCAGGATTCTAATACGCTCTCACTTAATGCTCAATATGAATTCACTTCCATTCATTGTGTGCTTCTTTTTTGGTAGCTATATGTAAGCTTCTTCTTCTTGAAGCAGGTGCCAAGTGGCGGTAGGTGTTACTTAAGTCTCTTCCTTGAGCTTCATTGGATATTGTGGAGTGTTAAATTGTATGGTGTTGGATTAGCTTCTTCTTGCTGAGCATTGAAATTCCTTGACCGTTAGGGCGATCATGAAATATGTTACATGAATGAGCGCCTTTATTGAGCGTTGGAGATAAGAGGGTGATGATGCCCTTTGTGCCAAGTGACACAATATTCCTTCCTCTTTCAATACAAGTATAGATATCTCTTTTGCATGCATGCTCTCTTCAACGTACCAAAAATTAGTCTTAAGCTCTTCTCAATGCCTATTTATTCCAACCATTTGCAAGCTTACTTCGCTCTTTTTACAATAAATGATTTTATTCTTACAAGTTTTTCTATTTGAGGATGATGGTTGGCTCCAGTTTTGAGGTACCAAGGATGACGGAGTGGCAGTTCTATGTAGTTCTAATGATAGAATGTGGTGCTTTCACTCGACCTGCTTATTGGGTATTGCACCTTCATTTTCTCCTTTGTTATACTGCTTGTTATTCGCTACCCTTGCATTTATATTTACATAGGTACTTGTGTTGTAGGTTTATGCAATCTTAGGTTCTAGATAGGGTGCTAAAAATGGTATCTCTAGACACCTGAAACTAATGCTTATGTACCATAGGTCGACTCATCTTCTCTACCCGAAGTTTGCAACTTTTGTCTTCAATGATTCAACTAATTATGGGCGTACTATACTCGCTGCCTTAGTGTCTTGAGACACTCTATATTTTGTCTTATTTAGGAGGGATATGGTGCATAAATGTAACATAAATAAGATAATTTATTTTGCACCAAAGTTCTGAGAGTTCCTTATCTCCTTTTTATGTTACTCTTCTCCTTTAATATGGCAGCTCTTCATTGTATAGCTTGAGGATAAATGAAGATATATTTCTAAAGCTTTTCCTTTGCTTCTTAGATATAGCAATTACTTTCTATAATCCTTGAGAGCAATGTATTGTTGCCTTTCTTATTAGACAACACTAACCTCTAACTCCTTCACTTGGATAATTTTAGCACCAATGAATCCAAGCTCTTAACCATGCAACTAATTTTAGAGGTTTAACTTTGCACTAATATTCACCTTAACTAAAAAATTCTTAGTGAACTTTGAATAACTAATATAGTGTAATAATAGTTTCTCCTTATTACTCCTATATATGAACCCTCAAAGTAACTCAAAATATGCACTAATTTTCACTGTAACTTAAAATACTTAATGCACCTTAAAACTCTTCAAAAACAACTAGTATAGTGCAATATTGATCTCACCTTATTACTCCTTCAAATGAACCTTAAATCATGCATATATAATTGCTCCTAAATGCACTATAATATTTGTAACTTAATGTAGTCTTATTTACTATAATTGGATAATAAGAAGACGATATTTTTATTTCTATCAAAATATATCTAACTGCTATTTTAATGTGCTGGAGTAAACCTTAAAAGAAACTTCCTTCTACACTCCCTTTGAAGATATAATATGCAACCTTCTCTTTGCAACTTTTAAATAACTAAAATAGTACTTAATTGAACTGGATAATAACTCAAATTAAAATTCAACTAATGAATCTATTTGCACCCAAGTTGTTGACCTTAATGATATTTATAGATGAAGGATTTCTAGGTGATTAGATTCACCTTATTACTACCTTAAACTAGATGAACTTGTAGCTCTATTTGGTTGTTCGAAACAACTCTCTAACTCACCTTTTTGTAGCTCCAAAAACCCTCTAACTTTTTGCCCTTAAACTCTAGTAGGTGACTTGATTAACCTTCAGGATGGACTCTGTAACTTCTGAAGTTTTTATAGCTAGTAATGTTGCCCTTATTGCTACCTCTTTCGTAGTCAATTTCTACACTAAAATGCTATCCTTGAAACTAAAAATATTGGTAGGGAGTTCCCCCAAATTGCAACTAAGTTTTTCTTCAAGAACCCTTCAGTATTCTATCATAGATTCAACAAACCCTATCTCCGAATGAGTCTTCTAGCCTTCAAAAGTAATCATAAAATCTTTAAGGTTTGATAGTAATGTTAGGTTCCTTTCTCCTTCAGTAATCAAATTTTGACTTCAATATAGGCCTTCTTCTCAAGAATATGAAAATCTTTAGGTCTTCACCAATATCCTCCAAAATTTGACAAACTTCTTGCCAAATCCTTCTCCCTTGGGCTTGTTGTTGGATTGCAACAATTGTCCCAAAATATTTCTTTATGAGGAACTCCTCCTTGGTGGTAAATTTCTTGAATGAGTTCTCCTAGGAACTCCTTTAATGGCCTTTTCTGAATTTTCTTTAATGAGGCTCACCAAGCCTCCTCCTTATTTCTCCTTGAGACCTCACCAAGGTCTTCAATATTACAACTTCTTTGGTCTTCCAAATGAGACATTTTATTCAACCTTCAACTGTGGAAGTGTTGGTAAATAGATCTCCTTCTTGGATCTCTAAAATATGCTACTACTATAATTTTAAAACAAGACCTTCCTAGTCCTTCTTTATTATTTAAAAAATTGGAAGTTCTTCAGTGGGACCTTCTATGGGTCTCTTCAGCTTCTTTAGGATGATTTCTTCAATATGCTATCTACAATATTTAATACAGATCACCGACCTCCAATATTCTTCTGGTATATTCTTTAGAGTCTCTTGAATCAGTAGTAAGGCTGCTATGGCCTTTTCTTCTTCTATACTCCATAGGTTTCATTCTTAAATGGAGAAAACCAATCTTCAATATCTTTCTAGAATCGAATTTGGAGTCTCTTCTTCCTCTCTTTTGCAATCTATAGGTCTGCAACTCTTGTAATAGAACCTTTTATTCAGGCCTTCAAATCTTCGTTCTTACATTTGCTGCTTCTGAAACTGGATTGATTCCAAGGAATATATTCTTCCTAGCTCTATGTAGGAAGCTTCCTAAATTACTTTGAATTTCCTTTTCATGCAATAAAGTATTAGGACTGTAATGCAAGAAACTCTAATTCTAAAGATGATTGAATATTCACTAGTTGATTTGTCAATCTAGTAGAATTTATACCGAGTCCTAGTCTTCACGAGTTTTTTTGCAACCCTATACTCTAGCCAAATGTAATATTAGAAATTATATAAATAAGATTTTTGGATTTCTCTCAATATCACATGCAACTCTCCCTATTTTTTTATTGATCTATTGTGGCTCTCTCACTAGAACCTAACTGATCTATTATGTTCTCTAATACCACTGTTAGCTTTCTATGGGATGGTAGTACAGGAAATGAAACCACAAGATGCAATATAACTAATCTGAGATGACTATAAACTAATGGCATAATAATATTTAAGAAAATAATGAGATGAACATGTACAAATAACTCAGAAATATACCATTAATAAAAGTGATAAAAATAGTACAATGCTATATAATGGAGGACATGAACACTCCATAAAAGGATATGAAAATACTACATTGTAACATACTACCACACACTCTCTATATTTACTACTACATATGCTACTGTCTCAAAATACTCACTATGAGACCTTTATATTGGAAGATTGATTCCTTACCCCTTACTCTACCTATCTACCTGATGTACAAGTGGAGTCCTTGTATATTTACAACTTGCACATTTACCACTTGTGAATTTACTACAATACTTGAAGTAACTAACTAACTTTAAAGTAAACTCCTACTCTAGTTATGTACCAAAGGTGGTACATTTACATGACCCAAATGATGTAATATACTCTAACATTGCCTAAAAAATAGGGGATGGTTCAAGGATAAGATTAGGCTTAGACCCTTGGATTGGTTATGGTGATATGCATATATTTCCAAATAACGTAATTAGACCCTAAGAGCTTAGGGGATTGGAACTCTCGTCCAAGCAATTGATCTAAAATCATCTACAAACTAGAGTTATATATGTAAGGAATCAACAATGTTAGGGCTTTAGGACTAGGAGGCACACCAGTGGGAAGAATATATGGAGAGGCTTAAAGTTGGACATATTAAGCAAATTGATCAATTGATTTGGACAAAGAATGGATCTACAAGGGAGTACACTTTAAAGTTGGGGTATACAAATTGTTGAAATATAGAAATGATGACCCAACATGGTGATGGAAGACATTTTAGAAGCATAAAGCCCTATTGAATATAATATTGTTCTTATGGTTTGGCATGAAAAATAAGGTTTTAACATGGGAGGTATCATAGAAGAAGAGTTGGAATGGTTCTAGAAGGTACCATTTATGTAAGTTAGATAATGAAACAATTAATTATTTATTTGTAGCTTAATCCTTTATTAGATAGGTTTGGAGGGAGGTTATAGCACAATTAAAGCTTCCTATAGGATGCCAAGAATATTCCTTAGGAGAGTTCTTAAAACCTTGGTTTAAAAATAGGTCATACAAAGGTTTTATGTATCTCCAATTGTTTGTGTTATGGAGAGTATGGTTATCTAGGAATGTAGAATTGTTTTAGGATCAGGAGAAGCCTACTTGGCATGTCTCCTCCCAAATCATCGAAAGTTTCAATAACTATAAGGTTTTGACAAAAACAAAGGTAATAATATAAATCATCCCTCCAAAAATTGATAAATCAGGAGCCTTGGTATTTTTCGATGGGTCTAGATAGGAAGTCCCTAGAGTTTGTGGAGAAGGAGGATTACTATATATTTTTGAATCTCATTATTTTAAATTCAAGGTTGGACTAGGAGATGGTTCTAATAATTATGTTGAAATTATGGCACTCAAACTATTTGTTTAGTTGGAAAAGTCAAAAGGAATACAAAAAATCCCAATTTGTAAAGACTCACATGTGGTAATAAACTGGATGCTTGGTGTTTTTAAGATGGAAAAATGATTATACTAGCCATATTCTCTCAAATAAAAGAATTTATTGATCACCGAATAGGGAAGTAGATGAACACTCAAAGGAGGTGCTTTAGATTGAATTAGATACATGCTTAGTATAGAAATTCAATGAGGGTAATGCATTGTAGTTGCTCCATATCTCTATATAGGGGATTAATTCACTCTAGTTAAATCAAGCATGTTTAAAGCAACTTTTATAAAAAACTCAGAAGTCGATAATTTAAAGAATATTGATTGACAAATTGGGAAGGTATTTAAGAATAAAACTTAGCCTAATAGAGATAGCTAGTTATGATGTATAAGTGACTTGAGTTTTAGATCATTATTGAAGCTTTGAAGAAATTCCAAAGAGGCATATGAAGAATATAACTTCATATTAGCTTAATATAAAATTACGACTTTGTTTTCAAGGGAAAAAAGTTCAAAATATCTATTTCAATCAACAACATTATCAATTTATCAAAACAAAACATATTACAAGGGAATGTCTTATTATAAGATTGTCTATTACAATGCATGGATTTAAATTTAGTTATGCTCATACAATTATCACATTTTCCATTACTCGATAATACTTTGGATAAATAAAATTAGATCAATTAACATACAACTTTTACCAAATTATATATATATATATAGAAAGAAAATATGCTTGATGAAGATATCATTATAAACATGTAGAGTCGTTATGAAAATTAAGCATATTCAAACTTATACTTAAAGAACATACTATGCACAATGAGCCATGTTCCTCTTAATGAGAAACAATATCCAAGATAAACCCAAGTAGAGACGAAGCTCATATGTAGCAATTACTTTTCTAAATGATTTTAGAGGTATCAATTTCCCTCTTTTAATCCTCATCATGAGAATTAAGATACAAGAGGAGATAAGTTCACTCACTATTTCACGTGCACTATTAGGATAACCCTTTAAAACTATGCCAACTTATTTAATGAACAAATAGATAAGATAACATATGAATCTATCATAGGATATAAGTCCATGTTTAGAGGTATATGAAGAGATTAGACAAATCTAGTTGCTATTTGAGAAGACCAATGTTTATGCTTATCATCCTTCTATGTTTGAGGGATTACAACCACGGATAGATATACTTTATATTGGTTACTTTTTATTTCTAATTATGTATTAGATAGTTATTTTCATATTATCAATATGGATATGTCTTCTTGATATTTTTAGAAATAGAAGTTAAAAATAAAATATTGATAGTATGCATCTGTAAGGGAAGCATCACAACACATTCAAAACATCTAAATATAGTCCACGTGTGATAGACTTCAAATTGCCAATGCATAGTCCCATTGAAATAGATTCCCAAACTACCTATGAATGGACTCCAAAAATGACCTACAATGGCATTACATTATTATACCTAATAATATATAACGTAAAATAGTCATATTTAATGATATTTCAACTAAACATAACAACAAAAGGATGCCATTTGCATTATCGATGATGTGACCCAGGTTCAATCCCCATGGTGGATGTGTATAAGAAATATTACTAAAAAAAAAACATAACAACAAATGGGAGGACACTAAATATCAACTATCTATTATACTAAAAACTTAGAATTTAAACAAAGCAATAAAAGCAATCAGCTTCTTAATCCATATTGCATCCACCATATCTAATGGGACTTTCAAACTCTAACTTGAATGCATATATCCCATGATCTTATGGATGCAAGTGTTGAAAGTTGTGTAATTTTAGTTTATTGGACAAAGTCAATATTATATGATGTAATCAAGTGCAATCCTATGAGAAATAATTATATTATTTTATTATTATTATTTAATATAATTATCCAATGGAACAATAGTTTAACCTTATCACATGGTTAGTCTTTATTAACATTTTATGCCCAATGTGTTTAGAGAAGGGTTTAGAAATTTGTAACTATTATTGAGGATTTGGTATAAATACATTTCAATTCTTTGATCCATTGTATTAATGTAATATTATCTTGATCATTTGTGTAGGTACCTAAAGTCATATTTACATCTTTTATTTCAATCGCTCTTTCCTTTAGCTTTCTTAAAATCTATTATTTATAATTTGAGTTGATGTGTTTCTTCTATCTATTTCAATAAAGTATTGGAAAATCCAATATGGTATTAGAGTAGGTATGGAGCATCTTCACTTAATCACATAATGAATACTTTTATAGCCTTCCATTCTTCTTTGAATCAATAGAACAAACTATTATTATTGTTTCATAAGGCATTTCCAAGATAAGAGGAATAAGAAGGATCTAATAAGTTCATGGCCATTTGTATCAAGTAAAACTTCTTTATGAGGGTAATTATAATTTCCCTCTTATTTCATGCATGAGTTTCCTCCATTTTAATTATGGACAAAGAATGTTGAAATGAGGTGTTGGGGGTTCTTAGTTTGGTCAAGGCCAAACCACCTACATCTCCTTGTTATGGTATGGCATATGTATGCTTTGTGTTGAGACTCTTGTTAACATAGCACATAGGGTCAACCCTGGTCATTTTCCATGTACGAGAGAAAATTTCAAATTTTGGGGGGTATGTTTGATAAGTCCTCAAGGAGCTTCTTTTGTGACTTACACCAACTAGGTTTATGGCAGCTTGGCTAGTGCAATTTTGTTATGCTTCTTTTATGCCAAGGTTCTTGGTTTTCACCCCCTGGGTCTCATTTATGCATTGTATAGAGGGATTGATATTTGTTTTCATTAGAGGAGAAGAGAAGCCTCTTTATCTATAGAGGGGGGTACCTCTTGCTTCATCCAAGAAGCATGATAATTTTTTTTAGTGAAGGTGGATGTTAATTCTTTGCATTAGAATATTAGTGTTCATAATACACACCTATTTTTTCACATTGTGAAGAGTTGATTGGAATTTTGTAGCTTTAAAAAGCACTTGAATGTAGGTAAAATATTTTAGTCCTAGATAATGCATGCGGATCAACAACTAAAGGATGTCATATTAAGTTTTTTATTCATGAAGGTAGAGGCTAGTAGTCTTCTTGTATTCTAGTCTTGTTTAGAGTGTGCAGATTGAACCCCTTTTAATGAACTTGTCTATCTTGGTATTTTTCCACTAAAATATTTGGGTTTGAGTCCCACATTCCTCATATTACTTACTTGATATTCCATGTAAATATTGGAGATCAACATGAACCTTATATATATATATATATATATATATATATATATATATATATATATATATATATATATATATATATATATATATATATATATATATATATATATATCAAAGGAACAATATCTAATCACACCAGTGTATATAGCTAACATTGATTTCATATTAACATATGGTGGTAAAAAGTGGATTTATAGAGGTAAAATTCTCCAAATCATTACATGAAAAATAGAACATTTTGGTTAACAACATTTAATTAAGATTTGGATTTGTGTTTTATCTGTTTTGGTCATTGATAAGCCAAAACATTTAAAGGCCATAACTTTTGCATACATAAGCATTTCAAGCCCTCTTTTAAATTGTAAGATTTTTTCAAGCTCTTTGCATTGATGACATCAATTCAAAAATATATTATATGGTTGAGGGTGTATTTGTACAATATGAATCCTTTGGAATATATTACTAAACTCAAGGGCTGACTACTTGATCCATTCAGATGAGTTATTTACTAAGAAGAAAGAATTTCTAGTCCACCTTTAAATATAACATAGAAAAGGGCCTTGATGAAATATATCTAGATCATAAGGAGGAGGATATAGGTTTCATTGTAATGTAAGCTAAACCTGAGATACTTTTATATATCAAAGATAAGAATAATTCCATCAAGGTGTGGACAAAGATATAGGATCCATTTAAAAATGCAATTTTTGTAAAAGAAAGTAGTTTGGATATGGAACTACCTTCTCTCAATAGCTTCGAATCTAATAATGTTGAAGCCTATATTTAATGACTTAAGGTGTTACAAGATATTACATCCTTAGGAGGCAGAGTGAATATAAATGAAGAATATGTTGAATTTATTATCTCTAGTCTAACTTTTTACTTTTAGATTGTTGTTCTAGTGATTCATGTGATTTTATTGATAGTAACAAAAAGTTAATCCTATAACCCTTGATGCTCACTTTTCTTATTGACTTTTAGGATGCTACAAAGAATTATGGTGTGCTTCTTTAGGTACATGTCCCTAATAAGGACTTCAAACTTGTAAAGGCTAAGACTTGACAACCCAAGGACAAGTCTATCTTTGAAGAAGTCAAAGTCATCATGTGGATACTATAAAAGAGAAGGACATCCTACAAAAATTATTTAGTGAGGCTACAAAATATTGAAGGAGAATTTTGGAAGATAAGAGGTAGTCTTCTAGATGATGAGTGAGATCAAATAGTTCTTTTTATTGTTAGAGTGATTTAACCCATTAAAATATCCATTTAAGGGGAAAAATATGTTATTGTCATTGAAGTCTTCTCTGCTTGTACCCTTAGTATAGGGGGTGTTAAAAGTTGTGTAGCCTAACTTTATTAACAAAGGCTATCATTGTATAATGTAATCATGTGTAAAGCCTATAAAAATTATCATGTAAGGTAATTTGCCAATGTACCCATGGATTAACCTTGCCATGGTCAACATCCACTAACCCTTTATGCCTAATGTGTTATGAAAAAGAGTTTAGTAACATATACATATTATTGAGGTTTTGGTATAAATATCCTTAAATCACCCAATGCATTATACTAATGTGGCATTAATCTTGATTATTTATGTGATTGTCTAAGGGTATTCTTCCATATTTTGTGTCAATCAATCTCTCTTTTTCCTATTTTAAATTATCTTATTTAGGATTTAAGTTGATGTGCTACCTTTGTTCATTTTAGTAAAATATTATAAATTCCAACATGTAACATATCCATCCCTTATTCATTTGTATTGCATAAGTAACCAAATATAAAACAACTAGTAAAATTATTAATAAATATATACAACACAATTAATATCAGGTTATAAACCTCTTATTTTACATCCTCTATAGCCTCCTTAACACACAGTAAGGATTCTCATAGATTTTCCACCTATCATCCTTGGTAAAACCATATGGAGCACCACCAAGATTATTCATAATCCCCTCTAGGTCGATCATCCTTCATAATTAACTAATAAATATCAAGACTTGAGGATCTATCATTGACCATCTTGAGCATAGTCAAGTGAAGCTCATCGAAGGTAATACATCTGTAATGCATTTCCCATTGACAAGAGAAAAAATTATATATAAATTCATGCATTATCATATAATAGATTTTACTAACGTTATATGTAACAATACTTAAGTATGCAATAATAAATTTTAATGACATTAATATACTTAATAGTATATTTGTCCTATAAAGAGTTTATATATATTTAAAGTCCCTAGTGCCCACACACACAAAGCTAGTGTAGATAATATCAAAGCTGCACAAGCCCAATTTTTTGGGCCTCACAATCCTAAAGTAATACCAATATAATTTGGCAACTTGATTTTTTAATTGTTCACTAAAAATATTGTGGCCTATTTCTTCCTTCAACTAGGCAATTTCATGAGCAAGGTCTTAATTGATCCATTTGTTGTCTTGAATGGGTTATTCAAACAATGTATGAGTCATAAGGTGGAATATGCATTAGCAACATTTCATGAAAAACTCCATCCATCCTCCCTAGAATTACATGGATTGATGTTCCAAATATAAATTTAAAAAAGTCCTATTCTCAAATAAAAGTATTGGAATAAAAAATGAGTATGTAGAAAATATGAAAATTTGATCCCTAAAAATTTCTAAACACAATTTGTAGGTGGCTAAGGAGTATTTAAACTTGAATTGCACAAAAATTCTTATCATTGCTAAATTCATATGGAAATATATTACTATAGAAGAAAATTTAATTAGGTATTTCAAAATCTATCTACTTTTTGTTGGAGATTCAACCATGTGAAAGATGTTGAACTTAAATTACAACATTGATCATGTTATATTCCTATAACTCATATTCTAAAACCATATCTTGCATTCACCAACCAACCATTTTATGGGTTCGAACCTTCCTTATTCATGAGCAAGTCCACCATGTTAAAGTTACCACACAAATCCAACACCAGAAAAAGACAACATGGCACCAAGCCATATTGAAAGTGTTTCTCTCTTTACTACATTATTAGACAAGGCTAAAAGAAGGGCCATTGAGTTCAAGCAATATTTAGCAAGTCCACCATGTTAAAGTTACCACACAAAGTCAACACCAGCAAAAGACAACATGGTACCAAGCCATATTGAAAGTGCTTCTCTCTTTACTATATTATTATACAAGGTTAATAGAAGGGCCATTGAGTTCAAGCAATGTTTGAAGTAACACATGAGAGATAATGGTCCTAATCTACCATAATCATTGAAGGAAAAACAAGTGAAAACTAAGTCATTGCGGTGGCATGTTCCTTAGCATTATAAGTGGGTGATTGTAAATAATTAGAACATATATTACTTAACATGGTAGGTAACAAAAAGCTACATATT
This sequence comes from Wollemia nobilis, assembly GCA_028583015.1. Lineage (NCBI taxonomy): Eukaryota > Viridiplantae > Streptophyta > Pinopsida > Araucariales > Araucariaceae > Wollemia > Wollemia nobilis. The sequence goes on from JAQPPZ010002492.1 coordinate 724,827, forward strand.
TTTTACTTTTTGTAAACAAAGGATACCAAAAAAAATAAAGTTATTGACATATTTACCACAAATATCTTTCTCTTAGATTCTACTAAGCCTTTCTCATATAATGTGCTATTAGAATTAGGTATAATATTCAAAGTACAAGGTCCTTCATATTTATTTAGCATCCTTGAAAGATCTCTTGTTTGTCCTCATAATTCAACCCTTCTCTTTCTACTGTTTCATAATTGTTTTTGGGAGAAATTTTAAATTTGATATTAACCATTCTCTTTCTATTGTTTCATAACTTTTTTTAGGGAGAAATTTTGAATTTGATATTAGCTCATAAAGGTTAATTCTTTATCTCATATTTTAAGAATTGGAATCTAAAACATATATTTAGTAAGTGATATAAACCATTTTTTTAATGAAATATTGTTGCTTGCTTGGATATCAATGAGAGGTCTTGAGATAAATCTATTTTCAAGTAGGTTCATATTTGAAGAATGAGTTACATAGATTTTTGTTTTATCATTATAAATAAGGTGGGTTAAGGGATTAACTAACTAGACAATAAACATTTTTATTAAAATGCGAAGCCCAAAATAATTCATATAAAAAAAAAACTTTTTTTTTTTTTGAAAACAACAATCATCTTAGTCTAAGTAGAAAATACCAATGAAATATTTTTTATTAAGCATGGTGAATAACTAAGTAAAACTTTCAATGCTCTAAATAAAAAAAGAAACATAAAAACTCTTTAATTTAGTTTCTAGCAACTATTAATTTAGTATAATAAGATTTTGAACTATAAATACTAGAGATTTGTATTTTCTTAAAAGGAAATATAGGTAATATAATTAAGAATGAAAGTAAAAGTTTATATATAAAAGAAGTTAAAATTTTCTTATTTATACGACTAAAAGTTAAAAAATAAATATATTTTTATAGTTATAAATATTATCTTCAAAATAAGTTATATATTTTTACACCATAATCAGATTAATACCATTATAAAATAATTTTGAAATTATATATATATAATACTTCTTATACACATCCTTTGTGGGGATTAAATCCGAGTCACATCATCGAAAATACAAGTGGCATCCTTGAAACTATATATTATAAAATTATAAAAATTTTATTTTTATTAATTTAATATGAATAATTTAACTTTCAATCAATCTACTATTTTTAGCCTTTTTTTTCATAAAATAAAATTTCTTTTAAAATTTGTATAAAATAAAAATTAAATTTTTATCATCTAATAAGTTAAAAAAAAACAATGGAAAATAAAGACTTTCACAACCCCTTGATGGACACCTTGTAAAGTCATAAAGACACCTTAAATTTCAACAATATTTAAGTAAAATGTATATTAATATGCTAGCCAAGTTTAAAGGACCATGGAGTTAAGGTTGATTATAACTATATTAAGATTCAAACTCATTGTTATGTTTTTTATAAGTTTTTCTTCTTAGGATTAAATCTTGAAATTTGAAAGCTTCCAAATTTTCAAATTCTTGCCTTGATTTTACATATTTTTCTTCAATGCAATTTTTGTAATGATTTAGAAACTCTTATTCACTTGTTTTAGTTTTGTGATATGGCTAAACACTTTTGGGATGTCTTCTACACTTTTATTTTTCTCTCTTCCACTAGATCTTGCAAGCTTTCTTTACTTGGTTTTTCTCAGTTGGATAAGTGCCCTAAACTCTAAGATGTTTGTAGACTCATCCTTCTCAAGTAAATCTGGAAGTGCAGATGCAAAAATATGTTTACTGTATCTGCTCCTCCATGGGATATAGTTTTAGCAAACTTGACCTTTGATCTTTTGTTACATGTGGGACACATTCATTTCCAAGTCTATGGGACTTCCAGCACATCTCAAGATGTTATCGATAGACTTTATCAACTTTCTCAGATGGTTCAGGATCTTCAGAAGGTCCAGCAGAAAACTAAAAAGAAGGTAATTAACAATGATGAGCAAGTTTAGGTTTTGATTACCTTTATTTCTTCTTTGAAGACTTTAGACGATATCATGAAAGACACACCCATAATTTCTTCATATAACAGGCTCTCCTATAGATGAGTGTTGATATCTGATATCTGGTGTATTGCAACATGATATAACTATAGTATTTTTGTTGCTATTAGCTTCTATTCTTATGTATATTCAGTTATGGATGCTTTACTCCTTATCCACCTCAGTTTTGGTTTACCAAATTAACTTTCAATGATTGACATAGAACATCTTGCATAAAGAAGGGTCATATTTAGGCTTCAAATGATACAAATAATCCATATAAATGGTAAATGCTAACTTCACTATAAACTATAACCTCTTATTTATATATTTTTAAATGGAATTAAAATGAATCCCACCAAATTAAATTTCAATGATTAACACTCTTGCATAAAGAAGGGTCATATTTAAGCTTCAAATGATACAAATAATCCATATAAATGGTAAATGTTAACCTCACTATAAACTATAACCTCTTATTTATTTATTTTTAAATGGAATTAAAATGAATGCCACCTGCACTACATCATCACCATATAATGATATTATGATAAGCTAGTTATATATATATATATATATATATATATATATATATATATATATAGAACTTTGGTTTTTTCTTCAAAGTCGAGGAATCTAAGAGCTAGTGTTTTTTAGAAGATTTGAACTTTGGTCTCTTCTTCAAATTCGAATAATTTAAGGTAAATGTTAACCTCACCATAAACTATAACCTCTTATTTATTTATTTTTAAATGGAATTTAAACGAATCCCACCTGTACTACATCATCACCATATAATGATATTATGATAAGTTAGTTATTTAAGCGTGTATATGTATATATATATATATATATATTAACAAGATTAGAACTTTGGTTTCTTCTTCAAAGTCGAGGAATCTAAGAGCTAGTGTTTTTTAGAAGATTTGAACTTTGGTCTCTACTTCAAAGTCAAATAATTTAAGAGCTAATGTTTTTTCTTGTTTGTTATACATAGAAATCAACGTCTCTATCATTTTATCCCCATGGATGGGGTTTCAAATCTAAAAAGCTACCATTGTACTCTTTTACCACCTTGGTAAACTTTTACTCCAAGTGAGGGGGATTCTAGAGGGTTCAGGATTGGAACCGTTGACCTCAAGTTAAAAAATATTCAACAAACATCGTTCGGTCTACTACTTATGTCCCAGTTGAGCTAATGTTATTGGATATAAATGTTGAGTTAAAAATGCTCGATTTTATGAGGGGTCTTGGTCTCTTTGTATTGAAGTTAAAATATTGAATTTAAAACGCAAATTTTTATGAGGGGTCCCGATCCCTTTAGGGTTTGAACTTGGATCTCTTGAATGAAAACCCAAGGACATACCTTTGGACCAAAATATTGAGTTAAAAACATGGATTTTTATGAAAGGTTCATATCCTTTCGTATCAGGGTTTGAACTTAGATCTCTTAAATGAAAACCTAAAAATATACCACTACTGTATCTTTCATAGAAAAAAAATATTGAGTTAAAAAGATGAGTTTTTATAAGGGGTCTCGGTCCCTCATCTTGGGGTTTGAACTCTGGGTTTCTTGAAAGAAACCCAAAGACATACCAGTATAATTTCCCTCATGGAACAAAATGTTGAGTTAAAAATGTGGGTTTTATGTGGAATCTCGGTCTGATCGAGGTTTTGAACTTGAGTCTCTTGAATGAAAACCTAAAGATATACCAATATTTTTTTTTGAAAAATATTGCTTATATAAATACAAAAAAATCAAAATACAAAACATCGGAGTAGATTACAAAAATCTGCTCAAGGACATCCAACTATCTGACTTGTCCTGAGCAGAACAGTCTTTGAGATCTTTGATTATAAGCCTCTTAAAGGCTCTACATTGGAACTGAATATCAATAACAACATTGGACACAATCCAGAAGCGAGAATAGCTTCATCTCGAAAAACTAAACTGCATCTCGCCTTCCAAATAACATACAAAGTTGTTGCTCTGATAACAGTCCACACCCCCCTAAGATGCTGAGGGCAGTCAAAGGCATCTCCTAAGAGAACCAATTTCCAACTCCACCTGTCACCTAAGATAGGATAATAGGTTCACTTCAATCTTTTCCAAACATTCCTTGCTACACTACAATCCCAAAAGATATGTTTAACAATTTCTTTTTTGCCGCAACTACTACAGAGGTCTGAGATATTCATCCACCTTGCCAGCCTTGCCTTGTAATGGATACCTTGGAAAATAAGTAGCCAAAGAAAAACTTTGAGCTGAGCAAATAATCTGAATTTCCAAACCCGCTTTAGCCTCTTCTTCCACTTCTTCTCTAGACAAACAATGTCCCAACATCTATTTAACATGATATGCAAAGAAGTCTTACGCAATAGATTTTTGTAAGTCTTAGTGTATTTGTAAGAAATGATGCTCCCCTGAAATTTCTACCTCCAGTCACGCCAGATAGGGCCAGGAAAACCACCATTTAACTTATATTGTTGTTCAGAGGGAAGAAGAGAATGAATATGAACAAGAGCATCCCTATCAGAAGCTTTCAACATAAAATTATTGCAAAGATCCTCCCACTTAATCCAATCAACAACTCTTGAATCCCACAAATCTGTCCATTTCTTAATTCCCCTCTTAACCAACCTCTTGCATCTAATATGAGGAATGTTCGAGGCATACACCCCATTGTCTTTCCATAACCAAATAGACCTATATGGAAGCAACCAACCTTTACGCTCTTCCATATAGGCCCAATAAACCGTAGAGCCAACCGTCTTCCATGCCTCCCAGATCCTCTTAATAAGGATACAACCCCGTATTTTAAATTGAACAGGATGACCCACAATATCCTCAATATGAAAATCCCCCTTAACACCATCAACATGAAGATAATTCTGAATTCTATATCTCAAGAGCCTTTGCCAAGGATCAACACCTTCCAATGCTCTAACCACCCATTTGGCTGCCAACACCTTACCCTGCATCTGAATATCTAAAAGACCCAAACTACCTTCCTCCTTAGGAATAATGCATTAGTTCCAAGAGATAGAGGGCATTCTCTTGGAGCCATCGAAATTATACCAAAGAAAGCCTCTAATAAACTTTTCCAATCTTCCAAAATGAGAAGCATTGGGCAACCAACACAAAGAATAATAAAGATGACAAACTTTTTCTGGAAATTGGGCAGTTAAAATATTGAATTTAAAACGCAAACTTGAGAACATTTTTTTAAAAGGGTAAAATAAAGTTGGTAACATATTCAATTAAAAGTATGTCATTTTTTAGAATGAAGATGCAATTTCTTTAAATAAGGTTATTTTTGTTAGAAATTTGCAAGTGGAGTTGACTCTTGGATTTAAAGATTATTCTCTTGAACATTGCTTTGAAGCTCTTGCTAGATATACTACTATTTGGGAACCTCCTCCTCATGGTTGGTTGAAGCTAAATTTCGATGGAGTTTTTAAAAGGAATCCAGAACCAGCCGGTGCAAGGGGATTGGTTAGAGACTTTGATGAGAGGATTTTGTTGGCTTTCGCTGAAAATTTAGATCATCAAACCAATCATTTTGCAGAGGCACAAGCTCTCTTTCAAGGGGTTTGTCAACTAGAAATTTTGAATGGTAGAAAGGTAATTATTGAAGGGGATTCCCTCAATATCATTAATATTCTCAAAGGTGTTCAAGTCCCTTCTTGGACGATCACAAATGAACTTGCTAAAACCCAAAGATAAATTTTAACCCTCGAAACGATTGAGATTAAGCATGTTTACAAGAAGGGAAATAGATCGGCAAATTTTTTAGCAAACTTGAAACTTTTACAGGAAAGATGCACAATTTGGCAGGAGGATTTCCAGATGGATTAAATTAAATAAATAATGAAATCTTAAGGAGATAATTTGTGTTTTCAAATGGCTCTGATTTTAGATAGTAAGGATCCTTTGGGAAAAATTGTTATTTGTCCTACTTGACTATTATGTAGCTTTGTTGTTTGTGATCCTTCTTGATTTGCTATGTTGATATCTTTATTCATTGTTTCTAGCTGATTGGTTAATTCACTCTTATAAAAGGTTTGAAGCACCTTTCAAAATCCCTTCATCCATCTTATCAAAAAAAGTATATCATTTTTCCACGGTTTTAATGAGGTCACTTTCATAGGGCTTCAATAAGTGATAGACTATGTAATTTAAGAAAATAAAAATAAAAAATCACTTTGTTTAGCAAGATTTACTTTTAACTTCCGGGATGTGATTTTTTCTCCACCCACATTTTTTTAAAGAACTTTTATTTTTTAATTAAAATGACTTTTATATATATATATATATATATATATATATATATATATATTTGGGAACAATGGGAAAATTGATTAATACATCAATTTTGGCATATGCCTATCTTGTCCGTGAAAGTCTATGCCATAATTTTTTAGGCGCTTTGTGGGACATGGGCGTAGACTATGTGAAACGGGCCAAAATAAAGAAAAAACAAAAAAACATACATTTGTGTATGGGTTTTAACCTCATTATTTGTATGTAGTTGAGTTAAATATTTATTTTTAATGTTATTGAATGTTATATTTTTTTATATATTTTATAGTAGTTTAAATTTATTATTTTTAATGAAATTTTAAAATTATATTATAATAAAAAATTGAATCTTAAATTTTTTATATTAAAGATTTTTATTTATTATTTTATCAAAACTTTTTATTACTTTTATATTTAATAAATACATTAATTTATAAATAAACTTAAATTAAAAAAATATTCGTTTGAAAGAGATGGAAATATAAATTACTTTCTTTTAAGTCCTTTCATAGTAGAAGGTTTAGTTTAACTCCGTCGTTTTTTAAATGTCAAGAGTATTTCTTGTGGAGCCATTTCTTATGAAAAGATATGGATCTTAAAAGCAAAAGTTAAACCCAAAGCATCTCATTTTATAGGACATTTAAAAGTAAAATTGAATATTAATGGTACAAGAAAACGAGTAAATGTAATATTTTTATGTTCAGTCGGTTGTTGTGGAAATGCAATTTTTTTATGTAGGGTTGTTATTTATAATAAAAAGTTTGAATTAGAATGGAAATTTAATTTTTATTAGAAATTAATTATATATTAATAATAATATAAAATTTAAACAAGTTTAATTTAGATTATAATTATATTATTATATATTATAATAATTATGAGAATTGAAATGCCATGTTAAGATTAATGTTATTAATGAAAATGGATTTAAAGATTTAAAAAAATAATTATTGTTGATGTTTATCAACTATTAAGTTGATATTGATCCTAGTGAAATTTAAATTTTAGAAAGTAATTAGTTAAACCAGATTTTTATTCTAATAAAAATATATCAAAGAGCCAAACTAAATCATTTATGGAAATATTTATATTTCATAGAAAAGAAAATAAAAAATATCTTTGATAAAAGAAGAGGGAAAAAAAACAAGTTGGTTTAATATTTTATTATTTTAAGTTTACTGTAGTGTAATAGTGGTAAGGCCTTTGATCTTTTTTTGGCAGGTCCAAGGTTTAAACCCCGCTCAGAATAAGGGGATGAGACCCCTCTTTGTAGTTAATTAAAAAAATATATTTTATTATTTTGATCAAAATACCCCAACAAAAACCAAACATAACTTATTAAAAATTAAATTAAATTGTAGTGGTCTCCTTTAAACAAAAATATTGACTTCATTCTTAAGAATTTTTTTAATTAATTAATAAGTAATAAATTATTTTTTTACAATCATTTACAATCAAAGGAGGTAATTTGAGTATGCTTTGAACTTGTGGTGTAATGTTGTATTGGTTTATTTTAAAGGATTTCTTGAGCGGAGCCATCATTGAGTGTGTGAGGTCTGGTAAGGGATAATTGTCGCTATCCATTGACAAGCCCTTTCATTTATTTGATGTGCGTAGTTTTGAGTGTTTGCAGGTTTGATTTGTGGGAAAGATATCCATTGATAATCATAGCCTATACGGGTTAGGCCTTGGATCTAGTCTTCTAAAATATTTTTGTCAATATTTATTTGATCTCTCATCTTGGGTTGTCAAAGATCTAACCTTCTTAAGGGCTTTGACATATTACCCTTGCTAGATTGCTCTTCACTTTTTCTTAGGTATCACATTGTAGAAACTTTTGAGCTCATTTTCAAGGTCTTCCAAAGGTTTTTTGAAGTTTTTAAAAAGCTTTAAACCAATCAAATATGGGTTTAATGTGTCTAACTGACCGAGATCTTCAATTTGAAAAAATCTGAAATCGAAATTCTAGATCAAAAGTTATGCCCTCTAGAAGGTTTTGCATGAATTCAATTCCTGTTAACTTCCAAAAATAAATGTGCGACTATTTTTTTAAGCGCTTAAAAAAACAGAGCTTATAAAAATAAAATAAATTTAAATTTGAATTTAAAAAGAGGGTGCTTTATTATTTTTAAGGTTCTTTATTATTAAAATGCATTTCTCCTTTTCTTATTATTAAAGTGCTTTATTTTAAAAGAGGGTTCTTTTATGCATTTGATTTAACCAATTGTGCAATTGTGATTGTAAACAAGGTGCATTATCGACAGAGTCCGACACCTTCATTATTTCTTCTAAGTTTTCCAAGTTTTTAGGTGATATTTTGTAGCTTCACATAGATGGCCTCACTCAAAGTGTTTATCACTGATTCTCAACTCGTGAAAGGACCCAACTTTAGAGCATGGAAGACAAAGATGAAGACTATCTTGATAATGGAGAAGCTATGGGATATTGTGACAGACATCAAAACTCGATCTCAAGGTATGGACTAAAAAAATAAGTATGATGAAGCAAATCAATGACTACTAATGCTAATCACCCTTGCTACAATTGATGAGATCCAACCCCATATTTTTGATGCAAAAACTTCTTCTCAAGCATGAGATGCTCTTATGATCATATATGAAGGAAAGAATTAGTCCACTATTTTTAACCTTCAATCCCAACTTTTTGCAGGTAGGATATGGAAAGATTATGGAGCAATTTATTTGTAGAGTTGTAGACCTAAATGGAAAATTGAATTCTATAGATGAAAAAGTTGACGATAAACTCTTAGTTCCCATCATATTTCGAGCTTTACCAAATTTCTTTTGCATGTTTATTACCTTCTTATAGGTCTTCAACAGAAAAGTTTTCTTTGAGGAATTGGTCAATATGCTGCAACAAAAAGAAAAAACCAATAAATTAAAGGACTAATTATCAAATAGTGCACTCACAAGCCAAAAACCTATAATTCAAAAATATGAGAAACAAAGAAGACAAAAGGGTTCTTCAAAAAAAGGTCCTTCCTCCTCATCATAACAACAATAACCTCAAGATCAAAAGAGGTATTATCATATCTATGAATGTGATGGTCATGATACCAAATATTATTGGTATAATAAATCCCCACGAGGAGATCAGGTCCACAAACCTCAATAGAAGTAGTAGCAATATAGGCCATGAACCCAACATAAGCAATAGAAAGGGCATGTTGCCATCAAAGAGTGAGATTCAAATTATGAATAGGTACACAAAGAGTCAAATTCAAATTTTGAACATGCACATAGAGTACTTATGACCAAAGTTACCATCAAAATCAAGGATGATGCTCGATATATTTATTTTGGTGCTAGCCAACACATGACATGGGATAAAGATTGGTTTGATACCTTCAAATCCAAAGAAGGAAAACTAGTGATAATTATCAATGATAAAACCTATGAGGTCAAAGAAGTAGGTGTTGTTTTGGTTCATATTTCATATATAAAATACACCATTACAAAGGTCCTATATGTATAGGCATGACAAGCAACTTGTTGCCTATACCACAACTACTAGATTGAAACATAAAGATTGATTTTAGAGTTGAGAATGACCATAAGAGGTATTTTATCACTAAGAATAGTAAGCATATAACTATCAATTCCTACAAAAGTGGCATGTTTTCCCTAGATGTCCAATATGCTCCTAATGCAACACTATTAGCAGCCAAGACAACTAGAATATCCTAGAGGTAGCTAACCTAGAGGTAGGTCTAAAGGAAGTAGACTTAGAGGTAAGCCCATAAACAAAAAACCCAATGATAGACATAGAGACAAAGCCAATGAAATACCCAAAGGTAGAGCTAATAGAAGACCAAGAGGTAACAAACCTAGAGGTAGACCTAGTGGTAGACTGTAAGGTAGGTCTAGTGGTTGACCCAAAGACCAACCCAAAGGCTGATCCAAAGGCAAACCTAGAGGTAGAGCTAGAGAAAGAGCCAGTGGCAAAGCTAATGGTAGACACAATGGACAACCTAGAGGTAGACCTAGTGGTCAAGCCAGAGGTAGACCCAAAGGCAAAGCTAGTGGAAGATCCATGGGTGGAACCAAAGATGGTTACCCAAAAAGTAGATTATACAAAACAAGAGCAGCTAGAGCCAAAGCCACTAGAGCAACCAAATTTAGTGCTAGAGCCAAATCCAGAGCCACTAGAGCAACCATAGTTAGTGCTAGATCCAAATCCAAAGCCACTAGAGCAACCGAAGTTAGTGCTAGAGCCAAAGCCAAAGCCAAGAGCCAGAGCCGAGAGCAAGAGCCTAGAATCCTCTAAATTAAGGGGGGTTCCTAATATTTCCTAACCAAGATAATGTAATAAAGATAAATGTTAGAATATTTTATTATGTTATTATTAGATCATGCATTATTAGTTGGAAGATTATTTTAATATTATTTGCATATAATAATTTCCTAAATCAAGGGTATCGATCTTCCAGTTTGTAACCATAAAATATGTATTAAATAGACTCTTACCTCAATGAATGAATTGATTTTTTCCATCAGCTACTTGACTTTGATACATTTAATGATATGATTATTGATTTTTTAAGAAAAATGCTTGGTTGTTTTAGTCTTTCCTTTGAATGTTCTTTTATTTTTTGTCAAGTCATATATGCTATATTATGACTAGGGTATGAGACTTCACATATGCTTAATGAGTAGTATGCCCTTAAGACTCTTACCATTTATTTGATTCTAATTTTTTTATGATGTCCTCTTTGACTATCTGATTTTTAGGATTAATTTCTATCTTGCCAAGAACTTCACTCTAGACCTATTTAGCTTTTGGATATTTGAACAAAATATGCTTTAGTGTCTCAGTATCTTGATAATAATGGTAGCACTATTAAGGCCCCATGATTACTTTTATTTAAAGGTTTTTCACCAATTAGAATTCTTGAGTGCTAAACAAGCCATTATAAATTTTTTACTTTACTAGTTATAAGTATATTCCAAGTTTTTACTATAAGGGATGGATGACTTTTCATGTGTCATAGGATTTTTGCTCTTTTGGCCACTATATAGTGTGTCAACATTATAATTAGATACTTTATAGGTGGTCATCGTCTTTATTGGTTGGAGGAAGGTAGTCCTATATATAATGAGTTAACATTTATCATTTATCTTCAACTTGGCATGGAGACATATGTCGTACATCAAGCCATCCCTATATTCAAGTAAACTAGATCAATAATTTTTAAGAAGCAATTTCTTTAAATATCAATGATAAAGTCTACTTTTAGTTTCTCTTTGAGAGGATTTTTTTAGGACATGGCCCTTTTAGATATCAATGAAGGGACCATTTTGTGGATGCCACGAGGTTCTATCCAATGTAATATGAGTTGAGGTGGTCATCAAGGTTCAGTCCTGAATAGAAGAAATCCATCCACTCAAATATTATATAGAAAATATAAAGAGACAAAAGAAATAGAAAAGATGTGGATATTGGGGGTGCTCATGGGCAATATACAAAAGTGTTCCCTATAGCCATACTTCACCCCAAAGAACACTTAGTGGAAAGTGTGTCTAGTGAGGAATGTAGTCAAAAGGCACTTCTTTCCTTTAGTCTAAAGAAAGGAATTCTAAAGAAGAGGTAGATGAGCTCAGATTTTTTATCGACTGTTAGATCTTCCACCTACAGTTGACACTCTATTTTTACCTCAAATCAATTGTATTAAGGGTATTTAGGCCCACAACCCATTGATTTTCAATCCAACAACATGTACAGTCCTTCAAATGGAGGAAAGCACATAATAGAAGCAAAGGCTCCAACAACGCCTAGAGCTAGACACGTGGAAACTAGTGGGGAGCCTAATAAGGGAAGCACCAATGCTCAAACAAAGAAGGCCCACTATTTATCATAGATATTTCCACCTCATTTGAGAACACATGGTAGTCATGCATGCAAGGGAGGAAGTAGGCAAAGGAGCATTTAAGAATAACACCTTGCATTGGTTGTAAAGCTTGAATTTCATGGTCGAGCCTATCAAATCCAACCACATGCTAGCCATGAAAACCACCCACCATACACATGAGCCTACCCTACCAACTTGCACCAGTTAGGAAGAACATGACTGCCACTTTAGCAAGGTGAAGCATATCCTAAGAGAAACGTGGTGCGAGAGTAATGGTGCAACCATCCCAACATAGTAGTAGAGAGATGAGTTAGAAATAAGCAATCATCTAAAGGCCCAAAAGCTTTCAATATTAATGGCCCTAGATCTAGAGACCTCAAATTTTTTGTTCCATAGTTATAGAAGGATTTTGACTGTAGTAGCAAAGAATAATTTGCAAGACTTATGCATAGAAATTTAGAGGTAAGGAACCCTCCTCGTGGCCTATAAATATGCCCAAATTATATTGTAAAAGGCATTGGGAGTTATTTGCTCGTGCCTAGTACTCGACCTTGCAAAATCTTACTTTATCCGTTCTTTTCAATTATAACGAGGGGAGCCCAAAACTTGCTTTGTTGTCTATGGAGCATCGAACCCTTTGGGCCTTATTGTCTTGTAATCACTTTTTGGCATGCTAATGAAAGCCATGACTAATTTTGCTATGGCCTCCTTTCTGTAACTTGTCTTCGATTTTTGCCAGTGTGTTTTGCTTGGTTGTGTTCACTAGCTATAGAATAGCATTTTTCGTGTTCAATTACCACTTGTTGTAGTTAAAATTTGGGGTTTAATTATTTGGAACATCATCCCCATATCTTAAGTTTTAATTTTCTACAAAATATTTAATTTCGTATGTTTTACTTTCATTATAATTCCTTTCCTTGGCCTTAGCTTGTGGAGGTCCGTATGTATCAAGGATTGAATCCAACTAGGAGTTAGCCTCGATAAAAACCTTGAAGGTTGCCCTATAGGCAGTCTCCCATTCATGAATCTTCCTGTAGTTTTGCTCTATGTGAGGCATAGGTGCATTCATCTAGTCAGGCCCCTTGGCCTAGGTTGGTCGATGCACTTTTATATAACAACAATTTTTATAGCATGCCTAGTGGGACAAGTTTCTATGTTCACCCCATGAAGATTGAAGAAGCTTGACTATGATTTCAATGAAGATCATAGTCTACCTACTTGAAGAGAAGCACCTGAAGAATTCACTTGGAGAATCTGCTTGAAAATACAAAGTGAAAAAGAAATAGACTTTGAATAAGTCATCCGATAAAATATAGACCAAGATTATGGTGGGGGTCTTTGTCTCATGAGCTTGTTGAATCAAAATATCATCACTTGGCAACTCTAATATCAAAGAAAAGGCCCAAAATAATATGAGTGGAATACCTGCAACCAGAGCCTTTGCCTGAGATAATCCACAAGAGTTAGTGTCACCAATAAACTGAAGATAAAGGAGGAACCAATAATTTAACATGGCAAATGTGGTACATCATCCTCCTTGAATATTTCCAACATGAAATGATAGAGGTCCCTAATTCTAACAATTTCACCTGACACATGAGACCCAATTCTTGCCTTAATGTTCAAGTCCTTACCTTACTTCTCAGGAGAGGATGTTGTCACTCTAACAAAACACTCACAACATTTGGTGAGCTTGTGTATTTCATAAAAAAAAAAACAAGATATAACCTTGAGGCTATTAGTGACTTCTTTCTAGGGGAGGGCCTTTGAATGGTACCTCATTCTTAGCCCATGATCAGTCAAAAACTAGGACCAATTGGCGAAGCTCCTAATAAAGTGATTTGGAGAGAAGGAATATGGAGAAACCCTCCTAAAGCCACTCACAACCATCAAGAGGATACATATAGAGACAATGGAAAATTTTAACATCCGATTCCACAAGACTTGGAAAAATATCCTCGATAATATTTGATCATATTTGGGTGTGGCAGTTATTTACTATCCAAAATATTTTAATTATAATATTGTCATGATGGTAAAGCCTAAGGGTGGTAATTCACTATCAAAGGCCTATGAGATAGCCATTCAAGCTAATAAGGATCTAATCCAAATAGGAAGACTAGATCCTAGACCACTTCTATCATTATTTTCTTCCATTCAACTCTCTTATCATCCCTCTCTAACCATACAACCTGCCACTAGTCCGACTCTTCTTGTTGCACATCTAAAGCAAAAATGAGTTTCCTCCCCTTTATATACTAAAATGGATGAATTATTAAAACTAATGAGGACCCTCTCTAATGATGTGACATACCTAAAAATTGAGTGTAACGCTCAAAGGTTTACCTACCAAAGTTATCCATAGCCTTACTTCCAATAGGGAAACCCAAGTGTCTGATTACCTCTAGTTGGATATTATAAGCCTCCATTTTTTTCTAATAAGAATCTTGGTCATCCTTAGGCCCTAACTCAACAAATAGTACCCATGTTAGTCCTAGTCTATAAAATGCCTACAAGCTTAGCTAGGGACTTGGTCACCACCTAGAAAAACTACATTAAAAACCCTAGTGGTTGGTACTATCCTACTCATGACTATCCCTATTTTGACTATTATGTCAAAACAAAATCTTAAGATGTTGGGACATCCCCTTCTGACTTACTGCACATTCTTCTTAATCGAAAGTCCTAATTTCAAGTTTAAAACCTATCACTCAATTTTAGACCATGACATCAATTGCCAACTTGCCAAATTTGAAGCAAACCTCTGTTTAATATAATGAAATAGAAGTATACATTGTGTTGGACAAAGCAACCCCTCAAGCGAGAGGTTGTAAGTTCGATGAAAGTATAATACATGGACCAAAAGGAGATCCATTGAAGAATAAGGAACACTTGTCCTGATATTGGTAGACCTTAAAGGAAAGAAGCAGACAATCGAAGGGCTTCTCTACCACAAGTTGCATCAGTGAATCAGGTTTGAGCGGTCTCAACAACGATAGGAGTTTCCCTTTAATATCCTAGGTATCCTATTGCAAATCTATCAAATCCACCTCTAATGACATAAAGCATTGGGTTTTTGACAATGTCAACCATTCCAAAATCCTCTTATGTTGAAACTTTCCATGTGGTGGATCACCTAAGGAAGTATATTATAGTCATGTCTTTTTTGTACGTCCTCTCTATTCCAAAATAGATGTAGAACTTAGAAGAGGTCATATAGAAGTAGAAAGAGTTGAGAAAATGAGGGAAACCCACTATGTTGTAAATTTTAGGTCCAAGCCTATTCCATTCTACCTAACCTTGATCTATAGAGATCAATTGATACATAAATTTATAGTTGACTTAGGGTCCAACACATCAATTATGCCAAAAATTATACCAAAGGCACTTGGCCTGTCACTAGAGCACACCAAAAAAAGGGTGGTGTAGTTAGATGACACTCCACTGCTAGTATTTGGGTTCATCCGAGAGCTTCCTATGGTACTCCAAGCATACCCCAACTTGATGGTTTATCAATATATGGTGGTGATTGATATCTTAGCCTCATTTGGGATATGCCTCTCAAGAGACTTAGCTACTAAGATTAGAAGATATCTATCATTGGACTAAAATCACATGCTACTTCAAACCAGATATGCAATCAAGTTTAAAATCTGATCAAAATCTCTCCACATGTACCACATAGAGCAAATTCCTTTAAAAGAGACAGAGAGGAGTAGGTCTACTTGGCAGAAGAAGAGTTTTCAAAGTTTAACTACTTCATATATGAGATGCATCCATACATCCTTGATGATTATCTGGAGCAATGGGCACATGTGACATGGAGATTAGATCCTAACAAGCTCTTTGAACCAACTAGTATAGGGTGATCTATCACCAAGTATTCCTCTATACATAGTATAAATATTGTACATAGTATATATATAGAATAAAATTTTGGGAAGAATGATAAAAGAGATTTTTCGATACCAAGAGATTAAGGGCTTACAAAATATAGAACTTACAATAATCTTGACTAAAACACTCGATCAGAGGGATATATCTCTATGAAAGGACACATGGCAACAAAATATAAGGAAGGCTCCCTCTTCCATCCAAACATAGCTCATCCAAGACTAATGACACATTTTCCTAATATTAATGAAGGCATAGAATACAACCTCAATTGGTAGTTTTTCCAATGAGTGTAGGAAGGTGTGCCCACATGGCTAACATGAGGTAGTCTCTTTGGAGTGCAACAATAGACACCTGGGGATCACATGTTGAATCAATGAGCAGGTGGTAAAAATACTTGCAATAGGTATAAAATCTAACGGTTGGTATTATATACAGATATTAGGAAGTACTCTATGAGCTATCTCAAACCTTCGCACAAGACCAAGTAACAATGTTGTGTTTTGCGAGAAATATTGACATGCTAAAAAGTGAATCAATGTATGTAGAATGCTCACCCAAGGAAAATCAACAACTAACAAATTCATGGAAAATAGTGTCTTCATGGGCACTATCATTCATCACCAATAGACCAACCATATGGAAAAGGAGACAACTATTGTAATTGAGCACAAAGGAGGATAATAGATAAGACATGCCTTTGCCAATTTAGCTTCATAGAATTAGCTTGTTAGGGGTAATTAATAGAGGATTAGGAATTTCAATGGCCTACCTAGAGAATAATTTTATAAAAGGTGTATTTACTAGATTATGATGTGTAAAATCTTAGGTGAATCTACCCTGAATGAAAGAAGCCTTTCCCTTGGGAACTTCACCCCGAGAAGAAATTCTAAAGCAAGGTAGTTGTGAGTAGTAGAGAATTATGAGGATACCTACAAATCCTTCCATATTCCAAATGACCATCGCTTCTAAAGTGATGAAAATACCAACTTGAAAATTACCATGCCACAAGATGATAGCATATCTAAAGCTCCTAATTCCATGAGGCGACAGTAATCACCCGAGTCAAGCAAGTGAAACATATTTATTATTTTAAGTGATAGCTAAGCCTAACCCTACCCTAAGAAGAGATCCCAAAATATTTTTTGTGGTAGCTAAGGGTGCTCCCAAAGAAGTAGGGTTTTCATTTTCTTAGTAAATAAAAATCCATTCCCCAAATGGGGTGGGTTAAAAAACCAAGTCAACCTATGCGGGTGATTGGATTTTAATTGTAATCCTCACCCATTTTGTATATGATGATAGTAATATACCAAATAAAGAAAACTCAATACCCTTAGTGCTAGTAAGAGGTTCGGTGTGTCTTTTCTAAGTATACTGACGTAAACAAAAACTCTCCAAGAAAAGGGCCATGGCATAACATGTGAGGGAGAGTAAAATAATCGAAAAACCAAACTCGATCGCACTCATCAAAAGTCTAGGAGGTTTTTATCTATAGGTATATTTTTAAGCATCCAAGGATAGGAAAATAACAACATGACTCATTGTGTTGAGAGAGGAGCTATGATCAAAAACTTTGAAATAAATTCAAAATGAGAAACATGTCCCAAGTCATAATACTTCTAGAAATACCACCCCAAGGGTCCTTCGCCTTGATGAGGGTCCCACACAAAGAAGACATCATCAAGGAACATGCCTTGGAAGGTGTATAATAACAAAAGTAGTATATATTTGTACCCCCTTTCATTTCTCAAATGTTGCTATTTATTTTACTCTATTTTCAACTTTCAAATTTTGACTTGGTGTCCAAGGATAAGGTAAGAAGTTTGGGTTTGCTTATTTCAACAAGATAAAGATCCCTAGGAGCTATCAAAGTTATAAGAAAGTTTTCCCTACAACCCCATTTCACCCTAAAGAAGACTTAGTCTAAACTTGATCGAGTGGGAAATGTAGTTGGTAGGTGCTTTCCATCTTCAATTGAAATAGAGAAATTTCAAAGAAGAGGTAGACGAGCTCAAAAATTGTACCAATTGTTAGATATTCTATATATGACTAGCACTATAATTCTACCTCAAATCATTTGCATCAAGGGCATTAAGGCTTGTGGGCTATTGATTTTCAATCCAGCAAACTGTGCGGTCCTTTCAATGGAGGAGAGCATTAGATAAAAGAAAAGGCTTAAACAAAGCCTAGAGTCAAACACGTGGCAACTAGTCAAGAGCCTAAGAAGGGAAGCACCAAATCTTAGATGGAGAAGGACCACCATTGGTTGTAGAGAGTTCTACCTCATACGAGGACACATGGCTACAACACATGCAAGGGAGAAAGTAAGAGAAGGAGCATTTAAGAAGAATACCCACCATTAGCTATAAAGCTTGAATTTCATGACCAAGTCTATTAGAGTCAACTGTGTGTTTGTCATGACAACCACCCACCATACACATGAGACTACCCTACCAACTTACATTAGTCAAAGAGGTCATGCCTGTTGTGTCAATAAGGTGATGTATCTCAAGATAAATGCAATAGACAACCACCCCAATGCAATAGCAAAGAGATAAGTTAGCAACAATCGATCAACCAAATACCTAAAATATTTTAGTATTTATGGCCTTGGATCTAAATATCGTGAAGTTGTTGTTTCCTAGTTGTAGAAGGATTTTGGCTACAAGAGCATAGGATAATTTGTAGGCCTTCTACATAGAACTTCAAAGGGAAGGAACCCTCCTCTCAACTTATAAATAGACCCAAATTATATTGTAAAAGGTATTGGGAGAATTCTTATGCCTGGTACCCATATTTTGAGGCTCTTCCTTTAACTCTTCTTTTTTATTGTAACAGGAGGAGCCCAAACCTTCCTTTGATACCTAAGGAGCATTCAACCCTTTGGGTCTCATTGTCTTGTAATCATTTTTTGGCATGTTAATAGAAATTATGACTAAATTCACTTTGTCCTCCTTTCTTTAACTTGTTTTTTATTCCTAAAAATGTGTTTTTCTTGGTTGTGTTCGGATGACATTTTTCATGTTCAATTACCACTTGTTTCAATCAAAAGTTGGGGTTTAATTAGCTTATATTTTAATGTTTTGTAAAGAATTTACATTTTTATTTTTTACTTTCATTGCAATTCCTTTCTTGGCCTTAGCTCATGAAGGTATTTTATCAAGGATTAAATCTAATGAGGATTCAACCTTCATTAAAAACCTCAAAGGTTACCTCTTAAGCAATCTCTCATTTGTGGTGCTTCCTGTTGTTTCACTCTACATGAGGCATAGGTGCATTCACCTAGTCAAGCCCCCAAACTCGGGTTGGGGGGTGCACCATAAATAATCACTATATTATCCATAGATAATATTCACAACACTTCAATGATCAAATGAGAAGTGGAAGGGGGTATTTATACTAATACTAGGACCTCAATTACATAATAAAGTTTAACCTTAGTCGGTATAACAAGACGACTTAAGGTTAATTACAAGTTACAAAGTGGGTTTAATCATAATAAGGTTAATTATGGTCCATAGGGATTACATAATAAGATATTATAATAAATTAATATATTATACAATGAATACTCTTAGGTATATCAAAATTACATCACACAATGTTGGCCTTGGCCATGAATCATATCACACTCTCAATACCGTTCCATAATCTGAACTGAGTGGCCAAGGGGAGAATATATTAATGGTAATAATATATTCCCCCATAATGGATGTTGTAGTAGGCCTTTGCGATTGTGGCATATCCTTTAGAATCGCCCTCATTATCTAGAAGACATCCTCTAATATTCGGGAACTCAACTTCAATTATTTGCAATTTCAACAAGCTATTCTTCGTTGGATGTCCCTCCCTCTTACAATATCCACAAGTGGTCTTCAACTTATTTGAAGACTTAGTCTATCCCTTGAACCCCTGGGTCTTAGCCTCCTTTGATTTGAATTCCTTTGCATGAGTCTGTATTTGTGGTGTCCCACCATAATTCTACATTACCATATGAAAATGAACTAGGAATGAAAAATGTAGATCAAAAGTAAGGATCTTTTGAGATTCTAGAAAAATAGGAATTATATGAATAATTAGGTTTAACGTTTGAAAATAGGGGGATAGATTAGCAAGGAACATCTTCATAGATTCTGCATCATCTTTCTTTTTTCCTCCAAAAGGTGTAATATTTTCCCTTAATGCTTTGAATCTCGCAATATAGTCCTCAATGTTATCAAACTCGACCAATTTAAGAGAAGAGAGTTCCAATTCCAAGTGACTTACTTTAGTAGAATTTACTTCGTCAAAAATCTCATACAAATTTTACCATACCTTAATAGGATCACTCTCCTCTTTGATGTGAAAAAGTAACTCTGGTTCAATCGATAAGGAAAACATACCAAAAACCTCTTCTTCTCTTTGATGGTGGACTTCTTCATCAAGAATAGTTGTTTTATCCTCTTGAAATATGCACCATAGGTTCTTATTGCATGATTGTAATGGATCCAAGATAGCCATATTGACTATCTTAATTTTTATTAGCTCAGGTCACAGGTTTAGATAGTTTTCCCTTGAGCATTAAGGTTAGGGTTAATGATTGATTTAATCTATAAATAAAAAAAATTAAGTGGCAGTTGAAATTATCTTTGATATTCGAGTCTTTGTCACATTTGCTACATATACAAGAATTCACCCTATGTATGTGGCTATGAGACTTTAACCCCTCTAAGTGGCTAAGGAGTTGCATTGATTTGAATTTGGATTTTGTCTATTGTAAATTTGATTTTCTGATAATTGGATCTAAATTATTATCATAATTTGGGTAATGTTATTTGTACATTATTAGATTGCTATTGATTTTGCTCTAATTCTTGAAGTTATTTCTTAACAAGTGGTATCAAATTTTTGATCTTGGCTCCCTATGAGATGCAAATTTATAATAAAAGAGCATGCAAACCATTCCATACTCTCTATCAATAATTACTATTGCTTATTTCCTAGTAATGATTTTGAATTTTTTTGTCTATCGTTTGGTGCAATTATATTCTATAACATTGTGAGTTTTTTTTGGTTACTTCCTTGTCCCAAATCCAATGGAAAAAGTATCAAGCACTATTGGATCCTTGTGAGAGACATATACCATTACAATAATCTCTTAGAGATAATAAAAACAATGGGTATCTCCAACAACACTTTTTTAGAAGGCAAGTGTCTTGGGACCCTTTTGGGAGATCTATCTCTTTGTGATCATCTTTTCAATATGATCAAAGTAAGAGGTTTTTTACAATACCTTTTTTAGTAGCATTACAAGTAATTTTTGGGTTTTGAAATTTCCCTTAGTATATGAATGAACCTGATGCCACTATTGGTTGGGTATGAGTCAATGATTGAATACAATATACTACTCATTTAGAGGATGTGTGTATGAATAAAAAGAAGTTCCAACCCATAAATCTTGGTAAGGATCACAACACTTCCCTAAATATCAATAGTTTTGACCAGTGTCTTCTTTCTTTCTTAAATGCCATGGCTTTGCCTCCTCCCAACACCTCAAGGTCTTCCTCGCCTCCTCCCAATAACCCTCCCTTGGTACTCCTCCCACTACTCATCCAATTGGTAGTCCTCTTTCTAGTACTATTGATCCTAATAAGTGTGCATATCTTTTGAATCAAGAACAAATGATTACTTTCATTGTCAAGTCCTTGAGTAATCAAGACCAGATGATTACTTCCATTTCCAAGTCCTTGGATAACATCTAAAGAGTCCTACAAATATCTACTACTATACCTCCTCTTGTCTAAGGGTCACAACAAACCATGGGATAACAACATTTGATCATTCATCAAGCGACAAGTACTAGTGTTCTTCCACAATTACCACCTAGTACAATGGATGCCTTTAGGCTTATCAATACTAAATCAAGAAATGTTAGCCTTGTCCATGAATCAAGTTACACTTTTAAAATATTTTCCATATATTACAATCCAAAATCCCTTGTTTCTTTGTTCTTACAAGCAACTTGCCAAGAGATTAGGTACAGTTTGTTCATCCATTTTACTTGTCTCCTTTCCATTGAAAATATCTATAATTTTTGTCTACTTTTAAGAGGGATCTTGATAAGGATATCATAGGATATTAATTAATTATTTTATTATTCCTATGTAAATACGTGAGCATATAATTAAATCACGTTTATGCCAAAGATAGCTCCCGTTATGTTATTCTTGGTTTGTTAGTTGTTATGACTATTATAGCAATTCGTGAGGATTTCTTAGATATTCTAATTCGCTTGTTGTAATTTGGACATTTTGAATGCCTATTTAGTTTAGATATTTTAATGAAAAATTATTGAGGTTTTGATCCTTAATATTGGTATCAGAGCATAATGATATTTCATTAGAAGATATGGTGGAATGAATGGAACTAGTGCCCTAGATCTATGTCAGATAATAGATGGCAGATTTGATGCAGGAAATGTGAAAGCTATGAAATGCTATCCCCAAAACCATGTGCTTAAAAAAGGAATAAACAAAATTAGAGGGGATGCAATCTATGGAAGGGAGGGAAAATTTTCACGAGAAAAATACCCCCTCCATAGGGCAAGATTCTTCTTGCTATGATACCAATATTGAGGATCAAAACCTCAATGATTTTTCATTAAATTATCCAAACTAAATAGGCATTCAAAATGACCAACTTACAACAAGCAAATCAGAATTAAGCAATCCTCACAAATTGCTAAAATAGCTGTAACAACTAACAAACCAAGAATAACGTAACAAAATCTATCCTTGGTATAAATGTGAGTTAAGTATATTCTTGTGTGTTTACATAGAAATAATAAAATAAATAATTAATAGCCTATGATATCCTTATCACTAAATATTAAGGATCAAAACCCCAATGATTTTTCATTAAAATATCCAAACTAAATAGGCATTCAAAATTCTCAAATTACAACAAGCAAATCAGAGGAGTTAAGTAATCCTCACAAATTACTATAATAGTCGTAACAACTAACAAACCAAGAATAACATAATATAAGCTATCCTTGGAATAAACATGATTTAATTATATGCTTAGGTGTTTAAATAGGAATAATAAAACAATTAATTAATTTCCTATGATATCCTTATCACTCCTCCCCACTATAGAAGCATTGGACTCTAATGCTTTTACAAGAAAGTGGGAGAAGCAAGTGCAAGTGCCCAAAAATATGATCCTCGAATGTGAAGAAAAAGAGAGACCCTTGGGGAAATATCTGCTCAATGATAAGCAACATATAATTGGCTCAAAGCTTTGCTTAGTCACAAAGAGCATACAAATGTTGGAGACACTGCTCAAGAATAAAGAATCGTCCCAATAGAAGGAAGAACGGTTACCACTCCTGGAATGGGAAAACCCATAAGCAACAAGGTTTAAAGGCCATTCTAGAAAGTCTATAATCATCTTCACCAAATGTTGCTTGTTCCAAAATAGAGGATAAAATAACAAGGGCATAAATCCTCCAAGTGTCTTGATGGTAATATTTTCGTCTTACCAGATTACATTGATAACTAGTCACTGCAACTACCAAGTGTGATAGAGGATATTACTAGTTATGAGGTTCATTTGTATTGAGAAGAAAATAGAAAGATGAAATAAGACATGAATTGGAGTAATTCCTTTAAAAAGTCACAATGGTGACTTCAAATCTAATTAATGGAGTATAAGAATACCGAATTGACATATAACTAGACATAAACAAGAGAACGAAGTGTTGTGTACCATCGAGCTTGCACTCCATATTACAATCCATAAACACTTTCAAAGAAGTGTACAAAGAATGTTATCAAAACTCAAATGGCAAGAGTGATAAGCCAACTTAAATACTTAAAACCTTTAAACGATTCCATATATTGTATTACAAAATCCATAATTTCAAGTGGATTAATATGTGTAAAAGCATACACATGGCTTGTAGCCAAAATAAAGTCCAACATAGAACTTAATACAAAGTTTTCAAAAGCCCCAAATAGGAAGATGAAAAGAGAACTCATTCCTCCAAACCCATAATTGCTCCAAGTGGATAGAAAGCATACAAAAGGGCCTTGACTATACACCTTAGTTGCAGAAGAAATCAATCAATAATTGCAATTTAATTGATAAGAAGGTGCAACAAATAAAATTAATTAATTAATGTTGTTTTTTAATTAATTAATTTTAAATTATTTGATTAATTATTTAAGTAATGAAATTAAATAAACTTTAGCCCTTACCAAATTATTTTGAAACCTTTGTGAAGAAGAGGGCACCACTGGTCATGCTCCAAAAGTGAGTGACCAGGTCAAGTGGTCAAACAGGCACCAAAATGGCACCAATGGTCATGTGTCAAAAGTGAGTGACAGGTCCAAGCAGTCAAACGGGCACCAAAATGGTGCTAATGGTCATGTGTCAAAAGTTAGTGACCGATCCAAGAGATCAAATGGGCACCAAAATGTGTGTGCCAAGCTCAAGCACCAAAACGATTTACCCAAGCATGACCATTGAGAGGGGGAATTTTCCTCGTGAATTCCTCCTTCCTTCCATAAATTGCATCCTTCTTTTTTTATGTATTCCTTTTGTAAGCACATGGTTTTAGGGATAGCATTTCGTAGCTTTCACACTGTGTACATCAGATTTGCCATCTATTATCCAAAATAGATCAAGGGTACTAGTTCCATCCATTCCATCAGATCTGCTGATGATGGATCACTGTGCTTTGATACCAATATTGAGGATCAAAACCTCAATGATTTTTTGTTTAAATATCCAAACTAAATAGGTATTTAAAATACCCAAATTACAACAAGCAAATCAGAATAACTAAGCAATCCTCATGAATTGCTAAAATAGTCGTAACAACTAACAAACCAAGAATAATGTAACAAAAGCTATCCTTGGCATAAACATGAGTTAATTATATGCTCACATGTTTACAATTAATTAATATCCTATGATATCCTTATTATATCCTCAACTTCATAGGATGAAGGTTCATGGATGATGCAGGGGATGATGTATATGCCCCCTTAATCTTCCATAGGATAAAGTGATGGGGGACAAAAAAATGCAACCATACACATCCAAATTTTACACAAAAATTTAGAAACAACTTTACAAGAAACAAGAACACTCTTTTCCATTCATTAACTTGCAAATATTTTACAATGAGTAACAGCCCGCAGGCTTTACAGAAACTAGCGCACTGTCTTAGTTTTCTCACACTCTATTGCAGTTCTCTAACTCTGCAATTCTGGAAGGAAAAGCACTCAAGCCGATCCGAGTGGCCCTCTGCCTCGACTCTGCAACTCGACTGTGCAACTCACAACTGTAGTTTCTCCAACTCTGCAATCTGCCATTTTCCAACCCCTCTACACGCCTCTGCTTCATCCTTTTATAAATTTTTGCGTGACTCTTCGTCTTCCATCTGGCGGTCCTTCGATTCATTTCTGCCATGACTGTTCGTCTTTGTCTGCTCCATAACTGCAATCTGTAACGTCCTCTGTAACTAGCATAACATCTTTTGTTAACTGTTCATCTGTGCCTGTTTTCACTACACCTTGGTGCCACGTGTTGTTCTATGCTGCCACGTGTCATTCTGTAATGGCCCCTAAAAATGCAACCTGTCGCGATTTCACGACATCTCCTTCCTCTTCCTCTTCTCTTTTGGTTGCGATATCGCGACATGTCGCGATATCGTGACATTTTGGCTTCCCTGTGCTCCTTCTCCCTTTTGGTCGCGATATCACGACATGTCACGATATCACGACGTTTCCCTTCATCGTTGCCTTCCTCGCCTTTGGGTCACGATATCGTGACATGTCACGATATCACGACATATTTCCTTTTTGCCTCCTTCCTCGCCTTCGGGTCGTGATATCGTGACATGTCACGATATCGTGACATCTTCCTTCGGACGCCTCCACTTTTTTGCTCCAATCGCGATTTCCCTACACATCACGAAATTGCGACAATCTCCTCGGCACCTTCTTCCTCCTGCTGCTGGTCACGATTTCATGACATGTTGCAAAATCGTGACATTCTCAATGATGTCTGCAACCGGCTGCCCTGCATCGCGATTTCGTGACATGTCGCGAAATCGTGACATTCTCAATGGCTCCTCCTTCCGGTTGCTCCTGGTCACGATTTCGTGACGGTCGCGATTTTGTGACATGTCGTGAAATCGTGACATTCTCAATGATGTCTTCTCCTAGCTGCCCTACGTCACGATTTTGCGACGGTCACGATTTTGTGACATGTCACGAAATCGCGATATTCTCAACGACTCCTCCTTTCGGCTGCTCCTGGTCGCGATTTCGCGACGGTCATGAAATCGTGACATTCTCAATGACACTTTCTCTCTCCTACTGTAGGTCGCGATTTCACGATATGTCGTGAAATCGTGACATTTTCTTCGGCATCTCCTCTCTCTTGTTGCTGGTCGCAATTTTGCGACATGTCACGAAATTGCAACAATTTTTGCCCTGCATCTTCTCTCTCCTTCCTGAGTCGCGATTCTGTGACATGTCACGATATCGCGACATTTTTTTTGTCATGATTTCGTGACACCAAGGCAAACACTCAAAAATTCTGATGAAGATGCAAGATTGTTCGGCTGCCACTGGATGCTCCTACATCATAAAGGGTGGCTTCTAAAGTCTAACTCCAACTCCTAATATTGGTGTAGTGGTTGGTCCTCTCACTTGTTTGAAGGAGGTCCAATGTTTGAACTCTAAGAACCTTTTATGCATATCTCTTTTTTAGAAATAATTGGTCTTTGTATTCAATATCATTCTTTCCTAAATCTAAGCATCTACATGGTGCAAACATTGGTCATATTATTTATAAAGACAAGGTCTTAAGTTTGATTCAAAATTATTTTAGAAGCCAACACAATACTGGGCAAGTAGATAGCCATAGATCACATAGGCATAGGTGTTCACATCCTCCTCAAATTTTCTACTAATGTTATAAATATTCAACCACTAGCTCCAACCATGCAATTAGTATACTCATTTGGCATCTTAGCTATGGGTCTCGGGTATTATATTTGAACCTTGAGAGTAACATATCATTTTCTCTCACATTCAACACATTATTTTATCTAGAAACACAACTAAAGCCTAAGGCATTCCCACCTAAGAGATCCAAATTTGAACCTCATCAACTATGAATTGTTTAAAACAAATATTGTCACATATATAAGGGAGTATTTGTCAATTAAAACACAAGTGTTAAATGTTAATTTATTAGATTCAAGTGTAAGAGGTAGAAGACTTCAATCAATTTGAGTTAAGTGGTTGTCATTGATTCATTAGATTTCCTCTAAGGTTTGAATGTTTCCCCTCTAATTTTAATTGCTAATTTAACCAACCTTCCTAAGGCCATAAATTTTAGTACAAAAGTATTTGGAGTCAATTTTTTTGAAAAGATTGCACAATTTTTTGAGCCCTATGCACTATTGAAACTAGTTTAAGGACTTGTTATATATCCATGGGATTTTTTATACAAAATGGGTCCTTTGTTGTATGCTACTTATATTAATGGGAAAAATTATCACTTTGTCAATACAAATGGAAGGTTTGCTCTCAAGTAAGAATATCCAGTTCCTTTTTACTAGTGAAATATAACATATTGATGTTCATGCAATAAAAAAGAAGGAGAAAGCACTTGATATTTTTTTTATGTTAGTACAACTAGATGTTTTTTTACACATTATAGAGAAGAGTGATTCCATCCAAGTGTGGAAAATTTTGAAGGATATCTACGAAAAAGTAACTATAAGTAAATATAATGGGATAGAGACATAACTCTCTAACCTCAAGATTTTAGAGTATGATAATGTTGAAGAATGCATATTCTATTTCAAAGCCTTAGTAGTTTACCTAGCTACGACATGAGGTAAGGTAAAACATGATGATGAGTATGTAGAATCTCTTACTTAAAATATTAATCCACCTTTTCACATAGTTAGATTGGTTATTTATGTGAATGTCATGACTATCAAGGATTATATAACTCTTGAAGGTCTCTTCAAACTTCTTGTTCATTATGAAGCTGGTATGAATAATTGTAGAGCACTTCGTCATATATAGGACCATCAAAAGGACTTAAAATAGGTGGATATTGAGGATCACTTGCCCAAGGGAAAGTCAAATTCTTCAAAGAAAAACTAATGTGAGTATTGTCAGAAGGAAGGACACTATCAAGAATTACATAACAAGATTAAAGAGATTGAAGTAAAATTCTTGAAGTCAAGCCATAATATTTCTAATGATAAAGATGAAGATGAAGATTGTAGATCAATGACTTAATAGAATATTCATAATATGTGAACAAGAATTTAGGATTCAATCAAATTACAAATATTTCATTAACATATAGTTTTGAAACTACAACCTTTAAATAGGTTACAAAATAGTATTGAAAACTGAATAATAGGAAATCACGCTAACTATTCTATTGAGAGGAAGAGAATTTTGAATAGAACTCTTCCACCTAGGATATTTACCAAATCAACCATTAGATATTTAAGACAATAAATATCTACATGGTAAAAGTAGAAAAGTAAATGTAATAATCTACTCAACTAGTGTAATGCAATATACTAGCTATTTGTACCTATCAGAGTAAAAGGGTAAATATTACAAAGAATGGAATATTATTCTAACATCCCCCCTTATTACATTATTTGGGTAATGTATACCTATCCTCCTATACAACAATATTTGGGTAAAGTATATAACTGCCCCAATACAGTGGAAGAAAATGTCGATCTACTGGTTCTTGCTCTATCACAGTACTCTGGATGCTCCTAAGGAAAAAGTGGGTTATTCCTCACTTTGTCTTCTTACCAACGAATATACTTATAGTAATCTCATCATCCAACTAAATTGCATGGGTAACCAACCACTACAATTGCTAGGTGTAGTAGAATAGATCACTTCATATGAGGTTCATTCATTTATAATATGAGTTTGCAAAATATAAGGTAGCTAAGGTGTCGATCGCTGTCGAAAATGCACCCTTATAAGTTCCCCCATTCTTGTTGTAAAACATGTTGTAATTAATTTATGAAAGAAGTGTGACTAAGGTGTTGGTCATTGTTGAAAATGCATCCTTATAAGTCTTCTTCCCTTTTTACAAAAAATGGTGAAGAAAAGAGATGTATATCCCCCCTTAATTGCAAAATATGTGCAACTCAAGTGTCTTTGTGAAGGATTTTACAAATATTGCCTCCTACGCAATTTTACACCAAAAATTCCCTCCTTTTATTGCAAGAACTTCAAAAAATGAGAGTTTGCTATTTATGAAGCCTAAAAGAGGTATAAACACCCCTTTATTACAAGTACTTCAAACAAAAATTTATGCTATTTATGAAGTTTTAAAAAGAGAGGAAATGGTGCTTGCTTAAGGTGACAAAATGTGTTTTTCCCTCTACAATACTGTTTTAGAAATGAGCACTCTGTGTGCTTTCTCTGAACCGAAATCAGAATAGGAACTAGACACTTCACTAGCAATATTGCCTTTGTTTTGCTTTTGTGATGTACCTTTATTTTTCTTGTTTTGCTTGTTTTTGAACCAACACCGATTGGTGTCATGGTTGTCCTTTTTACAATGCGAGCAAAACCTCTTTTGAGATTGCTTTCCCTTACCTTTTGAAGATGATCCTCCCTTCTAAAAGTTTCATTTCTTCTTATCACTCTGATTGTTTGAGTAAAGTGCATTGTTCGACAGTTCATCACTTTTGAGTTGATTTACTTCCTCAGTTTGAAGCAAATTGACTAACTCCACAAAGGTGACTGATATTTGTGAAATATTAAGGGATATAATCAATATTTTGTAGGATTCGAGAAGAGCTCTTAAGATTACTGAAGTCAAAATGGTGTCTTCAACTTTGGCTCCTAAAGCATTGAGCTTACACTTCAGTTCTGACACTTTGCAGAGGAAGAGTTCTACTGATTCACCTGACTTCATATGGAGTGTATGAAGTTGTGTTTGAAGGTTTAGAACAATTGATTGATTCTTACCTTAAAAAATGGTACAAAGAGCATCCCATGCATCTTTACTAGTTTTAGCTTCACTTATGTGAGGCTAGATCTCATCAGTAGCAGCTAGGAGGATCAACATAAGAAGATGATTGTTATTTTTATTCCATTCTCTTTGATCTGCTCCTGGTGTTGTAGGTTGATTTAGTGCCATCAACTAAATCCCACATCTCCTCTACTGTCAAGATGGTCTTCATCTTAGTTTTCCATGTTGAGTAGTCAGGACCCTTTAGCAATTGTGTATCACTTAAGTATTTATTGATAGTTGCCATGATGAAGGTCCTACAATTTATACTAAGATGACACTTCTTTCACTCTTAAGTGATAGTTAATGGCACCTTCCTGAAAATCCTCTTGAAGAGAGATAATCAGTTTGAGGAAATTAAGCCAAAAAAATAGAGTGAATTAGGGGTTTTTGTTTGTAGGAGAGAATATCAAGTGAATATTGGCTTTAAGTTTGTGCAATGGTTAACACAAATTTATTAGTGAAATTTTGGGGTATGGAGTGTTCTTGATTCTATGACTTATAATTGCAAAAGAAATAATGCAATAATCAAACAAGAATGCCCACAAAATTCTTATCACCTAGGTGTCGAATGCAACCGAAAATGCACCTAATTTGCCAATAAAGGTGTCGAGTAAAATCGAAAATGCACCTTTTAATTTTTGCAACAAAATATGAATGTGTGATGTGCAAAAACATTGATATTTTATATCTCCTCCTTGTCTTAAAATTTTGCAAAAGAAGTACGATGTTGTCTTCGCCCCTTTATTTTACAAAA
The DNA here is from genome assembly GCA_028583015.1 of Wollemia nobilis. NCBI lineage: Eukaryota > Viridiplantae > Streptophyta > Pinopsida > Araucariales > Araucariaceae > Wollemia > Wollemia nobilis. The sequence continues at coordinate 755,728 of JAQPPZ010002492.1, forward strand.
TTAACAATCAAGCACTCCTTCCAAGACAAGTCGACACACGACCCGCATTTGAAAGGCTTCCAGACCAGTCAACACACGACTTGGTTTGAATGGGCCCAAGGTTATAATTTCTTCTCAATTTTTGCAAAAAAGAATGTGCAATTTTATGTCTTATACCCCCCCTCGGAGAAAACAAATGCACACTTTGCCTTTTGAATTTTACAAAAAAAATTTTGTCTCTTTGTCTAATTTGCAAAAAGAATTCAAGTTTGATCGTTTCTTGTATGCTAAATTAACAAGGTTGAGAAGAGTTTTTATGTTTTGCAACAAAATTGTTTGTTTCTTTGTCTCTTTATCCCCAAGTGTGGAGAAAACATAAGAAATGGAATTGTTATAGTTGCAAAAAAAAATTGGCTTTAAAAGTTTTTCAATTTAAATACTAAAAAAAATAAATTTAAAGACTCTAATTTCTAATAATAAAACATCTTTTTGACAAAAATAATCAATTAATGATGATAAAAAATGATTATTCTAATAAAAAACAATGTAAAATTATAAAAAATTATCTAAAAATTATTAATTTTAAGCAAAAATAATAATAATAATTGAGCCAAATAAAAAAAAAATTGCACCTCTGGATTTGAAAGTACCTTAGGTTTTTTTATTTTTGCAGCCCCCTTTACTAAAAAAGGAAGGCGTTGGGGCCCCGACGGGAGTCGAACTCTCGATCTCCTATCGGGCAGCGCCTTAGTGCTGGCCCCATCTCCGATCGGGCTAGCTATCCCGATGGAGATGAGAGGGCACCGCCTTCATCTTGAAGGTTTGCTCGCCCAACGACATTAAAAAAATTTGGGACTTTTGTCCCACATTGACGTCGTGGGGCCTCTTTTGTTGTTTAAAACCAAAGATGCCCACATTCATCGTTGATTGCCTACGGGCAATCGAAAAGACCATGAAACTCCTTTTGTCGCTCGAGCCACCAACGAAGACTTGCCACGTCGCATGCGTAAGAGCCAATCAACGGTTGCCATGTCACACGTCAGAAATGAATCAAAAATTGCCATGTCAGCAACGAATCAATAATCGCCACGTTAGTAGTTGCCATGTCAGCTCAGGTGGATCACCTCATTCCATGTGCCATCCAGATTAGTCACCTCAAGTTCAAATCCACCAGATGATGTCAGCCGCATGTGTCAGATCAATCACCTTGAATTCAGATCTGCTAGATTCGTTTCCATAAGGAGTGTGAGGGCACTCCTGCCCTCGAAGTACTCTCGATTAGGGAGACCATGTGGGAGCATGAGGGCACTCCTGCCCTCAAAGCGATCTCGTTGGTTGGCTTTGGGGGCACGGGCCCTGTGGGCCTATGCGTGTGTTGGGGACGCGAGTGCTGACGCAAGTCCTGTGGGCCTGTGGGCGAGCATGATCATCGACAATGCAAATCTACTCGGTTGATCGACCTCGTGGGCTGGGTCAGGCCGGGGAGGTGGACCTAGTTGGTCAAGCTCTTGCAGGCCCTCCCTTGACCCTGTCTTGTGGATCGCAACGCCCATTGAGGTGGAGTGAGGTGACCCAAACAAAATTGGAAATTCTCCACCTCCTCTGCCTTTGGGTAATAAAAATGATAAACAACTAATCAAACATTAGGAACTTTAGGAAGATAGGAAAAAAAATTAAATTCACCAAATGAAAATGATGCTTCCTCCTATGCGTGATCGCCTTCTCCAACGGAACGTGATCGCTTTCTCCAGCGGAACAATTACGTTTCTTCCCTCCAGCTCCCTCTAGCTCTGATGCCAATGTGAATAGGAATTCAAGATTCAATCAAATTGTAAATATTTTATTAACATATAGTTTTGAAACTATAGCCTTTAAATAGGTTACAAAGTAGTATTGAAAACTGAATAATAGGAAATCATGCTAACTATTTTGTTGAGAGGAAGAGAATTCTGAATAGAACTCTTCCACCTAGGATATTTACCAAATCAACCATTAGATATTTAAGACAGTAAATATCTACGTGGTAAAAATAGAAAAGTAAATGTAATAATCTACTCAACTAGTGTAATGCAATATACTAGCTATTGTACCTATCAGAGTAAAAGGGTAAATATGCCAAAGAATGGAATATTACTCTAACATAATATTGGAGATATTATCATCTCTAATATTTTCTCCTTGGCCTCTTAGCTCAAATTACTGGGGGTGTTAAAATATTTGTAATTGGACCCTATTGGGCCAAGGTTCATAGTGATGAAGTGCCTATAGACACTCTAGATGTGGCCTATGGACAAGTGTTTTATAATCCTATAAGAATCATTTATATAAAGCATACAGACACCATTTATATAATCGTATGAGAGTTGTTTATATAAGCCTCTGGGCATATTTATGTATTCACCTTAGCAAGATTGGTTTAATCGCCTATATTGTCAACCTTTGTTAAAGGTTGACAATACTCAATAATTCTACAATAATTCGATGAGAAAAAAAATCCTCTTGAAAGAAAATGCATTGAATGATTTGAACTCAATTTCCACTTCCATTTTGAGTCTCTAAAAAACCTAGTTACTATCCATTGAACTTGCAAATTAATCATTTGCTTTTAAGAACCACTATATCATGCTCAATCATCTTATCCTTCATAGTCACTTCTAATGTACCATATATTGATTGGATAGGAATTGCTATAAAGTTATTCTTCTTTTTGTACCTAACAAGGGTAAACTCGTTCCTACTTATGAATTCTATAAAATGATTTTTGGTTTTTCACGGTTCGGGCTTGGGCTCTTCTTCGGGAGGTCCAAGGTTCACACCGCGGCGTGGGCGAGTGTGTGAGGTTTGGGTGTGTGTTAAATTCCCTATTGATAAGTATAGTTCTTGGCTTTACGAGGGGTCATGGTTGGGAGGAGACTGCTCAACCTTGTGTGTTGGTTGTAGGAGTTTCTCACACTAACCAAATTAAAAAAAATCTTTAGGTTAGGTTTGTCAATTATCATTGAAAATAATTTAAGAAAAATACGATCAATTCTCAAAATTTGACCTCATAAATATAAAAAGAAAAATTAATAATCATCGTAGTTTAAAGCATATTATATCATCGATAGTTTCTATAAAAAAGAGAAGATTTTATATATTAAATTGATCAATAGAATAGAATAGAATTTGTATTAATGTCCATCGGTTACGAAAAGAGGTCAATAGGACTGTAGAGTATGACATATACAAAGCAACGGGAGTGCCTAATGCAGCTCCAAAGAAAATAAAGTAAGAAAAATAGTAAACAAAATGACATATGATATATAATATCTGTGGACCAAGGATTACTCCCAACATTTAATGCTGAAGAGAAGTGAGTGATATAAGAGTTGGATGTCATCGTAGATGTTTTTTATTGGAGTTGACGATGAGTTGAGCTTGTTGTATATCTGTGATCACCCTGGCGCTTCCTGATCATGGTCTCTAGAGGTTGGAAGAATGAAGTGATAAGTCGAGATCATGTTATCTTTTGCAAACTGTTACTAAGTAGTTCTTTCTTGAGATTGAATAATTCTTGGATGAAAAGGGTAATGCATCTCTGACCTTCATAATTAATCCAATATTTTAGTATATGGGTGTCTCTGAATAAGTAATAATATCTACCTCGTATCTTGTAGTAGACAAGATAGGTGAAAATGAAATGCTCCTCGGATTCCACATCAAGACTGCACAATCTACAAATACACTGATCTCTGGGGAGGTGATGATCTATCTCAATACGCAGTTGGTGGGAACAGACTCGTAGCTGAGCTAGAGGAAACCTGAGGCTGTGTGACATCTATATCAAGTTATATTTTGGAGTAGTGATCAATCCATTCTCTAGTTGGAGATCAAAGTGAGAGTAATGGAGCAGTTTTGGTGAAAGAGGTTCCTTTGGATAAGTCCAAGTAGTTTTTATATATACTGAGTAAATCTCATCTCCAATATCCTTATTGGAGTATGGTGCATTCATTGATGCTTTAATAGGAGGAGGTCTCATGACGTCTCAATGTAAAATAAGTGATTTATAGTAAAAAGCAATTTCAATAATAAAATGTTAAAAAATGATAAGTTTTATTTAAAAAATAATTAAATAAACTTAAATTTTAGTTTTAAAAAAGATTTGTTACAAATTTAAAACAATTTATTGAAAAAAATGGTTATGATTAATTGTGATTCACGATAGGCTTATGATTATGAAATAATTTCTTTAATAATATATATTTTTTAATTTAGCAAAAAAACCTGAGGGATTTTACCGTCAAAATCATCGGGAGTCGCGCTCAGCTTTGACCGCACCAACATTATCAATTAAATTTTGGGTACCCGATGTGTGTTTGGTAGGGTGGAGATTCGAACGAGGAACCTCCCTTGGAATATTACCCTACCCTCTCTAACTCACCTACAACACTTGATTAATAATATTTTTTTATAACATTTGATAAACATTTTCAATTATTACTTTCCTCAATATCAAAAGGAAACTAATCAATGAATATACCATAAACTATATATAATAAAAATAATTAATCACTTAAAAAATAATAAAGTTCTTTGCCCAACATAAAAACTTAACTAAAAGTTAAATGCGAGGTTCATACATTTATTATATTATTGTATTTCCAATTGTTTTCAAAGCTTTTATATTCAATCACTAGATTTGCAAGAAGTTAGATCCATAATCAAAAGTGACTCTAAAGGTAGCAAGTCTAAAATATTAGCTTCTAATATTTAAGAATACTTGAAATAATTAGATCTTAGTTCCAAAATATAATTCTAAAAAAATATAAAGATAAATTGAAGCATAATGGTTTGAAAAACATTAGGTCATTACTTCCAATAATAAGCTCAAGAAAATCTAAGGTTCTTTTTTCAAAGTTAGTAAGTAAATACTAAAACAATAGGAACCTTATAACTAATCAATCAATGACTAAAAAGCATTTGTAGTAAAGAGATAATTTGTATGATTAAATTTGAAAATTGCTCTCTCTATTTTCAAAAACAATATAAATAGATTTAGATTCTATTTTAAAAAATATTAATTTAAATTTAAAACATTTAAAAAAAATGACAATAATTAAAAGTAGTTTACTATGACTTAATAATTATTACATTTTGTTTCCAACAGTAATAAACTTTAATAGATTCTATTTTCCAAAATAAATTTAGATTTTATAATGTATATTTAAAATGTTTTATTAAAAGTAAATATATAAAATTAAGAGCAGTTTAAGGTAAGTTTAACATTTTTTATGATTAATAATTAATGTATCATATTCCAACAATACACTTTCCAAAGTTCTAAGGTCATTTCCAAAGTTTGGCCCCATAAATGCCAAAAAAACACGTTTATTATAACAATAATAAAAATAATAATTTTTATTTATACCGTTAAAGGTATAATTTTTTTTGAAATAATAATAAGATGTGTTAATAAGTTTAAAAATTATAAAACTTATTTTTGAGAACCATCTAACATATTTAGATTTTGTTTTGAAGAATGCTAAATTCAAATTTGAAATAATAATAAATCAATTAACATACAAAAATTATCTATAATAAGAAAATATTTATAAAATAATAAAATTATTAAATTTTGTCTTATACCAATCAACCTTGTAAATAAAAATAATAATAAATATTAAAAATTAAGATAAGTTAATATGTTGAAAACTATGTAATTAAATATTATTTATTTTTTATATTTAAACAATAAATAAAAAAATATAAAAAATCATATTCTCTTAATTAAATTTAATTAAATTTTATACAATAAATAATAAATCCAATATTTTTAATAATTAAAAACATCATTCTATAATAACATATAATGAAAAAAATCTTATTTCCCACATTAACCTTGGAATCAACATCTCTCTTATCGTAAATGCATTTAAAATTCAAATAAATTCATAGTACAACAGTCTTATATGAAAACCTACTCCACCATACTTGATTAAAATGAAATTATTACTTTTATTTTAAAAAGAAACTATTGGGTCCCATATGTAGAAAACCTGTTTTTTAAAATCCCTATTGATAGATTCTTAAAGTAGGTTGCCCTACTCCAATTTGGTCATTAAATTAAAGACAACAATAGAGTTGCTTTGAACAGAAAGCAAGGGATGTCACCATGATGGGGTTCGTTATACACACTATGTGCCATGGTGAATTGGTTAACCAGATTGACCAATGACATCCCCTTTCATTAATTTTCCATCATTGTAGTGCCCAAGGGACCCACCACACCCTTGAAAGCACGATAAATAGTAGAATTGAACGTTTGTTTTAGAGGATATAAAATAAGATAGATTTTTAACCTTAATTTAATTAAGGTCATATTTGGATGATGATAACATTGTGTAATTTTTTTTTTTTAATTTAAAATCTGAATCAGTGTAAATTAATTTTTTTAAATTAAAATGAAGTAAATTTTAAGATTATAGATAAGATGTTTTTAATGGAAACTTCAGTTTTAATAATTAAAGTCTTGAAGCTGTCATTATAACTTTTATTTCATTTTGATAAACATGACTTAGAGCCAGAGACCTTGATGGGTTCTTTGTGTGATTGACACAATCGTTAGGATAAACTACTACTTTTGCTTCAACAAGGCTTACCTCCAAGGTTTGAACTTGAGTTCTTTCTTGGTAAGTGCTCAAAATTTACCAATTCACCTAACTCTCGAAATTATAGATAAGATGTATATGGTATACAACCATACTCTTATTAAATTCAAATATTAAATATTAATATTTTTATTTATATTTTCAAAAAAATAAATTAAAAGTCTTAAAGTTTTCTATTCAATTATTACCTTAAATAATATTTTATTAACTTTACATTGTGAGTACCAACCATGATAACATCTTTCTTTGTATTTATTAAGAATCTACATATCAAATGAAATAAAATAATTTCGTACAAATATTTAACATTAAAATTAAGTAAAATTAATTTATTGATAATAAGATGTTTGATATAGGAATTTATTTGTTTAATTATTATTTTAAATAGTTTTTATTAACTTGAATTTTGAGTATGAAACATGATAATATTTTATTATAAATATTTATTTATATTTATTATATATTTTTTATAAAATTGTAATTTTGTATTATATCATCATATAATAATATTACAACAATTTAATAATATTATATATAAAATTTGATGAAAGTTGGATTTTTTTAAAAAGTTGGGAAATATAACTCTATGAATTAATAGCATTCAACTTGTTAAATATATCTTTTAAGATAAAGATTCATATTCAAATCTTTCTAGTTAAACATGTCTCTTAATACAGAGATCAAATCTTTCTAGATAAACCATTTTTTTTTTTTCGAAAAACCAAATATTAATTATAAGAAGTTTAGGGTGGGACATCCCCATCTCTACCATGCCCTTTCATAAGGGCGACAACTGAACCTATCAATAGGGACCAAACACACAACCATCACACATCCACCTCCTTGCACTCCGGTTTGAACCTTAGACCTCTCAAAGAAGAACCAAAACCAAACCCAAAACCGTTGCACTGCACTCGAGGAACAATCAAAGACATAATATAACCCAAATGAATTTTAATTTTGAAAAAAAGTTAATAAATTTATTTAAAATGCTAAGTAAAATAAATATTTTAGTTTTTCCATAAAGATCTTAATCTTTGATATTTTCTCTTGGTGACTTAAATTAGAATAATGAGAAGGTTCATGTTGCTATACTCTCATAAAATATGACCTATAATTATGCTACCAATTGTACTTCCAATTACTTCAACAAAAATAATATTTTGAAATTTATAAATGTCATAAAACATATATATATTTAAAATATAAAGCCTTTATGATGAGAACCGCTTGCTCTGTATTTGTAATTATAAGAACAATAAATTTTTAACACTATAATGTAATTCATTTGGATTACAAATGAATTTTAATTATAAAAATGTTAATAAATTAATATAAAATGTTATGTAAAATAGATATTTTGGTTTTTTCATACAGAATGGCTGGTATTTTATTTTGTGACCTAAATTAGAATAATTGGAAGGTCCATGTTGCTATACCCTCATAAAACATGGCTTGTAATTGTACCACCAGTTATACTTCTCATTACTTCAACTAAATTTTTTTTTGAAATCTGTAACTGTCATAAAACATATATATTTAAAATACGAAGCCTTTATGATGAGACCCACTTGCTCTGTATTTGTAATTATAAGAACAATAAATTTTTAACACTACAATGTAAATATAAATTTTTATTTTTAAATTGTTAAAAAAAATAAAAATACTTAAACTTCCATGAAATTCACGCACATGGTTTGTACAAATGCCTGGTAGGGTCCCAATGGGGCCCTACATGGGGCCTCGTCTCTCTTATCACGTTAAAGAACCATCGAATCATTTGGGGCACCTCCTTGTCATGGGGCCCACCAAGGTTTAAAAAGTGGACTCTACCGGTTCTTGGCCGGCATCGTAATTAACGAGGAGGAAAGTGGATAAAAGGTAAATTAAATTAACCGTTCTTTACGGAGGGTTTTTTACTTCACCCCGGCATGCTGATTACGTCAACTCTGGGTTACCGGCGCGGTGTGGGGAGTTTGACTGCTTCTGGATACGAGATTTAATAAGTTCAAATATAATTAATGTTTAAACCTTTGGGTTAAGTACTACATACGAGATTTAATAAATTCAAATATAATTAAGGTTTAAACCTTTGGGTTAAGTACCACATACGGTTTTCCACCATAGACAGGTTATTCAGCTGTACCCAGTGGAATAAGTGGCAATGGACAAAAATATATAGGGGAATTGATGCATGATTGCATTTGTGAAGATTAAAAAACAAAGAGTATTGTTGTTTGTTGTTTTTCTTATTAGGTGGTATTATTGTTATTGGGTTGGTTTATGAGCAGTCTCAGAAAGTTGTGGCAAGTGGGGATTGAGTTCAGGCATTCTCAGAGATATATTTTGGCATATGGGTGTAAGTAATACTTGGTCTTCTGCATTTGGGTACATCCAGATTCAGTAAGATTCTTGCTATGGTTGAGTGGGTATGTGTACCCATACACACGGCAGCAACACACCCTGACATTGGTGAAGGAGCTCCCCCGGTTTTTAGAGGTTCTTAGTGTTATTGGAGGAGAGAGAGGGAGATTTGGGGATTGGAGAAGAGGAAAAACTAGGTGCTTGTGGGGCAAAGTTTGGAGGATTGATACTGGTGAGGATTGTCTGTCATTTTCCTGATTGGCATTGGTATGTGGGCATTGATTGTAGGGGTGATGATCAAATTCAGTGAATGGAGACCTAGCATCTTCTGATTGAAGACTTTTGCTTAAAAATCATCCATTGATGAATTTTGTTGTTTTTCCTGGTCCAACTTTGTGTTGACGATTGTCTTTTTAAACACCCCTTTGAGGTCTCCATTGCATTGATCAAGGAAAGATGGCATTTTGATCCTGGTATGGTCTTTCTGCATTCTCATCAAAAACTTGCAAAAACAGAAACTCTGCACTTGGGAAGATCAGGAGTCTTTTCTGACCCACTGGGTATTTTCTGTCTTCATAGAGGAATGATTGGTCAGACTTCTTGTCAAAGTCTGCAAAACCAATCTTGTAGTTCAGTCCTTGAGAAGGAATTCTCTGATTCTTGATAAGAACTGTGTCTAAATCACAAGGTCCAAGAGTTCTAGTGTTTTGTGGCACTCCCGCATATATCCAGAAGTCCTGAGGAATTTAATCCTTGTGGACCACTCCAAGATCCCAAGGAGTTTAATCCTCTTCATGGTCTTAGGAAGGTTTAATTTTGTGGACAACTGTAGGCTTATCGTAGGTGCAGTGTATGCATCACTGAGTCCAAGGAAGTCTAGTTCGTAGAGTAAGGTTTATCTTTGCAGCAGCACAAGTTCCAAGGAGGTTTACTCTATTTGTGGACTGTGTGTGTCTGGAATTGGGAAGAGCTGTGGAGGACGGGTATACCATTTTGTGAAAGCAATTTTTTGATCTTTTTTCCCATTTGAAGAAAGTGTGCTGAGCAAGCTTTAGTCCAAGCTTGCAGAAGAAGAGAGACTGCAGTAGCTGCATTAGAGAAAGATGCTTGGCAAGCGTTCTAGACCTGTTCAGAAGACTTCCAGCAAGCTTCATTTGATGCCTGATTACCTTTCTGATTCATCAGACCACTCTGAAGAGAAACCCAAATTCTTCAATACTCCTAGGATTTTTATAGGCTTCAGCCCCAAGAGTGCCTCAGATTCAGAGGGAGTCAGAAGCCCAACTTCTCCACTGGATATCAAGACATTTTCAGGAGTTGGGATCTCATTTTGGTATGAAAAACAGGTTAGATCCCCAAGGTCTGGTCTTGAAGGCTTGCAGTGTGTGTCTCCGAGGCACTGGGAGAAAAAGGACTCTGAGGGCGTTGGTCTGGGGATTGTTGCAGCCCTCCACAGCAGCAGCAGCAGCAACAACAACAGTGAGGGCAACAATGGTGGCACTGCTCTCTGTGGCAGCAGAGGGCCTCTGCTAGGATCACACCTCAAAATTGTGGTGGGCTCCAATCAAAATCTGTTTTCTCCCCACAAACAGTTAGGATCCCCCAAAACCCAGATAAGCTCTATAGGCTCTCCTCATACTCATTTGAATTCTCTTCATGCCCACTTGAAATTACCTCACACCCAGTTGAATACTCCAAACCCTCTGTCAAGTCCTCGCCTGAAGCAAACAGACCCGATATCCATCGGTTCCCCTGCCAAACCCTCCTCTGAAACTGGAATGGAGCATTCAGAAAGCTATACCTGTGTCACATCTCATGGTCCCCAATCCAGCACAAAGCGCATATATAATCATTGCTGTATAGAGAGCGAAACTGTTGAATTAAACGTTAGAAAAAGCCGGCAGCAGATGTGGGATGTTGGATCGCCACCATCGCCTCCTCGGACATATGACAATTTTTCAGGGTTCCCTGCTGCTGATTTCCTCAGTGCTTGCCATCTATGCAAAAAGGAGTTGAACCATGACAAAGACATCTACATGTACAGGTCTGTGTCTATGATCATATCACTGATCTTCTGCTAGAGACTGCTTTTTAGCATGAATAACCGCAGTAAACTGTTTGCATATTCCTCTTTTATGTTGTGGATAGTTGCAACCAAACACTCATTCAATAGTAACCTTCTTATCTTATTTTTTAAACAATCTTGAGCATGAGAGAAACCAGTTTGTTTGATAACATTTTCAAAGCTTTTTCTTTAGAGATTTTTAAATGTTAATAGTCTAGATTGAGGAGAATATACAGGTCTTGGCTTTCTAGGTCTGTTAGTCCCATCTGTGGTTGCTATGCAATCAAGAAAATGGTAAGGATGAAAACCTATGAAGCTTTACTGCTTTATATCTAAGTAAATGAGATTGAGAAAAAGATGAACAACTTATACAATTATTAAGGCTCAGTATCAAATGTCTGATCTTATGAAATATACATAATTGTAAAATTTTAATACTACCATATAATTTTGATAAAGATAGCCAATCTTCATGTGACAGTCCCTTTAGTCTAAAATATAATTTTAGAGAACTCTGAAGTTGAAAACAACTATGGCAAAGTTTAATAGGTCATATTATGTCTTTGGTTTTGCCCTCCAATAGATCATATGGGTCTTTCATGGATAATCTTAATTTTTCTTTTATTTCAGTCCATGCAATTTTAATGTATTTTTGGTTTTGTCCTTCAATATGTGTCCTTCATGGATAGCTGAAATTTTTCTTTTATATCAGTCTATGCAATTCTAATGTATTTAAAAATTCAGGACCCGTCTTGATTGATGGTTTGTCCTCCATGGGTAGGCCATTCTAAAAACATGAATATAGAATTTGTTCCTTTCTCATTATCTAACATGAACAACTCTTCTAGTTAGGAAGAATCTCCATTGCTTGGCTCTGAGATTTTCTTATTTAGAATAAATTTTGAGGTGTGGTCTCATTCTCTGCTTGGTGATTCTTGCAGAGGTGACACAGCATTCTGCAGTGTGGAGTGTCGATACCAACAAATTTTGAAGGATGAAAGAAGTGAGGCATATTCTACTTCTCCACCTTCCTCAAATGTGGCTTCTCAATGTGGGAAAATTTTCTTGACCAGTAATAGCACAGCTGCAGCTGCATAGCAAAACCCATCATAAGAACTGCACATTATCCCTCCTGCAAGAAGGGGAAGGCCTCTCACTGTATTTATTGTTCGTATCTGAAGAGCTGTAGAAACATATTGCGGCCGCAGATTACATATATATATCTATCTATCTATACATATGTTTGATGCCAAGGAAGGCATGAAATTGAAAGGGCTTTTCTGAAACATATTTGAGATGAGCTTATTTTGTTCATACTTCCCAGAGGTTTTAAGCTCAGCACACAACCACCCCCCCTTAGAATTGTTCACACAGGGTGGAACCCAAAGGTTTTTGGAACTCAGATAGGTTTCTTAATAACATACCTACCTACCTGCAGAAAGTAGCAGAGCAATGTAGAAGTAAAGCTATGAGAGCTGAGTGAAGTTTGAAGTGAGGTAGTATATATTCAAGGCATATATTTTTTTTGCTGCTTTTGTTATTACAACTGAGAATGCCTTTGGAATGGCATGTGCTCTTCTACTTCAAAAGGAGGCTAAGGATGGCAGTAGTGATAGAGAAAAAAAACAGATTAGTTGGTTAGGAACTTTGCAGATTTCTGATGGGTATTCCAAAGATTTTGATCAGGATTTGGCAGAGAAGGGCTAGAGCTTTGATCTTATTCTATTTGTTCCCCTAGCGTTGTATTCGAGGATGAATAGAACATTGAGATTGTTATTTATATTTATGTTATTTCTGCATATTTATTACAAACTTGGTATTTTAATATATTTTATATATTTGATTAAGCAACTCAAGCTTACTTCTACATACTAGTTTGTTTTGGGGTGGTTGTTTGTTATGTTAAAGATTGTTCTCTTTCTGATGTTTATTGTTTTATAAAAAAACTTAACATGTGTTTGCAAGTTTAGTTTTTGAGATATATAATACATAAAATATTTAAACAAAATTTATTTATTTTTTCATAGTATACCATCCATCAAACGATTCATATAAAAGACCACCTTCATGTTAACCAAATGCTTTCCCTGAGATACTTTGTTGGAAAAGATTTAATTAAATATCAACTTGAAAGAAGGTATTGTGCATTGTCTACGTCCCTCTCCAAAATTTATGAATAGAACACTATTTGTTGCTAGATTTTAGCTAAGCCTAGTCTAAGTACAATAATTCTTGTAAATAAATAAGAAAGCAACTTGGTGAAGACTAAGTCTTTCCTATTGTCGTCAGAGATTATTATGGGTTTTTATTGCAGGAAGCCGGTAAGAATTTTCCTTTCATCTATAGAAAATCACATAGAATTGACAGTCAACCAGTATATCATTCACAAGAGCATCATGATCACAGTCTAGTCCTGAAACACAAAGAACATATTGTTTATAATCTAATATTATCTCCTAGCAGTCTAGCATAATTGTGTAGAAAACACAATTATTTAACGTTAAATACTTTTTTCTTAACATGTTTATGGTTCGAACATAGAAGTAGAGGCACATCAAACTTAAATAAGTGTTAGAATTTGAATAGTTTAACTATATTAGAGTTTATGAGTTGTATTCTTACCGAAGTATAATCAAATGTAATTTACATAATTTATTTTAAATAAAAGTTTATAGTTCAAATTTAAAAGGTTGTATATTTAATTTAAATGTTTAAGTTTGAATAATTCAACTTGATTGTTCTATATGACTGATAATAATGGCAAAATTATGAGAAGAGGACAGGGTTATATGATTTAAGAGACACCGTTGAATGTAAAGAAGATTTAAATCTTTGACTTACAGGTTTATATGTTTTAAGAGACATCAATGAATGTAAAAAGATTTAAATCTTTGACTTATTTGTAACCAATACCCCACTCACCATTCTATTAAAACTTTATAATTATATTTTGATTTTTAATATTTATTTTATATTTAAAATATAAAACTAATTTATTAATATAATAATTTAAAAATAAATATTTTTATAATTTTAAAATTACATTTTAGTTGTACTAGGGAAAAAGACAAAGTTTGACTTCTCCCTTCCTATTGGCTTTGTGGCTATTTTAATGTCTATGGACTTCATGGATTATACTTATGGACTTAAAGACTTATGCCTATATATGTTTATATGATTTTAAATATTCTATCTCATGGACTTGTTGGGTTCGGTTTTATATGATTTTGAATATTTTTATAAGTTAAGATGATTTTGATATTGTACACACGCACTTTGAAGGTTTGTTTGAATGCTTACAATTAAAAATAAACTTTCAATTATTGTTTGAGAGGCAAAGTCTAGTCTTGAAAACTTAAGATTGGACAACCACCTTAATAATGAAAATATTAAATTAAAGCATAAGTAAAGTCAAGTCAAATTATATATTGCAAATGAACGTTATTAATTCATTAAAAATGTATTAGTTAATACTTATATAAGTTTAAATTAATTTCATAATTATGGGTTATTTATATAAAATATAAAATATTATATTTATAGTTAGGTAAATTAAATCAATAATTGATTTGTTTTTTATTAAAGGTATTATTTATTTATTTGTTAAGATATTGTTTATTTTTTATATATTATAATTATTTTTTTGGTATCATTTCTTTAATAATATATCTCTTTGGGTTAGATGCATTACCAATAAAATTAATACCATAAATTAAATTATATATTCTTATATTTCTTTCTTTATAGATATACTGACATTTCTAAGATATTGCCTCCAACAATGGTTGATAGTTATAAGAAATAATACTATTTTTTATTTGATCCTTACATTAATGATAATCTCCAAAACCCTTTTAGTGAAACATACTTCCTTCTTCAATAACAATATTAATCCATGGAGGAAGTGTCAAAGCCTTTGCAATAGTCGTAAGTTTAAGTTCCATATGATTTTGAGTGAAGGAGAATATTTTTTTCTTTTATTATTTAGAAACAAATCATTTCCATCAACTTTTCTTGTGTTTCCTTTGGAAGTACATCATCAGAAATAATTTTGATTAATCCAACTTCTAAACATTATCATTTTACTACAGATTAATACATATTCTTTCTTAATTCCAATATCATAGATGATCCTTGTACTTATACTCAATTCCTAATACCAAAGAGGTTAGTACCTCTCTTTATGCGTTGAAACTTCTAAACTTCCCATGATGAACACCATGCCTCTAAATATTTTGTAAGAGAGGCAATTAAAAGATTGGACATGATTACTAGAAATGTTTTTAAAAATTCTCTTATTCTTTTCACATTATATATTCCAACAAAAAAATGCAAGAAGTATAATGTTTTAGCTTTGAAACAATTAATCTGACATTGCATATCACTTTTAATGTTGATGGAGCTACCTAACATATTTTATTTTTTAAATGATAAAAATGGTGTAAGTAAAGAGGCAATTCAAAAATTAAATGATTTTTTATTTTTAGATTCTTCTTATCCAAGGAATGCATAAAAGGTCCATAGCATTATATTCTTTGCAAACTCCCGCATGTAAGAATTTTACTTTGGACCATAACCAAAGGAATGTTGAGGCCTTAGAGAGGGACTCAAGTGATCGAACATTTTTTATATTCCAACAAATACGAGAGAAAATATCCTTCACATAATATATAATGCTTTAGATTTTAAACAATTAATCAATGTACCATCATCTCTTTTTTATGTTGATGGAGCTACCAAACATAGTCTATTTTTTAAAGAAAAACCGAAATGGTGCAAGTAATAGGGCAATGCAAATTAAATGAATTGATTTTTCTAGATCTTTCTTGCACAAGGCACACATAAAAGGTCCATGATATCATATTCTTTGGAAACTGTTATCTACAAGAATTTTATTTTGGACTATAACCAAATAAATGTTGCTATCATCTCTTTTTATGTTGATGGTGTTGCCAAACATATTCTATTTTTTTAAAGAAAAACCCAAATGGTGTAAGTAAGAGGACAATAAAAATTAAATGAATTGATGTTTCTAGATCCTTCTAACACAAGGTACACATAAAAGGTCCATGATATTATATTCTTTGAAAACTCTTATCTATACGAATTTTATTTTGGACTATAACCAAAGAAATGTTGAGGCCTTAGAGAGGGACTTGAGTGACCAAACATTCTTTCAAGTTAATTTGGAAGGAAAAAAAATCAATTGCATTAAACCCTTATATTCTAACTTGACGAAGTATTTACCATCTTTTAATAGATTTGAAACAAACTCATCCTTTCATGTAAAAATGAGCAAACAAAACTTTTAGAGTATAATTTGAAGCTAATCTGCTCTTTAATTGAGATCCTTTCTAATTAGGTTGCTAAAAGAAATACATGATCTTGAATTGTTGATAAAATTAATATAATTTTTGAGCTTTCAACCTCTACAAGCTAAACATGCCAAAGCCAAGGATTGCCATTTTGGATCAAAAATAAGAGGATAAAGCTTCAACTAAACATCAGACCAAAAAATTACAAAATCTCTTCATTAATTGACCATCCAATATATTTCTTAATCAAATGCACTCTTCATTATTAAGAAAGCTAAACTCATTTGAGCCCCTAGGTAGGGTGGTTTTTTAGATAATTTGAATGCATAAATAGAACTTACATATTTGAAGGGATTCATCAACTCTTTCATTGATATTTGAATAATCTCTAACCAATTTTTTTCCCTATGCTAAACTCATAAGTCTACAATTTTGCAATTGTGACCCTTCAACATTTTTTCTTTTGCAAACCTTATTCCATTTAGAAAGAGTACATCTAAATTTTCCTCACATTGTTTCCAAAAAAAGCCTTTGAATTTTATCAAATTCAAATGTTATGCCTATTGGTAGTTTGAAACTAACATCATATATAGAAATAATTTGCACTATAGTCTTTATAAGTTGTATCCTTTCAACCATAGTTAGAAACTTATCCTTCCAACATACTACACAAAATTTCATTCTATCTAAAATTGAGTCCCAAAGGTATTTCTTTTCTTGATTAGACAAAGGAATACCTATATATGGTGATGGCAATATTCCAGCTTTAAACCCTAAAATATCTTACTAATTCATTGTAAATATAAGACATAATTAATAAAAAGGACCTTAGATTTTGTAGTATGAACCAATCGTCAAGTAGCCTTCTTATAGCATGATAATATTGATTTAAACTCCATAGTCTCATTGACTAAGGGATAACCCAAAATAAAAGTATTGTTAACAAATTTGAGATAAGATTTAAAAGGACCATTTATTATAACATAAATACATTTGATTTTTCTTCTTATTTTACCTTTATGAAAAGTCTTCCTAGTGCGTTAGCAAGAATAATCAATAGTTAAGGAGACATTGGATCACGATAGGGGGATCCAGGGGATGATTGAAAGTATCCAATGAGGATCCATTGATTAAAACAAAATATTTTGGAGTGCTATAATAAAATTTAATCTAGTCACACCAATCTTGATCAAAAACAAAAATTTCTAAGATTATCATATAAAAAATTTCAATAAGCACAAAAATGTCACGTCTTGTTCGTATCTAAATTTACAAGGACATTTGGTTTTCACATGGAACGAAGAGGATGTATTACCTTATCTACAATAATTATACCACTACCTTAGCATACCTTTCAATATATTTAAAATAATTTTATAAATCATGTTAAAAAGGATTTTTGGATTGTGGATTGTTGGGACACTACAGTTTTCGATGAAAATTACATGGGATTTTTTGCATTTTTAGGTGAGGAATGCATGGATGGAGGAGAACATGTGATGCATGGAGGAGCTCGACCTCTTCAATAAGCAGGTGAAGAAGCATGAAAATTGGCACGCCTTATGATGTTTGTATTGAAATGCAGTTAAAGATCTATTGTTCTAAGCAAGCATTCAAAGGGAAAAGGTGCAAAAGATGTAACTATGTAAATATTGCAAAAGAGGGATTATTTGAAGTAAAGAGGGGGGTGTTTCTCCTTGTATTTATAAATCCATCAATGAATAAGGTTACAATACATCCCATTTGAGGGTTTCATATCTTGATACATTTCACATTACAATTTACAAAGGGATCAAATCCCTCTAGGAGCTCAATGGCATGTTTCAGTGTTCTTCTCGCAACCCCCACTTGAGATCTAATATTGGGTTTCTTGTAATCTACCTCGTAGCTCCTCCCTCATGTCTAGAATACCTGCACCTACACACAAGAGATTGAAAATGGTTAATAGCATATGCGTTTAGTAATTAAAAGCTAAAAAAACATAGAAAGTATGCATCTAGAAAGAATAAAAATTATTTGCGATAAATCAAAATAACTTTAAATGAATTGAAAATATACTATGATGTTATTAATATGATTTTGGGATCTAAGCATGAGTTGAAAGGAAATCATGATCAGAAATCATGGCCATCCCTAGCAGGGACAGCTAAACCTGCAATCACAAAATCGTAAATTGACCTATCAAAACTACTCAAAACTTGATCAAAATTGAATTCAAGGCTATTCTAATGATTTAAAACTGATCCAAGGTGGAATTACATCAAAACTGTAAGCCATTTCATGGCCATCCCTATCAGGTACAACTAAGATTGTTGGTCGTCCCCGAGTGGGATGATCACAAAATTGGATGGTTTTTATCGCCAATTCCAAGGGGATCTAGTTTAGAACCCTCCTAAATGTTGTGTCAACAAATTTGGTCAAATTACTCTCCAATTTGATAGGTTTTGGAATGGATTTGGCATATTTTAGGATGCATTTGAAAGCATCTTCGAATGAAGAGGATTCCAAGGAAAATACTTGGGGAAATGTGAGGGCAAAAGTGAGGACAAATGTGAGCAACACTTCATTATCAATGCTTGAATTCATATCCTTTGAAATTGGGTGAGAGCACCTCAATTTATAGCCTAATTAGGGCAAATATGCAAAAGGAGCAAGTTCTATCATGCAGGGCAAGTGTTGCCACTTGTCCATTCCCTTGCCATGCATAGGAGGGAAGAGGTTGCCCATTTGGGGCCTCCAATTTATAGGTTCTAATGTCCATGATAGCCTCCAAATCAATTTTGGATGATTGGATGGGGAATATGGTAGGAATTGATTACCATTTCTCCACCCCTTTGACTTTTGGAGGGTCTGGTTCATGGTCGTCCCCCCCAGGGATGATTGCTTATGGTTGTCCCTGGATGGAATGACCATAAACTGTGATCGTCCCTAGGTGGGATGGTCATGGATACAGGGCCCAAAAATTCCTAAAATTGTGGTAAACCTTATCAAAAGTGTATGGGAACCCTCATTAACCCCTGAGGGTTTCCTAATGGGGCCATATGATGTCAATAAGAGTGGTGCATAGTAGTCTTATCTGATTTACATGATTTTAGTATCTATAAATACCCCTTTTTGAGACGCTTTGTGTGTAACAGAGCACTGAGCAAAAATAGATGACTAAATCATTAAATGATCGAGGTTATTCATTAACCTAACCAAATTTAGATGCCTCTGTTGTGGAAAGAGCATACATTATTGGAATCCTTGCTTTTGACATAGTCGAAGGATTAATTTTGGGTATACCTTTCAACCGCACTATAGTGATAGTTTTAGGGGCTTAGGGTATACTAGGTCTTGGTGCCTTGTTTTCTTGTAAGCCTATTCAAGGGTCAATTACTGAGGCTTCAAGGAGGTCAAGCCTTTGTTTTGTTGCATTATGTTGATTGTTTGCCCCAACATGGGCTTGCAAATTTGTATTTGGTAATGATTCTTTTGAATGTATGAAAATTGTACTTTTGAGTGTTTAAGTGTTGATTTGATTTTGAAATCTTTGTTATGAATACCCCCTCAAGCGATGAGTCGATGAGGGCATGACCAATGATAAAGCAATGAGTCGCTTGACATATATGACTTAATTGGGATAACCGTATATTTTTCCCATTATATGATATACCTGTTCTGCTAGGATTTTGATCATTTTAATGATGATTTATGGCATCGAGAGCCTAAAAATTTCATTCCCATGGAGCGGTCCAGCCATAATAGCCTTCTTGGGGAGTGGAATAAAGAATTTTCAGAGCATCCATAAATATTTTGGATTTAATTTTGATATTTTATGAATTTTGACCATTTCGAACCTATTTTTGGTGGGTTTTTGGCTTTGTTTTTGATGTTTTTAGCTATTTTTGTAAGATTTTTTTTGGTGATATTTCATAGAAGAAGTTAAATGAATACCTCATTCTTGTAGAGCAGTCTGGCTGCAATGGATTTCTTGGGGATTGAAGTGAAGATATTTTAGTTCAACTATGAATAATTTGGTTTAAGTAGCCTTATGGTAATTTACTCATCTTGCCGAATTGCATGGAGCACAAGTCACTACAACTGCCAAGTGTATAAGTTAAATAAATGGATATGAGGTACACTTGAGATTTTGCTTTATCTGATTTTGTTTTCGATTTTGTGATTTTTGGGAGCATGAGGTCTGAGGACCCACTTGATTGTAGCCCATGGGCAGTTTTGGATTATGATGTATCTTTAGATTTCATATATATATGAGTTTTATGTTATCATCATGTGATGTTTTACTACTTTATGATATGTATGCAATGCTTATATGTATGCTTTATGATGTTATGATGGATGCTTAACATGGATGCATGTATTTGTCCTATGATGTAATTTGATGATATGACTATTTGTAAATGCAGAATGCAATGGATGATTTGATTTAATTTGTATGATGGATTTATGATGACTATTTGACACACTAGATGCTAGCACCATAGACTATACAAAATTTATCTCATTATATGTAATGGCTTGTGGAAATGTATATTAACAAAAATGTGATGGCATGATATGAAATGGAATGAATAGTATATTGTTTTGTGATATGTTTGGGATTTTTAGGAGACTCAAACACTCTAGTTACCTAATCAAAAGTTGTATAATAACCATGCAAGATTTTTGAACAAAGTATAAATATTCTAAGACAAGCAAGATAATCAATATCCCTGTGGGTGCATGTGAGTTCATTACTATGATAACGCATAAAGTTACCCTAGTTCCAAACATGATTGATGCAGTCCATATGTACTAGAAATCACCCTGTGAGTCTCATTATCCTGAGTTTTGTACTTAATTGGATCAGAATACTAAGTAGTATAGGCTACAAAATTTTAGCTCATCCACATGCAAACATTGGTCTGTACATAAGCAAATTGGTTATGTGGAAGACATATCATCATGCGTAAGGATACTGCCATTGCCAAGCGGGCTTGATGCCACCCAAACTGTAATGAGGATCACCGTATGGTTCTCTAATTCTAAGAATTCCAGGGATTCAAGTTCAAGACTCCCTTATTTTCTTTTAAATTTGAATTTTTCAAGGGAGTTGCTCATTTTTGTTTTTCGAGCAAGGGATTTTGATAGTGGTGAGAACCACTTTTTATTTTGCTTTTTTCTAATAGTAAAAACCACTATTTCTTTTTGTATATTGTGAAGTGATAATAATCACTGTTTATTTTTCTCTTTTGGATACTTACCCTAATTAGGTGTGAGGCAAGGGATTTGTATAAGGATGAATTTGTCCTTTTATCAATTCTCAATATCTTTGAACCATTCGCATAGGGAGATGGGTGAGATAAACCTTTTCACTTAAGGTAACCTAGACCACTTTGTAGATTTCATCTTTCCTTGTGCTAGACTTGGATTTATTACTATGAAAATGTGTTGGGATTTTGATGTTTACAAGGTATAATCCAAGCAGGATTTTACCTTCTAAAAATCATGATAGCTTTCTACAAAATCTGACAAGAAAACTAGATATGATTGAGTGACCGAAAAAAATTAACTATATCTTATAAACAATGGCTAAGTGACGGGAAACAAACATATAATATGGAGTGTAAATATAAATGGTACATGTAATGTATACAGGTGGTAACATTAACAGATGATAATAGTGAATTTAACAGATACCTAGTATACAGACCTAGTGCTAGACATGTATGATCAATTTCTAACAATGCATAATTCAATGGTGTATATGCCTAATGCAATTGATGTTGAAATGCAAATGATGTGAAGTGCAATGAAGCAATATTTTTATGTTTTTGAAATTTTAATGATGTTTTTGTATTTTTGAGATATATTTATGCATTTATAGATTGACCAATGGGCTTAATGAATGCCATTGGGACTTTTTAGGTGATCAAAGGTCTTATAGACACCTTTGGAGATTTTTAGGGTGACCTATATGATCATAGGCTACCTAGGAGCTTTTTAGGGTGACCAAAGGGCTTATAGATGCCTTTGGAGCATTTTGGGTTGACTGAGACAGTCATAGATTGTCTAGGAGTATTTTAGGTCGACCAAAGGGCTTATAAATGCCTTTGGGACATTTGGGGTGATCTAGATGGTCATAGACTACCTAGGAGTTTTTTATGGTGACCAAAGAGCTTATAGATTCCTTTAAGGCATTTTGGGGTGACCTAGACAGTCATAGACTACCTAGGAGCATTTTATGGTTACCAAAGGGCTTATTGATGCCTTTGAGGCATTTTGGGGTGACCTAGATGGTCATAGAATTCCTAGGAGAATTTTATCATGATAAAAATGCTTATAGATAACTTTGGGGTATTTTGGGTTGACCTAGATGGTCGTAGATTGCCTAGGAGATTTTTAGGGTGACCAAAGGGCTTATAGATGCCTTTGGGGCATTTTGGATTGATCTATATGGTCGTAGACCACATACAATCTTTTTATGGTGACCAAAGAGCTTATAGATACCTTTGGATCATTTGGGGTTGACCTAGAAGGTCGTAGACTGCCTAGGATATTTTTATGGTGACCAAAGAGCTTATATACACCTTTGGGGTGACCTAGATGGTCATAGACTTCCTATGAGCATCTTATGGTGACCAAAGGGATTATAGACACCTTTAAGGAATTTTTGGTTGACCTAGACGATCATAGACTACCTAGGAGCATTTGATGGTGACTAAAGAGCTTATAGATACCTTTGGGGAATTTTGGGTTGACCAGATGGTCATAGATCATCTAGGGGTATTTTAGATTAACCTAGATGATCGTAGCCCACTTAGGGATATTTTAGATTGACCTAGATGATTGTAGATTGCATAAGGGTATTTTAGATTGACCTAGATGGTCGTAGTATGCCTAGGGATATTTTAGGTTGACCTAGACAGTCATAGACCACCTAGGGATATTTTAGGTTGACCTAGATGGTCGTAGACCACCTAGGGACATTTTAGGTTGACCTAGATGGTCATAGACCACCTAGGGATGTTTTAGGTTGACCTAAATGGTTGTAGAATACCTAGGGGTATTTTAGGTTGACCTAGATGGTTGTAGACTACCTAGGAGAATTTTGGGTTGACCAAAGGGTTTATGGATACCTTTGGGGCTTTTTGTAACTTTGATTACTTTGTGATTCTAGGAGGAAGGTGCAATACCTTGTGTAACCCTAGTATTTGTGGTGATCAAAGGAAGTAAGGGACGTGAAATACCTTTAGGATCCTCAATTTTCTTCATTTCTTATGATGTAAATAGTAGAGAATGTGTGACACCTTGGATACCCTCAGTATGTACTATATTTGATGCAATGTTATTGGATTGGCTAGGAGTGATAGATATTGACTCCCCCTATTGTGGTAGGGAATTTTGGGTAATACCATTGTCTTGATAGGGTAAAATGAATGACCCACTTGTGGATACAACTTCATTATCAATAAGATCTCGGACCACATGTCTAAAAGTATAACAATCACTAATATCATACCCTTTCATTCGATGATAGAGGTAAGAATGACCTTCCCTGTGTCGTATATATCTAGACCTATTTTGGTTGACCTGGGGTATAGTTGGTAAGATAATTGTCTTTGTTTATTGCAAGTTGTGAAGGATGGTTGACATGGGCTTAGCTAATGGAGTCTAGGTATGATGTTGAGGCTTTAAACTAGGTGAACGTGGTCACTTGATGATAAGGACAGTGTTGGCTATCTCAATACCACATTGGTTGTGTCTATTGGGATCCAAAGGGTGGATATCTGACAATGTGATAGCCTTGGACTCACATAATTGATTAAAGAATGACACCAAAGATTCATGCAATAACATATACATGCGATATTAATGGTGTTGTTGCCTTTGCCCCTGATTTTGTTGAGACTTAACATTGGATTGCATAGGAGGAGGTTGGTCCTGACAATCAGGGAGTTGAGATTTTGGATGACTCAATCGTAACTCAATGCTTGTGAATCAATTCAAGATCTATTGTAAATCATTGTGTTGGTGACTTACTTGTAACTCAACATTGGCTAACCTATCTAAAATTGTCTGAGTAAATATGGATGATTCATGATGATTGTGGGTAGTGAGTATATCCACATGCTCTTGTTCTTGTTTGAGCTCATGCTCTTATTCCAACTCAGAGTTTTCAGTTGTGGTAGTTAGATTATCTCCACTTTGGTGTAGTGGGTACACTGGTTCTTGATTTTATGGAGATGTTGAATGAGATGGAGTAGGTGTGATTGAATCCATCGATGATATCTCTTATGGTATGGATGAAATATTGGATGAAGTCGCAAGTGACATAAATGGATTTAGAGGGCTTTGGTTCTATGTCATCACATTGATCATTCCCACAAACTCATGAGAAGATGCATTCCCACTATGATCGCCACTGAAGAAGCATAAAAAATGGCATGCCTTATGCTATTTGTATTGAAATGTAGTTAAATATCTATTATTCTAAGCAAGCATTTAAAGGGAAAAGGTGCAAAATATGTAACTATGTAAGTATTGCAAAAGAGGGATTATTTAAAATAAAGAGTGGGTGTTTCTCCTTGTATTTATAAATCCATCAATAATAAGGTTACAATACATCCCCTTTGAGGGATTCATATCTTGATACATTTCATATTACAATTTACAAAGGGATCAAATCCCTATAGGAGCTCAATGGCGTGTTTCAATGTTCTTCTCGCAACCCACACTTGAGAGCTAATCTTGGGCTTCTTGTAATCTACCTCTTAGCTCCTCCCTCATGCCTAGAATACTTGCACCTACACACAAGTGTGCATCTAGAAAGAATAAAACATATTTGCGATAAATCAAAATAACTCCAAATAACTTGCAAATCTACAATGTATAGACACCTAAAACATATCGTGTGTAGGAGAACTACTTACATAGGCATAGTCATAGGCCATATGACTACATATTGGGCCTGCCAAGGATCCAAAGTGGCTTTGGCCACTCATATGGGGCATTCTAAGCCCATCCAATATTGGATGCTCATGTCTAGAGTGACAAGAACCTAGTTGCTCAAGCTCAGAGCGACCAGACCTCAATCGCTGTAGTCGACAGCAACCAAATATCAGTCAATGTAGGTGATAGTGGCTGAACCTTAATAAAGCATTTTGTCAATGACATGCCTAATTAGAGGCAAAAATGGCAGTATGCATGTAATAAAAGTGAGCGGGAGTGATTTTGCATTACCTCTCATGGTTAGTTCCTATAAATGACTTGAGTCTGCATTTAGACTCTAGTTGACTGACCTTTAAACATAGAAAAGATAAAAGCTCCTCATGCTAACGTCTAGTGCACATGAGAGATTTAATTCTAGGACTTAGACATAGACCTAGGGTTTCACACACTTTATAAGGAGCGAGCCTGAGAGATTCTAGAGGATCCAGAGATATATATAGACAGATAGAGAGTTTCTAAAGCTTCTTGCACATTAAGAGACTCTAGAGATTCTTGACACCATAGTTCTAGGAGAGCTTTTGGAGACCTTAAGAGCTTTATCTGTAGCGAATCCTTGTGGGATTAAGGGGTCAATATGAGGGTGTATCCAAAGGAATATTCAATGACATTGAACGAAGCGACCATCAGTTTGAAAATTGGATACTAATTTTGGTCCATAACCTTGGAGCAAAAGAGGTAAAATCCACCTTAGCGGCTGCTTTCTCGGATAGTGGCCTATGGGCCTAGCTTAGGGTTTTATTTATTATACATTAGTTTCATTTACTTTATTTCAGCATAACATTTAGCACATATTTATTTCTATTTTTCAAGCATTCATAGCATTAGTCAGGTTTCCTTTATTTTATTTATTGATATACATATCGCTAACAACCTCATCTGGGGAGGCATACTCAGATAGCTAAAAGTGCATTATTTCACTGATTGTAGGGCCACAAGTTTTATCGGATAGGATCAATATCGTTCATGAGCAAAGGTATCCATCCAAGTGACGAACGTGTGGAAGGAGGTGTCTGTAAGCCCTCATACAGTTCTGTGTGCAGAATCGGGAAGCCTTTCATAAGCGTGCCACCCCTTTGCAAAGGGGGACATCGTAATATTTTTGTAGTTCATTGTATCGAAATGGGTATCCCTCAGAGGGATGAACATGTAACCCGGTTTAAATGCTAATAAAAGGATCTCTCCTTTATTATTTTCATGTTATATGCATTTCATGGAATTTCATTTCATTTCGATATAATATATTACAAGCAAGTAGACGGTAAGAGTGGTGCATGTGTCCTGGGGTTGACACATATGGTGATCATGATGGGACACCCACTAATTTTTATTTTTCTATCCAAAAATTGATTTATTTTTGTGTACATGTGAAGCTGCTCTGAGCTACAACTGCCAAATATTATCCACTCTGAGCTACAGCGGCCAGAACTCAGTCGCTCTGAGCTACAACGGCCAGGAATCAGTGACAAAATTAGAAATACAACAGAGGGCAAAGGAAAGATTTTATAAGCAGGATTAGATGTTGGTACAGCTCCTTAGATAGTTTATAGCTTTCTGCCTATTTTTTTTTTCCAAAATAATGAATTTAAATGACATTTATGATTGGAAAATGAAAGAATCAAAGAAGAACAATCTAGCATAATAAATATCTTAGATCTTCTTTTAGATTTCCACTAGGCGTTGCTAGGAACATTAGCTTATGCTTGAAAATTTTTCCCTAGAATCCAACGTGCTAGACATTATATGTTGTTTGACTGTTTTGAAGCCTTGTCACAAGGCTATACTTTTGAACGAATCAAAGTGCATCCATACAAATCATGGTAGTTCATGCATCTTTCTAAATATTGAAATATATCTTTTGCACCTAGGCATATAGGAAAGATTCATTTCTACTATATGATGCATTTTACTTTATGCAAGCATAAAATGAATGCCACACACGCACGTCTCACTTAAACATTGGGGAGTTGGATTTCATCACTAACCCTCAATTCAGTCCAGTGACATTGGAATTCATCTCCTTCCACTGGTTTGCCCTCTAGATTCCTCTAGAAACAGATTGAAGAACTCCTTCATAATGGCACTAAGATATTCATGTTTTGACACAAATGTTCTTGATTTCTACTATGAGTGAGTCTTCTCTTTCTGAAGTCCAAAACAAAGAACAAGAGAGCAAAGAAAAAACACATCAAAACACAACACAACAAACAATAAAGGACACACATAATCTATTATTCAAGATAAAAATTTGTTTGATATTGTTTGGCTATAATTGCAATATAGAAAACTTAATCCACAAACAAGATTGTCAAAACGAGAAGTAAGCATCCTCGATTTGATACTGAGGGAGAACCTGAGCCAACTCGTACTCTTAGACAAAGTCGTAATAACATTGAAAGAACTACTTGAAAGACCATGAGATGTAGTTTGGTGAGTCTAAGGGGTGATAACTCAACCATTGAGGGTTATCTATGAGAAACCCCAAGCAAAGAAGCACATAATGAAACAAGGTCACATCAACATAAAGGAACTTCATAGTTATATTCATTGAGGAGACATGAGGAAACCTCAAGGGGCTCCTCTAGACACACAAACACATCTCAAAGATGTGAATACGCTTCAAGGGCTTCCTCCTCACATGGAAACAAAGAAGGCTCTAGAGCCCTATCTTCACATAGGGATGACAAGGTTGCTACATCTCCATCCTCATAGAGGAAACATGTTGCCACAAAACCCTCTTCATCAAGAGGACAAACCAGAATTACAACACCTCAAGATTCACAAGAAACACATGAAACTGGATTTCCTACTAGAGGGCAAGAAACAAGAGCTACATCGAGTCATAGGGATCAAACATAAGATATCCTTCACACAAGAGGAAGGATTCTCTTAAACCATGACATCATTGGTATAAATGGCACCCCATGGGATCATCCATGGAAAACAAGATAGTTAGATGGGTTGGACAAGTTTCATCAAAGGTCAACTCAAAGAACTATAACTATTGAACATTTCACATCTAGAAGTTCACAAACCGTAGCTTCCAAGCACACTTATCAACCTAGGAGCGCCTTAGAGTGACCTCATAGTAGAAATTCAGAATCTAATCATAGAGACACTCACCAATACTTAGAACAAGTGACACTGGCTAGCAAAAGTAGAAACACTGTAGAAACCCCTTTTAGGAATTTGAGTCAAAAACATAAGAGTAGAGTTAGATCAATTAGAGTCTTCTATGAAAATTCAAGCTGAATGTGTGAAACAATTGAAAAGGGCATTACGTAAAGAGCAAGAGCTATTGGAAACTCTTGAACACGAAAAAAAAATTGAAGCATTGAACATTATCATAAACTAGCTTGAGAAGCTAGAATTACAGAGGAGGGCTTCCTACGAGGCTAAACCATATTTTATACCAAAAATGCAAGAAGATCCCCATGAGCCATCAAGTGATATGCCTAGGGTTTTGAAGCATGCTAAACACTCAAAACAATAGCAATGCATTTGGACTCCTTTAAATGAGTATATGTTTCATATCTTTGAAAAGTTGCAAAAGGCTAAGGTCATTACCTTACCAGTCATCACCCCGATAGATCCCAATCATCCTAAACCCAAGGGTTATAGGGAGGACCACTAATGATTCTATCATAGAATAAAAGGGTATGGCATTTACAATTGCAAAGGATTCAAGAATGTAGTTCAGGATCTCATAGATAGTGGGGTTCTTCCCATAAATGGTTCACCCATTTCATCTCATCATACTAGGGGCACCTCGTAGAGGTCCACGCCCCAATTAGGAGAACTAATTTATTTCACTCTTCCTAAGAAAAATGACTACATTACAGTAGTCAACGTCCATACTAGGGGTATCTAAAAACATTCAAATAATATCAAAAATATAAAAAATATTTAAATATATCAAAAATACAAAAACATTCAAATATATCAAAAATACAAAAACATTCAAATAATATAAAAAATATAAAAAACATTCAAACAATATCAAAAATACAAAAACAACTGTCATGTCCACAACCAATTTGATCCAGTCCCATTTTTCCAAAGGAAAGTCTGCAATAAATTTTCCAAACTCACCCAGCAATTTCGGTCCCTCACACCTTCCTCTTCCCTTCCCGCCCCTCCCCCTTCCCAGAGCCCCCTTCCCCAACCCCCAGAGTTTGCCGCCCTGTGCCCGCCTCCCCGCTCTTCATCCCGCCATTGACCCGCACCTGGAGCTGACTCCTCCAACCCACTAAAATCACCCAATCCCACACCCAAAGCAGACGTCAACAAAGACCTGAGGAGGGGATGACCATCAAATGTAGAAATTTTTTTCAAAGCAACTAAGATTGAAATGGCTAACGACACAGTGCCTACCATCTTGGGCCCCATTTTTGACCACTTCAACTCAACTCATCAAGACGAGGATGAAGTTAGACCCAAACTAAATCCATCTCAAGGGAGAGGCAGAGGCTGCAAAGCAAACTCTAAATCGTCTCGATGAAGATCGTCTCCTAGAATTTCAAAGGCCTCAACGGGACTGCAAAACAGAGAACTATTAAAACAGTAAGAAAAAATCTAAAACCAAATATCATGTTCCTTCAAGAATCCAAATTAGATGAGATTTGCAGCATTCAAGTCTGCAAGCTAATATGGGAAAATAGCAACTTTGCTTTTTTTCCCTCCACAGGGGCCTCCGGGGGTCTCCTCTATTTATGGGACCTGACAACCATTGAAGGGAGATTTATTTCAGTCTCAGATAGAACCATCAACATCCTATTTACTAATAAATTCACTCACCTCCAGTGGATTGCCACCAATGTTTATGGACCTAACAGCCCTCTTAACAGAAGACTGCTATGGGATAACATTTCTGCAATGCATAATAACTTTGAAGACTTCCCATGGATGTTATGTGGCGATTTTAATTCTCCCCTCCATTTGTTTGACAAAAAAGGAGGCAATCCGATCACTAGCAGTTGCATACAATATTTCAGTGATTTTGTCAACCACAACAAGCTAATGGACATGCCTCTCCAAGGATCCAACTACACCTGGAGCAACAGACGATCAGGAATCCACCACATCCAAATCCAGCTTGATAGATTTCTCTTATCCAAAGAACTCATTCCTATTTTTGGCGATGCCAGGCTTCATAGCCACCCAAAAATTGGATCCGACCATAATCCCTTAATTCTGGATTGTACTCAACCCCAACAAATCTTCAAAACCCATTTCAGGTTTGAAAAGATGTGGCTCACTCATCCAGATATAGGCCGTTGTATTCACCAATGGTGGAAAAAGGATTTCTGTCCAAACCCTCTCTCAAATCTATTCCTCAAACTGAAAGTAGTCAAACTCAAGCTGAAATGCTAGAACAAGGATGTCTTCGACAACCTCTTTAGCAAGAAAAAACATCTGATGGACGAGCTAAAAAGGGTGGAAAATCTAATTCAAGGAGGAGATATGAGGGCCAAAATTTTCCTTGAAGAAAAGAGCCTCCTCTCAAATTTTCACAATGCCCTGGCTAAGGAAGAGACATATTGGAGGCAAAAATCCAAAAACCTCTGGCTCAAAGAAGGAGACACCAACACGAAGTTTTTCCATGCATCCACTATGCATCATAGAGGCTCTAATAAAATCACTGAGCTGACCAAGGCAGATGGATCCATTGTCTCTGACATCTAAGCAATCAGATAGGAAGTTGTTTGCCACTTCCAGGAAATCTTAGGACCAAGCACTGGTTGCCATCCCCTCACCTCAATTTCTCTACTACAGAACATCCCAAAGATGGTGTCTAATAATGATAATGGAAAATTGCTTGAAAGCTTCACTGAAGATGAGATCAAAGAAGCTCTGTTCGCAATGGAACCTGACAAGGCCCCCGGACCCGATGGCTTCCCACCTCAGTTTTTTCAACACTTTTGGGAAGTCATGGGCCACGATGTCATTGTTGTAGTTAAATTCTTCCAGAGAGCCAAAAAGATGCCGAGAGAGGCCAATTCCACTTTCATTGTTTTAATCCCAAAGTCCAACGATTGCGCTTCCCTTTTTGATTTCAGGTCGATCAGCCTCTGAAGTGTCATTTACAAACTTATCACCAATGTTATGGCAAATAGGTTGAAATTCATCCTTCCCTCCATCATCGACCAGTGCGAAGGGAGCTCGGTCAAAGGCAGATTCATCTTAGATGGAGTGATTGTCGTCCACGAACTGGCCCACTTGACATCTAAAAATAAAAAACCTAGCATGTTCCTCAAGCTTGACATGAATAAGGCTTTTGACCGTGTTTCCTGGAAATTCCTGTTCGAAGTCCTGGAAAAGTTTGGGTTTCACAAAGAATGTATTCAGATGGTTTGAGAATGTATCTCGACTGCTTGGTTCTCTGTTCTCATCAATGGATCATCCGTAGGTTTATTCCAAAGTTTCAAAGGCATACGTCAAGGGGACCCTTTGTCTCCCTTTCTCTTCATCATTTTGGCCGAAACCCTTGGAAGAACCCTCTCAGTTTCCTGTAACAGGGGTCTTATTTCTGGGATCAAACCAGGCTCAACATCCAAAGCCATATCCCATAAATAGTTTGTTGATGATACTATTCTAACCTCTTATGCTTCCGTTCCCGAAGCAAAAATCATTAAGAACATTCTTGATTCTTATGAAGAGGCGGCTGGTCAGAAAGTTAACTTTCATAAAAGCAAGCTGTACTTTCTCAATACCCCCAATCATAGAAAAAATAGGATTGCCGAGATCCTTGGGTGCATCATTGGGAGTCTTCCAACTACTTATCTTGGATTATCGCTTTTCCATGGCAGATCTATCTCGGCTATGTGGAACCCTATTTTATATCGCATTAAAAGGAAAATAGCGAGGTGGAAAAGCTCAATGCTCAGCCAGGCAACCAAAGCCACTCTAGTCCAAGCCTACCTTCAAAGTATCCCCATATTTTTCTTATCTATATTCAAAACTCCAACTACCATCTGCCAAAAAATTGAACAAATTCAACGCAGATTCCTCTGGGTTGGAAATGAAAACAAGAATAAATTTTCACTAGTCGCCTGGGACAGGGTCTATTCCAAGAAAAAGGATGGAGGACTCAGATTCAGAGGCATAAAATGGATGAACATGGCCCTCATTTCCAAGTAGGCTTGGAGACTTACCATCAATGAAAAAGTCACATGGATTGATATCATTAAAGCTAAGTACCTCGAACAGTTTTCATTTCTTGGAGAGCACAACCTCTCTATCGGATATCATTTCTGGAATGGCACAATCAAAACAAGGAAAATCATCATGGAAATCTTAAGGTGGAGTCTAGGAACTGGAACAACCATCCATTTCTAGGAAGACCCGTGGATCCTCGATAAACCTCTCAGCCAAGATCCGCATCTTACAGTGCTCAAGGCGACTACAGAAGCCACCTTTGGAGATAAGGTGTGTCACTTCATTACCAAAGTTCCTACAAGACGTAAATGGAAACACTTGGCTCTTAACGGGCCCAGGCATATCATTGAGGCTCTCAGGGGGTTACAAAACTTGTTGAGGACTTGCATCATCCCGATCTCCCACAAAGATGATTCCATGGTCTGGAACTTTGAAGAATCTAGAAATTTTTTTGTCAAATCAGCTTACTACAATCAAGAAACTCCCACTAATGGATGGGACTTATCAAATCAGTTTTGGGTTCCCAAGATCATTCCTAAGGTCAAATTATTTTGTTGGTTGGCCACCCAAAATAGAATCCTCACCATTGACAACTTGATAATTAGAGGGTTACTCATTCCCAATTGGTGTATCCTGTGCAAAAATGCCAGTGAGTCAATTTTGCATGTTTTTTTGGAATTTCCATTCTCTTTAGTAGTTCTCAACCAGGTCCATAACACCTTTGGCATCTCCACAACCCTTCCACATTCCATTCCCCTCCTTATTAAGCAATGGCCCCGACATTTTGAGAGCAACCAACTAAAATTCATGTGCCAAGCTTGCCTTCACCTTTACCTGTGGCAGATATGGCTTGAGAGAAATGCCAAAATTTTCAAAAATCAAGCCATTGATAAGAAGATTATCAATTGTCAAAATATTGGCCCTATGGGTGGAGAATGCCTCTCTTGTTTCTTCTCCAACCCCCCCTCTTGGCTTAGAATTTGATCTAGCCAAACTTTTCAATCTGTCTAACATCTCTGTTATGCTTCGTAATTCTGTTGACAGGTCTGTCATCAAGTGGGGTTTACCACCTACTGGGTGGCACAAGCTCAATTTCTATGGTGCGGCTAAAGGTAACCCAGAAGTGGCTAGCGGAGGAGGAATTCTCAGAAACCACAGGGGAGAAATAATTTTGGCCTTTGCCTAGAACCTAGGAATTCAATCCAACAATATGGCAGAGGCTCGAGCTCTGTTCCAAAGTTTGATCCTCATGGAAGGGTTGACCATCAATAAAATTATCATCAAAGGAGACTCATTTCAATGTATCAACTGCCTCAAAGGTACCGCTAAGCCTCCCTGGTCCCTTGCTTTGATTTTCCAAGAATGCAAGGCTATAGTTGGCAATTACCCAAAATTAGTCATTAAGCATCAGTACCGGGAAGGAAACAAAGCTGCGAATTGGCTAGCTAACAGGGGAGTCAATGAATCTGACATTCAAGTGTGGTGAGACTCCTTCCCCATTGGCCTAAGGAACGATCCTACAAGTTTCAATGTTTGCACAATGTGAGCTGTTGTCAGGGGGATTGGCTGCTTGCCTGCCCCTTTTGAATCATGAAAATGCAACATGTTGCGATATCGTGACACCTTTTCTCTCTCTCCCTTTGGCCGTGAAAATTCAACAGGTCACGATATCATGACACTTCTCTTTTTTGTCCGCAAAAATGCAACATGTTGTGATATCATGACACTTTTCTCCTTTGGCTACGAAAATGCAACTTGTCGTGATATCGCGACACTTCTCTCTTTTTGGCCACAAAAATGCAACATGTCACAATATCGTGACACTTCTCTCTTTTTTTTCCGCAAAAATGCAACATGTCACGATTTCGTGACACTTTTCTCTTTTGGTCATGAAAATGCAACATGTCGCGATATCGCGACACTTCTCTCTTTTTGGCCACGAAAATGCAACATGTCACGATATCGCGACACTTTTTCCTCCTTTGGCCACGACGATGCAACATGTCGTGATATTGCGACACTTTTTCCTCCTTTGACCACGATGATGCAACATGTCCCAATATTGCGACACCTTTTCCTCCTTTGGCCACGATAATGCAACATGTCATGATTTTGCGACACTTTACTCTTTCGACCGCGACGATGCAACATGTCATGATATCGTGACACATTTTCTCCTTTGGCCTCGATGATGCAACATGTCATGATATCGTGACATTTTCTCTCGTTTGGCCGTGACGATGCAACATGTCACGATATCGTGACACCTTTCCTCCTTTGGCCGCGACAATGCAACATGTCATGATATCGCGACACCTTTTTTATTTGGCCGCGATGATGCAACATGTAGTGATATCACGACACTTTTTCTCCTTTGGTCGTGACGATGCAACATGTCACGATATCGTGACACTTTTTCCTCCTCAGCTGCGATGATGCATCATGTCACAATATCGTGACACTTTTTCTCTTTTGGCCGTGATGATGCAACATGTCATGATATCACATCTTTTCTCCTTTGGTCGTGACGATGCAACATGTCATGATATCGTGACACCTTTTCCTCCTCAGCTACGATGATGCATCATATTGTGATATCATGACACTTATTCTCCTTTGGTCGTGACGATGCAACATGTCACAATATTACGACACCTTTTCTCCTTTGGCTGCAATGATGCAATATGTCGCGATATCATGACACTTCTCCTTTGGCAGCGATGATATAACATGTCGTGATATCACGACATTGTTTCTCCTTTGGCAGCGATGATGCAACGTGTCATAATTTTGTGACACTTCCTATCTTTTGGCCTCGACGATGCAACATGTCGCGATATCGCGACACCTTTCCTCCTTTGGCCGCAACGATGCAACATGTCATGAAATCGTGACATGTTGCATTGTCGTGACCAAAAGAGAAAGAGTGTCACAAAATCATGACATGTTGCATCAATGCGGCCAAAGGAGGAAAGGTGTCATGATATCGTGACATGTTGCATCGTCGAGGCCAAAATATAGGAAGTGTTGCGAAATCACGACATGTTGCATTGTCGCTACCAAAGGAGAAACAGTGTCATGATATCACGACATGTTGCATCGTCACTACCAAAGGAGAAGAAGTGTCGCAATATCGCGACATGTTGTATCGTTGAGACCAAAGGAGAAAAGGTGTCGCGATATCATGACATGTTGCATTGTCACGACAAAAGGAGAAATTTTTTTGCAATATCGTGACATGATGCATCATCACAGCTGAGAAGGAAAAGGTGTCGCGATATCGTGACATGTTGCATTGTCACGACCAAAGGAGAAAACATGTCACGATATCGCGACATGTTGCATCGTCACGGCCAAAAGAGAAAAAGTCTCATGATATCACGACATTATGCATCGTTGTAGCTGAGGAGGAAAAAGTGCCATGATATTGTGACATGTTGCATCATCACAGCCAAAGGAGAAAAAATGTCACGATATCGTGACATGTTGCATTGTCGCAGCCAAAGCAAAAAGGTGTCACGATATCACGACATGCTGCATTATCGCGGCCAAAGGAGGAAAGGTGTCACGATATATCGACATGTTGCATCATCGTGGCCAAAGGAGATAAAATGTCATGATATCGTGACATGTTGTGTCGTCGAGGCCAAAGGAGAAAAGGTGTCGTGATATCGCGACATGTTGCATCGTCACGGCCGAAAGAGTAAAGTGTCACAAAATCATGACATGTTGCATTATCACGGCCAAAGGAGGAAAAGGTGTCACGATATTGTGACATGTTGCATCGTCACGGCAAAAGGAGGAAAAGGTGTCATGATATCATGACATGTTGCATCATCGCGACCAAAGGAGGAAAAAGTGTCGCGATATCGCGACATGTTGCATTTTCATGACCAAAAGAGAAAAGTGTCATGAAATCGCAACATGTTGCATTTTTGTGGCCAAAAAAGAGAGAAGTGTCGCGATATCATGACATGTTGCATTTTCATGGCCAAAAAGAGAGAAGTGTTGTGATATCGTGACATGTTGCATTGCATGACCAAAAAGAGAGAAGTGTCGCGATATCACGACAAGTTGCATTTTCATGGCCAAAGGAGAAAAGTGTCGCGATATCGCAACATGTTGCATTTTTGTGGCCAAAAAAGAGAGAAGTGTCACAATATCGCGACATGTTGCATTTTTGTTCCAAAGGAGGAGAGAGAAAAGGTGTCGCAATATCGGGACATGTTACACTTTCACGATTCAAAATCGGTAGGCAAGCAGCCAATCCCCCTGACAACAGCTCACATTGTGCAAACATTGAAACTTGTAGGATCGTTCCTTAGGCCAATGGGGAAGGATTCTCACCACACTTGAATGTCAGATTCGTCGACTCCCCTATTAGCTAGCCAGTCCACAACTTTGTTTCCTTCTCGGTAATTGCCAACTAGAAAAGTGTCGCGATATCGCGACATGTTGCATTTTTGTGGCCAAAAAAGAGAGAAGTGTCACAATTCTGGGTAAATGCCAACTAGAGCCTTGCATTCTTGGAAAATTGAAGTAAGGTACCAGGGAGGCTTAGCAGTACCTTTGAGGTAGTTGATACATTGCAACGAGTCTCCTTCGATGATAATTTTATTGATGGTCGACCCTTCGATATCGCGACATGTTGCATCGTCACGGCCAAAAGAGAAAAAGTGTCATGATATCACGACATTATGCATCGTTGTAGCTGAGGAGGAAAAAGTGCCGTGATATTGTGACATGTTGCATCATCACAGCCAAAGGAGAAAAAATGTCGCGATATCGCGACATGTTGCATTTTCATGACCAAAAGAGAAAAGTGTCATGAAATTGCAACATGTTGCATTTTCGTGGCCAAAAAAGAGAGAAGTGTCGCGATATCATGACATGTTGCATTTTCATGGCCAAAAAGAGAGAAGTGTCGCGATATCGTGACATGTTGCATTGCATGACCAAAAAGAGAGAAGTGTCGCGATATCATGACAAGTTGCATTTTCATGGCCAAAGCAGAAAAGTGTCGCGATATCGCGACATGTTGCATTTTTGTGGCCAAAAAAGAGAGAAGTGTCACAATTTTGGGTAATTGCCAACTAGAGCCTTGCATTCTTGGAAAATTGAAGTAAGGTACCAGGGAGGCTTAGCAGTACCTTTGAGGTAGTTGATACATTGCAACGAGTCTCCTTCGATGATAATTTTATTGATGGTCGACCCTTCGATATCGCGACATGTTGCATCGTCACGACCAAAAGAGAAAAATTGTCATGATATCACAACATTATGCATCGTTGTAGCTGAGGAGGAAAAAGTACCGTGATATTGTGACATGTTGCATCATCATAGCCAAAGGAGAAAAAATGTCACGATATTGTGACATGTTGCATCGTCACAGCCAAAGCAAAAAGGTGTCGCGATATCACGACATGCTGCATTGTCGCGGCCAAAGGAGGAAAGGTGTCGCGATATATCGACATGTTGCATCATCGCGGCCAAAGGAGATAAAATGTCATGATATCGCGACATGTTGTGTCATCGAGGCAAAATGAGAAAAGGTGTCGTGATATCGCGACATGTTGCATCGTCACGGCCGAAAGAGTAAAGTGTCGCAAAATCATGACATGTTGCATTATCACGGCCAAAGGAGGAAAAGGTGTCACGATTTTGTGACATGTTGCATCGTCACGGCCAAAGGAGGAAAAAGTGTCATGATATCGTGACATGTTGCGTCATCGCAGCCAAAGGAGGAAAAAGTGTCACGATATCGCGACATGTTGCATTTTTGCGGCCAAAAAGAGAGAAGTGTCGCGATATCGCGACATGTTGCATTTTCATG
The DNA here is from genome assembly GCA_028583015.1 of Wollemia nobilis. Classification (NCBI taxonomy): domain Eukaryota; kingdom Viridiplantae; phylum Streptophyta; class Pinopsida; order Araucariales; family Araucariaceae; genus Wollemia; species Wollemia nobilis. The sequence goes on from JAQPPZ010002492.1 coordinate 794,080, forward strand.
ACCAAAAGAGAAAAGTGTCATGAAATCGCAACATGTTGCATTTTCGTGGCCAAAAAAGAGAGAAGTGTCACGATATCATGACATGTTGCATTTTCATGGCCAAAAAGAGAGAAGTGTTGTGATATCGTGAGATGTTGCATTGCATGACCAAAAAGAGAGAAGTGTCGCAATATCACGACAAGTTGCATTTTCATGGCCAAAGGAGAAAAGTGTCGCGATATCGTGACATGTTGCATTTTTGTGGCCAAAAAAGAGAGAAGTGTCACAATATCGCGACATGTTGCATTTTCGTGCCAAAGGAGGAGAGAGAAAAGGTGTCGCAATATCGTGACATGTTGCACTTTCATGATTCAAAATCGGTAGGCAAGCAGCCAATCCCCTTGACAAGAGCTCACATTGTGCAAACATTGAAACTTGTAGGATCGTTCCTTAGGCCAATGGGGAAGGATTCTCGCCACACTTGAATGTCAGATTCATCGACTCCCCTATTAGCTAGCCAGTCCACAACTTTGTTTCCTTCCCGGTACTGATGCTTAATGACTAATTCTGGGTAACTGCCAACTAGAGCCTTGCATTCTTGGAAAATTGAAGGTACCAGGGAGGATTAGCAGTACCTTTGAGGTAGTTGATACATTGCAACGAGTCTCCTTCGATGATAATTTTATTGATGGTTGACCCTTCCATGAGGATCAAACTTTGGAACAGAGCTCGGGCCTCTGCCATATTGTTGGATTGAATTCCCAGGTTCTAGGCAAAGGCCAAAATTATTTCTCCCCTATGATTTTTGAGAATTCATCCTTCGCCAGCTACTCCTGGGTTGCCTTTAGCTGCACCATAGAAATTGAGCTTGTGCCACCCTGTAGGTGGTAAACCCCACTTGATGACAAACCTGTCAATAGAATTACGAAGCATAACAGAGATGTTAGACAGATTGAAAAGTTTGGCTAGATCATATTCTAAGCCAAGAGGCGGGGTTTGGAGAAGAAACAAGAGAGGCATTCTCCGTCGATAGGGCCAAGATTTTGACAATGATAATCTTCTTATCAATGGCTTGATTTTTGAAAATTTTGGCATTTCTCTTGAGCCATATCTGCCATAGGTAAAGGTGAAGGCAAGCTTGCCACATGAATTTTAGTTGGTTGCTCTTGAAATGTCGGGGCCATTGCTTAATAAGGAGGGGAATGGAATGTGGGAGGGCTGTGGAGATGCCAAAGGTGTTATGGACCTAGTTGAGAACTGCTAAAGAGAATGGAAATTCCAAAAAAACATGCGAAATTGACTCACAGGCATTTTTGCACAGGATACACCAATTGGGAATGAGTAACCCTATGATTATCAAGTTGTCAATGGTGAGGATTATGTTTTGGGTGGCCAACCAACAAAAGAATTTGACCTTAGGAATGATCTTGGGAACCCAGACCTGATTTGATAAGTCCCATCCATCAGTGGGAGTTTCTTGACTGTAGTAAGCTGATTTGACAAAAAAATTTCTAGATTCTTCAAGGTTCCAGACCATGGAATCATCTTTGTGGGAGCTCGAGATGATGCAAGTCCTCAACAAGTTTTGTAATCACCTGAGAGCCTCAGTGATATGCCTAGGCCCGTTAAGAGCTAGGTGTTTCCATTTACGTCTTGTAGGACCTTGGGTAATGAAGTGACACACCTTATCTCCAAATGTGGCTTCTGTAGTCGCCTTGAGCACTATAAGATGCAGATCTTAGCTGAGAGGTTTATCGAGGATCCATGGGTCTTCTTAGAAATGGATGGTCGTTCCAGTTCCTAGACTCCACCTTAAGCTTTCCATGATGTTTTTCCTTGTTTTGATTACGTCATTCTAGAAATGAGATCCGATAGGGAGGTTGTGCTCCCAAGAAATGAAAACTGTTGGAGGTACTTAGCTTTAATGATATCAATCCATGTGACTTTTTCATTGATGGTAAGTCTCCAAGCCTGCTTGGCAATGAGGGCCATGTTCATCCATTTGATGTCTTTGAATTCGAGTCCTCCGTCCTTTTTCTTAGAACAGACCCTATCCCAAGCGACTGGTGAAAATTTATTCTTGTTTTCATTTCCAGCCCAGAGGAATCTGCGTTGAATTTGTTCAATTTTTTGGCAGATGGTAGTTGGAGCTTTGAAGATAGATAAGAAAAATACGGGGATACTTTGAAGGCAGGCTTGGACCAGAGTGGCTTTGGTTTCCTAGTTGAGAATTGAGCTTTTCTACCTCGCTAGTTTCCTATTGAGGCGATCTAAAACAGGGTTCCACATAGTCGAGACAGATCTGCCATGGAAAAGCGGTAATCCAAGATAAGTAGTTGGAAGACTCCCAATGATGCACCCAAGGATCTTAGCAATCCTATTTTGTCTGTGATTGGGGGTATTGAGAAAGTACAACTTGCTTTTACGAAAGTTAACTTTCTGACCAACTGCCTCTTCATAAGAATCAAGAATGTTTTTAATGATTTTTGCTTCGGGAACGGAAGCATAAGAGGTTAGAATAGTATCATCAACAAAATTTTGATGGGATATGGCTTTGGATGTTGATCCTGGTTTGATCCCAGAAATAAGACCCCTGTTACAGGCAACTAAGAGGGTTCTTCCAAGGGTTTCGACCAAAATGATGAAGAGAAAGGGAGATAGAGGGTCCCCTTGACGTATGCCTTTGAAACTTTGGAAGAAACCTACGGGTGAGCCATTGATGAGAACAGAGAACCAAGCAGTCGATATACATTCATGAACCATTTGAATCCATTCTTTGTGAAACCCAAACTTTTCCAGGACTTCGAAAAAGAATTTCTAGGAAACACGGTCAAAAGCCTTATTCATGTCAAGCTTTAGGAACATGCTGGGTTTTTTATTTTTAGATGCTGAGTGGGCCAGTTCATGGATGACAATAAATCCATATGAGATGAATTTGCCTTTGACCGAGCTCCCTTGGCACTGGTCGATGATGGAGGGAAGGATGAATTTCAACCTATTTGCCATAACTTTGGTGATAAGTTTGTAAATGACACTGCAGAGGCTGATCGACCTGAAAATAGAAAGGGAAGTGCAATCGTTGGACTTGGGGATTAAAAAAATGAAAGTGGAATTCGCCTCTCTCGGCATATTTTTGGCTCTCTGGAAGAATTTAACTACAACAATGACATCTTGGCCCACGACTTCCCAGAAGTGTTGAAAAAACCAAGGTGGGAAGGGAAGCCATCGGGTTTGGGGGCCTTGTCAGGTTCCATTACGAACAGAGCTTCTTTGATCTCATCTTCAGTGAAGCTTTTGAGCAATTTTCCATTATCATTGTTAGACAACATCTTTGGGATGTTTTGTAGTAGTGAACTTGAGGTGAGGGGATGGCAACCAGTGCTTGGTCCTAAGATTTCTTGGAAGTGGCAAACAACTTCCTGTCTGATTGCTTGGATGTCAAAGACAATGGATCCATCTGCCTTGGTCAGCTCAGTGATTTTATTAGAGCCTCTGTGACGCATAGTGGATGCATGGAAAAACTTCGTGTTGGTGTCTCCTTATTTGAGCCAAAGGTTTTTGGATTTTTGCCTCCAATATGTCTCTTCCTTAGCCAGGGCATTGTGAAAATTTGAGAGGAGGCTCTTTTCTTCAAGGAAAATTTTGGCCCTCAGATCTCCTCCCTGAATTAGATTTTCCACCCTTTTCAGCTCGTCCATCAGATGCTTTTTCTCGCTAAAGAGGTTGTCGAAGACATCCCTATTCCAGCATTTCAACTTTAGTTTGACTGCTTTCAGTTTGAGGAACAAATTTGAGAGAGGGTTTGGACAAAAATATTATTTCCACCATTGGTGAATACACCGACCTATATCTGGATGAGTGAGCCACATATTTTGAAACCTGAAAAGGGTTTTGAAGATTTTTTGGGGTTGAGTACAATCTAGAATTAAGGGATTGTGGTCGGATCCAATTTTTGGGTGGCTATGAAGCCTGACATCGCCAAAAACAGGAATGAGTTCTTTGGATAAGGGAAATCTATCAAGCCGGATTTGGATGTGGTGGATTCCCGATCATTTGTTTCTCCAGGTGTAGTTGGATCCTTGGAGCGACATGTCCATTAGCTCGTTGTGGTTGACAAAATCATTGAAATATTCTATGAAACTGCTAGTGATCGGATTGCCTCCTTGTTTGTCAAACAAATGGAGGGGAGAATTAAAATCGCCACATAACATCCATGGGAAGTCTTCAAAGTTATTACGCATTGCAGAAATTTTATCCCATAGCAGTCTTCTGTTAAGAGGGCTGTTAGGTCCATAAACATTGGTGGCGATCCACTTGAGGTGAGTGACTTTATTAGTAAATAGGATGTTGATGGTTCTTTTTGAGACTGAAAGAAATCTCCCTTTAATGGTTGTCGGGTCCCATAAACAGAGGAGACCCCCAGAGGCCCCTATGGAGGGACAAAAAGCAAAGTTGTTGTTTTCCCAGATTAGCTTGCAGACTTGAATGCTGCAAATCTCATCTAATTTGGATTCTTGAAGGAACATGATATTTGGTTTTAGATTTTTTCTTATTGTTTTAACAGTTCTCTATTTTGCAGTCCCATTGAGGCCTCTAAAATTCCAGGAGATGATCTTCATCGAGATGATTTAGAGTTTGCTTTTTTGCCTCTACCTCTCCCTTGAGATGGAGTTAGTTTGGGTCTAACTTCATCCTCGTCTTGATGAGTTGAGTTGGAGTGGTCGAAAATGGGGCCAAAGATGGTAGGCACTGTGTCGTCAGCCATTTCGATCTCAGTTGCTTTGAAATTTTTTTTTGCATTTGATGGTCGTCCCCTCCTCAGGTCTTTGTTGACGTCTGCTTTGGGTGTGGGATTGGGTGATTTCAGTGGGCTGGAGGAGTTAGCCCTAGGTGCGGGTCGATGGGGGGATGAAGAGCGGGGAGGCGGGCATAGGGCGACAGACTCTAGGGGTTGGGGAAGGGGGCTCTAGGAAGGGGGGAGGGGCGGGAAGGGAAGAGGAAGGTGTGAGGGACCGAAATTTCTGGGTGAGTTTGGAAAAGTTATTGCAGACTTTCCTTTGGAAAAAGGGGACTGGATCAAATTGGTTGTGGACATGACGGTTGTTTTTGTATTTTTGATATTATTTGAATGTTTTTTATATTTTTTATATTATTTGAATGTTTTTGTATTTTTGATATATTTGAATGTTTTTGTATTTTTGATATATTTAAGTATTTTTTATATTTTTGATATTATTTGAATGTTTTTAGATACCCTTAGTATGGACGTTGACTACTGTAATGTAGTCATATTTCTTAGGAAGAGTGAAATAAATCAGTTCTCCTAACTAGGGCATGGACCTCTACGAGGTGCCCCTAGTATGATGAGATGAAATGGGTGAACCATCTATGGGAAGAACCCCACTATCCATGAGATTCTGAACTACATTCCTGAATCCTTTGCAATTGTAAATGCCATACCCTTTTATTCTATGATAGAATCATTAGTGGTCCTCCCTATAACCCTTGGGTTTAGGATGATTGGGATCTATCGGGGTGATGACTGGTAAGGTAATGACCTTAGCCTTTTGCAACTTTTCAAAGATATGAAACATAGACTCATTTAAAGGAGTCCAAATGTGTTGCTACTATTTTGAGTGTTTAACATGCTTCAAAACCCTAGGCATATCACTTGATGGCTCATGGGGATATTCTTGCCTTTTTGGTATAAAATATGGTTTGGCCTCGTAGGAAGGCCTCCTCTGTAATTCTAGCTTCTCAATCTAGTTTATGATAATGTTCAATGCTTCAATTTTTTTTTCGTGTTCAAGAGTTTCCAATAGCTCTTACTCTTTACGTGATGCCCTTTCCAATTGTTTCACACATTCAGCTTGAATTTTCATAGAAGACTCTGATTGATTTGAATCTACTCTTGTGTTTCTGACGCAAATTCCTAGAAGGTGTTTCTGTAGTGTTTCTACTTTTGCTAGCCAGTGTCACTTGTTCTAAGTATTGGTGAGTGTCTCTATGATTAGATTCTGAATTTCTACTATGAGGTCATTCTAAGGCACTCCTAGGTTGATAAGTGTGCTTGGAAGCTACAGTTTGTGAACTTCTAGATGTGAAATTTTTAGTAGCTATAGTTCTTTGAGTTGACCTTTGATGAAACCTGTCCAACTCATCTAACTATCTTGTTTTCCATGGATTATCCCATGGGATGCCATTTATACCAATGTTGTCATGGTTTAAGATAATCCTTCCTCTTGTGTGAAGGATATCTTCTGTTTGATCCCTATGACTCGATGTAGCACTTGTTTCTTGCCCTTTAGTAGGAAATCCAGTTTCATGTGTTTCTTGTGAAGCTTGAGGTGTTGTAATTCTGGTTTGTCCTCTTGATGAAGAGGGTTTTGTGGCAACATGTTTCCTCTATGAGGATGGAGATGTAACAACCTTGTCATCCCTATGTGAAGATCAGGCTCTAGAGCCTTCTTTGTTTCCATGTGAGGAGGAATCCCTTGAAGCTTCTTCACATCTTTGAGATGTGTTTGTGTGTCTAGAGGAGCCCCTTGAGGTTTCCTCACATCTCCTCGATGAATATATCTATGAAGTTCCTTTATGTTGATGTGACCTTGTTTCATTATGTGCTTCTTTGTTTGGGGTTTCTCGTAGAGAATCCTCAATGGTTGAGTTATCAACCCTTAGACTCACAAAACTACATCTCATGGTATTTCAAGTAGTTATTTCAATGTTATTATGACTTTGTCTAAGAGTACAAGTTGGCTCAGGTTCTCCCTCAGTATCAAATCGAGGATGCTTACTTCTCGTTTTGACAATCTTGTTTGTGGATTAAGTTTTCTAGATTGCACTTATAGCCAAAAAATATCAAACAAATGTTTATCTTGAATAACAGATTATGTGTGTCCTATACTGTTTGTTGCGTTGTCTTTAGATGTGTTTTTTCTTTGCTCTCTTGTTCTTTGTTTTGGACTTCAGAAAGAGAAGATTCACTCATAGTAGAAATCAAGAACATTTGTACCAAAACATGAATATCTTAGTGCCACTATGAAGGAGTTCTTCAATCTGTTTCTAGAGGAATCTAGAGGGCAAACCAGTGGAAGGAGATGAATTCCAACGTCACTGGACTGAATTGAGGGTTGGTGATGAAATCCAACTCCCCAATGTTTAAGTGAGACGTGCGTGTGTGGCATTCATTTTATGCTTGCATAAAGTAAAATGCATCATATAGCAGAAATGAATCTTTCCTATATGCCTAGGTGCAAAAGATATATTTCAATATTCAGAAAGATGCATGAATTACCATGATTTTTATGGATGCACTTTGATTTGTTCAAAAGTATAACCTTGTGACAAGGCTTCAAAATAGTCAAACAACATACAATGTCTAGCACATTGGATTCTAGGGCAAAATTTTCAAGCATAAGCCGATGTTCCTAGCAATGCCTAGTGGAAATCTAAAAGAAGATCTAAGATATTTATTATGCTAGATTGTTCTTTGATTCTTTCATTTTCCAATCATAAATGTGATTTAAATTCACTGTTTTGGAAAAAAAGAAGTCAAAAAGCTATAAACTATCTGAGGAGCTGTACCAACCTCTAATCCTTCTTAGAAAATATTTCCTTTGCCCTCTGTTGTATTTCTAATTTGGTCACTGATTCCTAGTCATTGTAGATTAGAGCGACTAAGTTCTGGCCGCTGTAGCTCAGAGCGGATAATATTTGTCCGCTGTAGCTCAGAGCGGATAATATTTGTCCACTGTAGCTCAGAGTAGCTTCATCTGTACACAAAAATAAATCAATTTTTGGATAGAAAAATAAAAATTAGTTGGTGTCCCACCATGATCACCATCTGTGTCGACCCCAGGACGCATGCACCACTCTTACCGTCTACTTGCTTGCAATATATTATATCAAAATGAAATGAAATACCATGAAATGCATATAAAATGAAAATAATAAAGGAGAGATCCTTTTATTAGCATTGAAACCCGGTTACATGTCCATACCTCTAAGGGATACCCATTTCGATACAATGAACTAAAAAAATATTACGATGTCCCCCTTTGCAAAGGGGTGGCACGCTTATGAAAGGCTTCTCGATTTTGCACATAGAACTGTATGAGGGCTTATAGACGCCTCCTTCCACAAGTCTATCACTTGGATGGATACCTTTGCTCCTAAACGATATTGATCCTGTTCGATAAAACCTGTGGCCTTGCAATCAGTGAAACAACAACACACTTTTAGTTGTCCAAGTATGCCTCCCTAGATGAGGTTGTTAGCGATATGTATATCAATAAATAAAATAAAGGAAACATGACTAATGCTATGAATGCTTGAAAAATAGAAATAAATATATGCTAAATGTTATGCTGAAATAAAGTAAATGAAACTAATGTCTAATAAATAAAACCCTAAGCTAGGCCCGCGGGCCACTATCTGCGAAAGCAGTCGCTAAGGTGGATTTTACCTCTTTTACTCCAAGGTTATGGGCCAAAATCGATATGCAATTTTTAAACTGATGGTCGCTTCATTCGATGTCATTGAATATTCTTTTGGCTAAACCCTCAGATTGACCCCTTAATCCTACAAGGATTCTCTACGGAGAAAGCTCTTAAGGTCTCCAAAATCTCCCCTAGAACTATGGTGTCAAGAATCTCTATAGTATCTTAATGTGCAAGAAGCTTTAGAAACTCTCTCTGTCTCTCTATATGTATCTTTGGATCCTCTAGAATATCTCAGGCTCACTCCTTATAAAGTGTGTGAAACCCTAGGTCTATGTCTAAGTCATAGAATCAAATCTCTCATGCGCACTAGACGTTAGCTTGAGGAGCTTTTATCTTTTCTATGTTTAAAGGTCAGTCAACTAGAGTCTAAATGCAAACTCAAGTCATTTATAGTAACTAACCATGAGAGGTAATGCAAGATCACTCCCGTTCACTTTTATTACATGAATACTGCCAGTTTCACCTCTAATTAGGCATGTCATCAGAAAAATGCTTTATTAAGGTTCAACCACTGTCACCTACAGCGGCTGAGATTTGGTTGTTGTCGACTACAATGATTGAGGTTTGGCCACTATGAGCTTGAGCAACTAGGTTCTTGTCGCTCTAGACTTGAGCGTCCAAGATTGGATGGGCTTAGAATACCCCAGATGAGTGGCCAAAGCCACTTTGGATGCTTGGCAGGCCCAAGATGTAGTCATATGGCCTATGACTATGCCTATGTAAGTAGTTCTCCTACACACGACATGTTTTAGGTGTCTATACATTGTAGATTTGCAAGTTATTTGGAGTTATTTTGATTTATCGCAAATACGTTTTATTATTTCTAGATGCACACTTGTGTGTAGGTGCAAGTATTCTAGGCATGAGGAAGGAGCTAAGAGGTAGATTACAAGAAGCCCAAGATTAGCTCTCAAGTGTGGGTCGCGAGAAGAACACTGAAACACGCCATTGAGCTCCTATAGGGATTTGATCCCTTTTTAAATTGTAATATGAAATGTATCAAGATATGAATCCCTCAAATGGGATGTATTGTAACCTTATTATTGATGGATTTATAAATACAAGGAGAAACACCCCCTATTTATTTTAAATAATCCCTCTTTTGCAATACTTACATAGTTACATATTTTGCACCTTTTCCCTTTGAATGCTTGCTTAGAATAATAGATATTTAACTACATTTCAATACAAATACCATAAGGAATGCCGCCATTTTTTACGCTTCTTCAGTGGCGATCACAGTGGGAATGCATCTTCTCATGAGTTTGTGAGAATGATCAATGTGATGAAATAGAACCAAAGCCCTCTGAATCCATTTATGTCACTTGCGACTCCATCCAATATTTCATCCATACCATAAGAGATATCATCAATGGATTCAATCACACCTACTCCATCTCATTCAACATCTCCACAAAATCAAGAACCAGTGTACCCACTACACCAAAGTGGAGATAATCTAACTACCACAACTGAAAAAATCTGAGTTGGAATAAGAGCATGAGCTAAATCAAGAACAAGAGCATGTGGATATACTCACTACCCACAATCATCATGAATCATTCATATTTACTCAAAAAATTTTAAATAGGCTAGCCAATGTTGAGTTACAAGTGAGTCACCAACACAATGATTTACAATAGATCTTGAATTGATTCACAAGCATTGAGTTACGATTGAGTCATCCAAAATCTTAACTCCCTGATTGTCAGGACCAACCTCCTCCTATGCAATCCAATGTTAAGTCTCAACAAAATCAAGGGTAAAGGCAACAACACCATCAATATCACATGTATATGCCATTGCATGAATATTTGGTGTCATTCTTTAATCAATTATGTGAGGCCAAGGCTATCACATTGTCAGATATCCACCCTTTGGATCCCAATAGACACAACCAATGTGGTATTGAGATAGCCAACACTGTCCTTATCATCAAGTGACCGTGTTCACCTAGTTTAAAGCCTCAACATCATACCTAGACTCCATTAGCTAAGCCCATGCCAACCATCCTTCACAACTTGCAAGAAACAAAGACAATTATCTTACCAACTATACCCATGGTCAACCAAAAGAGGTCTAGATATATACGACATAGGGAAGGTCATTCTTACCTCTATCATCGAATGAAAGGGTATGATATTAGTGATTGTTATACTTTTAGACATGTGGTCCGAGATCTTATTGATAGGGAAGTTGTATCCACAAGTGGGTCATTCATTTTACCCTATCAAGACAATGGTATTACCCAAAATTCCCTACCACAATAGGGGGAGTCAATATCTATCACTTCTCCTAGCCAAGTCAATAAAATTGCATCAAATATAGTACATACTGGGGGTATCCAAGGTGTCACACATTCCCTACTATTTACATCATAAGAAATGAAGAAAATTGAGGATCCTAAAGGTATTGCACCTTCCTCACTTCCTTTGATCACCACAAATACTAGGGGTACACAAGGTATTGCACCTTCCTCCTAGAATCATAAAATAATCAAAGTTACAAAAAGCCCCAAAGGTATCCATAAACCCTTTGGTCACCCAAATTCTCCTATGCAGTCTACAACCATCTAGGTCAACCTAAAATACCCCTAGGTAGTCTACGACCATCTAGGTCAACCTAAAATGTCCTTAGGTGGTCTATGACCATCTAGGTCAACCTAAAATGTCCCTAGGTGGTCTACGACCATCTAGGTCAACTCAAAATATCCCTAGGTGGTCTATGACTATCTAGGTCAACCTAAAATATCCCTAGGTGGTCTACGACCATCTAGGTCAATCTAAAATACCCTTCACCTCAATTTATCTACTATAGAACATCCCAAAGATGGTGGCTAATAATGATAATGGAAAATTTCTTAAAAGCTTCACTGAAGATGAGATCAAAGAAGCTCTGTTCGCAATGGAACCTGACAAGGCCCCCAGACCCGATGGCTTCCCACCTCAATTTTTTCAACACTTCTGGGAAGTCATGGGACAAGATGTCGTTGCTGCAGTTAAATTCTTCCAGAGAGCCAAAAAGATGCTGAGAGAGGCCAATTCCACTTTCATTGTTTTAATCCCCAAGTCCAACGATTGCGCTTCCCTTTTTGATTTCAGGTCGATCAGCCTCTGTAGTGTCATTTACAAACTTATCACCAAAGTTATGGCAAATAGGTTGAAATCCATCCTTCCCTCCATCATCGACCAGTGCCAAGGGAGCTCGGTCAAAGGCAGATTCATATCGGATGGAGTGATTGCTGTCCACGAACTGGCCCACTCGGCATCTAAAAATAAAAAACCTAGCATGTTCCTCAAGCTTGGCATGAACAAGGCTTTTGACCTTGTTTACTGGAAATTCCTGTTCGAAGTCCTGGAAAAGTTTGGGTTTCACAAAGAATGTATTCAGATGGTTTGAGAATGTATCTCGACTGCTTGGTTCTATGTTCTCATAAATGGCTCACCCGCAGGTTTCTTCCAAAGTTTCAAAGGCATATGTCAAGGGGACCCTCTGTCTCCCTTTCTCTTCATCATTTTGGCCGAAAACCTTGGAAGAACCCTCTCAGTTTCCTGTAATAGGGGTCTTATTTCTAGGATCAAACCAGGCTCAACATCCAAAGCCATATCCCATAAACAGTTTGTTGATGATACTATTCTAACCTCTTATGCTTCCGTTCCCGAAGAAAAAATCATTAAGAACATTCTTGATTCTTATGAAGAGGCGGCTGGTCAGAAAGTTAACTTTCATAAAAGCAAGCTGTACTTTCTCAATACCCCCAATCATAGAAAAAATAGGATTTCCGAGATCCTTGGGTGCATCATTGGGAGTTTTCCAACTACTTATCTTGGATTACCGCTTTTCCATGGTAGATCTATCTCGGCTATGTGGAACCCTATTTTATATCACCTCAATAGGAAACTAGCAGGGTGGAAAAGCTCAATGCTCAGCCATGCAACCAAAGCCACTCTAGTCCAAGCCTACCTTCAAAGTATCCCCATATTTTTCTTATCTATATACAAAGCTACAACTACCATCTGCCAAAAAATTGAACAAATTCAAAGCAGATTCCTCTGGGCTGGAAATGAAAACAAGAATAAATTTTCACTAGTCGCCTGGGACAGGGTCTGTTCCAAGAAAAAGGATGGAGGACTCAGATTCAGAGACATCAAATGGATGAACATGGCCCTCATTGCCAAGCAGGCTTGGAGACTTACCATCAATGAAAAAGTCACATGGATTGATATCATTAAAGCTAAGTACCTCGAACAGTTTTCATTTCTTGGAGAGCACAATCTCCCTATCGGATCTCATTTCTGGATTGGCATAATCAAAACAAGGAAAATCATCATGGAAAGCTTAAGGTGGAGTCTAGGAACTGGAATGACCATCTATTTTTGGGAAGACTCATGGATCCTCGATAAACCTCTTAGCCAAGATCCACATCTTACAGTGCTCAAGGCAACTACAGAAGCCACCTTTGGAGATAAGGTGTGTCACTTCATTACCCAAGGTCCTACAAGATGTAAATGGAAACACCTGGCTCTTAACAGGCCCAAGAATATCATCGAGGCTCTCAGGTGGTTACAAAACTTGTTGAGGACTTGCATCATCTCGAGATCCCACAAAGATGATTCCATGGTCTGGAACCTTGAAGAATCTAGAATTTTTTCTGTCAAATTAGCTTACTACAGTCAAGAAACTCCCACTGATGGATGGGACTTATCAAATCAGGTCTGGGTTCCCAAGATCATTCCTAAGGTCAAATTATGTTGCTGGTTGGCCACCCAAAATAGAATCCTCACCATTGACAACTTGATAATCAGAAGATTACTCATTCCCAATTGGTGTATCCTATGCAAAAACGCCTGTGAGTCAATTTTGCATGTTTTTTTGGAATTTCCATTCTCTTTAGTATTTCTCAACCTAGTCCATAACACCTTTGGCATCTCCACAACCCTCCCACCTTCCATTCCCATCCTTATTAAGCAATGGCCCTGGCATTTCAAGAGCAACCAACTAAAATTCATGTGGCAAGCTTGCATTCACCTTTACCTGTGGCAGATATGGCTCGAGAGAAACGCCAAAATTTTCAAAAATTAAGCCATTGATAAGAAGATTATCATTGTCAAAATCTTGGCCCTATTTGCAGAGAATGCCTCTCTTGTTTCTTCTCCAAACCCCCCCCCTCCTGGATTAGAATCTGATCTAGCCAAACTTTTCAACTGCTCTAACATCTCTCGTTATGCTTCGTAATTCCGTTGGACAGTCTCGTCATCAAGTGGGATTTACCACCTACTGGGTGGCACAAGCTCAATTTCGATGGTGTGGCTAAAGGTAACCTAGGAGCGGCTGGCAGAGGTGGAATTCTCAGAAACCACAAGGGAGAAATAATTTTGGCCTTTGCCTAGAACCTGGGAATTCAATCCAACAATATGGCAGAGACAAGAGCTCTGTTCCAAAGTTTAATCCTCATGGAAGAGTTGAACATCAATAAAATTATCATCGAAGGAGCCTCATTGCAATGTATCAACTGCCTCAAAGGTATCGCTAAGCCTCCCTAGTCCCTTGCTTCGATTTTCCAAGAATGCAAGGCTCTAGTTGGCGATTACCCAAAATTAGTCATTAAGCATCAGTACCGGGAAGGAAACAAAGCTATGAATTGTCTAGCTAATAGGGGAGTCGGTGAATCTAAAATTCAAGTTTGGTGAGACTCATTCCCCATTGGCCTAAGGAACGATCCTATAAGTTTCAATGTTTGCACAATGTGAGCTGTTGTCAGGGGGATTGGCTGCTTGCCTGCCCCTTTTGAATCGTGAAAATGCAACATGTCACGATATCACGACACCTTTTATCTCTCCTCCTTTGGTTGTGAAAATGCAACATGTCGCGATATCGCAACACTTCTCTTTTTGGCCGCAAAAATGCAACATGTCGCGATATCGCGACACTTTTCTCCTTTGGCCACGAAAATGCAACTTTTCACGATATCGTGACACTTCTCTATTTTTGGCCGCGAAAATGCAACATTTCATGATATCGCGACACTTCTCTCTTTTTTGGTCGCGAAAATGCAACATGTCATGATTTCGTGACACTTTGCTGTTTTGGTCGTGAAAATGCAACATGTCACGATATCGCGACACTTCTCTTTTTGGCTGCAAAAATGCAACTTATCGCGATATCGCAACACTTTTTCCTCCTTTGGCCGTGATGATGCAACATGTTGTGATATCACGACACTTTTTCCTCCTTTGGACGCGGTGATGCAACATGTCACAATATCGTGACACCTTTTCCTCCTTTGGCCGTGATAATGCAACATGTCATGATTTTGCGACACTTTACTCTTTTGGTAGCGACGATGCAACATGTCGTGATATCGCGATACCTTTTCTCCTTTGGCCTCGACGATGCAACATGTCGCGATATCATGAAATTTTCTCTCCTTTGGCCACAATGATGTGATATCGCAACACCTTTCCTTCTTTGGCCACGAAAATGACCTTTTTGCTTTGGCCGCGACGATGCAACATGTCGCGATATCATGAAACTTTTTCTCCTTTGGCCAAGTATCACTATCTTAAATCCAACTTTCTTAAGATAGAGATTTACATCAGAAGGACTTTCAATAAAACCATGATGCAATAAGTGATCATCAATTTTGTGTACCATGCTCTAAGAGATTGCTTCAACCCATATAATGACTTTATTTGTCTGAAGATATTTTGATGTTTCCACTATTAATGAAGGTCCTCTTGACATCTATTTGCTAAAGTTTCCAATCAAATTATGCTGCCAATACACACATTACATGGATGGTTTTAATCTTTGTTGTTGGGTCTCTTCATAATTAATTCCTTCCTTCTATGCATAGCCCTTTGTAATGAGCCATACCTTATACTTGTCAATAGATTCATTTTACTTGTATTTTATTTTGAAGACCTACTTGTAGCTTATAGACTTATTTATTTTTGATAGATTAGTAAGATTCCATATTTTGTTCTTCATTAGAGATTCATACTCTACATCTATAAATGATTTCTACTATAGTAAACTAAGTGCATCCTTCACTAATTCTAGTTCTAAATTCCCTATCAGTGAAAGTCATCAAGCCTATATTTACTTTCTAATGTATACTACTATGACTACTTGGTCATGTGGAAGTGATGTCAATAGGTGCATCAATTTTAGCATATTTAATTGTACTAATGATCCATTTTTGAGTCTTATTTTTATGGAGCAACTGTTACAATTTCACAATAATTTTTGAAGCTTATTCATGAACTTCCTCATCTAACTTTATATTATCATTTATGCTCAATTAGAGATGTGGTATCGTTAGACATCTTAGAATCCTCAATATTTGATTTAGTTTCAAATTCTTAATCAAACGCCATATCTCTACTTATATAAAATTTCTTAGTGATTGGATCTATCAGTCAATAAGCTTTTTAATTATCATCATACCTAAGAAATATGCATGGTAGGGTCTTTACATCCAACTTGGTCCTTTGCTATTTTTGCATATGCATGCATGCCTTGATTTTAAAGTCTTCAAGATGTACAATTGAAGGATTCCTCCCAATCCAAGTTTTTTCAAGTGTAACTCCTTGTAGTACCTTTGTGGATTCTAAATTATAATATACACGATAGTGAAAATAACTTCAACCAATACTATTGATCTAGATTAGCTATTATGAGCATGCAACAAACCATTTATATGATGGAATGGTTTCTCATTTTAGCAATCATATTTTGTTATGAAGTATACACTATAGTGAGTTGTCACTTGATCTTATTCTATACAAGAAACCTTCAAAAGTTATTGGATGTATATTCCCCCTTGATTTGAGTAAAGAACTTGAATAGAATGCCTAGTTTCTATTCTTACATTCTTCTTGAAGTGCTAGAAATACTTGAGCATTTCAAAATTTAGTTACAAGAAATACACCCACTTTTTTTGAGTAGTCATCCAAAAACAACTAAATGTGCTTATGTCCATAAAAACCCATTAGCATGGGTCTACATAGATCAATTTGTATCATATCCAACTCTCCTTAAGCTTTGTGAGTGCTCAACTCAAAAGGTACTCGGTTTTGCTTCCTTACTAAACCACCTGGGAATATTGGTAATGTTGGTGAAAGGCTAGAAAAACCTAATAACATTTGATGCTTACTCAATTGAAGTATCCTAAAATTAGATGACCCTATATCCTATGCCAAAGAGAGGTATCACTTATCATTGATATTAATAACACAACATTAGGAGATGATATGACATCTAGTGCAAATAAGCCATTCTTATAAGAACCGATTACTACAATCTACCTATGTTTTGTGATAAAACACTTCTTATTGTCATCAATAACTCAAAATTCTACCGCTATATTTTTATCTAGAACTTGTGGTATGGACAAAAAAATGTTTGTCAATCTAGATACATATAGTGTCTTTTCAATCATGCATTTATCCCCAATAATATTGAGACGAATATTTCTCACTCCTTTGACATGATAGGTTTTATCATTGGAAATAGTTGTTGGTTTCCCATATTTGGATTACAATGCATAAAACCATGCTTTATCTCTAGTCATATGATTTCTAGGACTTGAATTGATATATCAAACTTCATCCTTTATTCTATTCATTACATTGGACATTAGCACCTTATGTGACTATTTCAATTTTAAATGTAATTCTTCATGCGCAACATGCCCATGTTGTCACTTATGCTTGGTATATGGTGTTTACTAAATATTATTTTAATGGTATTTATGGACTTGATCACCTTGAGTCATAGGATTATACCAACAAATCTTTGTATTGTGTCCATATTTATCATAGTTGTGGTAATACCTCTCTTGTTGCTGAGGTCTCTGATGATGATGGGGAAGGACCCTTCTATGGATTATTTCTCCAAAACATCTTGTAAATGAGTGTATTATTTTTAATTCATCCTAAATTTATTGGTTGCTTCTTCTTATTGAAGCATATTCACCAACTCATCAAAGGACATATTCCTATTTGAATCTTGCAAGGAAGTGATCAATACCCAGGATGAATCTAGTAGATTTCTAAGTATGATGGGTACCAAAATCTTATCATCCACTCCCATGGCATTTAGTTTAGATTATAAATTTGTAACTCAATGAAGAAAAACCTCAATGCTTTCTCCATCTTGGAATCTCAATGTATGAAGTTGAGAATGAAGGTGAAGGATTGTAAATTCATTCTTCCCTTCATAGATGGTAGAAAGTGTGTCATACACCTCAGATACTTGTGCTTTATAAATTTATGGCTGAATAACATTTACTATGGCAAGGATGATGATCATGAGTGTTCTGGAATCTACATCATCAAATTATTTTTTACATCTTCATTCTCTACAGATCAAGTGAATTTATCAATAACAATGTCGTAGAGTTTCTCAACTACCAAGATGGTTCTCATATTATTTTTCTAAGATCCAAATTTTAAAAATTTTATTGGGTATGAATATGTAAGAATAAGTTTTTATATGACCATGGTGAGGGTTCCTTATAACTCCAAATGACCCCCCTTTCAATATACTATCATTCGATATATCAAACCATCTATAAACCCTCCCTCTCATATCCCCATCGATATATAGAAGAAGATAGTCCTCTCGATATATGTGGTTGTACATGAGAGAAAATTTAAGGTACATGAAGGAGAATAATATGAGGTACCAAGGTAGTACAAAAAGAAATTCTCCCTATCAATAATACTTGCTTAAAGAGAAATCCTTGTATGCAAATGTAACTTCCCTATTTACTTGGAATTTCTTAATTTTAAGGTTTATGTCTCACAATAATGATAAATAAGGTATGATTATGGAGGTAAGTATTAAAAATAATGATATTATATATCCTCAAAAATTTAAAAAATCAATGTCCAAATGTTGTTATGGCAAGGTTATAGACATAGTAGCTCAACACGATAAATTTTTCTATAAACACGATCTAGAGGTGTCGTTGATACAAAATGGTGCTAATGTGCTTAAGCACATAGTTTAAAGGTATTCAAAGAATTTTTTTTCAAATTTTTAATGTGTCTATCATAGCTTAAAATGCACCTTGATAAAAAATTACTTTATTTTTAATATTTCAATTCTTATTAAATGCTTCATACATGAAAAAAGGCTATTTTCACTGTTTAAATATGTAATTTGATGCAAAAATATAAGTTAGGGAGTTGAAATTGAGACCTCCAACTTTAGAAATATTTGATTGACTTGGATGCCAATTCAACTATTCATCATTTTTTGTCTTTCTCTTCTTGCAAATGTTACACCTCCATGAATCTTGACAATCAAAGCAGCCAATTATTTGATGTTGGCCATGTAAAGGAAGTCATAAAAAAGTAGTTGATTCTCAAAAGCATTATTATGCACCTCACGAGTACCTCATGACCTACCCCACAAAGGAAATCAATATTACAGAAGTAGAAGACTTGATTTTCCCTATCGATTAATAGAATTGCTCATTTAATTACAACTAAGATTCTATAATGGTCTCAAAATTGGAATACCATACCCTAAAGCCAATAAAATTTAGTTGCGTTAGGGCTAAGGGATCATCTTCACGTTCGTTAGAGGTGGATTCTTCATTATTAAAATCCTTTAGTGGCTTCAATACAAGATTAAATTCAAAATCCAACCCCAACACCAAGGTAAATATTAACAACTTTTTTCTCATCAATATTTCATAAGAATATGACCAAGCTATGCATTGTTCAAATACAATTACAAAGTAGATAAATCTTAAGCAGAATATGATAGTAGCTTGTTACCTACACATTGGTGCATGATTGTTTCAATGGGCTTAACCGATGGTGGAGACATAAGTGTCTTTGCTCTAGAGCAATAATAACAAACAAGAGCATGGTCTAACAACTCTATGCCACTCTATTATATAAATATGTGGAGGCAACATAGAGGAATTTGGAAGTGGATTTGGAGTGGTGGTTCCATGAGCCACCACATAGCTAAGGCTTGGATCATCAAAGTATTGAAGTTTGATAGCTTCACATCTAATTTTAATCTATATTTTTTACAACATTTAAGAATAGGTTCTTTATGGAATGTCATGAGGATGAATCCTTATAAGGGGTCCTTGTTTGGACTATGGAGACTAAGATAATAATCAATTTGAGATTATGGAATTATCTGATACCAATTTTGGTAGAATAAAAACTAAATTTTATTGATCTTGTAGGCATATTTAAATACATTTTCATAATGGTTATAGCCATACAATAACCATAATCATAATTTAGCACAGTAAGTTATAACTATTTTTAAATATAACCTATTAGTTATAACCACTTCCAACCTTCCAAATAATACACACTAATCATATAATGCTTGCTTAACAGATTTTACCTTATTTTAAGGCCTTCAAAGTCATATTAGTGACTTGTTAATAATAAACTTGGCTATCACTAAAATATGTTAGAACATAATGTAAGGTATGCTATGCAAGTTGATGAAATGCAATAGATCCTAAAATTTGTGGAAGACAATTATAAGAAATTTAAATCCTATAGCTCCTCCATAAAGGTATTTATCATCAAGCTTTCATATTATATTAGTGAATGAAATATTTTATAAAAACTTGTCTTGAGCCTGCTTACATTGCCTAACTTCTCACATGATATTATTGAAGTAATTTATTTGTTTTGTTCTTAATATCTTATTCTTTCTTGATACTACTTTCATATTAAACTTAAATATTTTTATTTCAATGAAAATAGAAATTTATTTTAAATATAATATTTTTATCTCATTCCTTAAACCAAATTATCTTAACTTTATTTGTTAGAAAAACCATTATATTAAATAAAATATAGTAATTTTACAAGCAACAAAAAATGGGTGTATAAGCACACCCCTAAATAGTCATTAACTATCCATAAAAAATGGAGGTCAAACATGCCTTAGACCATTAACTATTTTTATCACATCTACCAAGACTATGGAGTCTCATATTTGGTATATTGTTTCTAGTCATCATTTCCTACCTACAATGTGTGTTCTAACCTAACGTAGAGGATGAGTTACCTTAGGGGCAAGAACTACCATGTTTAGTCTAAGGCTTTGTATTTTTGGATAGATAAATGGCTAGTGAGAGAAAAAAATGTAGGGAGTATTTCCCAAGTTCTCAATCAATTCCTGTAAATGGACCAACTCCATTGGCACTTGGCCTGCACTGAAGTCTGTAGCAACACAAAAGAAGAAACATTGACCCTGTCAACAACAATATGTAGTAGATCAATAGAGGCTTGAGAGAACAAGGAATAATTTTTGGATTTCCATAAAAAAAAATACCAATTCTAAAGAGGTGCAAAACTTTGAGAAACACCAGAGGCAAGAGAGGAGGGTCTCCAAGGAGAATCTGTTTCCATGTGACCCACTATGGGAGAAATATCTAGAAAAAGGAAAAACACTTCTAGGTGTCTTGAGCCTTATGACATCTCCAAAATATTGGAAAATGATGCTGATATGTGTGCATTTTCATATTAGAAGGCACAAGAGTGCATGTAACCACTTTGTAACAGCTTTGTACAAGTGTAGGTGTAGGAATATTGTAGTTGTAATAGTCTTGAACTGTTACCTTGTTTGTAACTGTCATAGATTCTTTAGGTTTGAGTTAAAAGATAGATTAAGATGATTAACATTTCATTGTACAAGTTTTTTGTGTGTGAGAAAACATGAATTGAAGGAGAAAAATCTATTCTTTCAGCCAGCTTTATTTTCTTGTGTTGCAATCCAGATTTTATAGAAAAGTCTAAACTACCTAGTTTGCAGGTGTATAACTTCTGCTACAATTATCTATTTGATGCAAGTAATACAGATTTGGAAATTCATTTCCAAGAGCTTTCCAACCATATATAACACTCCATATTTCATTTAGTATTTTTTCTTATTTTCACCTCTGAAAATCATGTTTTGTCTATTTTTTTAGGCTTTGGGCAGACACTGTATATCTATCTTGCAGAGCTCATAAATTTTGACTCACAACTCTATTTTACATTTTATTTACACATTTGGAAAGCTATTGGAATAATATTTCTATCCATATAAAATTTACCTCATTCTGATCTCGTTTGGACCTTCATATTCTGACTGCAGTGTGTTGCATAACTTTTATTATTAAACATGAACCATTCACCAATATGCAGAAATATCAAATCATTCATCCACAATACATTATCCACAATAACAATCCACAAATGAGAGAGATATAGATAATACCCTTAAGGTAGGGCAACACCAATAATAATCGTTAAGGAAGGAATAACTCCACAAGATCTCCCAAGATGAGAGGCCACTTCGTGGGCACGACGATTACATAAGATTCTTCTTCAATGATATGAATCTCCCTACAATGACAAATATCTCTTCTTTATATATCCATATTCTTATTCTACTTTGGAGAGCCTACTACTAATATTATATTATATTAAAATATAATATAATATTATAATACAATCAACCTTGGATTATGTGTGGCCCATGCCAACCCTTATACAATATAATAATATATCCCCAAATATCTATTCCTAGGTACCCTACCACAGTGTTTTGTTGTTGAACTTTGGTGCTCTATTTTTGCCTTCAAATCTTCATTTGGAGCCTTCAAATATTCATTTGGTATCAAACATTTTTTTGGTTGGACGGTTAGAATCACCTATGGTCTTGCTAATTTTTTTAAAGTTTTTTTTTTATTATAGGTTCATAGTTGTGTGGGTGTAATGGCAAACAACACTAACTCCTTTCCAATCCCTGAGTTTAATGGATATGACTATGAATATTGGAGCATCAAGATGAAAAACTTGCTGATGGAAAAATGTCTGTAGGATATTGTAGAAGATGGATACATAGAACTAGTATATTGGACCACACTTGCAGCAGCAGATAAAACAACAAAGAAGGATGCACAAATGAAAAACTCCTTAGCCCTTTACCACATACAATTAGCCTTGGACAAGAGTTTGTTCCCAAGGATAGCTGACTGTAAGACAACTGAAGATGCATGGAAGTCTTTAAAATAAGGCTACCAAGGTAGTGACAAGGTTAAAGAGGTCAAATTTCAAACTCTAAGGAGAGAGTTTGAGAATCTTAGAATGCAAGAAATTGAGAATGTTGGTGACTATTGTGTGAGGGTGAAGGCAATTGTCAATAAAATGGCAACTCTTGGAGTTGAGATAGAAAAAAAGGTAATTGTGAAGAAGGTTTTGAGGACTCTCACCCCAAAGTGGAATCATGTAGCCATTATTATTGAGGAGAGTAAAGATTTTTCTGCTCTTGAGTTTGATAATTTGATAGGATCTTTTATTTTTCATGAGGAGAGGCTAAGGGAGACTATTATTGCAGTTGATGAGAGGGCATTTGATTCTAAAGCTACAATTTCAAAGGGTGATGGAGCAAAATCTATTGGAAATGGAAATGGCCAAGGAAGAGGCCAAAATAAAAAATTTTCAAGAGGAAGAGGTGGTAGAAGAGGAGCAACAGGTAGAGGAAGAGGTAAATTTGATAAAAGAAACATACAATGCTATCATTGCAAAAAGTATGGACATTATGAGAAGGAGTGTAGGTTGAAGGTAGGAAATGAAAGCAAGAGGGCCAACTATGCTGATGAGAATGAGGCTACTACAAGCAACATCTTCTTGACCTACAACAAGGCTAATCAAAACCTTCAAGAGACTTGGATACTTGATTCTGGTTGCTCAAATCATATGACAGGAAATGGGGAGCTTCTTGCTTCCATGGATGAGTCCTTCAAGTCCAAGATCAAACTTGGAGATGACAAGGCTTTGGAGGTGGCTGCCAAAGGTGTAATGGAAGTGAACACAAAAGAAGGTAAGAAACATGTTCATGATATCTATTACACACCAAATTTGAAACATAATTTGTTAAGTGTAGGGAAACTATGTGAAAATAACTACAAGGTAGTCTTTGATGATAATAAATGCACCATCTATGATAAGAACAATAGCAATAGGATTGTTACTACAATTCCTATGACCAGCAACAGATTATTTCCTTTGAATTTTGGAGGACAAGGGGGCAGCCTTGCTAATATTGTTGTTGAAAACAAGAGTTGGTTGTGGCATCTCAGGTATGGTCATTTAAATTTTGCAAGTTTGAGGCTGCTAACTTCTCAAGAGATGGTTTATGGTTTACCAAATGTAGAGGAGCATAAAGGTGTTTGTGAGGGGTGTGCATTGGGAAAGCATGCAAGACAGAATTTTCCTAAAGGGAAAGCATGGAGGGCCTCATACCCACTCTAATTGGTCCATTCTGATATTTTTGGGCCTATGCAAACCAAAATCTTGGGTAACAACTCTTACTTTCTTACATTTATTGATGATTTTTCTAGAATGTGTTGGGTGTATTTTTTGAAGCATAAGGATGAAGCATTTTCTTGTTTCAAATATTTTAAGAATCTTGTTGAGAATCAGAGTGGCTGCAACCTTAAATGTTTAAGGACTGACCATGGTGGGGAATTTTGCTCTAATGAGTTTCTCTATTTTTGCAAAGATAATGGTATTAAAAGGCAACTCACTACTGCCTATACCCCACAACAAAATGGAGTAGCAGAGAGGAAGAATAGGATTGTTGTTGATATGGCAAGAAGTATGTTGTAAACTAAGAGACTTACCAATATGTATTGGGCTGATGCAGTCCGTACAATAGTCTACATACTGAATAGGAGTCCCACTAGCTCATTGGAGAAGATGACTCCTTATGAGGTATGGTATGAAAAGAGACCCAATGTTAACCACTTCAAAGTTTTTGGTTGTTTGGCTTATGCTCATGTGGTTGATGAACTTAGGAAGAAGATTGATCCTAAGAGTGAAGCATGTATATTTATTGAGTATTGTGAAAATACTGAGGCCTATAGGCTTTATAACCCAAAAACTCACAAAGTGGTGGTGTCTAGAGATGTGATTTTTGATGAAGGGGGAGTATATGGTCATAAAAAACTTTATGTTGATGATGGTAGTAGTGGTGGAAGTTCTTCTAATATGCAGCCCAGTTCTTCTAATGTGCAACCCAGTTTAAAATCAGTCCCACCAAGTCCACCAACCAACTCTTCAAATAGTCCCAAACAAAGCAGTTCTAGTCCCTCTTCAAGTGATGATTCTCCAAACATATTTTTAGATGTTATGAAGACAAAAAGGGGGAAAAAGACACTTCAAATTCATCCTCCTACTCAGGTTTTGGACAACAATTTCCATAGAAGACTTACTAGAATCCAAGCTCAAGAAATTGACCAAGTTGTTCAAAGGCTTGAGAAGATGCACATGTATGGTGATGAAGATGAAGGTGAGCCAAAAGGAGATGTTATTAATTATGCTTTGATGAATTTTGCTGATTTTTAACCTTCTTGTTATGAAGAAGCTTGTACTAATGGTGTTTGGATGCAAGCAATGCAAGAGGAGATCAATTCCATTGAGAAGAATGACACTTGGGAGCTTGTAGAATTACCCAAGGGAAAGAAACGTGTGGGTTCTAAGTGGGTCTATAAGACTAAGTATAATAGTGATGGCAGCATTGAAAGACACAAGGCTAGACTTGTGGCTAAAGGCTTCACACAAAGGTATGGAATTGACTATGAAGAAACTTTTTCTCCTATAGCTAGACAAGAAATAGTAAGGATGGTACTTGCTTTGGCTACCCAAAAGCAGTGGATTGTACATCACTTAGATGTAAAAAGTGCCTTCTTGAATGGGTACTTAGATGAGGAAGTGTATGTACAACAACCTCAAGGATTTGAGGTGAAAGGTAAATAAGAACATGTCTACAGGTTGAAGAAGGAATTATATGGCCTTAAACAAGCACCTAGAGCATGGTACTCTAGGATTGATGGATACTTTCAGCAGAGTGGCTTCAAGAGAAGCAAAAGTGAACCTACCCTATACTTCAAGAAAGAAGGTAATGATATTTTTCTTGTTTTTTTGTATGTTGATGATTTGATTTATATGGGTAGTAGTTCCAATTTGAAAGATGAATTTAAGGCTGCCATGATGAGTGAGTTTGAAATGAAGGATTTAGGATTGATGCACTACTTTCTTGGCATGGAGGTGCATCAAAGTAAGGATAAAATCTTCATTTGTCAAACTAAATATGCCAAGGATATCTTGAAAAAGTATGACATGGATAGTTTCAAACCAGTCCCTACTCCCATTGCTCATGGTGAATTGCTATGCAAAGATGATGGGGCTGAAAAGGTAAATGTGACCAATTATAGGAGCATTTTTGGGAGCTTGATGTTTCTCACAAATACCAGACTAGATATTGCATATGTTATCTCACTTATTTCAAGGTATATGAGTGAGCCATATCTCTTGCATTTGAAGGCTACAAAACAAATTTTGAGGTATGTTAAAGGTATTGTTGACTTTGGCATACATTACTATCCTACTAAAGAGATGGAGCTAGTTGGTTTTAGTGACTCAGATTGGGGCAACAACTTGGATGACCGAAAGTCTACATCCGGTAATTGTTTTTCTCTTGGATCTGGGTTGATCACTTGGAGCTCAAGGAAGCAAGGATCAGTAGCACTCTCTTCAATAGAAGCTGAATATATTGCTATTACTTTAGCTAGTGCTCATGCCTTATGGCTCAGGAAAGTGTTGGAGGAGATAGGTGAGAAACCAAGTGGTCCTACTACAATTTTTTGTGACAATATGAGTGCCATACAGTTGGAAAAGAACCCTGTCCACCATAGAAGATCTAAGAATTTTGACATGAAGTACCATTTCATCCATGATATGGTGGAAAAGAAATTAGTTGAGTTGAGGTATTGCAGCACCCATGATCAGTTGGTTGATGTTTTCACTAAAGGTGTTGCTAAGGCTCAATTTCTTAAACTGAGAAATAGTCTTGTGATCCCTTTCAGCATCAAGGGGGAGAATGTTGGAAAATGATGCTGACATGTGTGCATTTTTGGATTAGAAGGCACAAGAGTGCATGTAACCACTTTGTAACAACTTTGTACAAGTGTAGGTGTAGGAATATTGTAGTTGTAACAGTATTGAACTATTACCTTGTTTGTAACTGCCATAGATTCTTTAGGTTTGAGTTCAAAGATAGATTAAGATGATTACTATTGTATTTTACAAGTTTTGTGTGTGAGAAAACATGAATTGAAGGAGAAAAATCAGTTCTTTTAGCTTGCTGCATTTTCCTGTGTTGTAGTCTAGATTTTATAGAAAATCCTGAACTACCTAGTTTGGAGGTGTATAACTTCTGCTGCATTTATCCATTTTCTACAAGTAATACACCATTGGAAAGAACTTTCCAATATATTTCCAACCATATATCACACTCCATATTTCATTCAGTATTTGTTCTTATTTTCACCTCTAAAAATCATGTTTTGTCCATTTTTTCTAGGCTCTGGGTAGACCCTGTATAGCTACCTTGCAGAGCTCATAAATTTTGACTCACAAATCTATTTTACATGTTATTTACACCATTGGAAATATCTCAGAATAATATTTCTATCCATATAAAATTTACCTCATTATGATCTCGTTTGGACCTTCATATTATGACTGTAGTGTTATGTTGTTGAACTTTGGTGCTCTGTTTTTGCCTTCAAATCTTCATTTGGAGCCTTCAAATATTCACAAAATAGGTGAAGAAGATCTTCAAGTTCATTAAAAAATGGACACTATGTATTGGAAACCCCAATGTAGATAAGTCATTTACCAAGAGAGAGGTCTTGATGAATTAAACTTCAAGTGAAGAAAACTTGTTTGAGTTCAAGGTATGCAAACCAAGCTATATGAAAATGACAAGCCCAAATAAACCTAGGTGAAGAGAAGCCCCAATGAGCATTTAGTTTTTCAAGCATGGGTATGTATGATTATATCCATTTGTAAAATAATTCGGCCTTATAATTAAGGAGGGTTATCACCAAATACCACTTTCAATCTTCTCACAAAGGATGTTGAGAGAATACTATGATCTTGTGAAGCATATAATTAGGTATGTTTTATTTAATTACCTCAAAGTTTTCCTTATCGATGAAGGTAAGTTTGAACCTAGACTTGGTATAAGCCCAAGGATACCAATCCCTAGTTGACCTAACAAATAAGTCAACCACTATAAATATTCCTCTTTTATAGAATTTTTGTGCAAGCATCTAGGGGATTTGGGCAAAAGATACCACTTGGATAGTTAAGATAGGGTACTACTAGAGGTTCATACAATTGATAAAAAACCTATCCCAAAAACCATTTTCTTTCCATTGGATCAATGATTTTATGTTTTCCCAAGCTTACCAAATGCTTCAAATGACAAAAGAGCCTAAAACCTTAATGGAAACTTGGGCAACAAGAAGGGAGGGAAAATCCATACCTTTCCATCCTTTATGACCATAGGGAGAGCTCGAGGTAATGCAATGTCAAACTAGAACTTTCCAGGATTCCTCATCTTTGATGACTTTGATTATCCATTTGGCACACAAGGTCATGTCTTCGTGTTTGTAGTCAAGAAGAATGATTTCCCTATTTTGCTTAAGTAAACAACACAAATACCAAGCTACTCTATTGAAACTAGAGCTAAAGATAGAACTTGTCCAAAGAAAATCTCTAAGAAAATTATTTAGGTTCTAATAACAAGCCTTGGATGAGACCCAATATGAGGAGTAATACACATGGGTCACAACCAAAATATCAGAGTAGATTTGAAACTTTATAGCAAGAGAAATATTTTTAGTGGTCCAGTGGGTAAGATTGGCTTTGAATTTTTGTATGATGTTTCTCTAGAGTTTTAAGGGAGAACCTTGAAAAACAAAGGGGATACCCAAAAACTAAAATACTTACCCATCCTATATCCATCTCCATTGAAATTGAGTCAACCAATCTAGGAGGGGAGATGAAGAGTGTAAAAATCAATGTCTTTTGCCATTGGATGTTGGAGCCAGAGGTAAGACATAAAGTATCTAGATAATGAATGACCTAAATGAAGGGTTATTCATCCTCAAATAATGTGAGGAAATATTCATTTATAAAGTATCCATTAATCTCATTTGGGACTGATTTTTGGTAGGAGAAATAACCTCAATAAGGCCTAGATTGGATTGATGATTGATATGGAACATGTTGGGTCAGATTTCATACACACCCCGTGAAGAATGAGCATAAAATACCAATAACACTTATACGAGATAAATCCCACTCACTTTAGGATCTTGCTGGTTATCCAAGGTGTGAGTTACAGAGTTGGGTCGAATGTCTATTCACTCTTTTATGCTTCTGGAATAGATTCAAGTGGATTGTTTGTTACCTTACAACGGGCTTGAACTTTGTTCAATAATTTTTAGTGGTTGTTATCTTTGTTGACAATCAGATTTACGATGAGTTCTTTGATATAGCTCTTTATGTTTTAGCAAATTAAATAAAAGACAAATTTGAAAGAAAATAAAAATGGATCATTTAACGGTGGAACAAAGAGAGTAGGGTAGGGCAGAAAAGAGAAGCTTATCTAAGTTAGTTGTAAAATCAAAACTACCAATTTCAGTTACACTATTTAGCTTCACAATAAAACCAATCAAAGAGGAAGGTGTCTAGCTTTCTAAGATCACCTTCTACTAAGAGCATAAGACAGAGATGACACAGATCTAAAAGAAAACCATAAATAGAAGGGAAGTCGATATTAACTGGTATCTCTCACTAGTAGCCTAGCTCGTGTAGTGAGGATAGAGCAATTAGAACAAACCAGAACCTTAAATCTTTAATTTTCCCTAGCATATAACAAACAGAATGAAGCCTAGCAACATATTCAATCTTGATAACACAGATTTACAACTAAAATAAATAGAACTTTAGCGAGACAAAAACAAAAGAAGATACACTTATCAAAATTTGAAAGAGATTAGGCTCCTGGCCACGCTGTCACAGAAGAACGATTTCACACCAACCCCAGGTCTAGAACAAAGCATTCAAACAATATTTGCAAGAAATTGGTAAAATGTCTTTTATTCCAAGTTTTCGCATCCAGAATTTACATTCAAGAGAAGTATATATAGAATCAGGACAGACCCTAATATTTTCAAACTATCTTCCTCCAAATATCTAAATCTTATCATAAAAATACCACCATCGAGGTTTTACAATATAATGCATTTTTATATAGAGTTTTGATAAGCCCTAATTACTATGAAAATCTTCATGTGGATCTTGCCATGAATGGAGAAGATAAGACTTGGTTTGATTCTCATCAAATGGGAACCGCATGTAAATGTATGTTCTTCTTTCAATAAGCTGTCAGAGCATCTCATTAATTCTTCTGCCAATTTCGGATGAGTCATTGACTTCCTAGGCCTTCCATTCTCGCACAGCTACCTTTGTTTGGTTCAAGTTGAGATTCTCTGCCTGTCATTACTTTTGCCATTAATTTTTTGAGCAAATGAATCTACCAAAAAATTCCTTGAAACCTGTATTCGTGGCCAGATCTGCAAAATCTGGATGAGTCACTGACTTGCCATAAATTTTCTCGACAAATGGATCCACAAAAAAATTCCTTGAAGTCTGTCTTTCTTGCCATTACTTTTGCTATTATGCAACTGTCAGATCACATTCTGTAAAAAGAAAAGCAAAGGTTAGATTTTTAATGTTTTCATTTTAATTAATCGATTGATTTAATTAATTAATCCCTTTCATTCAAATATTTCTAGGGTTTGGAATGTGTTGAAAATCTTCCACTTCCTTTTGGATAGGTAATGCCATGAAACCAAAGCATGTCACGAAATCGCGACATTTCCATCAAGCTATTTTCTTTGCTTTTGCCCTCACAAAAATGAGACAAGTCGCGAAAATGGAACATGTCGCGAAATTGTGATGTTTCCTTCACCTTGTCTCTTCCAAGCTTCCTTCCTCACAAAAATGGAACATGTCATGAAATCGCAACATTTCCTTCACTTCGTTTCTGCCAAGCTTTCGCCTTCGCAAAAATGGAACATGTCACGAAATCACATTTCCTTCACCTTGTCTCTTCCAATCTTCCTTCCTCGTGAAAATGGAACATGTTGTGAAATCGCAACATTTCCTTCACTTTGTCTCTTCCAAGCCTTGGCCCTCGTGAAAATGGAACATGTCGTGAAATCATGAAATTTCCTTGACTTCATATTTTTCAGGCTTTCTTCCTTGCAAAAATGGAACATGTCATGAAATCATGACATTTCCTTCATTTTGTTTCTTCCAAGCATTGGCCCTCGCGAAAATGGAACATGTCGTGAAATCGTGACGTTTCCTTCACTTAGTGTCTTTCAAGCTTTCGCCCTCACGAAAATGGAACATGTTGCAAAATCGTGATATTTCCTTCACTTCGTTTCTGCCAAGCTTTCGCCTTTGCAAAAATGGAACATGTCTCGAAATCATGACATTTCCTTCACCTTGTCTCTTCCAAGCTTCCTTCCTCGCGAAAATGGAACATGTCGCGAAAATGGAACATGTCACGAAATCGTGACATTTTCTTCACTTTGTCTCTTCCAAGCCTTGGCCCTCGCAAAAATGGAACATGTCACGAAATCGTGACATTTCCCTGACTTCATGTTTTTTAGGATTTCTTCCTCGCGAAAATGGAACATGTCACGAAATCGTGACATTTCCTTCATTTTGTTTCTTCCAAGCATTGGCCCTTGCAAAAATGGAACATGTCACAAAATCACGACGTTTCCTTCACTTAGTGTCTTTCAAGCTTCGCCCTTGTGAAAATGGAACATGTCACGAAATCACGACATTTCCCTGACTTCATGTTTTTTAGGCTTTCTTCCTCTTTGTAAATTCTCCAAAGATTGTAGGGTAATTCCAATGACTTTATCCAAGTGCTCGGAATTTGATGAAACTTTACAAGTATCTAAATAAGCCTATAGGGTATCCAAATCTGCAAATGGAACTTAAAAATTCATCATGGATCAAGAGAGAATGCACTTAGAAGTCTGCTGGCCAGAAATAGAAAAACTCTTGAAAGTTAAAATTTATGAAATGATTAATATGAATTAATACATTTAACATGCAAAATCTCAGAAATTTTAAATTGAAATTCAATGTCATATGCAAGCCTACTTGGACACTTTGATGTAGGTGAAATTTTAGAAAGGATGCAGGTAAAAATTTAGAATTAAAACCTAAAAACTCAAGAGGGTCCCTGCGGAACAAATGAATATTAAATATTCTCAAAGGATGGAATTTCATTTTTTTAGTGGGGGTGTGTTGCTTCTCAATAGAACACAATTACAAACAAAACATGAAAGGTTTGCATGAATTAAAACTAAATTATATTACCAAAATATGACTATAAATAGGTTTACAAATCTATCTATCAGATAAGACTGTATTAAATGCTGACGATTACAAGGCTTATCTGATAAAATTATGAAATATAACAAGTTACATTATTCCCTATCATTCCTTCCCACTGAGAAAGCATTGGTCCCCAATGCGTACAAGTGTGGAAGAGAAATATGGGTAGCTAAGGAGTGTCGGGTACAACCAAAAATGCACTCTTGTTACAAAGGAAGAAGACCAAAATGATGAACTTGAGCAGATCTTTAGAAAATCAAAAACTAATGCTAGCACTAAATCAGGCTTGAAAAATATTCTCCAAAGATGATAAACACTGCTATACAGGTAGACAACTAGATGGGTCCCTCGATTCGGTAGAAGAAAGTAGCAACTGATGTGTTGAAAGGAGATGCAGTAGAATGTCCTCAAACCACGTGTTAAAGGGACCAACGAAATGGGGACATGCATTAAATTTTTGATGTGGATGAAATATAGATGATGTGGCTTAATGGATGCATTTAATGAAAATGGACACTAAGTGGTTTGGTGTTAATGATGGTTCACACATTAATGAAAGAAGGCCTATATTGAAAGAAAGCAATGACTAGGCATTAAGTTTTTGTTTTAATTTAATGTTGGTTTTTAATGGATTTTTCATGCATAGTAAATGAAGTGGGGTGCACAAAATGTTGGGGCAACGGTTAACTGACATCAATGTCAGTAACAGATAGATAAGATGTGATGTGACATAAAAAAGCTTCTAAAGTCTAGCAGGTGACATGGATGACAACACTAAGAACATAGGTAGATGATGTCATCGAACAGACAAACATAAGGTTAGAGGATGTCAGGGTAAAAATGACATGATAGACTGACATAACACATAATTAGCTGATGTAAGGATGCATAAATGATATGATTGGACAAGTGACAGGTTAGAGGATGTTAGGGCAGACGTTAGGTGCAAACGGGGAAACTAACATAGGCACTGATGTGGGACCAAAAATAGGTAATGAACATTGCAGATGACAATGAGCGACATGAAAGATGGGTTGAAAGGTGGAATGAAAACATGGCAATAGCCAACACGATAGGTGTCAAAAATTAGGTGACAACAATGGTTGTCATAGATTAATGATCAAGGAAGGTACAACCACAAAGTGGGTCAGGTGGATAGGGAGGAGGTCATAGATGTGGTAAAAACTGATCAATGGGTAGGGTTGGTAGTGGATAAAGTTTGGGATTGACGGGAATCTGATGTAATGGGGGGTAGGAATAGCTAGCACTCATCGAGCACTGGCTATCTATTATATGACATGACAAGGAATTTAAAATTCCAAAAGAACAATAATCGAGCAAATATAGGATAAACCCACTAGATATTTTGGAAAACAAAATCGAATATGTCTTACCAAAAAATAAAATGAATTGTCAAAAAGCTGAAAAATCTATCAAAATTTGGCAAACCTTAGGAAATCTTAGGAAAGGCATTAATGTTTCTCGTTGAAATTTTGTTTTCATCAAAAACGTAGAATGGACATTGAAAAATATTGTGGGAGTGCAAAAGTTGTAGTTTGATGCTAAAAATGGAAATAGGTGCCATTGTTCACTGAAAAGGGATAGAAACTTTAGAAACGTTTGTAATTTTTCTTGCTATCAAATAGAAATTTGGTTGAAAGTTGCAAAAATAATAAAAAACCACCAAATCACCATGCGAGATAGAAGAACTCGATCGGATAATGCAAAAAAAATGGTTAAAGTTAGTGTTGTTTGGATCTTAATAATTAGCAATAGAAACGGTGAACAAATTAGAGCATCAAGGATAGAAGTAATGACACAAAGCCGATGCGATCAATGCAAAAACATCAACAATAATGCAAGGGAGTGTGGCAACGATAGCCATGGAGTCAACCAAGAAAAAGGAGTAGGTTTATGAGATGCATTGAAATATGTTCAAGATAGATTGAACACATGCTTAGTGAAATGATCAAAAATTCCCATGCTGAAAAGGGGTATATAGTGCAGAGATAAGGATCCACAAGGTAGTGTATGGAAGGAGTGATGAGGCTAGACATTGTATCATTCATAGACCATTTTTGAATATTTCATAAACTATTTGATAGACCTTATGTTATTTTTTTACACTATTTTTGATGATAAAATGCATTATGTATTACTATTTACATGTTTAAATGTTTAGGAGCATAGTACTAAGTTTTTACCATTTTCTAAATTTTCTACACTGTTTTAGCTGATTTACCTAGCAAATAAACATTTATTTGAATATGTAATAATGTATGTTGATGTGTATTACATTATGGGATAATTTCATTTGTTTTCCTTACCTCCTAACTGGTTCAAGTTACAAAATGGTGCCAAAACCTATTCAAACTGGTCTGACTTTGTAGAAAATAGAATTTGACCATACAAATTCCAGCCAACTGTGCATAAACAACATGGATTGGAATTTATCAATGTCAGCACATAAAACTTATGGAATTTTCTTATGAGGACTTAAGAAGACTACCTAGTTGGTCAAACCCATCGTCCTAAGTAATTGATGCACGGATAAGCGTCAAAAATGTTACACTGCATGATATTTTAGAGCAGCTCCGGAATGAGCGGAGTAGGACCAATTTTGGTCAAACTATCAACATAATGGCTAGAAATGTGGAAAATGAAAAAATGAGGATGGATAAAACTGTATGAGGGGTTTTCTCACCCCTTCCAATGCATTTCTCCCAATGGATTACGCTCAACAAGGAAAATGGATATGTTGTAGTAGAACAATTTCTTGCATTTCAGGAAGACAACTCTAGAACAGTTGTTGAATCCTTGAAATGCAGCAATAGAATGAATCAACATATGTAATAGAATAGTATAAATAACCAAGCTCCCATATTGGTTGAGCATAGGGAAATAGGGATAGAGGAATATCAAGATAGATGTTTTCATAGTTGTTTCAACTGTAATAGAGCAACAATTTTGCAGGATTTCTCCTGTAATATTGTAATGTCATTTTATAATCAATAAAGGTGCATTTTCTCCATTTAATTAGTATATTGAGTGAATGTGTGAGCATTCGATAGTTTAGAGCAGTCTTATTGCCTTATTCTGGATCAGGGAGCAAGGGCCACTTCTAGGTCCAGGATAAGGATAAAATTTTGACAGGTTTTCTATTCATTTCTTGCTGCAATAGGTTAGCAGAAACCTGACAATTTCCATTTCATGTGCTAACTTTGTTGTGTTTATAGATGCATGTAGTATTAGTGCTATATATTTTTGTGCATGGAAGTTGATCACCTAACATAGGTTTTTGAATCTTACAATATTTGTGAAGTTCCCCTATTTTCAGTAGTCATTTTCAATTTTTTGGCATTTCCATTTGTGTTAATTGATTTCCAACTATTTCATTTTTGCAACATTTTATTCTAGCCTTTTAATTATGTTAATGTAATTAGAATTTACTTTTTGTAAAACTGTTATTTATGTCATTTCCATTTTGCAAGCATAAATAGGTTTCATTTTTGTTATTTTTTATTTTGCAAAAGTAATTAGTTTTAATTTTCTACAATCTTTCCATTTTTGCAATTTTGTTTCAACAAATGTAATTAGGAGTTCAATTCAGCTCATAGGATTAAAGGTGACACTAGAAATCCCCAAAACTGATTGATCTTATCAATAATAGCCATTTCTTGAGTAGACTGACCTTCAAGCTGCTTACCTCTGCTATCGTATACAACCATTGGATACTTCCTTAGACTGACAATTATAATGATTAAATGGTGTGATTGATGATACTCATCATTTTTAGCATCGTTGTCAGGGAAACTAGGTGTTGTTAGAAGTGAGTAGGCCAAGAATTATTGTCTTAATACAAGTAAAAGTTCTTGGACACTTGTACTTTAGTTTATTTAGCAAATGAGCATGAATGCATAGGCCAAGAGAAAAAAGAGGAAGGTTTATTATAACCGACTCTTTCTCAGGAAGGTGTTTGTCAAGATCAGGAGAAGACTTACCTATATATGAACTCCCTAAAAGACTTAAGCGAGAATCATATTCTTCATAAACTACAATTTTGGGATATTTGCAAGAAAAAATCTTAGAGGAACTTGCTTCTAGACATACCCATAGGACTGGTCCATCTGAACCAGTTGTACAAGTCAAAACTGAGGAAGCAACTATGGCATAAGCAAAAGAACATGATGGAGATATTATGGTCCATAATGCTAACAATTTTTTTAGAGATTTTGAATACCCTATTCATCTGAATCCTATTCAGAATGCTTCTATGAAAACTATTTCACAATTAGTTTTGCCAGTCTTCAGGGGAATTATTTCTGAGGATCCTGACCAATTTTTGTTTGAATTCAAAATCCTGTGTCAGACTTATGACTATGTCAAAGACAACCAAAAACTAAAATTGTTTCCCTCTACACTTAAATATGTAGCCTTACGTTGGTTTATGAGCCTTTAACCTGATTCAATCCACACTTGGGATCAAATGGAAACCACATTCTTAGATAAGTATCATGAATATTGTAGAGTGAGAAATAGAAAGGATGAATTATTTTGGATTAAGCAAGAAGAGGAGGAAAACTTAGAGGACTATCTTGATAGATTTGCCTGTATCCAAAAGAGATGTGCTCTTGTGGAACCTAACCTATTAAAGACTATATTTTTGAGAGGTTTGCAGGATGATTCTAGAGAAGTATTAGATTTAATGGGAAAAGGAGATGTGAACCAACTTGAGATTAATGATATTGTAGATTTATACAGAGATTATTCTTGCACTAGGCAAAGAAGGAAGAAGTAGAGTCCTGGTATTAATGATATGAAGGAATTAATGGAAGAAATGGCTAATATGAAAACTGATATTCTTATCCCATTAAATTTTGCATTAGGGAAAAGAAATGCAAAATCTAACTCTACACCTCCTTTGGCTATGTATTGCCCAAGATGTAGAAACAAGCATGCCTTACATGACTGTCCCTTGAACAGAACGTCTATCTCAGCTATTTATGGAATTTTTTCAAAAAAGCACATCACTAATAAGTGCCATCTCTTGCCTCACCTTAAAAATATTTTGGAAACCCAAACTGAAGAACTTCATGTTATTGGGCAAAGACAAGGAGGTAACTTTTCACAATACCAAAATACCCCTCATTTTTCTATAGGTTGGGGATAAAATCCCTAGAATATGCCATGGGGATATGTAGAACCACCTTCACAACCATAGAATCAATCTTGGACATCTCCCCAAGATTGGTCACATCCACCCTGGAATCCTATTAATCCACCTTGGACACATAATTAACAATATAGGCAAAAATGGGGGCCATAATACCCATCATATCAAGGGTAGCAAAGGTATCAAGGGCAAACTGAAAACCTACTGCCTACTCCTAATCATAATTTTTAGGGAAGAATGCAACCACAACAAGCACAAGTAAAACAACCTCCATTTCCAGCTCATCCTGTGGCTAACCCAAATAATACCATACAAGCAACCCCTATTTATGGAGCTGAGTCTAAAGAAACTGTTGTAGTTCATGTACTTGGCTGTAGTAATATCTAATTGCATTCAGGGAAGGTCTTACCTGACCCTGCTCCACCCACCATTGAAGAAATTTATGGAAAGAAAGAGTCTCTAAGTCCAGAACAAGTGCAAACAGAAAAAGAAAAACCAAAAAATGAACAAGAAAAATAGGTACTCCCTGCAGGTGTAATACCATACCTTGAAAGGTTTGAAAATACTGCAACTATTCTTGAATTAGAATTAGTTACAGAACTAAAGAAAATTAGTATATCTCTTCCTTTGTTGCAAGCAATAAAGTATGTGCCATTAATTAATAAAACCGTTCAAGAGTTATGTATCAAGAAACCTCGCAGAAATAAGAAATATTTCCCTAAAA
Organism: Wollemia nobilis; assembly: GCA_028583015.1. NCBI lineage: Eukaryota > Viridiplantae > Streptophyta > Pinopsida > Araucariales > Araucariaceae > Wollemia > Wollemia nobilis. The sequence continues at coordinate 831,784 of JAQPPZ010002492.1, forward strand.
CTGTGCAAGTGGAAGGAAAATTGGCTGACCTGTTATCTGGAAAACTTGTTCCTCCAAAATATAGTGACCTAGGAAGTCCGGTTGTTACAGTAACTATTTGTCTAGATCAAATTCCAAATGTGTTGATTGATCTTGGTGTTGTAATTAATGTAATGACTAAAGAGACAATGCAAAAATTGTAGCCCAATAATCTCAGTCCTACAACTACAGTTTTAGGGATGGTGGATAGGTCAACTACCAAAACATAAGGAATACTGGAAGACATTTCCATTGAAGTTTCTTCTAGGGAATATCCTATAGATTTCCTAGTATTGTAGTCTAGAAATTTAGTTAATGGCTATCCCATCATTCTAGGAAGGCTTTGGCTTTCCACTGCAACTGCTTTTATAGACTGTAGATCCAAGGAAATGTCTATTTCAAATGGTATTGATCTTAAAAATATTTCCCTTTATCCACCTACCCAACCTTCAACAAATTTTTTTGGACAAATATGGTTTCCTGAATCTGATGAAGAATAGGAAGAAACTATTTTCACTCTAGCCACAATAATAGTAAAGGAACACATTGAGGAAATCAACTCACAAGGAAGAGAAATATTTGAGAATGAAATTGTCCTAGTTGATACATTACAATAAGGACTTAAATATGATCAAGTCCTTATTCATCACTTGCTGTGGAAGGATGAAGAAAAGACCTCAGAACATCTGTCACCCATTCCATTACAAGAAAGCCCTTTCACACTACCACATGGGTGGTACCAACATATTCTTACTTATTTCACATGTCCTATGCAAGGAATGATTCCATCAGGTATTACGTTTGAAATAGAATCCAAAGTATTTTATACTTTGCAGCCATATCACTATCCATTAAATTCTTTAATTAGCAAGTATGGAGCAATCAAATCCATTCATCCAGGGATTAAACAAATAGAGGTACAACCAAGTAAAATAATGAATATTAATAGTTGGCTGACTGATGAACATGAAGCAAAATTATTTGTTGTCGTACAGAAAATGTTCAAGCTTTTGCTTGGAGTTACAAGGATATAACTGGAATTCACCCTGATGTGTGTACACATAAGATATACATTGAAGATGTCAAACCTATGAGACAACCTCAAAGATGTTTGAATCCTGCTCTAAAATATATTGTCAAGGAAGAAATTGAAAAAATTTCAGATGTAGGGTTCGTTTATCCAATTTTAGACAATCAGTGGGTTTCTCCATTGGTTATTGTTCCAAATAAAAATGAGAAGATGAGAGTGTGTGTAGACTACAAAGAGTTAAACAAGGTCACACATAAGGATCATTTCCCATTACCTTTCATAGACCACGTGTTAGATACCCTTGCTGGCAAGAAATTCTTCTATTTTCTTGATGGATTCAGTGGATATAATCAGATACAAGTTGCACCAGAAGACCAAGAGAAAACTACTTTTACATGTCCTTGGAGAACATTTGATTATAGGGTTCTACCTTTTGGTTTATGCAATGCTACAACAACATTTCAAAGAGCTATTTTGGCAATATTTTTTGATTTAACAAATGAAAGTATGTAAATATATATGGATGATTTCATAGTATGTGGGGAAAATTTTGATTATACCTTAGAACAACTTGAAAATTTTTTAACAAGTGAAACATACCATTTGTCTTTAAATATTGAAAAATATTTTCTAATGATGGAGGAAGGGATTGTCTTGGGTCATCATATTTCCTCTTATGGGATCAATGTTGATCCCAAGAAGGTGAAATTCATCAAAAACTTTTATCCTCCAAAAACTTAAACTGATTTAAGGAGTTTCTTGGGACATATTGGTTTCTATCGTAAATTTATTACAAATTTCAGTACCATAGCTAATCCAATGTTTGCATTACTGACTAAGGATTATGAATTTACTTGGTCTACTGAATGTTAAAAATCTTTTGAAGCATTGAAAGAGAAGTTAACAACTCCCCTAGTGTTGAGGGGGCCTAATTAGGAACTACCATTCCATATTCAGACTGATGCTTCTAATACTACCATTGGAGCAGCACTAGGTCAGATTAAAAATGGAGAACATTATGCCATTTTCCTACATTAGTAAAAACTTGACAGGAGCTGAAAAGAACTACACTACTACTAAGAAGGAATTCTTGGTGTGGTATATCCTATTAATAAATTCTGACACTATATCATAGGATATCAAGTGTTTATTCACACAGATCATTCTGCTATTAAATTCTTGATGGATAAAACTTTGGTTAGTGCAAGAATTATTTGGTGGTTAATACTGTTGTAGGAATTTGATATCACCATAGTTAATAAACCAGGGAAGGCTAATGTAGTAGCATATTTTGTATCAAGATTTCCAAACATAGACATAGGGAAATTGGTTGAAAATACTTTTCCTGATGATTTTTCTTTTGCTATTTTTGTGCAATCTCCATGGTTTGCAAATATAGCTAATTACTTAGCTATAGGAAAAATTTCTTTTCAGTTCACTCCTAAACAAAAGAAACAGTTAATTAAGCAAATCTCTTCTTTCAAATGTATAGGAGGTCTACTCTTTAAATGGACCATGTTCTACGTAGGTGCATTCATAAGGATGAAGTGTATGACATTATTTATGCGTGTCATGATGAACCATCTGGAGGGCACTATTCAGTTCAAAGTACAATTCAAAAAATCTTGGGTGCTAGCTACTACCAGCCATCCCTACATAAGAATGTCAAGAAATATGTCAGACATTGTGATGCATGCCAAAGAATGGGAAAGCCTACCTATATCAATGAAATGCCATTACAACCTCAAGTAGGTATAGAGCCATTTGAGAGGTGGGGACTAGACTTTGTAGGATCTATTGACCCACCTTATGAAGGGAAGGTGCATATTTTGGTATGTACTGACTATGTGACTGAATGGGTAGAAGTGCGTGTTGGCAATTTTGGGTACCTTGGGTACATTGCTTTTGCTCTAAGTATAGATGTTGTCATTGATGTCAAAAAGTTCTTGAGGCAATCTGGTTTGATGTCAAAGAATGTGTCTTGATGAAGGGTTCAACATGGATAGTGAGTTTCCAAGAAGATTAGGGTAGCCCAGTTGCAAAAAGATCAAGAAAAAGACAAGTAAGAAAAAGTATGCAGGCGGCTGGAAAAACTGTCGCGATTTCACGACATGTTTTAGGAGAGAGAAAGTTCTGGCAAAAGTGTCACGATTTCATGACATGCTGGAAGGCAGACACGAAGTAGGCAAAACTGTCACGATTTCGCAACATGTTGCATTTTCACGACTCGAAAAGCGCAGGAAGGCAGAGAAAGAAAAGTGTCACGATTTCACGACACATTGCCAGGAAAGTTTTTCGAACAAGCAAGTGTCACGATTTCGTGATATGTTGTAGGAGAGAGAAGTCCGAAAAGGAAAGTGTCGCGATTTGGCGACGTGTTGCAGAAGAGAAAGTCTGCAGAGTGAACTGTCATGATTTCATGACAAGATTGAAGAGAGAGAAAGTGATTCAAGAACTGTCATGATTTCGCGACATGCTGCAAAAGACAAAGTGAGGACTGTTGCGACTTCGTGACAAGCTACAAAAATCAAAGGAAGGATTGTCATGATTTCGTGACATGCTAAAAAGCTTGAAGAAAGAACTGTTGCGATTTCGTGACATACAGCAAAGGGAAGAGTCTGAATCAAGAAGCGTCGCGATTTCGTGACAGGCTACAAAGAAGTTGTACGAATGAAGAAAGTGTCAAGATTTCGTGACAGGTTGAAGAGAAAGCTTGCGATTGCAGGAAGTGTCATGATTTCGTGACAGGTTGGAGAGAAAGCTTGCAATTGCAGGAAGTGTCACGATTTGATGACAGGTTGAGTTGGCAGCGTTCAGTTGGAGAAAGTGTCATGATTTCGCGACAGAAATTGGAAGTAGGTCTTCTTCAGGTGAAGTGTTGTGATTTCGTGATAGAAGTAGAGAGGAAGGCTTTGTAGACAAAAGCATCTTGATTTCATGACATGGTCTAGTTTCGCGGGCATATGGCAGAAAAGAGCTTAGGGCAGCGAAAGCATCGCGATTTCACGACAAAGTTGCAAATGACGTTAGTAGAAGTAGATGTGTTGCAATTTCATGACAAAAGCATAGAAGAAGGCTTTGCAGACTAAAGCGTTGCGATTTCATGACAGAGTGAAGATGACATTAGCAAAAATCAAAAGTGTCACAATTTCACGATAGAAGCTGAGAGGAAGGGCATGAAGACAAAAGGGTCATGATTTCATGACAGAAGAGAAGATGACATCAGCAAAGACAGGAAGTGTCATGATTTCACGACATAAGTAGTAAGGAGGTCGACAAAGGCAGTAGTGTCATGATTTCGTGACAACAGGCCAAAGAGGGTGCACGACAGGCAGTAGTGTCATGATTTCGTGACAATAGGCTAAAGAAGGGGCATGACAGGCAGTAGTGTCATGATTTCGTGATAGCAAGCATAGAAGTTGTACGACTGGCAAAGGTGTCACGATATCGTGACATGTTGAAGTTTTGTGCCAGAAGCTACAGGGAGGCAGTGAAGCCGACAGAGTTAAATCTGGGCCAACGCAGCACAGGGTTTTGCAGTCGACGTGGTTGAAGGGTAAAATAGCCGACTAAGACCAAGATTTCAATCTTGAGATTGTGAGTATAAAAGGAGGGTTGTTTGAATGTTTTGAGCATCGATTGAAGTGTGCATTCGAAGTGCGATTTGCGTAGATAGAGTGCGAGGAGAAGTTCGATCGTAGAGGTGCATAAGTGGAAGTCTGAGTGACTGCTGTGTTTGCATGAAGTGTGCGATGTCTGTGCTACTATGTTTGCATAGAGGTTGCGAAGATAGTGCTGTCATGTTTGAGCAAGAGTGCGAAGACTGTGCGACTATGTTTGTGCTAGATGTGTGAAGACTGTGCTGCTGTGTTTTCATAGAAGAGCATATAAGTAGATCGAGAGCTGTTATGTTTATGCAGACTATGAAAAATTGGTTTCTACCAAGTGCAACTGTAACAAAAAAGAACAGAGGAAGAGGACAGATTTGTGCTAGACCGAAAGATTGTGTTTAGTGCATATTTGAGGACCAACTTTGCAGTGATAGAGTTGAGGACAGAGATCTCTAGCCAGAGCAAGGAAGACAGTTGTCTTCTATGGATAGAGTTCCACTTGGTAAGGGTAGAGGAGGTAGAGGTCTTCTAGAGGATCACCAGCCAAAGTAGAATTAGGGGAAGGTATCTCCTTTGAGCCGAGGCTCATAAACATTGTAATCGGGAAGGATTTCCAGAGGACTTTGATATAACTTTTAGAGGAAAGTTTTATCCATGGAGTAGCCCACCTTGGGTGAACCACGTAAATTGCTGTGTCACTTTGTGGATGATGTTTTGTGCATTGTTTTGATTACTGCTATCTTTATACTGCTTAATTTTGAATTGAAAGTTGTTTGAAAGAAAAAGTTAAAAGTAGTCTTATACTGTTCACCCCCCCCTCTCAGTATAAACTTGTGTTCTTCAGTGCGAGCTTTTAAGCATGCATGAGAAGAAAAAATTATTGATTTTCTATATTTCCAAATTCTTTTATGTTTTGGAGCCCCACATTCTATTACTATAGATCAAGGACCTCAATTCACATCAAAGGTTGTTGAGGCCTTCACCAAACTGTATGAAATAAAGCACATGAAATCCTCACCTTATCACCCTCAAGAAAATGGTCAAGTTGAAGTAACAAATCAAGAATTAGAAAAAATTTTAACAAAAAAAATAGCTTCTCATAGGAGTAATTGGATGGATAAACTACCTGAAGCAGTTTGGACTTACAACACTACTTGGAAATCTACCACTGGATTTACACCTTATGAATTGGTTTATGGTAAAAAGCCTCTTTTGCCTATTGAATTTGAATTACTAACACTTCAAACTACTTTGGAAGTTGGTATTGATTTGTCACAGGCACAAGTAAACCAAATTTTACAACTCAATGCATTAGATAAACTACGAATGTTTGCATTACACCAGACTAAGATGATTCAAGCATAGCAAAAGTTGTGGCATGACAGTCACATTCAACAACGAAAATTTCAGCAAGGTGATTGGACTTTGTTGTTTGAATCTTGGTATGAAGACTTTCCTGGGAAGCTGCATACTAGGTGGCTTGGACCATATCATATTGAATAAGTGTTTGAAAATGGAGTTGTTCGCCTTTTACCCATTGATGAGTCATGCAGAAATTTAGTGTTTAATGGGCATTGTCTTCAGATATATCATAAACCACTAACTAAGGATGAGTTTCCAAAGCAAGTAGAGCAATCAGATGTATGCATGTTGGAAGAAACCACTTCTTCCACAATCAATTCAATAGAATAAAAAAAAGGAAAAATGAATGAAAAAATGATAAAAAATGAGTAATTCAGAAAGTGAAAACCGCCTAGGAGGCACATTTGAATTGGCTTACATAAAAACAAATTTTCCAACATGTTTGCCTTATCATATTCATCATCATTGTCCCATCTGTTCTCACAACCATTATTTTCTTTGTTCTCAGAACTGCACCTGTCTTATTCAGTAGAAGAACTAGTTGGTAGTCAGCAGAAACAACTATATGTACATTTATATATGTAGATAAGTGGTTAAATCAGGTATGTTTCCTTTACATGCTAAAAATTGTAGATAGTACGTAGTGTTTAAAGTCACTAATTAGTACATAAAGAATTCATAAGGTTTGATACAAAAGATATCCATCTGGTCAATGGAAGGTAAAACATTTTAGGTTATTTTAAAGAGATGAAGGAAATAGATAAAAATTATAGCTTGTTCCAGAAAAAGGTTTGGAATACTGTGATTATCCAAAATGGAAATTGCTTAGCTTCGGAATGATGGAAGCTCCAAAACAAAACTGTTGCTTCTAAACAAAAATAGTTTCAAAATGAAAAGGGTTTGAGCTCCGAAATGAGGAAGGATTTTTAATCTTTGGAATAAAATAATGTTATGTGTCAGAATGAAAAATAAACTCTAGAATGAGTAGGGGTAAAGGATGAAATGTCACATGACACGAGTGTTTTTAATTTCATCGTTTGGAGTTGGAAATAACAAATTCGGGCATGTATTCCAAGCTATAGATTTCTAGGATGCGATGAAAAATATATTTTTGAAATCGTCGCGTGCTTCATGGTATGCAAAAATTGATTGGCACATGTAACAAGGCACTTTGGTAGGAGGAAACATTATATGATGTGGCCAACAAATAGCTACCACCTCAGCAGGCCGTAACCATTTAATTAGAAGCAATACAAAAGGATAATTCACATTCCTATGGGGAATAGGAGTCTGCTACATGACTAGTAAAAAAGGGGGAATTAATTTTCCAAATGATTCGACATGTTTCAAAGCTGGTTCTTGCACTGTGACAAATTAAATTCCATAGCAAAAACATTATATCCCCTATAGACACAAATTATTTAGACCAAATATGAAAAATGACCTATTCCAGAAGGCTGAGAGAAAATAGAGCACAAGAAATTCAATATGGGAGGCAAGAAGAATAAAATTGAACCTGAAAACATAGAATATCTGCAAAAAGATCCTGAGTTCCTATGCATTTTTACAGAGGGGGGATTGATGTCATTTTTGTGTAAATTTTATGGATACTCTGAGGGATTGGTAGCCAAATTTGCATGCACATTCAAAAACAACCAGGCACATATTAGTGACATGGTGATCCAGGTAACACCAAAAATCTTAAGCCACATTATTGAACTACCTCTTCAAGGGTTGCAAATTTTAAAAAGTAGTAAAAATGCCCTAGTTGAATTAGTTAACAAGTTTAAGGAAGAAGAGGATAGACCAATTGAGTTTTTCATAAACAATAATGTCTGCAAAGGGATAAAAAGAACCAGTTTATAGCCTCCTTAGGAAAACATAGTAGTATGGGTAATCATGTTTCTAAATTGTGATGGCCAATTTGCCATTTTTTCTAGACACCATATTAGAATTTTAAACCATTTGAGGCATGGTGGTTCAAATCCAAAATTTAGAGTAAATCTCCCTCTGTATTTATACCAGAAGTTACAAAATATGGCCAAATAATACCAAGCAGGGAGAGGGACTCCTAAAAACCATGGGCTCATTAAGCTCATTTTTAAACATCATTTTAGAGGAAACCCTAGAAGTTTTGATAGGTTTTTATCTGCATGGAATGAGTTGGAGGTTGAAAGCCCAAAATCTAAAGAAGAAACAAAAGATGAAAGATCTAAAAGCCCTGAAATTGAAACTGAATCCTTTGAAAATAAAATTCCCTCTTCACCATAGGGACCTCCATATTCTAGGACCAGGAAGCAAAGGGAGAAAAAATATAAGGCTAGTCCTAAAAGAAAAAGAAGGAAGGTTACATTTTTTAAAATGTAACTATTTTTCCAACACAGCCCACTGAACCGCTTAGGAGTTCAAGCAGGGAAGAGTATATGGAGAAGGAGACACCTAGAGCAGACTCTGCTCTAGAATTGCCAAAATTTATTCTAGAATCCTCTAAAAAGGTCAAACACAAATAATCTATTGTTGGATTGCGAAGATCCTCTAGAATTTAGAAGCAGAAAGTAATGGAGGAGGTAGTGGATATAGAGGCAGTATCACTGTCCTAGTAAATAAGTGCAGAGAAGGCAAAACACATTAAAACATCTGCTGAAGTTATGTTGTATGAAGAGGTTCTTATAGATGAGACTACAAATATAAGTACACAAGAAGCATATATAGGCATAAAGGATGCAGAGGTAGGCACAAAAATTACAAACATAAATACAACAATGCTACATTGAATATCTCGCTTTTTGATTATTTTGATTCTAAAGAAGAGTCCATAGTAGAGGAAGAAAAGGAAGATATACAAGAACAATGCATGCTGATAGAAGTGTCATTAGGATACAAATAGGTTGGATTGAACAACATGAAGCCTCTATCAAAGAAAATGATAAGCTTATTACTGATTTGTAGCAGGAAGTAGATGAATTAAAGGCTAGGTTGTTAACTCTAGAGCAACAACCTACATAATCTGATTTTGAAGATGAGTTGGCCAAAATTCTATTGGAATTGGTAGAAGAACATAGGGAGGCATCCCTACCTGAAGGGGTATCACCCATAAGAGGGATAGAAACAGAAGAAACAACAACACAAATTTTCTAGCAGGATGGGAGTACGATAGAACAAGAAGTTTCCAAGGGTACTGTAGAACATTTTGATAATTTGCAAAAAACACAAACATCACAAGCAACAGTGGATAACAGTAAATAAGAGGAAGTACAAGAATAAGTAAATGTGCATTCCCCTCAAGTTTCTATTGAATTGACTACATCTGGTTCACCTCAAATTAAAATAGTAGAAATTGGGGTGCAAGTAGATTTACTCCTTGTTGACACAACAAAAATTGGCATACAAGTGAACTTACCTCCAAAAATGCAACCAATCATAAGACTCCCATAGACAATAAAAAACACTAAATTTTAATGAAGATATAGCACGTTGGATGCTACAGTGTCAATAGATGTAGGCATAAATTTCATCTTTGAAACCTCTAAAATAGAAGCTAGATGCCCAAAATGTAGAAATAACTAAATTACAGGAATAGATATAGGATATGCACCAAATTGTAGAATGTTTAGTCCAGTGTAGAAGACTAGTAAGATTTACAGTTTGATCTTGAAGGAAAAATATCTCTGCTGGTAGGTAATGAGGGTTAGTTCCAATCTTCTCTACAAGCTATAAACTGTTGAGGAATTTCTAGAAGCATTTTGGCACAGTCCAACAGAGCAGCAAAACTTACTGTGTGAATTATTCTTGCATAACTTCTTCCTACCAGAAAATGTGATATTTTTTCCACATATTTTCATAGGAGATATCCAGATAAGTGCTTTTATGTCTACATTACAAAATCAGATACACTAGGAACATGAGAAGAAGGTAAACAAGGAAATTGAGTTAAAAGTTGTATTGCTGATAATACCTATTCATGTCAACCACAGAACCTCCACCAACTAGCATTTCCTTATGATGAGAGAGAAAAGAATCAAATATGTGTATATGGGCAATCTTCAGAGTTTTATGTCTAGTTTTTAGGTTTTCTATGCTAAGCATTTTGCTAATGCTTTATCAGCCTACAAGGGTCGATGGGGAGAGTTACCCATATCATTGCAAAAGAGGGATCCCATATCACCCACCAAACTACTATGGTCCAAAAGGAGAGCAACAAGTATTATCTAGACCATCTTGGAAATCAAGGATCATTAGATAGGTCTAAGGTATAGGTTACCTACTATTATCACCCTTGTCCCTTATTTCTTTAACAATGATCCTCAACCTAATGAACAGTTTCAAGCATGGCTTAGAGCAATAAAGGAAATCAAAAGATATTATCAAGGAAAACTATGGAAATATCGAGAGAAACATATGGAGATGGATCTATGTGCCTCTATGGCTACACAGAATGAAAGAGGACATGCATTACAATAGGTTGAGGAAATGATGAGGCCAAATATTGCCTCATTCATAGACCATTTTTTGGATATTTCATAAACTATTTGATAGACCTTATGTTATGTTTTTATGCTAATTTTAATTATAGAATGCATTATGTATTACTATTTACATGTTTAAATTTTTAGGAGCATAGTACTCTATTTTGACCATTTTTTGCATTTTCTACACTATTTTAGCTGATTTACCTAGAAAATAAATATTTATTTGAATATGTAATAATGTATGTTGATGTATATTCCATTATGGAATCATTTCATTTATTTTCCTTGTCTCCTAGCCTGTTCAAATTGCAAAATGACACCAAAACCTGTTCAACCTAGTCTGACTGTGCAGAAAATGAAATTTGACCATACAAATTCTAGCCAACTATGCATAAACATCATGGCTTGGAATTTGTTAATGTCAGCACGTAAAACTTATGGAATTAGTCTTATGAGGACTTAAGAAAACTACCTAGTCGATCAAACCCATCATATTGAGTAATTGATGCATTGAGTAATTGATGCATGAATAAGCGTTAGAACTGTTACACTGCTTGATATTCTAGAGCAGCTCTGGAATGAGCAGAGCACGACTAGTTTTGGTCAAAACTATAAACAAAATGGTTAGAAAGGTCAAAAATTATGAAATGATGATGGATATAGATGTATGAGGGGTTTTATCACCCCTTCCAATTTATTTATCCCAATGGATTATGCCTAGCAAGGAAAATGGATATATTGTAGCAGAACAATTTCCTGTATTTTAGGAAGACAACTCCAAAACAATTGTTGAATGCCTTAAATGCAGCAACATAATGAATCAACATATGTAATAAAATAGTATAAATAACCAAGCTCCCATATTGGTTGAGCATAAGGGAAATAGGGATAGAGGAATATCAAGATAGATAGATGTTTTCATAGTTGTTTCAGTTGTAATAGAGCAACAATTATGTAGGATTTCTCCTACATTATTGTAATGTAATTTTATAAATAATAAAGGTGAAGTTTCTCCATTTAATTAGTATCTTGAGTGAATGTGTGAGAATTTGGTAGTTTAGAGAAGTATTATTACCTTCTTCTAGATCAGAGAGCAAGGGCCACTTCCAGGCCTAGGAGAAGGATCAACTTTTGACAGGTTTTCTGTTTATTTCTTGCTGCAGCAGGTTAGCAAAAACCTGACAATTTCCATTTCATGTGCTAAATTTGTTGTGTTTATATATGCATGTAGTATTAGTGCTATATATGTATGTGCATGGCAGTTGATCACCTAGCATAGGTTTTTGAATCTTATAGCATTTGGGAAGTTCCCTTGTTTTCAGCAGTCATTTCTAGTTTTTTGGCATTTCCATTTGTGTTAATTAATTTCCAATTATTTCATTTCTGCAACATTTTATTCCAGCCTTTTTAATTTTGTTAATGTAATTAGGATTTACTTTCTATAAAACTATTATTTTTTTTCATTTCCATTTTGCAAGCATAAATAGGTTTCATTTCTGTTATTTCTGATTCTACAAGAGTAATTAGTTTCAATCTTTTGTAATCTTTCCATTTTTGCAATTTTGTTTTAGCAAATGTAATTAGGAGTTCAATTCAGCTCATAGGATTAGAGGTGACATCAGAAATCCCCAAAAATTACTGATTTTATCAATAATAGTCATTTCCTGAGTAGACTGACCTTCAAGCTGCTTACCTCTACTATCGTATACAACCATTGGACATCGCCCTAGACTGACAATTATAATGATTAAATGGTGTGATTGATGACACTCATCAAGGAGTGGTTGGAAAAATAGTGGATCATCAAAAGAGGTGAGGCACCAACCATGATTTGTGCAAGAAGCGATGCAAGACAACGCAAAGAGATTGCCAAAGGTAGAGGTAACGAATCAACACCCAAAAATAGGAAATCAGAATTCCAAGGTCGTAAAGACACTAGATTAAGACCTATAAAATACAAATTATTGAAAAAATATTAGAATTTTTAGATTAGGTGAAACAATCAGAACATCTACAAGATAGTTGCTTGTGGTAGAGGAAGCAACTTGTTCTACAACTGTAGCAACTTCAAGTGGGCTCAGATATGCAATGCCTTGATTTTTTTGATCTGCAACAAATAAATGTCAACACCATTAACAACATTATCTAATGGTAAGATGATGGGCATCTCACCCATAAATATTGGTTTGATACCAGGTGTTGTTTTAGAATATTTAGTATTTGGAACAAGTTCTGGATTAGATTCTTCATCTACGTGATCTTTGTCAGTAGCTGCAGCTATTTCAGCTTGGATCTGCTAAAAGTTAGCAAGCATAGTCACATGGATTTGTTGAATTTTTGTAGAGAGGTTGATAAGTCTATCAAAGACCTCATCAAGCTTTGAATTGAGCATAGTGTCACAATGGTAATGAGAAAAAAATGATAACATGGAGTTTTCAAATAAATTAGAGTGCAAACCAAGCTAAAGATTCAAAATATCTATAAAAGAAATGTAAAAGTGTCACCAAATGATGGACAAAACCACCAAATCAAGATCCACAAGAGGTTTTCTCGTTCCTATTTTGAATAAAAAATTGACCTAGAGGAAGAGGATAGTTTCCTACCTAGTGCTTGACTCTAATACCAATGATATGGAACACAATTACAAACAAAACACAAAATGTTTATATATATGAAAACTGAATTGTATTACCAAAACACACCTATAAATAGGCATTACAAAGCTATTTATCGAATAAGACTACATTAAATGCTGACAATTACAAAGCTTATTCGATACAATTATGAAATAAAACAAGTTACATTATTCCTAGATAGTTGAAACCTTCAACTACAATGACATAGAGAGAGGGGGCAAGAGGGCAACCTTGTTTAATTGAGTGAAAAATGCCAATAAATTTTGATGAGTTAGGTTGATATTGAGAATAATAGAAGCATCTGCAAAGATCAACTTAACCATAGAGACAAAACCATTGACAAAACCTAGGGCTTTGAGCATGAAAAGAATAAAGTGCCACTCAATGTGGTCATAGGCTTTCTCAAGTTAAATTTTGGAAAAAATGGATGGTTTGTTGTTTGCCTATTCCATTCTCTCCTAGAAAACCAAGATATTAACTAATATATATCTGCTTTTGATAAAACATGTTTGCTCTAGTATGATGATGGCAAGAAGCAAATGGTATAGATGCAAGGCTATATTTGGTGATGATATTGTAGAAAACATTGAGAGGGGCGATCAGATATCAATTGGTGATTAAATAAGTGTCTCCAAACTTTAGGACAAATTTGATAGTACCCTTGTTATTGTTTTGTCCAAGAGAGCCATTTGGTAAAGCTTTTTGATAAACTTAGAGCAAATTAGAGCCTACAAAATCCTAAAGGTATTTATAAAACTCATAGTAGAAGCCATTTATCGTAGAAGACTTATCATTAGCCATTTGAGATAGGGACTCATGCAAATTCTTGAGCAAGAGTGGTCAACCACATACAACTCTTTGCATATTAAAGAGTTTGTTGGAAATCACAATAAGACAATCCTTGAGGGCTTGATCACTCTGGTCTGAATGCTTTATTAGGTAAAGACCTACTTATAGTATTAAAAAAATTCTAGAATAACCTTCAACAATGTGGTAATTTGAACCTCTACCTCTTGAATGACCTTTATGCAAGCACTATGATGATAGGGTTTAAGATGATGGAAAAATTTCTTATATACCTTATATCCAATTTTGAACCAACACATTATGGTCTTGATATGAGCTCCCTTGGAATCATAAGGTTCATCCAACATAAATTATTGATGAAATATTACCACATATTGTTGGAGATTGTGATTTAAAGGGTAAAAATCAAGCTATCAGTGAGCTTAAGCCAATTCCTATTTGAGAGCAACATTAGACGAATGGTTGAAATTGGCAATGCATTTGCAAAGAGATCTAAGGAAGGAGGTTATTCTATGGATGGAATATAATCACATTTTAATCCAACCAGTGTTACCAGAAGGATGAGGAACCAAGTTTCATATCCTCCTAATATATAAAAGAAAGGTTGGATCACAAAGAAAGAAGATATTTAGAAAGAACTAGGAGGTGAACTAGCAAGGAGGGGAGGTGGATATTTCAATGGAGAAAAAGATGGGGGAATGATCATAGAGGATGGCATAAGAGATATGATCCACAAAAAGTTTCAAGCTAGATAAACGAGAAAAGAAAAAGACTCTTTAGTGAAAAATCATAGCTTTGTCAAGGCATTTTAACATAATTTTCTCCTTGTTGTTTATTAGACTAGGAGAACAAAGTATGATTGAAGGAGGGGAAGAAACAAGAATTAGGATAAAAAATCCCTAGTTTATTCTTCATATAGTACCAAGCTTCATGTTCTCCCATAACCCAATGCATAGGAAGGAGCCTAGTTTTATCATGTGCACATTCAATCATATTAAAGTTATCACTATAAATCTAGGTGGTAGGGGGAAGGGATAAATCAATCCATTGCTAAAGGTCATTTTTCTTGAAGCATCATTGGAAGCATATTAATTAAGAATATTAAGGAGATGGCCCACAATATCTAGAATAATCGAAACTATATAAGAGGCCAAGTCCACTCCCCAATTCACAAAATGGGAGTAGTAGCTATCTGATATAAAAATAATTGCTCCTCCTCTACTAGGTGTATGGGAGATGGAGTGAAAGTGGCCATGGGACTAAATGAAATGACAAGTATTATTCATAATAAAGTTTTCTACATTGAATTCTTGGAGGTAGATAATGTTGATAACACCAAATTTCAAAAAGATAAGGATTTTCTAATTGGGTCCATCAGACCATAAACATTCCATGGACACTTCATGATGAATGATTGAGCAAAACTACTATACTATCTTAATATCCTCAAGTTTTATAATATAATAAAAGACTTTTGAGATAAAATATTGATTATTATTACATATAAAGTCATATTACAAAACAATTTCAAAATAACAACAACAACAACAAAAACAACAACAACAATAACAACAACAATAACAACAACAAAAAATTCCAAAAATACGCAAGTAAACAATGACCAGATGAAAAACATATTTTAGATCCAAAAAATATGCAATAATAAAATTTAGAATTAGATACTTAGACACTTAAAGAGGAAAAATTCTAATAACCACTTTAAGAGGGTGAAGTCCTATATGAATTAAATCCAAATTCTTCGATGATACCAACTATTACAAATTCACCCTATTTATAGATTAAATTAATATCAACCCTAATCCTAATGCTCAAGGGCCGAATAACTAAACCTAAGGCCTAATATAATAAAAATAAATATATTTGACATGACTATATTTAAATTGTTACATGGCTCCCTTCCTAAAAAATCTACCCTCAAATATGGAAAAGACTAGAAAATGCTCTTAGGGTTCCATGTAGCATCTTATTATGGAAGGTCCTACCACTTGATGAGGAACTCTTGAAATTTTTGAGACCAAAGATGATGTATTATGGACCATAATATTTCTTAAGGATGAAGAGGTATTTCACATTCTTTATTGAGTACTTGAAGAGGTGTATCTGAGGATTGAATCTTCATGAAATTGGATTGGGTAAGTAATTTCTTGTGATGTGGGCTAGCCACCTTGGATGGAAGGGGTTGGATTCCTTGAAGATAAATTACCCTTCCATTCTCTATTCATTTGATATATAATTTTTGCACATTAACAATAACATTAGCAAGCTAGGATAGCCATTGTGCTCCCAAAATGACATCTTAAATTCTTAGGTTCATAGAAAAGAGATTGCCCACCTGAGTATAATCTCTCATTTGGATGTTAACTGTAGTCGTTCAACTCCAACATTGAGTAGTACTCTCATTTGTACTTAAGACTTGAAATTTATCTTGATTTGAAGTATTTATATATAAGCCCAATGATTTGACTATATTACTATCTATAAAATTATGAGTGCTACTTGAATCAATTGACACATTGATGTGTTGTCCTTTAATGCATCCTTGTACTATGACAATGTGGTGAGATTGAAGCCCCATAAGCACATAAGCTAAGAGAACCATGGTATCATCCTCTTGTTATTATTTATATAAATTTTTGGTTGTTCTTGATATAATAAATCTACATATTCACATATTGTTGTGTCTTTACATTCCAATAGAAAGCTATGACATTCTTCACAAGCTTGATCTCAAGGATGGTGAGAATGAAATTTGAAATAGAAGCCATGGGAATGATAAATATTGTGAAAAGGGTGATGATAGTTAAAGTCACTTCTATATAGGCAACTAGAATCTTGTAGCTTTTGTTCTACTACCAAATCTACATGTTGTGCATCATCAAGAGTATAGGGATCATGCATGTCAACTTCCTTCCTCCTTATAGCTAGAGCAAAAGGCTGAGACCATCGCCATTGGATTCAATTGATGGGTATTATATGAGAAGACTTGTGAGATTATTTATGTGAGGAATATTAACATTATAATGCCATTCTCTAAAATTAGAAGCACCACCTACCAAGGAGTCCTAGATCATAGGCAAATCCTGGGTCATAAGAGCCAAAATATGGAGGATTATGACTAGGTGGTTGTTATGGAAGAACATTAGTATTTGGTGTTTGATGAATGGTCAGAGATGGGGACCAACAATTTGTTGTAACCCTTGGACAAGAGGAGACACAATAGTGTATGGAACTAGGATTATTTCAAAATTTTCAAGGATTTAGTTTGATTATTCAATATGTTAACAATGCCAACAACTATTTGTTCTTGTTGTGAAATATATTGATGCAAATAAGAGTCAATATTACTAGGAAGAGAAATATGTGTAGCAGGGGCGGGGTCAATGTAAGGAGGATAAGAAGAACTAGATGTGTTGGGTGGGAGAGAAACCATGGCATTTAGGGAAGAATAAAGATGTTGGTCAAAACTATTGATATTAATGGGAGTGTTGTGATGCTTACCATGATTTATGCGTTGGAACTTTTTTCTGATCATTCACACATTTTCTCTTAATGATTAACTTGATGAAACAAAAACCAAAAATAAATCTCCCATAACAGTCCGATGACATCAATAATTTTTTAAATA
Source organism: Wollemia nobilis (assembly GCA_028583015.1). Taxonomy (NCBI): domain Eukaryota; kingdom Viridiplantae; phylum Streptophyta; class Pinopsida; order Araucariales; family Araucariaceae; genus Wollemia; species Wollemia nobilis. Next base: position 849,363 of record JAQPPZ010002492.1, read on the forward strand.
TTAATTAATTATTATTAAATTAAATTAATTATTTTTTAATTTAAGCTTTTTAATTATTATTACTTTAAAAACTTATTTCTTTATTTATTTTAATAGTTATTATTAAATAATAATGGGTGGGCAAAAAGAAAAGGTAAATATTGGGGTGAGTGAGGGAAACATGTAGGGGAATTAATCTAACTTATAAAGGGAAGGAGAAACGAGGTCCAAGGAAAAATAAGTGTGAAAAGGGGACGCACAGGAAAATTATTATTTTTAAATTATTTTATGTATGTATTTTTAACGAGGAAGGGGATGAAAAATTAGAAAAGGGAAAATAAAGAAGGGAGAAGGTGAAGGTATTCGGAATGGTAAAGAAGGTGGCCGATTCAAACCCTAAATAAAATTCATCTAACGATAATTGTTTTTGTAAAGGTTAAGAAGTAAAAATTAAAAAAATTTTAGAATTATGGTGGCTTTTTGAGTTCTCCACAATTAAGCATAGCAAAATAGAATAGGTTAGAACTCTTGAGCTATTGTTGGTGATTTATTGATGCAATTTTGGATCCAGAGAATGAGTTTGTTAAACTATGTAGTGTTCAACCTCCAATAAATTCAATGAGAGCAACAACAAGTATGTGCTAGTAGTATATGGAGAAGTAGAGGCAAATGTATATATTTTTTAATGTAGATATTATATTGTTGATGTTGTAGAGTTAAGGCTAAATTTATTTATGAAATAATTATACTAACAATTGTTAAATATAGTCAAATTCAAAAGCTAGAGTTGGACCTGGAAGTTGGAGTTGGAGCCAAAAGTTGCAAACAAAGCTAGAGCTAGAATCCAAAGTATTTGAATGGTAGAAATAAAGAAAAATGATAGAAAAGCACTAGAGAATCTAAAATAGTTCCTTGATTAGATTCAAACAGTGCTAGGATTACAATAGAAAGCACAATGATTTTGATCTGCATATGTTGAAGTTAAATTTCTTTCCATATTTTTTAACAGACTATCTTTGGCAAAGAATTTTTATTTTTATTTTTTAGATTGGTGGAATATATTTCGAGATGTGGACCATAGTAGGAGAAGTTGCTAGAAATGGAAGAAAAAATTGGGTGTAGTGCTAACAACAACTGGCAGAAATTTGTACTGAGTTGGAGCAACCTTGGATCTTATTGATCAATGTGGAAGAAGTAATTAGAGCTAGTGTGCACAATATTAAATATGAAAAAATATTTGTAAAAATTATACAATATAAAAGGATCCCCACTTTGCCAAAATTGTGGCTCTGATACCACTTTCTAGGAAACAACTTCAGAACAATAGCAACAACAATAGTAAATTATAGAAATGTGCAAGTAAACAATTACCAGATGGAAATAATATTTTATATCCAAAACAAATACGTAAAAATCAAATTCAAAATTAAATTCTTAGCCATTTAGAGAGGGCAAAGGCTCATAGCCACTTTGAGAGGATGAACTCTCATATGCACATTGAGGCAACTTAAATCCAAATTCTTCAATGATATAAAATATTACAACTTCACCCTATTTATAGATTAAATTAATATTAACCCTAATCCTAATGCTTAAGGGTTGACTAACTAAACCTAAGACCTAAGTTAATAAAAATAAATATAGCCAACATGGCTATATCAGAACTGTTATATTCAACTTGTCTTTTCTTTTCAAATAGAGCTCAAGAGCACTATGTAATAGGACTTTGAGAACGATGAAATATACTTGTGGGTAGGCTTCTTGGAGGCATTGAGAGTAAGGAAGGAGGAGATATTGGAGAGGAGGTTATGGTAGATGGTTGGTAGGTATTAAGGTTCTCAATATGAGGCTATGAGGGGTTTGGAATGATAGTTATAGAGGTGGAGATAGGAGCGATGGGGTTACGAGATGATGAGGAGGTACAACTAAAATAGTGGGAGGAAAGTATTTGCATGAGGGTCCTGTAGGGTTCAAAGGATGAAACTTTTTAATTTTTTTTTACCACTATTGTCTATTCTTTTGACCCATGAACATTTGTTGTTATTGGTGTAGTTGTAGGAGTATCTATCAAAGGGGACTTGGCTTTGAAATGACCTTCCATGAGGAGACATTTTTTATTTTATGAGACATCATCTAGCATCTATAACATATATTTGAAAGGCTAATGTTAGGGGCTAGAATCAACCCCTATGCTTTCTAGGTACCATAAACCCCAACGATTACGACTTGCTCTTCATCTCTCTAAGCGGGTGTGTTTAATTCCATGTACCTTATGTGGGTGTGATAGTCCTAGGAAGTTTGAGGAAGTGTGGGATGCAACTCCATCGGATGACATCTATAATTTTTATCAAGGTTGAATCCTTGTTTAAATATAGTATTTTGGTGCTCTTCCTTATGCCACACTAGACTATTATATTTGGTTTCTCCAAGAAAAATGGAAAGAAATAAAGCATGAAATAATGAGAAATGTAAAATGTAAAATGTAAATCCTATCTATGGGTGGTGATGTGCCAAGAGAATGTAATTTCCATATTACAACTCAATGGGATGATTGGAAACATGAACCAAGTAAGACAATGATTTTGAAAATATATTTAACCATACAAAAATGTAATATAAGTGTAACTAAAATAGGCTTGGCGTTATGTACATGTAGCTAGCTCAAGGCTTGAGTATATACTGAGAAATAAAATAGAAAAGAGAGAGGAAAAATGCCACTAGTCAGATACTTGAGACAATAACAAATCCAAACTCTATTCTTTTCCTATAGGGACTACTATCTATAATATTTATAGGTAAAGTTTGAAATTCAAAATTCCCCCAATAATGGGTATGGGTGAGAGCATTGATGTTAACTCTAGTCACAAGATCATGAAGATTGCACTACATTAAATTTTGAGGAGTTTGGATTTGCTTGGAGTCAAATCACTAAAAATCATTCCAAGGGTGGTATGGTCCTCTTTTCAAAGGGGGCATTAATGAGTTCACCTTCTTTCATGGGGAATTGAGATTTGGTGTCAGCTTTGTTTGATAGGGCCTATTCCGTTAGTTGTGGTCTTGTGTTCCTTTGGCTTCTAAATCATCCTTGGTGGTTTATCCCTTTCTTATATCAATTCCTTAGACTTCAATAGAGGTTTGGGTATGGACATCATTTTTGGTGATCTGGTTGCTCTAATGTCCTTTCCCCTTATGCTTTTGGTTAGCCGTAAGTCTAGTAGCTAGTGCTCCTAATATTACTATGTTTCTTCTTATGAATGATTCTACAAAATGCTACTACACAAGTTCATTGAACCTCATTTGATGGGTATGTTTCTAGTTCTTGGTGGTTTTATGATGCTATTCTTACCCCTCTCACCTTTGAGCCTCTAGGGGATCCTTATGAGGACTAATAAGATATGTTGACCTTATTGAGTTCTTACTTAACTCTTTTAATCCCCCTTAATATTTTCTTCCAAGTCCCTTGTGTCGCCTAATGGTTGTGTTGATCATGCCATTGAGCAACTATCCCTAGGTGAATAACATGTGCTTATACTAAGAAGGGGGGTGAATAGTATAACATAAATTTTTTTACCAAATAGTAGCATTAACATTAATAAAATAGTAAACATCACACAAAGCATCACACACATGAGAGACATAATTTAACGTGGTTCACCCAATGTGGGCTACCTCCATAGAGAAAATAAATCTTCTAAATATTTCTCAAATAATCTCTTGGGAATCCTTCCCAAATTACAATGTTTATGGACTTCTGTCCAAAGGAGATGTTGATCCCCCAATATCAAGTTCATGGATCTCTTACATAGGAGAAGTATTTCTCCTTCTAATCTGGCTAGTGATCTTCTAGAAGACTCTGTCTCTATGCTGCACTGACTAGCAGATCTCTCAACTTGAAGACTCATCACTCAGATATGTCTTCAATTGTCCTAGCTGCTAGATCTCTATCCACTGAGACTCTATCCTCTATACTATGTCACCTCCAAATATCTTTCTAAATACTATACTAAACATAGTTCATTAGGTCTAGCATAGCTCTGCTCAATCTCTTGCACTAAACACAATATAGTCGGTTTAGCACAAGTCCACTCAAATATGCACTAAACATAGTTCATTTGGTCTAGCACAAACTTACTCAATAGGTCCACTCAGAACCTTCTCAAATCTGCTCAATATGTCCACATAGAACTTGCTCAAATCTAATCAATAGGTCCACATAGAACCTGCTCAAATCTGCTCAACAGGTCCACACAGAACCTGCTCAAATCTGCTCAATAGGTCCACACAGAACCTGCTCAAATATACTCAAAAAGCTCACACAAAACTTGTCCAATTCTGCTCAATAAGTCCTCTCTAGGATTTGCTTAAATCTGCATTGCAAGCTTTCAAAAAAGCTTACTCAAGTCAGTCCACAAGCCTTCTTAAAGACTTGTCTCAAATCTGCTTAACAAGCTCACACAAAACTTGTCCAATCACATAGAATCATAAAGAGAATTGTTAGAGACTCAATATGTTATAAGATCAATGTTCAATAAATATCTCAATTCAATCTCATAGAAGCATAAAGAGAATTGTTAGAGACTTAATATGTTCTATACTCAAATCCCAATCTCAACTCAAATAAGAATATTAGAATAGTTTTTTTATAGGAACTTGAACAACCACTTCACAAAATCACTTGACTAGGCTTAATCAACTCAACTCAACCAATCACCTCAAGGATTAATCCTTTCCCACAAACCCTAGTCCAAACATGTATTAACCAACTCAAAATATTTCCAACAATGCTCAATAATAAATTTCACATAACAATGATACTCATGTTATTTTCTAACTCAATTTCAAGTTCTTTGCACAACCAATGGCCTTCAACAACAATGCTTATAAAAATTCTTCACATAACAATGATACTCATGTTCTTCTCAAACCCTAACTTAGGTTTTTCACACAACTAATGGCTTCAACAACAATGCTTATAAAACAAGGTTTAATAATAATACACAATCCAAAAAACCTTGAAACAGTCAACCAACCACTTTCGAAAAGGAAACCACAATCAATCCTTTTCACTCCAATGATATTTTAGACATCAACCACCATAAATAATCAATAGATAATATTGCCCATACCTTATTGATGTCAAGAAGTTGTCCACAAAATCTGCCACACTCAACATAACTTTCCTTTCCTATCTCAATGAGGGTTAGTGGACTTCAAATAATAATCACAAGATAAAGCATAACTCAATTTACACCTTTTTACTCCAACTTAATAATCACATCCACCAAAGATATATTCAATAACCCTCAAAAGAATGTTTCAATAATTAAAAGCACTCTCCAATTAACATCTCAACAATGTGCCAAATAAGTAACAATTCTTATTACTCCTCAAACCACTTATACCCTAAAAGAAATTAAAATTTATGCCTGCCTACTTATATCTCCAAAAACCACTTTTACTATAAAATTTATGCATAGATTTTAAACTAACTTTTAGCACCCAATAGAACAAAAAATTTGTTTTAATTTTATTTTACAACTTTAATGCATACCTTGGCATGAATTTTGGAATATCAAACACAACATATTAACCTTGGCAGCATGCGCACAAAAAACTACAGCCAGCGCACCATTTCCCTTTTACACAACAAAAGGAAGTTCATAGGATTCGAACCTAAATCTTATGGCTCATGTGTCCTAATGGGCACTTGTGTACCATGTGAGCTAGTGCTTCACATAAGACCAAGAGGCGCCTTACTCTCCTTTATCCTCCATGCAATAGCCAATGCAAATAGATTCCTCCTTTCTCAAACAAAATGAAGTGCACGCGATTTGAACACTCGACCACTTGCCTCCCAACACCTTTGCACTGCTCGAGTTTCCAACATGCCATACTACCCACAATGTCTTGGGATTCGACCACACCTCGATTTATTCGCTGCCTCTGCATTTAAACGATTTCCACACGAGCTTGATTCGCATACATTAGCCAAAAAAAATAACACGAGGAAGGATGAGGAATAATAAACCTTAGGCACAAATTTATATAGTCTTCTCCCTCATATTCGACGACGTCAACGGATTACTTTTATTTTAAATTTTAAATTTTAATTTTAAATAAATAAAATTTAAACTAAATATTTAAAATTAAATATCTCCATCATCGGGGCACATTTTTCGATGAAACAAAAAGCCAACTTGGGTTTTAAGAAAAACCCATTTCAAATCTGTTGTCCATGGTTTTAAATAAAACATTTTATTTTGTCTACCTTGGTTTTCACAAAAACCCTTCCTTGCACTTTTCACAAAACATAGTGCATGCCATCATAGATCCTTTTGACATCAATGACAATATTTTAGCTTAGGGACTCAAAATGTCTAACAATCTCCCCCTTTGTCATTAATGGCAACCAAAATACTTTTACTGAAATCTGACCTTCTTTTCTGCTCCCCTTGGGACTTTGCTCCCCTTGGCTCAATGCTCTCTCAAATATCAAATATCTCCCCAATATACACAAATCTCTTCCCCTTTGACATCAATGGAAAAGGGTCACCTTTGGGGCTTGAGGCTAAGAATGAGCCTCTTAGCTTAGCCCCTCCTCCACCTCCACATGAGGTGGTTAATTCTGGAGTGTGAGTATTTCTACTTCCCGAAATCATTGTTCTCTGCTTTTATCTTTCCCTCTTATTTTCTAAGTTTACTGAATCCTCTCACTATTTCTTTCCAAGTCTTCATCCATGTTCCTGTCATCATTTTTGTTTTTGTTCCTGTTCTTTTTCTCATTCTTTTCTGAGTCTCTATTCCTGTTCATCTTCTTGTTTCTATTCATGTTCATTTTTCTATTTATATTCTTGTTCTTGTTCATGCCTATTTTTGGAATATTTTCTCTACACCATCTTGCTATATGACCATCATTATTGAAATTATAACACTTAATGTTATTATTCCTTGGATGTGCAATTGTCTTAGGATTTCTCCTAGTGAAGCCATCTCCTCTTATGTCATGAACCTTGTAATTCATTGCCTTGTGACCAAAACCATTGCATGAGTAGCAATATCCTTGAAAAATTTATCCTTTTCCATATACCTATCTTTCATGTGATCTACACTATGAAGCCATGTGCCCAAACCTATGACATGAGAAACATTTCCCATTGAATCTTCTTTGCCTAGACCTCATTGGTCTCCTGTTCTGATTGTTGTTCCATATGTATCTTCTTTGTGCACTGTTCCTATATTTGTTGAACTCTCTGTTGTCCAACTCATCCTATGATGTCTCATTCCCACTTACACTATCATCTTCTAAAGTATCTTCTTCTGAAATTATTTCTTCTTCAAGACTTGACGTATACTTTTATTTTTCTTGTTCCTTTCCAAAGCCAAGACCTGTTGAACATGATGTTCTTTATTGTACACAAATAAATTATCCAAGTTCTTAGAGCTATTTGTGAAACTCTTCATCTTGATATTGGAGTCATTTAAATATTTCTTTAGAGTATCCACTTCTTGTGCTAACTTCTCACATTCCAAGATCTTTGCTTCTAAATTTTTTTTGAACTTACTTGCCCTGGCCTTTGACTTCTCTAAGTCCTCTATGAGCAATAATATTTCTTCATCACATTCTTAAAACTGAATTTCAAGCTTAGAGTGTCGCTTTCTTACCTTCTTTACTGTGTCAAGAGCATAGATAAGTTCTCCCTTGAGATCATAACCATTCTCTATTGAATAGTCCTCTATTTGTTTGCCTTTGTCCATATCATTTCTTTCTTTTGACTTATCTTCTATAGAACCATTTTCTTTATCTTCCAAAGCCATTAGAAGATTCTCATTTGGTCCTAATCTTATGTGTTGAGACTGGTCCTCATTTTATTTGGATAAATGACATTTTTCCTTTTTGATCTCATTGAGTACATAAAGATTTCTTTCTCTTATAGCACTTGCTACTAGTTTTCTAGATTCATATTTTCTCACTTCACATCTATCTTGATGAAAAGTTACCATATGGCCTTGATCACAGAGTTGACTAATGCTTAAGAGATTGTGTTTCAAACCTTCCACATATAGAATATTTTTAGATTTTGCTTTTTCATTGCTTATACTTAGAGTTCCTTTTCCACAGATTTTTGCTGAACCATTGTCCCCAAATTTTACTGACCCTCTATTTCATTCTATCAAAATTATAAACACATATTTTTCTCCTGTCATGTGTCTAGAGAATCTGCTATCTAGAAACCATTTTTCTTCTCTATCCTGAGCATGCAATGCTATTTGAACTAGCAAGGATTTTAATTTACCTTTCCCTTTTTCTTCTTTTCTAGTAGTTTGAGTTGTGGTTTTTCTACTAGACTTAGAATTTTCTAGATTGCACCTTCCAGATCTATGCCCGAAGTTATTGCATTTGTAACACTCAACATCATCATCCACATATGATACAAGAGAATCCATACTACTACCATCATTGTCTCCGCTAATACAATGCACACATTTATGACTATATTTATTGCAAGAGAAACAATTTCCATTTTGTAACCTATTTTGATGAGGACTCAATATGGTATTCTTTCCTTTGTGGTATTATTTTCTTGAGATACGATGAGGTGCCTTCTTTTTGATTGATGTTCCTGCCTCTTGCTGACTTGCTTTAGTTAATCTCTTGTTTATTTTAGTTTTGCATTTTAGCATAACAATTTCTATTGCCACTTTCTCAAGTCTTGCTTCTTTGGCTTACAACATATCTCTCTACTGATGTTCAATCTCTCTTATTTCTTTCACTTCTATTTATAGTTCTATTAGCCTTTGTATAAGCTCAATTATTGCTAATTCATAGTTTTGAATTTGTTCCTTTAGTTGTGCATTCTCTTCTTGAATCCTTTCAAGATATTGGAGACAGTTGAAGAGTGCTTCTTCAAAGTCTATACTTTCTTCACTCCCTGAGCACATGTGTGTTACTGATGGATCCTTCTCCAAGTTGTTAAACTCTTCGTAAAGAGACCGACTCTGATACCAATTGAAGAACATGTGCTTATACTGAGAGGGGGTGAACAGTATAACATAAAACTTTTTTCCAAATAGAGCATCAAAATTAATAAAATAGTAAACATCACATAAAGCATCACACACATGAGAGACATCATTTAACGTGGTTCACCCAATGTGGGCTACCTCCACAGAGAAAATATTTCTCAAATAATTTCTTGGTAATCCTTCCCAAATTACAATGTTTATGGACTTCTGTCCAAAGGAGATGTTGATCCCCTGATCTCAAGTTCATGGATCTCTTCCATAGGAGAACTCTTTCTCCATTTGCTTTGGCTAGTGATATTATATAAGACTCTATATCTATGCTGCACTGACTGGTGGATCTCTCTCCACTTGAAGACTCCTCACTTAGATATGTCTTCAATTTTCCTGGCTACTGGATCTCTATCCACTGAGATTCTATCCTCTATACTCTATCACCTGCAAAACTCTATCTTAATACTGTACTAAAAACAATTTAGTTGGTATAGCACAACTCTGCTCAATCTCTTACACTAAACATAGTATAGTCGATCTAGCACAAGTCCACTCAAATCTGCACTAAACATAGTTCATTCGGTCTAGCACAAACTTGCTCAATAGGTCCACTCAAAACATTCTCAAATATGCTCAATAGGTCCACACAGAACCTGCTCAAATTTGCTCAAAAGGTCCACATAGAACCTGCTCAAATCTTCTCAAAAGGTCCACACAGAACCTGTTCAAATCTGCTTAACAGGTCCACACAGAACTTGCTCAAATATGCTCAATAGGTCCATACAGAACCTGCTCAAATCTGCTCAACAAGCTCACACAAAACTTGTCCAGTTCTGCTCAATAAGTCCTCTCTAGGACTTGCTCAAATCTGCATTACAAGCTTTCACAAAAGCTTACTCAATTCTGTCCACAAGCCTTCTTAAAAACTTGTCTAAAATTTGCTTAACAAGCTCACATAGAACTTGTCCAATCACATAGAATCATAAAGAGAATTGTTAGAGACTCAATATGTTCTAAGATCAATGTTCAATCAATATCTCAATTCAATATCATAGAATCATAAAGAGAATTGTTAGAGACTCAATATGTTCTATACTCAAATCCCAATCTCAACTCAAATCAGAATATTAGAATAGTTTATTTCTAGGAACTTGAACAACCACTTCACATAATCACTTGACTAGGCTTAATCAACTCAACTCAACCAATCACCTCAAGGATTGATCCTTTCCCACAAAATCTAGTCCAAGCATGTATTAACCAACTCAAAATGTTTCCAACAATGCTCAATCACAAATCTCACATAACAATGATACTCATATTATTTTCTAACTCAAGTTCAAGTTCTTTGCACAACCAATGGGATTCAACAACAATGCTTATAAACATTCTTCACATAAAAATGATACTCATGTTCTTCTCAAACCCTAACTCAGGTTTTTCACACAACTAATGGATTAAAAAACAATGCTTATAAAACAAGGTTTAATCATAATAAACAATCCAAAAAACCTTGAAGCATTCAAATCAACCACTTTCGAAAAGGAAACCACAATCAATCCTTTTCACTCCAATGATATTTCAGAAATCAATCACCATAAACAATCAATAGGTAATATTGCCCATACCTTATTGATACCAAGAAGTTGTCCACAAAATCTGCCACACTCAACACAAATTTCCTTTTCAATCTCAATGAGGGTTAGTGGACTTCAAATAATAATCACAAGATAAAGCATAACTCAATTTACACCTTTTTACTCCAACTTAATAATCACATCCACCAAAGATATATTCAATAACCCTAAAGCAAAATATTTTTCTTAAGAATGTTTCAATAGTTAAAAGCACTCTCCAATTAAAATCTCAACAATGTGCCAAATAAGTAATAATCCTTATTACTCCTCAAACCACTTATACCCTAAAATAAATTAAAATCTATGCCTACCTACTTATCTCTCAAAAAACCACTTTTACTATAAAATTTATGCACAGATTTTAAACTAACTTTTAGCACCCAAGAGAACAAAAATTTTGTTTTAATTTTCTTTTACAACTTTAATGCATACCTTTGCACGAATTTTGAAATATCAAATGCAACATATTAACCTTGGCATCATGCACACGAAAAACCACAACCAGCACACTATTTCCTTTTTACACAACAAAAGGGAGTTCGTAGGATTCAAACCCGAGTCCTAACGAGCACTTGTGCATCACGTCAGCTAGCACTTCACAAAAGACCAAGAGGTGCCTCAGTCTCCTTTATCATCCAAGCAAAAACCAATGCAAATAGATTCTTCCTTTCTCAAGCAAAATGAAGTGCACACGATTCAAACACTTGACCACTTGCCTCCCAACACCTTTACACAGCTTGAGTTGCCAACAGGCCACACTACCCACGATGTCTTGGGATTAGACCACACCTCAATTTATTTGTTGCCTCTACCTTTAAACTATTTTCACACGAGCTCGATTTGCATACATTAGCCAACAAAATAACAGGAGCAAGGATGAGGAATAATAAACCTTAGGCACCCCTTTATATAGTCTTCTCCCTCATATTCGACAACATCGACGGATTACTTTTTTATTTTATTTTAAATTTTAAATAATTAAAATTTAAACTAAATATTTAAAATTAAATATATCCATCACCTGGGCACCCTTTTTGATGAAACAAAAAGCCAACTTGGGTTTTAAGAAAAACCCATTTCAAATCTATTGTCCATGGTTTTAAATAAAACCTTTTATTTTGCCTACCTTGGTTTTCACAAAAACCCTTCCTTGCACTTTTCACAAAACATAGTGCATGCCATCATAGATCCTTTTGACATCAAATAACCTTTTGATATCAATGACAAGATTTTAGCTTAAGGACTCAAAATGTCCAATACTTGGTATATCAAGTGCAACAACCTAATTTACAGAGGAAGGTGACTTGATTTTAGGTTCCTTTCACAAGTTAGGTAGGTAGGTCCTAGTGAACCAAGCTCTTGGAGGTCTTACCATCAAGAGGACCATTTAGTCATCATCGAGGAGGCTCAGGGGTTCCTCTTGATTGTGGGATGGGGATTAAACACCATTGGAAAGGCTAGAAATTATTTGATATCTTGATCTCAATGGATGATGTTTCCTCAAGGTGAGGGAAGCTTTGAGCGTGCTATTGATATTTGGTATAGACTATCCTTTGTCGGTGTCTTATTTGAATAAATTACTTGGTACATGGATGAAGCTTCAATGTCTCTCATCTAGTTGGATTAAGAGGTAATATTTACTTATCCCTCATATAGGGAAGTAATATATCCCATTGTAATGAAACTTCACTATAATTTGGTAACTCATAGTGGACTTCTGCTTACAAGAGTAAAAGAACCTAGCAAATGGTAGCCTTGCCCTTGAGTGCAAAGTATCTAGGAAGATTTTGGAATATTTGGAACTTAGGATATAAATTTTAGGCTCTTGAAAATTTATCAAGGGGAATTCCTTATTCTTATAGACTTTTGGATGATAAGGTATTGAAAGCCCTTTGTATTTCCTATATTCCTACTTAATCCTTCCCATGTAGCTGAATCAATAATGATATAGTTATCTATTGTGTTGTCATCCATTGGTTGTGGGGAATGTCCCTTCAAGGTTTTGATTACCTCTAAATGCAACACTAGAAAATAATTGTATTATGCCACTCCTGTTGATAATCGGTCCTCTTATTTTATGCATCCTATTTTGCACATGTGGAAATTTTTCCAAAATACTTTACTTGAGCATCTTAAATTTTTACCATTTGTTTGTGCTACTTATTTACATTGGCCAATAAATTAGTACTTGGCCTTTATTTATTTAAATATATCCTATTTACATAATGTACATGACCTAATGTGCATACACATGTTGATCTTTCCCATCATAGCCGCTTCACTGGAAAATAAAATACCCAGACATAGTGATCTAAACATTTGTTTATCTTGGTAGCGTAGCTAATTTGGTATGTGTGATCCTGCCTTCGATGGGATATGGGCATAAGAAGATCCAACCACTATTTGTATTTTGAGCTTCTCTTATTGCATTGGATATGCCTCAGGTTCAATTATTTTGGATCCTTTGTATAAGTTTGCTCCTCATGTGTCATTTTTCCATTCATCCATATGATCATCCAACACTTGGGTGTGTACTTCATCTTTTATTATCTCTAATTACTTTTCAATAATTAGAAACACCCATTCCCATTTAGCCTTGTTTGTCAGGTTAACTCCACATGGTGCATGTGGAGTGGTTTGGATGACACCTTCATCTTAGCCCCATAGTGAGTATTTAGGAATATATGGTACCAATCCAAAAAATTGTATACACTAATATTTATGGTGAGATCTTGGGAGAATAAGAGGTCAAATGATGTGGAAAGATAAATCATCGTCACCTATTGGATAATGGTAACATTAGGAAAAACATATAGAGAAAGCTATAAGTATTTTAGAAGGCCAAGGATAGGTATTTGAGTCCCATACAAATACATTACCTCTTTTTTAACTAGTTCGTATGTCAGATCCAAGGCATAAACCACACTTTTAGGCATGATTGAAGTGCTTGCTCATGAACCCACAAGGTAATTATGGATGATCTTGTCACCATATATAACTATTAGATAGAATGGTTACAACTTAGGCTTACTAGGACCAGATACTTGTAAGAGGGCTTGCTATTTTTACTACTTGATGATATTTTGTTTCTCCAAGGTTTGCTCTAGTTGCTTCATTTGCTTCAAGAGGGTGAGGAAATCCCATATTGGCATTGGAATAGAGGACCTTTTAAGATGCTCAATCACATTGAATGAATCTAGTGGTTGGGACCTTGGTGCATTGTTTGGTATCCATTATGGCCTAGGCCTTTCCACATTGAATCTTGGTATCTTGATCCAACCTATATTTAGTTGCATTAGTACTGGCTATCTTGGTGCTGGTGGCCTCATCTACTCTTGATTCATCACTTGCCTTGATTGCTCTGAAGCCTTTGGATATTTGGTAATAATTATTATTGCTCTTGAGCCTCTTCTACTACTCATATCTTGCTCCTTATGATAACATCAAACTAGATTTAAGTCTGGTTATTTGATGGAGCACTTGTTCATATGAGGATGGTGTAGACTTATACCTCATCCCACATCACTAAGGTCTATTTTAGTGCTCTAGTTTATGGTACCAAGGGATTCTCTGATGGTAACCTTTGTGTTGTCAAACCAGATGCTTGGAAAAAATTGTTCTGATATGTGGGTAGAAGCATTGGACAAATGGATTGCTAGAGCATCTCATAGTTTAGATAATAGGTATTTGGGTAGTAGCATGACAAGTTTTAAGGATCTCCTATGGAGTACCAAATTAGTGAGAGTTAGTTGTATAGGGATTAGGATGGGTACTATTTTCCTTCTAGGACCTTCGAAATGACTAAATTCCTTATCGAGGGAGGAGTGCATCTATAATACCTATTTGTTGGAGGTTGGTATCTTTGACTATTTTGGTGAAAAATGGGATGAGGATTTTTTTGGTAGCCAAAAATTTGGAAGTTCTATTGGCACTTGAGGGATATTATCTCATTGTTCATGTTTATCATAGTTTTTTACATTATTTTCATTTCTAGAGATTACAAGGCTGGGGAGATAATGGTAGTGGGAGATAGGGGTGTCAATGAAGGAGACTGATCACACACTATAGTTGGTTGGAAGGTGGTTGATTGAATGCTTAGAGGGGTATGATATGATGATTGAACATCCAAAAAAAGGGGTGTAGGTGGCCTAGGGGTAACCTCCCAATATGAATGAGGTCTCTTTTGGCTTGAGTAGCTATCCCATAGGTCGTTGGTAATGAGTTGCCTTCCCAAGTTTTTACCATCATGGCTATTTAAAAATTAATTACTCTAAGGTATTGTATGAAAGCCATACCTGATACTAACCAAATTTCTTCTAGGATTATTTTCCAAGAATTTTTAAATTTGGAATTGAAATAATCCATGGATTCCATAGGGTCCCTCTTAATGGTTTTCAATTATTCTATTAGTGATATCCCATTAGTCTTTTCCCTGAAATAATCAACAAGATGATTTGCAAGATGGTCCTAGTCAACTATAGAGTTAGGAGCAACATATACATACCAATCCCTTAATTTTTCCCTAAGGGAGGCTGCTATAAGTCTGAGGGTGATGTCTTGTTCTCCAAATATATAAAGTGTGTATATATTAACCATGTGTTGGATATGCTCTATTGGAGTGGTCATATCTTCTCAAATAAATACAAAATAGACTCCACCATAGAAGCTGAGACTTTATTCTAGATAGCTGGTGTTGTCATTGATTGCAAAGGACCTCCATTATCCCAATTAAGGAGTGTTATTTAATTTTTGTTAGCCAAGATGACCATATTTTGTTACCACTTTCTTTGTCGATGGCCAATATTTAGAGAGGGAACAAGAAACTAAGGATTTTCCCTTCTTTTTGATTTGATGGTAGGTCTTGTGCTCATGAAACTATGAACCAAACTTTAGCCACCTTGCTTAGGGCTTATTTTATTCTTTATGTAGTGGACTCATGAGGTGGTAATTGTTCAACCAAAAGGAGGTTTCCACTATGATCTCATATGATAATAGCCAAAGTTTTGGGATCCTCCTTTTGAGAAATATAGTGATCAAGTGAGTTTCTTGGAAGTTTTAAAAAGTTGATAATTATGGCATTCACCAAAACCATAACTTAAAGTTTATATTAGTTGGTCCCACCAGGCATGCTAGTTTGAGAAATTAGGGGTTAGAATCAATCTCTATGCTCCTCGGGTGTCATAAGCCCCTAACCCTCTTTAAATCTATGAGAAGGTGCATCTATTACCCTGTGCCTTGTGTGGGAGTACCAATCCTAGACATTTTGAGGAAGCATGAAACACGACTCCATCAAATGAACTTCAAGATTGTTATCAAGTCCAAATCCTTGTTTAGATGTAGTCTTGTGGTTCTCATCTTGCTTATGCTATGCTAGCCTATTCTATTTGGTTTATCTAGAAAAAGGGAAAGCAAGAAAGCAAGAAATAACAAGGAATGTAAATTGCAAAAATTAAAACCTATCTAGCCTATCTATGGGTGTTGATACACTAAGAGAATGTAATTTCCATATTACAACTCAATGATATGAACACATGAACCAATCCAGACAATGAATTTGAATACATATTTGACCATACAAACATGTAATTTAAGTATAACCAAAAGAAGCTCGATCAAATGTACATGAAACTTGACTAAGGCTCGAATCTAGACTAAGAAATAAAATGTAACATGGAGAGATAAAATGCCATAGATCAAATACTTGACACAATAAAAAATCCAAACTATATTCTTTCCCTATAGGGTCTACTATTTATAATATTTATAGATAAATTTTGAAATTCAAAATTCTCCTAATAATGGATATGGGTGGGAGTGCTAATGTCATCTCTAGTCATAGGATTAAGAAGACTACAATACATTAATTTATAGGAAGTCTAGAGCTGCTTGTTCTAATAGAAATACCCCATCTGTCATTTCATTAAAATAATCAACAAGGTGATTTATAAGATGGTTCTAGTTAGTGATAGAGTTAGGAGCAAGAGAGACATACCGGTCCCTTGCTTTCCCCTAAGGGAGGTTTCTAGAAGTCTGAGGATGATATCTTATTCTCCAAACTTAAAAAGTGTGTATAGACTAACCATGTGCTGGAGATGCTCTATTGGAGTGGTCACATCTTCTCGAATAAATACAAAAATGACTCCACCATAGAAGCTGAGACT
This sequence comes from Wollemia nobilis, assembly GCA_028583015.1. NCBI lineage: Eukaryota > Viridiplantae > Streptophyta > Pinopsida > Araucariales > Araucariaceae > Wollemia > Wollemia nobilis. Next base: position 866,155 of record JAQPPZ010002492.1, read on the forward strand.
TGATTCTAGGTAGCTGGTGTTGTCATTGATTGCAAAGGACCTCCATTATCCCAAGTAAGGTGTGTTCTTTAATTTTGGTTAGTCGAGGTGACCATATTTTGTTTCCACTTTCTTTGTTGATGGCCAATATTTAGAGAGGGAACAAGCAACTAAGGATTTTACCTTATTGTTGATCTGATGGTAGATCTTGTGCTCATGAAACTATGAATAAAACTTTAGACACATTGCTTAGGGATTCTTTTATTATTTATGTAGTGGATTCATGAGGTGGTAATTGTTCAACAAAAAGGAGGTTCCCACTGTGACCTCATCTGATAAAAGATAAAGTTTTGGGATCCTTCTTTTGAGCAATATAGTGACCAAGTGGGTTTCTTGGAATTTTTAAGAAGCTGATAATGGTGGCCTTCACCAAAACCATAACTTAAAGTTTAGATTAGGGGATGGATTTTCTTAGTTGTGGTCCCACCAGGAATTCCAGTTTGAACAATTAATGGTTAGAATCAATCCCTATGCTCCTTGAATGTCATGACCCCCTACGGTTGTGTTTTTCTCATTGCCTCTATGAGAAGGTGCATCTATTACCCTAATCTTCATGTGGGGGTTCCAATCCAAGAAATTTTGAGGAAGTATGGAACACGACTCTATCAAACGACATTCAATACTGTTATCAAGGCCAAATCCTTGTTTAGATGCAGTCTTGTCGTGCTCATCTTGCTTATGCTATGTTAGCCTATTCTATTTGGTTTCTCCAAGAAAAAGAGAAAGAAAGAAAGCAGGAAAAAACCTATCTAGCCTATTTATGGATGGTGATGTACTAAGAGAATGCAATTTCCATACTACAACTCAATGGGATGAACACATGAACCAATCCAGACATTGAATTTAAAAACATATTTAACCATACAAACATGTAATTTAATAATAACCAAAAGAAGCTCGATGACCTATACATGCAATTGGCCTATGGTTCAAGTCTAGACCAAGAAATAAAATGTAAAATGGAGAGAGAAAATTCCATAGATTAAATACTTGACACAATAAGAAATCCAAACTATATTATTTTCCTATAAAGAATCCTATTTATATTATTTATAGGTAAAGTTTGAAATTTAAAATTTCCCTAATAATGGATATGGGTGGGAGTGCTAATGTCATATCTAGTCATATGATTAAGAAGACTATAGTACATTAATTTATGGGGAGTCTAGAGATTCTTGTTCTAATAACGATACCCCATCTATTGTTTCCTCAAAAAAATCAACAAGGTGATTTGAAATATGGTCCTAGTTAGTGATAGAGTTAGGAGTGAGAGAGACATGCCAATAGCTTGCTTTTCCCCTATGGGAGGTTACTAGAATTTTGAGGGTGATGTTTTTTTCTCTAAATTTATAAAGTGTGTATAGACTAATTATGTGTTGGAGATGCTCTATTGAAGTGGTCACATCTTCTCAAATAAAATACAAAAAGGACTCCACCATAGAAGATGAGACTTGATTCTAGGTAGCTGGTGTTGTCATTGATTTCAAAGGACCTCTATTATCCCAAGTAAGGAGTGTTATTTAATTTTGGTTAGCTGAGGTGACCATATTTTATTGCCACTATCTTTGTTGATGGCCAATACTTAGAGAGGGAACAAGTAACTAAGGATTTTCCCTTACTGTTGTTGGAAATTTTGAGTATAGAGTTGTCATTGATGTCAAAGGTTTGATGTAATTAATTGGCATTGATGTCAAAGGTGAAAAGGTTGAGTTTTTTCTTCAAGATTTAAATAATAAATGCAAAGGAAAAGTCATCAAAGAGTATATGGGATAGAAGCACTTTATGAAATAAATATCAAGACACAATATTTTTCCATGGTTGTGAAAGCAAGCAAAGAAAATTTTGAAGAAAAGGATTATAATATTTAAATTTTAAATTTAAATATTATTAAGAGATTTGAAAGTAACAAGGGATTCATTTGGTAAATAAAAAACAAAGGGAGATTTAAAATTGCAAAGAAAATACTTCTCATTGGTGAAAAAGACCCAATGCAAAAGGTTTTATTATAATATATTTTTAAAAAAATATTATAATATCTAAGTTACATGATGCCAAAGATAATTCAAATTATTTTAAAATAAATTTGAAAGAGGGCCGACATCTAAAACGTGCATGGAAACATATAAATACCCCTAAGACTTTGGAAATAAAGGTGTGTTTTGATTTTCGTGTCTCATGAAAAGTGGTGATAGCAAATGAGGTAGAGGGGACATCATTCATTTTGGAGCATAGAAGGAGAACAAAATAATTAATTTTCATTCACTTCTTGACGTCATCCTCCAGGGTAGCCCAGTGGTGGCTAGATTTGTTCTAAGTCATTTGTGAGGTAGAGGTTCACGATTTGATTCTCCCTAGAACCAGTTTTTAATGATTTAACTTTTTTGGTGAATGTGCCAAGGGAATAAGAGTGGAGGTCCATACATTAGGTCTCAAATGTTTGGCTAGTGCAAGCGATCATGTGATACGTTAGAAGTTTGAGGTTGAAGGGTCGATTCTTGGCCACACCAACAATATTATTTTTGGTAAAAAGGTATGTGCTAAGGTTAATTAAATTTTATTTGCATGAAGCTTGAAGGGTTGCAATGGTTTAAAGTTTTTGGTATATAGGAGGTATAAGGGTAATTTATTTTTGCCAAATATTTTTGAAGATATTGTTGTCATTAAGTTTTATTTATATATATGCAAAAGTAGGAGTGATAAGGTGTTAATAGTTGATTTAATATTGTAATCTGTGTTATGGGTCATTAAGTGGTTTGGAAATTATTTTATGAAAGTTGGAGATAAAAGGTGTAAAATGTGTTTTTATTGTTTGTAATATTTGTATTAATATTGAAGGACTTGGTTCATGATTTGATGTTTTATTTTTAAAAAACAAGAGAGTTATAGAGCATTGGTTTGGAATAAAATTGTGCACACATTTTGAGAAGGGGTTTTCCAACATATGAAAAGGTGTTATGCTAATCATTTTTGTTGTTGCAAAAGATATCATTTTTGAGACATGTATTTGAGGGCAAATCTTCACCAAGCACTTTGAGGCATGGTGATTCAACATTTGAAGCTAAGTGGTTGTGTTTTGAAAAAGTAGTTTTGAGGTGGAGTTAAAAGGGTTGATTGGTATGCATTGTTGGAAATATTTGAGTTAGGGTTTGTACTTCATTTTTGAATGGTTTTGGAAACATTTGGAATAGATTTTGAGTACAATATTGTGCTTCTATTTTTGAAAGAGATTCAGACATTTTTTCTAGAAAATGTGAACTACTTGTACTAGGTTTGAAGACAAGTTAGTGCAAAATTGTGATACCTTTTGAACATGGTTTGAGAGATATTGAAAGCAATTGTGAAAGTTTTTGAGATCAATTTTATGAAGGAAAATTGTGCATGAGTGTGATTGATCTTTGAGAGAAAACTTGCAAGAAATATAGACCAGTTTTGTGAAACAAGTTATACACTATTTTGATTTGATTTGAAAGGGATTTTTCAAAAAATAGAGATTGCATTGATTGAATGCAATATTTGTGAATGTGAAGAACATATTAGGTTTTTGATAGAGCATATCATTCTCTATATGTTCTAGAGGTTAAACGAATTCTAAGTAGAATTTGTCTATTTGAAGAAATATTTTTTGAAAGAGATTTAAGATGTGTTTGTATGCAAGATTTGGATGGAAACATTACCTCACAATATACTTTCACAATGAATTTTCATAGATGCTTGTTTGAATCCATGACACTCTAAAACAATAATTTTACCAAGGGATAGAGTTTCTATGAGAGTTGAGGCTATATTAAAGGAAATTATCTATCCAAGATAAAGAAAATACAAAAAGTTTAACATAAAAAATAGCAACAAAAAAACTCCACAAAAATCCTTAGACAAAGATACAGTTTAAAACAAGTTAATAACCACAACGTATGTAACTCTTATTAAATTATTGTTTACACTATATATAAATATACATACCCACTTAACCATAGCAAGAATCTTACTAAATATTTGATTTTCTCAAATGTAGAAGGCCAAGTATGAGCTACACCCACATGCCAAAATATATCCTTAGAAATGCATGGAGTGTGTATTTATTTATGACTAAACTGATAAAAAAATACCTATAATATGCAACACATAGGTTTTAATAGAGCTAGTAGATTTTACATTTAAGCCATGGTGGATACCTTTCTATGGGCCCCACAAAAAGGGATGGTCCAAATGAATTGGTGTTTTTATTAGCTTGATTTTCAATATCTACGGATGGGATGATACATTGTCACAATTAAATTAGATTTTAGTAAAATTACAATATATAATTTTATCTTTTAAAAAAATTGAATTATAAATCTTAGGAGGGATACTATAGGGGGTTTTGAGTTTTCATTGAGGAGACTCAAGTTCAAACCCCTTACGAGGGATCGGGACCCCTTATAAAAACCCTCACTTTACCTTAACATTTTAATTCCTAGGAGGGATATTATAGTGGTAAGTTCTTGGGTTTTCATCTAGGAGACCCAAGTTCAAACCTCAATATGAGGGGATTGGGACCCCTCATAAAAACCCACAATTTTTGTTTTTTAATACATAGGGAAATCACTAACATCACTGGATGCTACCACTATAAACCATAGCTTGTTGGGTTAAATGAAGTCAACAAGACCCTCGACCCTAAAAACCCATGTTTTACCCTAACATTTTTTACCCATAAAGGGATAGGTCAGTTGGTAGCAGCTGAGTGCTTGTAAGTGGACTGCCCTAGTTTAAATTCATAAAGGATCTAGAACTTGTTGAATTTGTCTTTACCTAGCAAACTAGGAATTATAGAGGTCCCATATTCAATTTTAAAAATTTAATTATAATTTTTATTATTAACCTTATTTAAATATAAAAATTATACAAAAGTTTAAATATTTTTAAAATTGGATGAAGAACAGAGCTCTACCAGGGTTTGCACACAGTGCCACCAACATTTAATGTAGAAGCCTTCGTAAGGTGGAATGGATATGGATTGTGGGGCTTAGGTTTAGATTTCTTCATATCCAACACTATTTAAAAAACTATAGGTAATTTATATTTTTTGTATCTTGTCATATAATCATCATAGTTTATAATTGTTTTCTTATTTTTCATGATTGCTGGTGAGGATCCTCCTTCTACCCCATTCTCCCAAGTAGTCCTTTGCAGATACGGTGAGGGAGAGATAAGAAATTGAGGATACATATTTGAGCAATGATACCTTAAAATCCATCTTCTTTGCTATGGCCAAGAAGCCAATTGATAAAGTCTTATAGTCCAGAGTTAATGGTTGTCTTCCCCAGGCTACCCACCATCACAAACTTGTTATTGAGCAAAGTTTGGTTGCTAAAAATATTTTGTATAGGAGTAACCATGATCTAATATGTAAGTTTATTGGCATGAGACCATCTCTAGGGTTTATGACCTCATGGATTTGAAATAACTACGAGCTCGTAGAGGACATTTCAATATTCATCATTAGTAATGGATATGGTAAAGTGAGTTTCTCTTCACAAGTAGATAGGGACAAAGCTTTTGAATCAATGAAGAGAAGCTATGAAAAAGCAAGTATTTTTGTGTAGCCTTGGAACCTAGGATTTGATCCAAGAATGGAACCTACTGTAGTGGTTTTTTGGGTTTTATTATATGCTCTACCAATGGAATATTAGTGTAAATCAATTTTTGAAATATTGGGTAATTTATTGGGATGTTATCTAGGAGTAGCTAGATATATGATGATGATATATTCAATAATTTATGCTTGGATCTATATTGAGATGAATCTTAATAACCCACTACCAACTGAAATAGAAATAAATATGAAGGATTTAACTTGGGTCCAAAAAATAGGCTATGAAGTGATCTCCTTTTAATGGAGGATATTTTAGAAGCATGGACATTTTTCCTAGTTTTACCTTAAGAATATCCAAAATGACCCCATCCCATCAAATAATAATGGAAATAACTAGAATATGCTTGAGAAGAAGGTAAAATCTCAACCCACAACCTTAAGCATAAATACACTAGAAGAGGGTTTTGAAGCACCTAAAAGAAAGAAAAAGAAAAATAATAAGGTGGCTGGCACAATCAAACCAAACAGAAAAGAGAAACCTAAATAGGTATGAAATTCTTAATAACCTAATGGACATGGAAAATGATATAAATCTAATGGGGGAACCACAAGGGAAATTTGTTTCCTCTAAATATGTAGAATTCATCCAAAAAATAATAATTCAATCAATTCTAGAAATTAATATCCAACCCATATTAAACCATATTACCATAACAACTTCAAAGAACCTCAACCTTGCTATGGTATTGGTTGATAGGGATATATCAATGATAGATAGAGATAAAGACATAGGTAATCCTACTCTTAGAAATCAAAAAATAAAAAAATAATTAAAAAAACCCCAAGACAAGAGTGTGGGTTGAAAATCAAATTGGAAGTAATTGACAATGAAGGGTAACCAACTAGTAAACCTGGGAAGAATAAAGCATATTGATACTTACTAGGTTCCAAATTCCCAATGATTATGTAATCATGGAATATTAGAGGCTTAAGAAACAAGTATTATGAAATCATTATTCATAGGTTAATTGAAATTCATCAATCATATTTATTCTCCTTTAAGAGAAAATCTTAAATATAGGTGATGGATATAATAGCCAAGAAAATATGGAGATAAAAAAGCATATGGTTGTAGCATCCCAGGGTGCTTTAGGGGGTACAGTGACTTTGTGGAATCCTTTGAACTAGATAAATATTGATAATGTTGTAGGAGGGGGGGTTATTACATCTCTCTTCAAGCGTAAGAGTTTAGGAGAATTTTTTTTGATTTTAAAATTCTATGGTTCATTTTTTTGGTGGAGCAACACTTCCATTGGGAAGTTTTATAAGCAAGTGGGATAGGAAAAGAAGAGGTGAATTGGATTGTGGTTGGTGATTTTAATATAGGGGGCATCCTATATTTGGATCAAGGGGGTATATTTATGATACCTATTGTAACTCAACTCAATTTTATTGATGTCTAGTGTGCAAAGCCTTATCATACATGGACAAACAAACAAGAGGGTTGGCAAATAGGAAGGCAAATCTGGATAGATTCTTGGTGTTCGAAGAAGATTTTCTAAGATGATCACTTAGAATGGATATTCTCAATTGTACATAATCAAACCACTTTCTAATTATATTGGAATGGGATATGGACCTGTTGGCATTTTTGCCACATTTATTGTTATTATTAATTATTAATGCTTAAATTGTTGGCCCAAAGCAGTTTTGTGAGTTTCGAGGAGGTTTTTCCGATTTTCGAAGATTAAATGCTGCCCCGAATTAAATGCTTTGCAGATTTTCAATGCGGTCAAGGTCGAAGAGCACCCAGGCCACCAAAATTAAAGATTTTCTTGGTTTGAAACTGCTGGTCATGGATCATTTTAACGGTTTTTCATGCACATGTTTAAAAAACAAATTTAATGAAGGTGGTTCTTCGAATCTGACATGTACATTGCATTCAATTTTGTGGGTCTCCAAGGCTGCAATTAAGGGGATCATGTGCATAATTTCCAATGCATAATTGTAAATCACAAGGAAGTCGGTTTCAAATATTTAATGCTGCAAAGAGGACGACCCTCTATAAAAACCAATGTAAGCTTCATTTGAAAGGGTGGTTGGAAAATGCTCTGCTAGAGACTGGAAGTTCGTTTGCAGGAATAAAGGATTGGCTTCTATTTTTCAAGCGTTTGCACTGGTGATTTCCTTTCTGTTCATGTTGCATTTCTAATAGCATTTGTATGTCTTCATGGTCGTTACATTTAAATTTTGCATCATTGGATTTGAATATTGCCGTAAGACTATAAATTCCTGGAATGTGATTTTGGAGGGTTTTTCCGTATGCATCGTGCGGAAGTTAAGTTAGTAACTTTTATTGCTTGTTGTTGTCTGCACTTGAAGTTTCCCTACTGCTATTTTCTCGATCCCATAACTTCGGCTATGGCCATATTTCCCATTTCTTTCAGTAACCTTTTTTTAATTTCTTTCCAGTAACCCTAATCTTAACCAAGTTTAGAATAGTGAAGGGAACCGGCCCACTCTGGAGATTGGTCTGGGAGCCATTTCTTGCTTCCAGCCTTTCAATGTTGGCCGGGTCTAGGGCGCACTTGTAAAATCCTTTCCTGTGGTAGATTTTGGACCAACAGGACCATAAATATTTCTCTAAACCATTTCAATTTGAGAATAATTAGCTAGAAAAGGAGGAGATTAGGAATAAAATACTAGAGTGGTGTGAGGAGGGGCACCTTGCTCATGGGACAACATTGTTTGGAGTATTTAAACAACTCCAACATGTCAAAGCTCAACTAAAAATATAGAAAATAAATAATAAATTAGACTTTCAAATTTAGAGTTCCACTGGTTGTAAGGATGGAGGAGCTAACCACTCTTTTGGACTAAAAAAAACATAGAAGATGAACTGGTAAGAAAAAAGTTATAGTATAGAAAAATAAGAGATCTATTGGAAACAAAGAGCTAAAACTTCTTGGTTGGAGGGGACCAAAATACTAAGTTCTTCCATCAGTTGGCCTCAACAAGAAGATACTCTAACACACTGGCCAACCTAAAAGAACTTCATGGTAATGTAATGGACACTATCCTAGGTATGAAAAAAGTTACAAATTTATACTTTGAAAATATTTTCTCTAATTTTACCCATCTTAATATTATAGTGCAACAAGAGATACTTAATTGTATGCCATAAATTATAAAAACTGAACAAAACTAGGCCCTCTTTAAAACTGTGGATCTGGAAGAGGTGAGACACATAGTTTTCAACATGAGAACCAGTAAGTCCCCAGGCCGTGATGGGTTTCCTATTGAAATTTTTAGGTTTTTTGGGATGATATAGGGGAGGATGTAATCATGGAAGTGGAAGAATCTTATGCAAATAAAAGCATGTTACGGGTTATGAACCATACTTTTCTTACTTTGATTTTTAAAGTGGGAGAGGCTTTCGACCTTGGAGACTTTTTCTTGATTGCACTTTACAATGTAGTCTATAAGATCATTACCAAACTGATGGCTAAAAGGATTAAGAAGGTATTTTTATAGTATTATATCTCTAGAGCAAGGAGGATTTATGGAGGACCAACAAATTTTGAATGGATTACACAATTGGCTAATTATTTCCTTGAACATTTCTCAATCAATATAAAAAAGAAGATGAACTTATCTGACATCTACACCTTGTATCAAGCTGATGAAAAACCTGTTACAGAGTTTGTTTCTTTATGGAGATCGATCATCCATGACCTAGCTCATAGCCTTCCATCCACCAAACTAGTCACCCTCTTTGCAAAGAGTTATCATAAATATATCTTCACACCTTTGCAACTTCATCAAAGTCACACGTTTGATGAGGCTATTTATCAAGCCAATGTCATTGAGGACATTAAAGTCAAATCTGCAAGATCAAGCTCAGGAAAAAACCATCCTACAATTCAAAATTTTAGTTCAATTAGAATGCATCAAATCAACCCTACTCAAAACCACCATAAACTAACCAAGTGGTAGCAACTTCTATAGCTTCTCCATAAATCCCATAGCCTCCTTCACCACAACAATAATTTTTCTAAACTAGCACACCCATTTCATCTAAACCACAATAAGCTTGTAGCCTTTGGCCTCAAATTTAGCAACATAATCTAACTCCACTCTTTGATTCCTTGCTAGCTCTATTTTAGAGATTGTATGATGCAGGCCATATCACCTTACTCAATATTTGACCTATTGATCCAAATCAACCCAAGCCTTAGGGGCAAGTTGAATAGACCTTCTATGCATACCATCAATAACACGACCATTATAGAGAATTTTGTTGCTCCTTCCATGGTCTTATCTAGGATCTCATCGATTGGGATAACATTCAGGTTTCAAATCCCCTCGCACCACAAAATCAAAATTTGGGTTTCTATCAAAACCCACTACCTAAACACAAGGGAACCAATCCCAAAAGAGCCCAATATAATTTACAAGGATAATATAGATAGGTTAACAATGTTCAACATGATCCCCCATTAGATGGTATGGTCGGTATGATTAACCTAACCACTCATACCTAGCATTACCCAGCATGCTAGGATGCACCTCTCGCTTCACCCCCAGTACCATTCACTTCTTCCCAATCCCCTACAACATCGTAGGCTTCAACACCCTACCAGGAGACATCATAACTACTCACGATAGCCTCACACATCAGCTACATAATATCCCTGTCAGGCTATCCATTTTTAATCTATTACAACAATCTCAACCTCATCATGAGGCATTGAATGAAATCCTTTGATCAATTGACCTTGAAACTCATGAAACCAATGTCTTTGTGAATTTCATAGGGAACATACCCCATTGCGTGCAGCCATCCATCAATTTTCATGACCATGAGATTATCAAACTTGTGGGTGAGGGAACTAGTCCTCCCTTCCATATCCAAGTAACTATTAATGACATCACCTACAAGCATATCCTTATTGATACATGTTCTTCCATTAGCTTCATCTCCACAACTGCTCTTCATTACCTACATATTCCATCTACCCACTTCACCATGCCATCGCTCGATCTTCACACTTTTTATGGTTCTATGTGACCCACAGTAGGTTCTATCATCATATCTATCCACATAGACATTAGGACCATATCCATTTTATTCCATGTTATTCAAGGTTAGATGCAATACAATATCGTACTTGGATGGCCATGGATCAGAGATATGCAATGCATTCCTTCCACATTGAATCATTGTATCAAGTATGTGTGTGATGGAATCGTCCATTGTGTTCCAGCTGATGGTGACCCATTCAAGTTTTGTAACATTGCTGACCTACCACTAGGAACTTCATAATATTCTACATAGATTCTTTCTATTCCTTCACATCATCAAGTAGAGACCTCTACATCTTCTCCCATAATTGTTTCACCTCCACATAACTCATCAGGGACACCCACATGTCCCCTTGCATCTTATTCTCCTATACCTTCATCCTCCTCTATGAATCTACATCATCCATCCATATCATTTTTGCAACCTTCGTCATGGTCTCCTCCTACCTCCTAACCTTCTTCTTCCATAAATCCACCTCCCGTGTCTATACATTTTTCACCACCATCTTTCTGGCATTCCAATTTTTCTCATCCATATTCCTCCATAGAGCCCCCTCTTCTCCCTACTTTGCAAACACCCCCACTTTTATTTTTTCCTTAACCTTGATCTTTCACATCTTCTCATAGCTCAACACCTTGGCCTGCTCCCCCCACTTCATAGTTTCCACATGTAAATCATCCAATCCCTTCCACTATGACCGAATATCATGATTGGGAGTAGCGAGCCTCTCACCTCAATGACCAATTACTTCATATATTTATTGCTACTATACACAATTATCAACTCTCATATTCATCCTCTGATTCATATTCATCACCTCATTCACCACCTCATACGTCATCCCAAGTCTCATTTTTTATGATGAAAACTGGTTCAGATGAATACAATGTTCATGATGCTTGTGTGTGCCCTCCTAAAATTCAATATACCCATGATTTTGGTTACCCTTTAGCCTCAATTCTAACCATTGGTATTGTATTTCCCCTAGGACCACTAGAGAATCATACCAACTTCATCTATGCAGGTCTGGACTCATCACTCCCAAAAAATGTACCCCTACCACTACAATCTAGTTTTTGTGGTACCTTAGACCACATGTCCAACCACACTTCAAATTATGCTATCTTTGACATTTTCATTGGGGTGTATTTGTACTAGGATGTTATGAGCAAGGCTTACAAGTGCCTATCAACCCTTGCATTCAATTACCCACCAATAAATTAGGGCTTGGATATCACCCTATAGATTTTCAGATGCTCGAAGATGAGATTCAAGATCTCTCCTTGAATTCTCCACCAATTCCTACATACTCATGGGAAGAATATATCGATGCTAACATCCTAGATGAGATTCCTTATCCTTATTCTACTATCACCATTCCTTACACTTTATTTTAGGAAACACTAGTTTTTGACACTATTGCTGCATACTGCATTGATGAGCTAGTCAAAATATTTGCTACCCTCTCCCTCACAAATCCTTTCTTAGAGTGCATTACTTCACCTCCCCCTTCATCACATATGCATTCCTTCATTCATCTACATCATCGATGAAAAAATAATCATTCTATAACTTGATCTCTCTCTCCACCCGTGGTGCTCCATCCACCATTAAATCTGCCACATCATTCACATACTTGTAAGTCTTCATCTTCAAAATATTTATTTGAAACTATTTCCATTGCTCTCTTTAGCATGGTTGATGTTGATTTATTCTCTCAACTTCAATATACTGCTCCTATAGATTATAGCGAGGCACCAAATCTAAACTTATCGATTTCAAACACATCTCCCCCAAATCTTCTTTGTAGGACTTATTACTATCACCATCCATCCTACACACTAACAACACACCTTTGCCATCCACTCCATCCCACATCCCATGGGTCAATCATATGGATGTATACTTGGATGATAAATTTGATTTACTTGAGGCTATCGATGATATTCATATTATTCCTATTCCTACCCAGCTTCAAGACGACTCCCACATGCTTATAGAGGACACTATCAATGTTGACATTGGTGATGACTCCATCGATATCATTAAAATTAACACCAATATCTCCTTAAAGGAACACGCTTCATTCACATATTTCCTTAAAGAATATATTAGAGTTTTCATCTGGTCATATATGAACATGCCCGAAATCAATTCCACATTAGTAGTTCACAACCTCACTCTTGATGGGGATGCCAAGTCCGTTAAGCAAAAATTGTGATGCATGCATCCTATCATCTCTTTGATGGTAAAATCAAAGCTCCAAAATATCCTCAATATAGGGTTCATACAACCCTTTGATTACTTGGAGTGGATGTCCAACATGATCCTGGTACCCAAGCCTTCTGGTGAAGTTCGTGTTTGCACTAATTTTAGAGATTTGAATAAAGCTTATCCCAAGGACAACTTTCCCCTCCCAAAAATTGATTCACTAGTCGATTCCATCATAGGCCATGAAATGATATCCCTCATAGATGAATTTTTTTATTATAATCAAATCAAGATCAATCTAGCTTATCAATACAAGAGATATTTCACAACCCCCTGGGGGATATTTTGTTATAAGGTCATGCTCTTCGGCATTAATAATTATGGGGAAACTTATCAACATGCCATGAATTACATTTTCCATGACTACATACATAAAATCATGTAGGACTATGTCGATGACCTCATAGCCAACTCAAAAGAATGCTTGCAACACCTTAGCGATCTTCGTAAGATCTTAGATCATATTCTTGAACATAATGTGCATCTCAATGCAAATAAGTTTGTCTTTGGTATCACTTCGGGTCAGATATTGGGGTTCATTATATCCCAACAAGGCATTTAAGTAGACCCCAAAAAATTCAAATCCATCATTTAGATACCTCCACCCATAAATCTCAAACAACTACATAGTTTATAGGGTAAAATTCAATCCATTCATATTTTCATTGCCCAATTATTTGATAGATGTAAACCATTTAACCACCTTCTACAAAAGGGTTACCTTCAAATGGGATACCAAATGTCATTAAGTCTTTGACTCCATAAAATACTACCTCACATTATCACCAATTCTATCTCTGCCACATCCACAATTGCCATTCCTCCTATGCATTTCTACTTCAAATTTTGCGATTGGAACGTTATTGGCCTAGAAGAATGCCATCAATCATGAAAAAACCATCTATTATATCAACATACGCTAGTTAGCTATGAAACATGATACACCTACATGAAGAAGTTATGCATCATTGTAGTCTTTTCTACACAAAAATTGTGGCATTACATGCTCAACCACACCATGTTTGTCATTGCTCATGATAATTCGTTATGCTACATGATGAACAAGAGTTACCATAACTCTCACACTACTAAATGGATTATGCTTCTTACCAAATTTGACCTCGAATTCATTTCCTAGAATTCCATGAAGGGACAGGTCATCATGGACCAACTATCCAAGGTTCCATTGCTTGACAACCATGCTGAAGCAAAAATATTGGTTAAATTCTACGTTGATGTCACATCCCTTTCACTTAATTGTCAACCTAGGGATGCTTGTAAACTTACGATGTACCAAGTAGATATTGACTACAATACCTCAAATATGAGTCCAATAAAATCTATAGTTTTGGGGGTGTTGTATAGCATTAATTCAATCCAAACCACTTAAACTTCAAAAAATAAATTACAGGAAATAAAATCACACCACACTTACAAAAATCAAAGAAAACAGTAAATAAATGAAATTTCCAAAAACACTCAAATGCAAGAAAAGAAAATTAATAAACATAAATAAAATTATAGGAAAGTAAAGGAGAGGGGAGGAATACTGGCTAGGAGTGGGCCTAGGCTCCAGCAGATTCCTCTCGGGTAAATACGTACGCTAAACTTAAATACAAGAACTTCAAATGAATTTTATTGCATAAATGGAATTACAATATAGTCCGGTTATTTTACTATTTTTTTCTTACTTCTCAAAGAAAACCTATGTGTTTTATATATTGCACATGTTTATTTATTGCAATATTTATATTTATGTTACAATAACAAATCTCTACTAAAAATATGATTACAATAACAACACACTAAATTAGGAAAATTTAGTGTATTCAGAACAAATTCTATTTGTTGCATCATTCATTTGTGGTTTAGTTAAATTAAATGGATTTTGGTCTTATCTCATTGTCATCACTTGTGTTCTACCTTCAGGAAGTCATTACTCTGTTTCATATAAAAACAAGGTAGCTGACATGTTTATCAGTTAACAGGAGTTAGGCACCATCTGATCAGGAGTTAGATGCTTTATTCTACTTACGTGGAGTCAATCGTCTTTGACATCATCAATAGAAATAAGGTACATTTCCATAGGAATATGGGAACAAGATACCTTCCCATTGAAGATAGGAGTAAGGCACCTTACCATCAAAATACTGGACCTTCCCATCGAAATACAGAACTAAGGCACCTTCCCATCGGAAGATAGGTATAAGGCACCCTTCTCTTTCATGGTTTAACTCCTTTTATAGTATTCATTGAAATCCTTTGAAAACAGATGATGCCAGGTCCAAGTGGGACCTCGATTTATTTATACAAAAAACAACTAAAATGATCAGATATACACACAAATCACACTTTTCACACAAGTTAGGAAATACATATAAAAATTCATAAAAAGTACAAATATGATATAATAATGTCACACAAAATGTTAGAAACATATGCAAAAATATGAGCAATTCTAGTGCTCATCATATCTCCATACCTAAGGATTGTCACGTCCTCATGGAACCTTATATTGGTAGTCCCCAATTGTGTCTATGAACTCCCAGTAAACTTTATTCCTCTACTTCCTCTTCTTGGTAGTGGCCTTGTCTCTTTCCTTATCCCTGGGCTTCCTCTTCTTGGTAGTCTGTGAGGCACTGGCCTCTTACTGTGACATATGCTGGCGTGGGCTACGCCTAACTATAATACGAGACCTAAAACTTGTGCTTGGTGGCTTTGTGACATACATTTTTTGTCTTACTTTCTCATTCATGTAGTATCCTATAAAACTAGTGGCCCCTTTATGGAATGCAAGCTTTGCCTCCTTCCAGAGCTGATGATATTAAGGTAAGGGATCTATGTCTAGGATATCTAATTTTTCATAGAAAGGGATTCAAGATTCTTCTACCACCTTGACCTTGTGTGACTGGGCAACTTTAGGAGGAAGCTTAACATCTTTAAGTGGTTTTATACTCCCTTCAGAAAGCAACTTCTTGTTGGCTGCTTTATCCTGGGCTATAGTTGTCTCTGGGCTAAATACCCCCATATCCTACAGGTATCTTTTCATTTTGGAGGGTTGATCTCCAACGAACCCATATATCTCCTAGAACTACTTCTTAGGAGTAGGATTAATGCTAATATTAGGCTCTTTGGTCACCTTTATGAAGGCCTTTCTTGCCTTCTTTTCCTCCTTAAACTCTTCTTGGATCTTGTCAAATTGCTCCTATTGCCTAGAAAAATCCTTTAGGGACCCAACCCACTCTTCATATGAATCAAGTGTTGGTTGGGTATTTGCTTTTGCAGTGCTATCCCTGGTTCTAGGCTTTTGTACTAATGCAATTATGGCCCTACTTCTAGACTTTTGTGCTTTTGTAGTTTTGGATCTAGTTCTACACTTTTGTTAGGGTGCCCTAGTCGCTTTCCTCTTAGATCTCAATTGCACCGAGTGCTCTAGGGTTGTTGTGTGAGAGGGAATTTTATCCTCAGGTGCAAATGGTGTTGTTTCCCTGATGCTAGAGGGTTCAGGTGCCTGATCCTTTAGTTTTGCCTCAATAGGCATCTCTTTAGCTTTTTTCTCAACTATTGGTGTTTTTTCAGTAGGTATTTCTAGCACTTCTGCTCAGCCACTGGTGTTTTGATAGGTAACTATCCTAATTATTTCTCCATAGACTATGTCAATTGCTAAGTTTGTGTTGTCTATGTCTTAACTTCCTACTTCATCTCTTCTATAGGTTGCTAGTTATGGGTTGATGGCTCAACCTCATTTTTTGAGACCTCAATTATAGGGGGATCTATTTGCAAAATGGGGTCCTCCTATTTTTCATAAGCTATTTTTGCAGAGGTGGATGAAAGTTCTCCTACCTCAACTTCCTCATTTATGGAATATGACTTGAATGGGCTAGAAGAAAAAACTTTCTCCACAAATTTTGGAAAATTGTGGGCACTTTCATTGTCTAGTCTATTTGAGTGGCAACATCTATCTTGGTCATATGCCTGGACTTCAGCTATAAATTTTCTAGCTTTAGCTACTACACAACTTACCATAGTTGGTGTATGGTGTTGCCTAATTCTAGTTGTTTTTCTACAGATGCTTTCCTAGACACTTTAAAAAGTATCTCTTCTACCTTAAATTTTCCTTCCTAGATGAAGGCCTACTATTTGTTCCTGTAGATTTCTCTGAGTCTCCTAGGAAGATGACTCACTACTAGCCAGATTTTGTAGCACCTGCATTATAGCTTCTTCTACGATAATCTCAACTTCTTCGCCATCATTGGATGGATTGTGGGAAACCGAGGCTACTAAATGCTTTATCCTACTCTTGGTTCTTGGTTAGTTAGTTGTTTGAATAGGGCTAGGGATGCTCTACTTGAACTCTTCATTGAATTTTTAAGAGGAAACCATAAGCTTTGACCTACTTTATCTTTGACTAGGTCATCTTAGAAGTCAGGTGGTTGTTCTACTACAGGTTTCTTTGTAGCTAATAGCTCCTAGAAGCCGAGCACTTGTTTTGCTATTAGATTTTCTACAGTTGGTTGTTGTTGGGAGTTAGAAACCTCAAACCTCTCCTCATATACCTCTGGAACTTCTTTGTGTGCCCCTAAAATTGACTATTTTAGGCACCTCGACCCTCTCCTCCTTTGCCTTTGGAACTTCTCTACATGTCTCTGTATACCGAATTAGGGGCTAAAATTAGCCCATAATGTGCTAGGGCAAAGGCCATTCCTGAATGGTATTGCCTAAATTTGTCTTGCAAAGCATGGGCTAGGTAAAATAGGACATTAATCTTTTCTCCATGTAGTAGGTGGATCAGGAATCTCATATGGTTGGCATTCAGGTGTGTATATTTGCTGATGATGCCTAGAAATGCCTCATTGTTACACTATGTTTTACTTATAAAAACTTCCATATTACCAAACATGACAAAGTTAATTGCCAAAGTGTTTTCATGATTTTATGTTAGGAACACTATATCCCTATTTTGACTATTTCCAAGCATTTTGTGACTATTTTTGACATGATTTTGTTGGTGAAAATAACATACAAAAATAAAGCAGATAAGCATATTCAAATATTTGTCTAACTCCAGCATGTTTGAAGTGTCATCACATTTCAATACCAAAGTTATCAAGTAATTTGACATGAAAATTATCTTTGCTATAAAACAGGGCAAAGACAAATTTTGTGCAACATACAAAAATCAGTCAACTATCACATTAAAGGAGCACCTTGAAGTTGTCAAAAAAAGCAAGAAAAATTGGATAGAATGTGTTCACAAAGACCAAATAAGACTTTTGAATTACTTGGGTGCATTCCAACTTGGTCTGAATGGATAGCAACAAGGCATAACAAAACAGGGCAATTGTGCAACATTTTTTACACTATTTTAGTTTAATTAATTAGCAAATAAAATATGTATTTAAAAATCCAAATGTTGTGTGCTATTTTTTATAACCTCAAAATAATATTTTAATGCTTTTTCCACATTCCAAATGATTTGAAATGCAATTTGGCATCAAGTTTTTATGACTGTGCAACAAAACTGTCAACTATAGAAAACAGTGCATACAAAATCCAACAAGTTATCACTTTATTAGAAGTATTGGAATTTGTCAACATTTGCATGCAAAAAGTGTTGGATATGACTTATAAGGGATAGGGAAGATTTCATATGTAGTTGAACTTGCTTTGCCAATCATTTTTATTGCAGTTGAGCATAAAGTCTATCTTTGCTCCTATTATTCTGAAGATGCTTCAGAATAAGGGGGAAAAGTGACCAGTTTTAGTCAAACAACAGTTTGAGCACTTAGAATAGTAGGAAAATGATATTTGAAGGTGGATATAGGTGTATAAATATATTTATAACCTCCTCCAATGCACTCCCACCACTAAAGACACATTCCAAGGACCAATAAAAGACGCTGCAACATATTTGATCTAAAATTAGACTTAGTTAGACTCAAAATTATTGGTAAATCATTATAAAATAACAAATAGGCTAATATAAGAATGATATACATTGTAATAGTTTATTATAAATAATACAACTCCATCATTTTTTGAGCTATTAGGAATTAGGTGGCAATAAATAGCATAATGCAACATTTTTATATAACAGTTCAACATGTTTTGATAGAAATAAAGTGCAATTATTTTGTTAATTTATATTCATGAGTGAGTGTGAGTGTTAATTAGTTAAAGAGCAAGTTTTCCACCTTATTCTATATCAGGAATCTTGGGCCTACTTTCAGGCCTAGAAGGAGGACTATTATGACATGTTTTTTTGTAATTTTGCTGTAGCAGAATTAACAGATTACTTGTCAAATTTCCTTTTCTTGTTTTAAAGTTAATGTGATGTTTTTATATGTTTAAATTGTGTTTGTATGCAAAATTTGTGTGTGTGTTAGTTGAAAAAATAGTTTAGACCTTTGTTTCCCATATTTTCATGTTTCAACAATTTTTATCAGTTTTTCAACAGTTTTCATTTTATTGTCAGTTATTGTAGCAGAAGTTTGATGATCTTCTGTGATAGGGTACTGACAGGTGTTCTTAGCATAAATGTTATTTCCAAGCATCATTTTAATTCTTCAAGTATAACTAGGTTTCAATTATACAATTGTAATTTAGGTCTTCCTTCTCAACAACATTTCAATTCTACAAAAGTAAAATAGACTTTCAATTCTTGCAATTTCAATTCTTGCATTTGTAGTTAACTTTCAATTTTTTCAACTTAGAATTAGTTTTTAATTCCTATAAGTTAATTCAATTTCCATTCTACATACTAGGATTAGTGTGACACCAAAAGTCTAAACCAACATTTTTTTCACCCAATCAATGCTTAAAATTTGAATGCTTGAATTGTACTCAGCCCTAACCTTCTATCGTAGACAACCTTGGACACCACCCCAGATTGATAAATCATAAGATTAAATGATTCTACTAATGACACATATAATTTTGGTACCATGTTTAGGGATCATGGTGTTGTTAGAGGGTAAAAGCAGCCCAATAATTATTAATTATGCTAAGTTGTGAACTTCAGAGTGAAATATGGAAAAATGACTGGTATAAGTAATAATTTTTGGTAAATTACATTTCAGTCCATGTTAGGATCCCATCCTAATATTATTTTGCAATTTCGATTATTATGTAATGACCCACTTCCAACGTGGGGGATCCCATATATAATGTTATTTTGTAATGTATGTGGTATGTTATGCTCCTATCCAAGTGGGTCCAATTGATGTAACTGTTATCAAGGTTGTAACCGACATTTGGTAGAAGATTCTAGCTCGAGTGGCATTTTGCATGTAAGCCAACTCTTGAGCCTAGGGTTAGGGTTTGCATGAAGTATTTCTTTAAAAAGCTATGAAGCCATGTATGAAGCATATTTTTGCAAGTTAATGAAATATTGAAGGAGGTTTCCCCCTCGAAGAGGCCTATGATTATGAGTTATTTATGAGATTGTTTCAATTTTGTAATTTTTTTCTGCATAGTATTACTTTGTTATTGCATGTATTTTAGTTATCTTTCAGTATTTTGTATGTGTGAGCTTTATTTCAATAGTAGGTTCCTAACAAGTGGTATCAAAGCACTTTCCAAGGTCGAGTTCTATTGTAACTATGACGATTCTTGCAATCCATTCTGCCTATTAGGTATATTTTTTCATGTGTTTTCATTTTTTTTTACTTTATTAAAGAAAAATCCTAAAAAATACAGTTATATTTTTTTTGACCAAAAAAAAAACAAAAATACAATTTTATTTTAGTAGTTGTGTAGGTTAGAAACCCTATGCTTGGGATTTTAAAATATCATGAAGGAGATATCATTATTGGATAATTTAGATAACCCATAAAGTATCTAGTGAAGTGAGGGGCAATCAAGTTCCAATACCCAGGCCTTAGACAACACTCACGCACAAAATCGATCTCCCACAAATCTTCAGGTGTATCGGGAGACCATTCTAGGGTTAAAATTTTATCTAGTAGGAAGATTTTCGGCCTTGTATCATCTATAGTCCATGGGACACAACATTCCAAATGATTACCCTCCCATACTATTAGAGAGACAAATAGTGTGCTCAAGGGTATGTGTGGAATCCTTCTTGTATAGTGGCCTAAAATATTGGTCTGAGCACTATTGTTCATCACTATGGTATAACATAGGGCCTATGGGTATTACATACTCCTTTACCTAGCATACCCTGGTTCTGTTAAACACTTCCACCTACAAAAATACACATATTTTTTTCTTCTAAACTTGCATTCACAATCCCAGAAAGTGAGCATATAGATAAGGACTTCCATATCATAAAAGAATGCACCTTACATGCACTAGCAGTTAGGACAGAGTTCACAAGTGTCTCTAATAGTCTTTAATATTCCAGTACCATTTAGGTCAGTAATAGTAATAGTCAGGTCAATGGCAGTAATAGTAACAGTATGATCAATGACAGTAATAGTCGAAATAGTAATAGTCAACTATAATAGTCAAAAAATACAGGTGGTTAGGATTAGAAACATAATTATCAGTGTCTATAACTGTAGTATAGGTGACAAGACAGTGATAGGGTGATCAATTGATGATTCAATATAGTTGATTCAGTTTTCCCACTTGTGACCTAGAGCCCCCCCCCCCAAAAAAAAGGGACATCTCTTCATACAGATCTCAGATTGACTCAAAAATTTAGCAGATAATGCTACACTCTATTCCAGACAAAATTATCCTTGGCAACCCCTGGTCAAATTTTGCACCAATTTTCAAAAAATAGCATTTTTTAATTTTTCTTTCTAAGGCCATAAATTTTCAACGGTCCATCAGATTGATTCAAATTTTTGGGAATAGAAGCTACTTGTTATTCTACACCAAAGACCCTCAAGGACTCACTGGTGAAATTTTAAGTCCAAGTGGAGGAAATTACCTTGACATCACCTTGCAAACAACAAGAGCTCACAAAAAGTCAAGAAATTCAGTATATCTCCTCATTGAGTGTTCAAATCAAACAACCACCAAAGTGGACCCTATCCTAAAATCAATGTTGCAATCCATTTCCCAAATTAAATTTTGGACCCTTAATAAAAATAGTAACTCCTGAAATCCCACATCTATTTTTAGTAACTAAGTAAAAATGTTTAAGGCTATCTCAAATGGCACGTGGAGATCAAAAAGAGGTAGAATAAATATTTCTTTAGCGTTGAATACCCTAGAAAGTGTTTTTACTGGCTTGAAAAAGACAACTGAACACTTGATGACAAAATTTAAAATTTTTAGAGTTGCCCAAGATACCTCTAGAATTAGCATAGAAGAACACCTAGCAGATGTTGAGTCTAAAATACAAGGCAGTCCAAGAAATTTTGAGTATCATCATTGAATGGGAACAGATGACTCTCACCTTCACTTTGATTGTGATACTCCCTTCAAGATGCCAAAACTAGACTTTTCTAAGGTCAATGGAAAGGATGTTGATGGATGGTTATGTCATGTTGCTCAATTCTTTAGATTCCATGATGTCCCCATTTATCACCGAGTTCAAATGGCTTCTTTCAATTTGGAATATGAAGCCTTACAATGGTACCAATGGTTGCAAAAAACTATCCCTGATCCTTCTTGGGCAGAATTTGAGTCCCAGTTACTCACTCGCTTTGGCTCTAGTGAGTATGATGATTTTACAAGACAGTTGACAAAGCTAAAACAAACTTCGATAGTTCGAGATTACCAAATACAATTTGAGAGATTGACCAACAAAACTATAGGAGTAAATGAAGGGTTCTTTATGAGTTGTTTTGTTAGTGGGTTGTGGAAATATCTCCAAGCCAAGGTTGCAATGTTTAGACCACAATCCATGATGCAGGCTATCCAGTTGGCTCGTTTGGTTGAGTCCAAATTTTTAGCTCTGAGGTGGTTATGTAAATTTCCATAGGCTAAACCCTCTTTTCCTCATATATTCCACAATCAACATGAACAAAAACCTATTACGCACATTGCTGCACCTAAATGTTTAACCACTACTAAAATGGATGCGTGACGTGCCCAAGGGTTGTGCTACAATTGTGATGAAATTTTTTCTTGTGGGCATAGGTGCACCCAAAAGAAATTGTTCCTCATCGATGTTGATGAGCCTGACACCAACGACCATAGTGATGATGACATCGAATTAACAGAGGAACCACCTAAACTAGAGGATGAAACCCAGATGAATCATAGGCTAAAATTTTTGTTCATGCTCTTGTCGGCATTACTATGCCCCAAACCATAAAATTTGGTTATTTCAAGGACCTACGACTTACCATCTTGATTTATTCTAGTAGTACACACAATTTTATTTATCCCTACATTACCAATCAGGAAAATTGTTATGTATACACATGTAATTACTTTGAGGTTATGGTAGAAAGTGGTGGGACTTTACCTTGCAAGGAAAAATGTCATAATGTTAAGGTCAATATTGGAGACTATGAGCTAAAAAAATATATGTTTGTACTTCAATTAGGGGGATGTGATATCGTGTTGGGATCTCAATGGTTGGGCACATTTGGAGTCATCTCTTGGCACTTTGGTGAGCTTTGGATGCAATTCTCATAGAATGGACAATCCTACACTCTCGATGGCTTAAAATTAGGGTCATCATAGATTATTAGTTCCAAATGAATGGAGAAGTTGTTAAAAAAATCATGGTGTTATAGATCATATTTTTGCAATCCAACCACATTCTTCAAAGGAGGATTCTGTTCCTGAAGATTTGCAACTTATTTTTACAACACAACTCTATTTTCGCTAAGACAATAAAATCACCACCTCATTGCTCTCATGACCATGCTATTCCCTTGTTACTTGGTAATACACCACACAAAATTAGATCATATAGGTATCCTCATGCTCTTAAGTTAAAAATTGATAAGTTAGTACAAGAATTGTTAAAATTTGATGTCACTCGATCAAGAAATAGTCCTTACTCTTCTCTAGTTTTACTGGTATGCAAGAAATATGGGTCATGGCAGTTGTGTATCGATTATTGAGAGATCAATAAAATCACCATCAAGGATAAGTTTCATATTCTGGTGGTGGATGAATTACTAGATGAAATTCATGGGACTATGTTTTTTCTAAACTTGACCTTCGCTCGGGGTACCATCAAATTTGGCTCAAATAGGAGGATATTCCCAAGACTGCATTTCGTACTCATGAAGGTTACTATGAGTTTTTGGTAATGCCATTTGACTTGACTAATGCCCCTTCCACCTTCCAAATCCTCATGAACAATATTTTTCATCCATTCCTTTGAAAGTTCATTCTAGTCTTCTTTGATGACATTCTGGTGTATAGTCGCTCATGGGAAGAGCATCTTATTCATGTGAATTAGACTCTTTAGATGTTGGTACAACATCAACTCGGTGCTAAGAATTCTAAGTGTTATTTTGGGTTGACATAAGTAAAATATTTGGGACATATTATCACTAAGGAGGGCATTAAAGTTGATCTAAAGAAGATCCAAGCTGTCCAGGAATGGCCAAAACCTCGCACTCTCAAAGGTCTTTGGGGATTTCTAGGGCTTACAGGTTATTATCATAATTTTTTTTGTAACTACAGTAAAATCATTGCTCCCATCACTTCCATGCTAAATAAGGACTCATTTACTTGGATAGGACTCGCTGAACAAGCTTTCCAATAATTGAAGCATGCCATGACCACTAAGCATGTCTTGGCCATGTCAAATTTCTCCAAACTATTTGTTATTGAAAGTGATGCTTTAGGTCGTGGTATTGGAATAGTGTCTATACAAGAAGGGAGACCCTTGGCCTTCACTAGTAAGTCTCTCTCTAGCCATAATTTGGGAAAGTCCACTTATGCCAAGGAGATGATGGTAATTCTACACGTCATAACCCATTGGCGATCGTATCTCATTGGGCATCATTTCTCCATTAAAACAAATCATTAGAGTCTTAAATATGTTTTGGAGTAATAGGTTGCCACCCATGAACAACAAAAATGGGTCTCTAAACTCATGGGCTATGATTATGATATCACCTATAATAAGAGTAAGGAGAGTGTTGTGGCTGATACTCTCTCTCGCCAATTTGAAGCTCTCAGTATGTTGTGTGCCATTTCATTACCAATCCCACAATGAACTGATTCTTTATGCTAGGAGGTACTTCAGGATTATGAATTGAAGAATTTGGTTGCTTTCCTATCCAATGAGCCTACTTCATGTCCAGGATACACTTGGGATGGCTAGGATTTGCTTTACCACCAACGCCTTGTTTTTCCCCACAAGTCCTCACTACAATAACTTCTAATGACAGAACTACATGCTAATCCATCTGCTGGCCATTCAAGATTTCTCAAAACATATGAACAACTTAAGCACACTTTATTTTGGAAGGGTATGAAAAAATATATTCATGATTTTGTGGCCATATATAGAGTTTTTGTGAAAACCAAGGCAAGCAAAATAAAAGGTTTTATTTAAAACCATGGATGGCAAATTTGAAATGAGTTTTTCTTAAAACCCAGTTTGGCCTTTCGTTTCATCAAAAAAGGTGCCCCGATGATGGAGATATTTAATTTTAAATATTTAGTTTAAATTTTAATTATTTAAAATTAAAATTAAAGTCATCGCCGATGTCATAAAAACCATGCACCATCAAAAGAAAATTAATAATTAAAGGTGCCGACGTATGTGAAATTAACAGAAGGTTGTATATATATATATATATGCAATGGCTTTTTGTTTTAAAATCTTGGGCATCAATCAAAGAACATAATAAATAGAAGCACCAAAAATCCTTTGATGTGATAGCGTGGTCCAACGGTGAGCTTGGGAAGTTTGGAGTTTTTGTTTGCAAAAGTGCATGTGTTCAATTCCCACCAGGTTTGATTTGCAAGGAGTGTGGAAGAAGGAGCATTTGGCCCACATTTTTGATGTGAGCAAGGGCAACAGAATATAGGGAGCATTTTTGCTCTTTGTCCTATGGGAGTGGATAGCTCATGTGGTCTTTGGCGCCGTGGTTGAGCTATTGTGTGGGCAGTGATGAGGGTTCGATTCCATATAAGAGGTAAGTAAAAATTTTATTAAAATATTTTTTATTATTTCCTAATGTTGGAGGAATAAGGTGATGCTAAGGGATAATGTTTGATTAATTTTTTATTTAATTGGAAGGCAAGTTTAAGAGTTGTAATGCACTTTTAGAAAAGGAGATATTTTTGTGTTTTCCTTTTATAGAAGTATATCATATTATATATCGTTGGAAAGCTTATTTTGAGGGCTATTTGATTAAATTGATTAGAAGGAGAAATATAGTGTATATAAAGAGATATTTCTATTTTCGTAAAGGGGTTCAAAGTGCAGGTTGTTTTGTTCTTTTCAAAGTTTGTTGAGTGTGGAAGATTTCCAAAGGGGTTTCTTCACTTCATAAAAGGTATGGGCACATTATCTTATTGATTGTTTATGGTGGTTGATTTCTAAAATATCATTGGAGAGAAAAGGATTGTTTGTGGTTTCCTCTTCGAAAGTGGTTGGTTGAATGCTTCAAGGTTTTTTGGTTTGAGAGTTGTGTTTAAACCTTATTTCATAAGCATAGTTGTGAAGCCCATTGATTGTGAAATGAAATTGAACTTGAGCTAGAGAAGAACATGAGTATCATTGTTATGTAAGAATTGTGATTGAGCATTGTTGGAAACATTTTGAGTTGGTTGATACATGCTTGGACTAGGATTTGTGAGAAAGGATTGATCCTTGAGGTGATTGGTTGAGTTGAGTTGATTAAGCCTAGTCAAGTGGATGCATGTGGTTGTTTAAGTTCCTAGAAACAAACTATTCAATATTCTAATTTGAGTTGAGATTGAGATTTGAGAATAGAACATATTGAGTCTCTAAAAATTCTCGAGTTGAGATTGGGATTTGAGCATAGAACATATAGAGTCTCTAACAATTCTCTTTATGCTTCTATGAGATTGATTTGATTTGAGATCATTGTGAATCATTGCTATCATTAATTATAGAGTGCATTGTCTTTCATTGTTGAGTTCATATTTAAGCCTTGCCTTCATAGATTTGTGGATGATATTTGAGTGCTACTTGAGCATAATTGATTGAGCCTTTGATAAGGCCTTTGGGATAGATTAATGGACAGTTTTGGACAAGTTCTTAGTGAATGGTTTTGGAAAAGTTCTTAGTAACCTTGTTGAGCAGATTTTGAACAAGTTCTTGGTGAGCTTGTTGAGCAGATTTTTGTAAGTTCTTGGTGAGCTTGTTGAAGCAGATCAGTGTGTTTCCTAGATGAGTAGATCAGTGGATTGCCTACCTGAGTAGATCAATGTGTTGCCTAGCTGAGAAGATAAGTGGATTGCCTACTTGAGCAGATCAATGTATTGCTTATATTTGAGCAGATCAAAGTAATCATTGTATTGGATAAGGATATTTATTATTGTGTGAAATATTATAAGGAGATTATCTTGTGGAGTACCCCAAATTGGGGGAACCACATTAAATCTTGTGTATCAATTGTGTGTGGTGACTTGTGCTCTTGCTTACTATTGCTATCTGAGTTATTAATGCACACTACTATATTTAGTTATTGTAATTAAGGACATTAATTGATATTGGTTTGGAAAGAAAGTAAAAAGTGAGTGCTATACTATTCACCATCCCTCCTAGTATAAGCTTGTGTTCTTCAATTGGTATTAGAGAGGTTTCTTCAAAAATACTATTAGCTTGAGGGAAGATTATATTGGGTTACAAGATGGACAAATGGTATATTAATAGTGGGTGCTCTAGTCATATGACAGGGTATAGGGATAAGTTCATTTATTTAAAAAGGAGCAACAACAAATTTGTGAGATTTGGTGACAATGCTTCAGCCAAAATCAAAGGGAGAGAAAATTTAAGTTTGGATGATGGAAAGAATACTACTCAAGGTGTACTCCATTTTGACGGTCTAAAACACAACCTACTTAGTGTAAGTCAACTTTGTGATCAAGGGTACACAGTTACCTTTTCCTCTATAGGATGCAAAATTAGGGAAAAAAAAATAGGGAAGCTTGTTGCAAATGCAAAAAGAACCAATAACAATCTCTACATGCTCAGTGAAATAAAAAGGAAAAAATGTCTTCTATATCAAGAAGAAGAAATTTGGTTATGGAATAAAAGGTTGTGTCACTTGAACTTTGATAACATAGTAAGGATAAACAAAAAATAAATTATCAGAGATATACCAAAGATAAAAAGACCTTCAAATACAATTTATGCACAATGTCAATATGGAAAGCATACAAGATCAAGTTTCAAGGAAAAAGAATATTCCTCTTCAAAAGTACTAGAATTGATTCATAATGATTTATGTGGTCTTATGAGAACCAAAATTCTACAAGGTGAAAGCTACTTCATGTTGTTCATAGATGATTATTCTAGAATGACTTGGGTTGTTTTTCTAAAAGAGAAATTAGAGGTATTTGAGCATTTCAAAGTGTTCAAAGAAATGGTAGAAAATGAAATAGGAAAAAAGATCAAGTGTTTGCCATCAAATAAAGGAGGGGAATTCATCTTTATAGAATTCATTGAGTTTTATGTAGAACATAGAATAAGAAAATAATAATCAACATCCAGGACTCCTCAGCAAAATGTAGTAGTAGAAAGAAAGAATAGAACTCTTGAGAATATGGCCAAAGAAATTCTAAATGAATCAAGAATATCATATGGGTTTTGGAAGGAAGCAATTAGTACAAAAATTCATGTTATGAACAGAGTAGAGCTCAAGTTAGAAAAAAAAAACATAAGACTCCATATGAGTTTTGGAAAGGAAGACCTCCCACGGTAAAATACAAAATTTTTAGAAGTGTTATATCAAAATAGAAAATAAGGACTTGGGCAAGTTTGATCCTAGATGTGATGAAGGTATTTTTCTTGGATACTCTACAAAGAGCAATGCCTACAGATGCTACAATAAAAGACACATACCATGGTGGAAAGTATAAATGTCAAGGCTGATGAAAGAACAAGAATAAATGAGCCATCTCAGGAAGATATTTTTGAAGAAGAAGAAAGTTGTCAAGAAGAAATGGGTGAAGATTCAGATGAAGAATATTTGAAGAATATACCCTCCAAAACTACATCAAGATACGTTCAAAAAAATCATCTAGAGGACTTGATCAGTGGCAGCCCTGATGTAATATGGACAAGAAGAGGAACCATAGGCTTGATAGAATAAGAAAATGTTTCACTACTATCTAAGGTAGAACCAAATAATTTTAGAGAGGCAAAAAATGATGAATGTTGGATTAAAGCAATGAAGGAAGAATTAGATTAGATTGAAAAAAGTAAGACTTAGGAATTAGTTCCAAGGCCAAAAGGAAAAAATGTAATTGGTACTAAATGGGTCTACATGAATAAACTAAATGAATATGATCAAGTCATCAGAAACAAGGCAAGATTGGTGTGTAAAGGATATGCAAAAGTAGAAGGAATTGATTTTGATGAGACCTTTACACCAGTTGCAATATTGGAGGCTATACGGATGTTTTTGGCACTTTCAAGCTACAAGAATTTCAAAGTATATCTTATGGATGTCAAATTAGCTTTTCTGAATGGTCATTTAGAAGAAGAAGTTTACATTGAACAACCAAATGGGTTTAATCAAGCAGATAAGCTAGATTATGTGTGTAGATTGAAAAATGATCTTTATGGCTTAAAGCAAGCTCCTAGAGCATGGTATTAAGACTGGATAAATATCTTTGAGAGCAAGGTTTCAGAAAGGGAACATTTTATAGCAATCTATATATCAAAAATAAGGGAAATGAATTGATGTGGAAGTTTATGTGGATGATATTATTTTTGGGGGTAGCAATGATAGAATGTGTCAATAATTTTCAAAAAAAATGACTAAAGAGTTTGAAATGTCTATGCTTGATGAATTAACCTTTTTCCTCGGATTATAGATTTCACAATTAGAAAAAGGGATATTTCTTTCACAAAAAAAGTATATAAAGGAGATGTTGAAGAAATTCAAAATGGAAGATAGTAAGCCAATTAGTACTCCAATGGTTATAGGATGTAAATTAAACAAATATGATGAATCTCCTGATGCAAATCAAACTCTATATAGATCTATGATTGGTAGCTTGTTATATGTTATAGCCATAAGACCAAATACAATATGAGCAGTTGGTTTAGTGGGAAGATTTCAAGCAGCTCCAAAAGAATCACATGTGATAGCAATGAAAAGAATAGTCAAATATCTCAAAGGAACAATGGAGTATGGTCTATGGTATCCTAGAAGCAACAATTTTACTCTCATAGCATACACAGATTCAAATTGGGAAGGAAATATTGATGATAGAAAAAGCACAAGTGGAGGAGCATTCTTTCTTGGTGATTGCCTAGTTTCTTGGCTAAGTAAGAAACAATCATCAATGTCACTTTCCACAACAGAGGCAGAATATATTGCAGCGGTAACATGTTCACAAGTATTATGGATGAAACAAAATCTTAAATATTTCAGCATAGAACATGAGCATCCCATTCCTATTATGTGTGATAATACTAGTGCTATAAGTATCTCAAAGAATCTAGTAATGCATGCCAGAACAAAGCACATTCCAATCAAGTATCACTTTTTAAGAGAATAGGTTATAGAGCAACAAGTAAGATTGGAATATGTTCCTAAAAAATATTATATTGTAGACATATTTACAAAACCATTACCAAGAGAAACATTTGAGCATTTGAGGGAACATCTGGGAGTAAAAATACTCCCACCCCAAAGTTGATCACCTCAAGAGAGAAGGTGGTGAGGGGGCCAAGCTTAAAGAGTCATATCTTTTAGCCCCATAGGTGTCCCTTTTGCCATTGATGTCAAAGGGGGAGAGATTTGAGTAAGGATGAGAGCTTTGAGTTAGGGGGAGTAGCCTCAAAAGAGAGCATTGAGTTAGGGGGAGCAACCTCCGAAGAGAGTTTTGAGTCAGGGGGAGCAACTTTGATTCTCAGAGATGGTTTTTGTAGTTACTATGGTGATTTGCATTAGAGGTGATGCCATCAATGACAAAGGGGAAGATTGTTGGAAATTTGAGGTATTTTATGTTTTCATTGATGTCACATGGATCATTGATGTCACATGGATCACATTTGGTTTTGGTGGGAAAAGTATTTCATAAATAAGCATTTATGATCTTTCAGAGAGCATGGATATATACATGTTTTTTGTGAAAACCAAGGCAAGCATAATAAATTTTTTTATTTAAAACTATGGATGGCATATTTGAAATGAGTTTTTATTAAAACCTAGGTTGGCCTTTTGTTTTGTCAAAAAAGGTGCCCCGGTGATGGAGATATTTAATTTTAAATATTTATTTTAAATTTAAATTATTTAAAATTTAAATTATTTAAAATTTAAATTTAAATTTTAAAATTAAAATTAAAGTCATCGCCGATGTCATAAATACCATGCACCATCAAAAGGTAATTAAAAATTAAGTGTGCCGACATATGTGAAATAATGGAAGGTTGTATATATATATGCAAAGGCTTTTCATTTTAAAAGCCTAGGCATCGATCGAAGAGCATAAAAAATAGAAGCGCAAAAAATCCTTCGATGTGACAGCATGGTCCAATGGTGAGCTTGGGAAGTGTGGAGTTTTTGTTAGTGAAAGTGCATGCGTTTGATTCCCACCGGGTTTGATTTGCGAGAACTGTGGAAGGAGTATTTGGCCCATGTTTTTGATGTGAGCAAGGACAGTAGAATATAGGGATCATTTTCACTCTTTGTCCTATGTGAGTGGATAGCTCGTGTGGTCTTTGGCACCGCGGTTGAGGTGTTGTGTGGGCAGTGACGAGGGCTCGATTCCCTCTAAGAGGTAAGTAAACATTTTATTAAAATATTTTTATTATTGCCTAATGTTGGAGGAATAAGGTGATGCTAAGGGATAATGTTTGATTAAATTTTTATTTACTTGGAAGGCAAGTTTAAGAGTTGTAATGCACTTTTAGAAAAGGAGATATTTATGGTGTTTTCCTTTTATAGAAGTATATCATATTATATATCATTGGAAATCTTATTTCGAGGGCTATTTGATTAACCTGACAAGAAGGATAAATATGGTGTATATAAAGAGATATTTATGTTTTTGTAAAGGGGTTCAAAGTGAAGGTTGTTTTGTTCTTTTCAAAGTGTGTTGAGTGTGGCAGATTTTCAAAGGGGTTTCTTCACTTCATAAAAGGTTTGGGCACATTATCCTATTGATTGTTTATGGTGGTTGATTTATAAAATATCATTGGAGAAAAAAGGATTGTTTGTGGTTTCCTCTTCGAAAGTGGTTGGTTGAATGCTTCAAGGTTTTCTATTTTGAGAGTTGTGTTTAAACCTTATTTCATAAGCATAGTTGTGAAGCCCATTGATTGTGAAATGAACTTGAACTTGAGCTAGAGAAGAACATGAGTATCATTGTTATGTGAGACTTGTGATTGAGCATTTTTGGAAACATTTTGAGTTTGTTGATACATGCTTGGACTAGGGTTTGTGAGAAAGAATTGATCCTTGAGGTGATTGGTTGAGTTGAGTTGATTAAGCCTAGTCAAGTGGATGCATGTGGTTGTTCAAGTTCCTAGAAATAAACTATTCAATATTCTGATTTGAGTTGAGATTGGGATTTGAGAATAGAACATATTGAGTCTCTAACAATTCTCTTTATGCTTCTATTGAGTTGAGATTGGTATTTGAGTATAGAACATATAGAGTCTCTAACAATTCTCTTTATGCTTCTATGATATTGATTTGAGTTGAGATCATTGTGAATCATTGCTATCATCAGTTATAGAGTGCATTGTCTTTCATTATTGAGTTCATATTTAAGCCTTGCATTCATAGATTTGTGGATGATATTTAAGTGCTACTTGAGCATGATTGATTGAGCCTTTGAGAAGGCCTTTGGGACATATTTATGGATAGTTTTGGACAAGTTCTTAGTGAGCTTGTTGAGCAATTTTTGACAAGTTATTAGTGAGCTTGTTGAGCAGATTTTGGAAAAGTTCTTGGTGTACTTGTTGAGAAGATTTGTACAAGTTATTGGTGAGATTATTGAAGCAAATTAGTGTGTTGCCTAGCTGAGCAGATCAATGGATTTCCTACCTGAGCAGATCAGTGTGTTTCCTAGCTGAGTAGATAAGTGGATTGCCTACCTGAGCAGAACAGTGTGTTGCCTAGCTAAGCATATTAGTGGATTGCCTACCTAAGCAGATTAGTGTGTTTCCTAGCTGAGTAGATTAGTGGATTACCTACCTAAGAAGATCAATGTATTTATTATATTTGAGTAGATCAAAGTAATCATTGTATTAGATAAGGATCCTTATTTCTGTGTGAAATATTATAAGGAGATTATCTTGTGGAGTACCCCACATTGGGGGAACCACATTAAATATTGTGTCTTAATTGTGTGTGGTGACTTGTGCTCTTGCTTACTATTGTTATCTGAGTTATTAATGCACACTACTATATTTGGTTATTGCAATTAAGGACATTAATTGATATTGGTTTGGAAAGAAAGTAAAAAGTGGATGCTATATTGTTCACCTCCCCTCTCAGTATAAGCTTGTGTTATTCAATTTGATATTTTCATCATGTGGTATGATGACGTGGCTTCAACCACTTCCAAATGCCACCAAATTATTCATGTTACATACAAGCACTTAAAAAAAAGGTAGGCACATTTTCATTGAGAAATAGGTACCTTAATAAAAATGTAGATAAGCACCTTACTTTAGGTACATGGGAGTTAGACACCTACCTAACGAGAGTTAGGAACCTTCCTCCAGATACAAGGGATTTAGGTGCCTTCATAAAGATACATAGGAGTTAGGTACCTTCCTATAAAAATTTAGATGACGAGCCTTAACGTACGTATCAGATATAGGTATCAACTTGCTTGATTATAGGTTCCTATCTCAAGTGGATGGGAGACAAGTGCCAATTTTTCACTTTGAAAAAATCTTGATCCAAGTACCTTTATGGGAATTAGATGTCCTTCTTCATAAATGAGAATTTTAAATGGGAGTTAGATTCCCTTGAAGCACTTAGGATTTAGGTGTCTCCCTACAACTGAAAAGTCAGCATCTGTTAGCGCGTTCTACAATCAATGCTTCCTAGTTGATCGGGCCTTTTAGTGCTTCCTCCTTAACGAGATCCATCAAGAACTACTTGTTAGAACACACAGATGGGTATTTCTATTCTTGTAAAAATTTCACACCTGTGTACGTACTTAGATTGTGACTCCCCTCTAAATGAGAATAATCAAGCTTCTACTCCTAAAAAATTAGAAATCATGCAGATTCATGGATCATGTGCTTGTTACCCCTAGGTCTCCTAGGTTTCCTATAACATGCATTAAGGGCATCATACCTACAAAATCTAAAAAAAAAAACTAAAAATTAGTAAGACGCAGGTCAATGGAATCTATGCCTAATAGGCCTAGGTTTACTAGGTTGCCTACAGATTGCACTCAGAGCACTATACCTGCAAAACAAAAATACAAGCAAAGAAAGAAAAATAAAAGAATTAATTTTCTTATTTTTGGGTGGACATTCCTGTCCACTAAATATTGAAATTTTTAAAATTTTTGATCAGATGGGGTCTCCCCCATGTCTATCTTGAACTCCAAAATATTTTCAAATATATGGTAATGTCATAGCCTATGACTGTTAACTATCAGTATGGTGTTGCTACCATCAATATTTCAGATGTGCACAACACCATTATTGATCATTTCAATCACTTCATAGGTCCCTATCCATAATTACATCAACTTGCCTTCTCGCTCCTAAAATTGAGAATCATACAACAACATCCACTCTCCTACTTTGAATTACTCCAATCTAATGTGGTGGTCATGCCATTGTACCCTTTGTCTCTGGATGATCTCTATTCTCTGCAAGGCATATAATTGGTGTTCATCCAACTGATTTAGTTGTTGAATTCACTCTTATTAATCATCATCCAAGCTTAGGTTCAATTTTTTTGTAGTCCTGATGGTTCTAATTTTGAACTCAATGGGCATCATTGCATTCTTCCCATACACCAATTGGAAAGGTATGAAACTAGTAGTTATTCCATGTAGTCCTATAGGCCCATACTACCTCTTGTAACCTCATAACACAATATTTGATGTGTTGCTATACAAGTTTTGTTAGGACATTCTCCATCTCTCAGTTGGTAACCTCAACCTATCCATTTGCTTGAGAGTGATAAGGGGTAGTCTTGTTATGCATAATTCTATACTGTTGCATGATTTGCTAAATCAACCTTGAGGTGAAATGAGGATATTTATCACTGATGATCTCTCTAGGTACTCCAAACATTGTGAAGATGTGTGAAAATAGGAAGTCTACTATATATTTATCCTTGGAATCCCTCAATGCATGTACTTCAACCCACTTAGTTACATAATCAATACAAACCAAAATATACATTTTTCCTACTGACTATAGGTTGATTGGCCCTATGAAATCCATCCCCCATTTATCGAATGGTTTGATGTGAATATGTGGTTGGAGGAGCATATCATCTTTAAAAGTTGGTCTACCCATCCTTTGGCACTGATCACACTGATTTGCATATTTAGTTGCATCCTTGAATAGTGAGGGCTAGTAATATCCTGTATGCAATATCTTA
This sequence comes from Wollemia nobilis, assembly GCA_028583015.1. Classification (NCBI taxonomy): domain Eukaryota; kingdom Viridiplantae; phylum Streptophyta; class Pinopsida; order Araucariales; family Araucariaceae; genus Wollemia; species Wollemia nobilis. The sequence goes on from JAQPPZ010002492.1 coordinate 901,754, forward strand.
AACACAATTCTTTTTCCTACAAAGTGGCCACCACAAGGTTCATCATGATAGGATTTAAGGATTTTTGAAAACTCATGCTCAACAACACAGCTTCTCATGATTTGATGAGGCCCTATTTTGAAAAAACAACCTGTGTGACCCCGAGAAGCATCCACCACAACTAACCCAACTTGAATTATTATTATATCAAATTGAAAGGAATAAGCATGCAAATGACATGTAAATAAGAAAAAAAATAAATATAAATTTTATTGATATTTCCAATCCATGGTTACATATTCATCCCTCTAAGGGATACTTGCTATGATACAATCTATTACAATTGGGGTGACTGTGAAAGTATTCCCCATAAGGTAACGATGCACCTTCATAGGCCTCTCAATCTCGCACACAAAAATGTCCAAGAGATTACAGATGCCTCCTTCTCATGATATCATCCTAGAGGGATCTCATGCTTTGGATGCTTGGAAATGATCCTGTGAACTTGTATCTATGGGCATAAAAACAACAAAGCACAATTAGTAGTCTGGGTTGCCTCCCCAAATGAGGTTGTTAGTATCAAATATGATAAGCAAGATAAATAATTATACTATGATTAAATGTAATAAAAATAATGAAATATGTGGGCATATCATATAGAACAATAATGTAAATGTATATAGTGAATCAGATTTATGCTAGAAGTAAATTTGAAATAGAAAGCAATCAGAGCTAGTGCTAGAACAAAGAGAACTAATGTTTAACCCTATGTTATGCTTGTGATCCACTGTCCAAGATAGCGACCATGAAATAAACCTTTATTCTTGTACTCCAAGGACTATGTTACTAGGTTCTCTACTCCAATTGATGTTCAAGGGTCGTTGGTTATGCCTTAATGTACTAGTTTGTAGTGAATAATAATAGATCTAAAATAACGAGTGTGTAGTCTCTCCTTAGTCGGATAACACTTCATTTCTCATTAAGGATGCGTAGACTTGCTCTCCAAACTGATAGGGATTAGCTGAATAAAATTTGAAAATCATATATTTTTTTCCCTCTCTCAGATCTAGACCTTGGCTTCCTGGAGAATCCAAATCTCATGTGACTGACCGTATTGGGTGGAAAGCATCAGTCACAAAATAGCATTAAAGGGGAAATTGGGAGGAACATAGGGATTTCCTCACCAAAATCCACTCAAAATAAATGAAAAGGTGTAGTCAAACTACATGATATAGGCCTATATTCATGGCTAGACTGTACATGGTGCTAGCTGCTATTAGTTCCAGCAGCTAGGTGTGACCGCTATAGTCTTCAATGGCCAGGTGTTGCAGCCACTCTTATTGAGAGTGGCTAAGCTTAGATGGGCTAGAACTACCTTGTTTGAGTGGTTAGGATCACTGCTTACTCTTGGAGAGATCCAAGAGGATTCATATAGTCTAAAAATGTGTCCATATGGGTAGTCTCCTAAACATGACATGTTTTAGATGTCTACACAATCATCAATCCATGAGAAGGTTGCACTCTTTTCTATTAGTGTACACTTTTCATGGGGTGAGAGTGTAGGGGATACTCTACCAATGGCTAAGTAATTAGTGATATCTGCATACCATGGTGTTTGTTCACTTATAGAGAAAAGATGTTTGTATAGGAATTGGTATTTCATAGTTGAATGGTTTGGAGGTGTTAACATTGACAAAAAGTCTACAACTACATTATCCTTACTTGGTTTTTCAATTATGGTAACATCAAATTCTTGTACGAGTAGAATCCACTTGATTATTCTGCTATTAATTGTAGATTTGTTTATCAAAGATATCTAATGGCTACATGGTCCTTGTGCACAAAGACCTTGTATCCTATAATGTAGTGGTGGAATTCATTGATGGTATGGAAAACTACAAGGAATTCATTCTTAGTGATAGTGTAGTTGAACTCAGACCTAGTGAGATGCTTGCTAACATAATAGATGGTGTAAAACTCCTCGTCATCCTTCTATCCTAGAACTTCCCCTATAGTATTGTTAGATGTATAGGAATATATATGGAAGGGGATGGCCCAGTTTGGGCTTCACAACACTAGAGTAGTGATCATATTCTTCTTCAGAATATGGAAGGCTTTTTCACACTTCTCTGTCCAGACAAACTCAATATTTTTATATAGCAGATTGTGCAACAGTTTGGAAATTTTGCTAAAATATGCTATGAATCTTCTATAATACCCAACGGAGCCAAGAAAGCTTCTAACATCTCTATGTGTTGTAGGATTGGGTAGATCTTTAATAAATTCAATATTTTTCTTATCTAATTTTATCCTATTTGTAGAGAGGTGGTACTCCAAAATTATCCCTTCTTGCATCATCATAAAGCACTTCTCATTGCTCAGGGATAGTTTGGTCTATTCATACCATTGGTCATAGCTTTCTCAAAGGTTTCACCATAAACAATGAAATAATCCATTTATATCTCTACTGCTTCTCCCATTGTATAAAAAAAAATGCTGAGCACTGCCCTCTAAAAAGTAGCTAGTGCGTTGCATAGGTCGAAGGGTAGAACTCTATAAGCAAACATACCCCAAGGACAAGTGAATTTAATTTCATCATGATCTTCTTATTGAATCTAGATCTGGTTATACCCACTTAATCCATCCAGAAAGGATAAGTACTCCCTTCCTACCAGTGTATGAAGAACTTGGTCAACAAAAGATAGTGGGAAGTGGTTCTTTTTAGTTGATTTATTTAGCAATCTATAGTCAACACAGATCCACCACTTCTCATTATTTTTTGGCACCACAACTAGATGTGACACCCACTCACTATTAGATATGGAGTAAATAAATCCAATTGATAGGAGCTTCTACAATTCTGCCTTGACTATCTCCTTCATGGCAGGGTTAATTCTTTTTTGTAGCTACCCGATCAGACTTTCCTATTATTCCAAGTACATGTGATGGGTACAAGTCTCTAGAGTGATCTCTCTCATATCTACATAGTTCTAGGTGAAGTTATATTGATTCTTGATCAATATCTCATTTAATGCTATCCACTGAGTTGGTGTCAGCTCACTATCGATGTTCAATATTTTTCTAGGCTCAATTTAAATTTATTTGACATGGCGATCTTAGTTGCCTACCAGTGGTGACTTTGGAGTGATGTGGGAGGATTCTCCATGAAGGAAATTTGTGATAATTCTATCCTTGTAAACCTTATTTTCTAACTCCATCAATGCCATTATATGTTACACCATTGATAATGCGACATCATCCTTATTTTCCCAAATAGGTTCTCCTAATGCATCAGCGAACTATGTAGATGGAGATATGGTCATATTTTTAATGTTCCAACCATATGAAATAGTCATCTATCCATTTTTATAGCTTATATATGCATATGTTGTTTCCATCCAAGGCCTTCCTAGGATGAGTGGATAGCCCCCCAGTCTAGACTTGGACTACAGTACTAGAAAGTTTGTTGGGTATTCCCATGCATCCACCATCATAATGATATCCAACATTCCTTCTAGTAATACAGTTGATCTATCAACTAGTTGCAAAATAGTCTTAGTAGGCTTCAAGCCTATGAGTCTAAGCTTCTACATGGTCTCCTTTAGCATAAAATTCCTAGATACACAAAGGTGTTGGCCAATGAGTGGCCACCAATCTTCATAGTTTGGACCGAGTTGCCTAGGTCTGCATATTTGGGGTGGCAGGTATTTTTGAGCATTAGACTAGCCAGTTTCCCTACCATATTTACTATCTGGGATGGCTTATGGCCTGGAATTCTTAGATATAGTTCCTTGATAGCCTTAGTATATATCAGGATGTCTCTTATGTCTTGGAATAAAGGGATTATCACTATCAAATTATTTAGACTTGAGAGGATATCGAACAATGGCTGTATTGGATTTCTCTATTCTTGCAACCTTTTAGGAAAAGGAGGAGCTTCTTCTTAAGTCTTCTCAGTAGCTAGTTCTTCATCAACCTCTTCTACAAAAGGTGATTTTCCTACTGTAATATTTACATCCTCCTCCTCTTCTATTAAAGGAGGAGCCTCTACTCCTAATTTTCTATGTGATCGCAATTGTATAGGATTGCAATTCCTAATATTGTACATGGGAAACACCTCACTTTCCATTTGATATGATTGTTGGTTTGTATTATTTTTGGGATTGATTGTGGGCTATGATGAGAGTTGTGCAAGCCTCACTATAGGGGGAGCTAGAGTGGATCCTGAACTGCATTTGGTGGAGCTATATTCCATACACTATAGTTTCTCCATTGCTACCTTGGTTGGTAATATGGAATCCATGGGTACTTATTGGAGAATGAGGCTCCTTGGGGGGTGTTCATCTAAGGTATTTATCTCCACCATACTATATTGGGTGGTTGGACCTACCCTTATGGCATATAATTTCTCCCTCAGTAGGGCGACATTCCTATTGGCATATTCGCCATAGGAGTCTACTACCAGTTTCTTTGGTTCCCCATGAAGTATGCTTCTGAATATTTGACATCCTCTTGGATAGTTGGAAGCTATGGGCATAGTATGGTCTTGTGATTATTTTAATAAATAGCGCATACCCTGATCTTGTATTTAGGACACACATTCCTTACATGTTTTTCTTTATATTTTAGATAGTAGTAGGCTTGTGCTACCTCATTCTCTTGCTTCTTCTTTGTTAGTAGGAGAGTATCCTTTTGTAGTGCTATGGAAGACAATATTTCACTCTTCAAGTCCTCCAACATATTTCCTATATATATATTTACGACTGATGCCATTGACTTAGTGATCTTGGAGGTTGGTTTATTTTTTTTAGAATAATTATGACATAATTATCATATATTTGGCATTTGGTGCTAGTAAATGTCTCCTCCAAAAATCATATTCAATGCTTCAAGAGATTCACTATTGAGTCCCCTTAAGAAGATTCTTTTGAGGGACTTATCACTTAGCTTTGCATGGGGAGATATCTACAAATTGAAACTGAATCTATCCCAATACTCCTCCAATGATTCATCTTCCTTCTGCATCATGTTCAAGACCTCCTCTTTGGAATCCCATGCTCTACCAAAATCTTGGTATTGCTCTAGGAAGAGATTTTTCATCTCCTCCCAGGTATTGATCTGCTTGTTTCCCAAGCTGATGAACCAGTGTAGGACCAAATCATCCAACATGGAGGGAAACAACTTCAAATTTTGGGCATCCATATTATAATCCACAAAATTGCACAAGATATCAAAATTGAATATAAATAGGTCGAGGTCTTCTATTGGGAATCCTTTGAAGGTAGGAATATGGGAAGGGGATATATTTTTCATTTTTTTTTATCTCCATTAGCCTCTTTTACTAGGAAGCTAAAGCTAGTGGATGTCTCTTATACTTTAGCCATTTTTTCAAGAAATATGGTCTCTATAAACATTGTCCTTGAAGTAGTTTCTAAGACATTTATTTTTCTCAATAAATAGTGTACAGTGATGGTTTTGTTCTCAATAACTTTCCACTATTTTTCATATAGTAGATCCTCTTCAGATGGGGTTATTCCAAACAAAGGATTTTGTATTATATATTCTTCGCTCAAGTTTGGATGATTGGGTATGGAAGAGCTTTGTGCAAAAATTGGGTGTTCAGTCCAATGCACTACTAGAAGTGATTATGGGTACAATATTTTAGGTACAAAATCTACATATGGTTTAGAATTTTCTTGTGAGTATTTTCCTTTCAGAAAATAATTGTTTGGTCCTCTCTTTCTTGATGGACTCATGCAAAATCAAATGGAAAAAGTTCTACATATTGGATCAGAATTTTTGCAAAATTGGGTATTGTAATTATATCTACTATTGGCACATCCTCAACAACGGTGCCAAAATATTGGGACAAAAATATTGGTTAAATTCTACATTGATGTCACAACCCTTTCACTTAATTGTCAACCTAGGGATGCTCATAAACTTATGATGTACAAAGTGGAGATTGACTACAATACCTCTGAGATGAGTCCACTAAAATTTATAGTTTGGGGGGTGTTGTTGTATAGCATTAATTCAATCCAAACCACTTAATTTTAAAAATAAATTACAAGAAATAAAATCACACCACACTTGCAAAAATTAAAGAAAGTAGTAAATAAATAAAATTACCTAATACACTCAAATGCAGGAAAATAAAATTAATAAAATAAAAATGAAATTACAAGAAATTAAAGGAGAGGGAAGGAATACTGGCCAAGAGTGAGCCCAATATCTAGTAGGTTCTGCTTGGTTAACTATGTATGTTGAAATTAAATACAAGAAATTGATCCTCAGAAGCCTAACCTGTTGAGCAAGGTGCAACGACAGTATTGTCATTGTTGTCAACACACTCAGATGGATAGGTTGATGTAGTGGATAGTTTTTCAAATTATGTACAGTGATGTTCAATGTTTATGAGGATTTTTTTTATGTTCGGGTGAAGTTGTTATAGGTTCATGCAAATTTGCAAAATTTGAAAAAATCATCAAGAAGTCAAAAAATTACAAAAGTTATCACGGGTGCAGTTGGATAGGATCGATCAGTTTGGAACATGCCAACATGTCAAGAAATAGTCCAGAATAGTGTTGGAGGTGTCAGCATAGTGTTTGTATTTATCGGTGACGTTTTCGATATCTTGGCGAATGATTTGGCAAGTGGTCGTATAGGCCAAAAAAGGGCAATTTTTTTAGAAGCACTGTGAGCAAACCGAGAAGAATTTGATAGCAAAATTTTAGTTGGAGGTGGTTGTTATCTTCAAGAACATTTGTTCCAAATTTCCACAAAAAATAAGAAACGAGGGGAATGTTACAAGCGTTGCAATACTGTCACAAAAATGCTATTTTTGGAAAAAGTGTGTCAGCAGTAGTTTTTGTGGAGGTGGTATAGGTTAACCATAAGGATTTATGTAGTGAGATTCAAACTGGATGTATTCAGTAATGCAGAGATTCTACGTTTCAAATTTTAGATAAAACAGAGTTACGAGGTGAGATTTATGATTGTTGCAAAAATGGTACAGGTCACTTTCATGTCAATTTGTTCCACTTGTGTAAAATCCTTAAGTTGGTCATTTTGACCTTGCAGAGTTGCTAGAGTTTTGGTTTCAGTGTTGTCACACCTTCAAGGCATAAAATAGAGCATTTTTTATTTTTTTTTGAGGTGTCACGTGGCTCCAAAGTATGAGAACGAGTAAGGTGTCAATTCTTTGCATGTGACATGTTTGATGAAATGCCTTCTCAAAATAAAAAATAAGGAAGTTATATTGTTTTAATAAGCTTCATTAAATAATTTTTTTTTAAAATTGAAAAGGGAAAAATAATGCAAGTGTGTGTTATTTAAGTGTTTAATATTTAAGTTAGAAAAATCTACACTGATTCAGTGTCATTGTGAGACTAAAAATTGGTATCAGAGCAAGGTTCCTAAACAGGCTTAACTGGCTAGGGTGATCTTAGAAGTGACACAATGGCAGGTGGTGAAGGCTTCTCATAAAACAAAGCACCATTGTTTGATGAAACTAATTACACATTTTGGAGACTCAGGATGCAGACATATATTTGTGCTTTGGGATATGCCATCTAGGATTCAGTAGATAGTGGATACACAATACCCACCACTTCTCCAACCAATGCTGTCGATAAGAAAATGTTTGAGAATGACTCAAAAGTAAAGAATGCTATCATGTGTGGATTAGTGGAAAAAAACTAGTAAGGATTATGGGTTGTAAAATGGCAAAGGAAATATGGGACAAACTGAAGAGCATTCATGAAGGAGACGTTAAGATCAAGGAGGTCAAGTTACAAACACATTGTGCTCAGTTAGAAGTATTAAATATAAATGACAATGAGAATATAGAGGCATATATTATGAGATTTAATGAATTCATTAATGCGATTAGAGGACTCGGCGAAGAAATCAAAGATTCTATCATCATGAAAAAGGTATTAAGATCCCTTCTCCAAAGATTTGATTCTAAAGTTTCAGTTATAGAAGAATCTAAAGATCTAAACTCTTTCAGTATGGATGATATGCATGGTTCTTTGACTGCATATGAGATGATAATAGGGAAATGTAAACCCACAGACAGAGAAGCTACTTTTAAAGCCCATAAAAATATGAAAGCAAAACAAGAATCCGAGGAAGAAGAGACATCAAATGAAATGGAAGCAAACTTTGTTCAAAAACTAAAAAGGGGAAAAGGAAAATACAGAGGAAAGTTATCATTTAAAAGTTTCAACTGTGGAGGCATTAGGTATTTTATAGCTAAATTTCCACTTAATGAGAAGAACAAAAGTTATGAACGATCTCACGAAGAAAGAAGTGACTAGAAAAAAAAACAAATTTCAAAAAAGGTAAATTCAAGAAGAAAAGTTTCATCTCCAAGAATGTCATTTCATCAAAAGATAGCTCCAGTGAGGATTCTGAAAAGGAAATAGGTGAATCTCTTTTCATGGCACTCAAAGAAGAAAAACCAGAAAAAGAACAGGAATGTGATGAAGAAGAAATTGACGCAGAAGTGAATTTGGAAGAGGAGCAGCTCTAGATGAATTGAAGATAGAAATAAAAAATAAGAAAATTTCAAAAAAGCTTGAGGATGCAAATGAAATCATAACAAATTTGAAAGTACAGATAGAAGAATCCAAAAAAATATTTGAAGATCTCGAAGTGCAAATAACAATGAAAATAGATTATTGTAGTAAGATAGAAGAAGATATTGTTGGTTTAAGAATGCAACTAGAAGATATGAATCAAAAAATTAGTTGTTATCACAAACGTGAATAAAGTTCTATGAAGTTGGATAAGATCATAAATAACCAAAAGACTACAGACATCAAATTTGGTTTGAGTTTTGATGAAGGAGAATCATCAAATTGATCAAAGGCCATAAATGAATAATCCACAAAGAATGAAGAGAAGAAATAGGTTGATCAAGCAAAAATGAATCATGCAAAGGAAAGCAATAATGCAAGGCATAAAAGGAGAATTTACAATGATGGCTTCACCAATGCCACACATAAAAGAAGAAGAAGATTTATGGATCCTACGACAACATGGCAAAGAACACCACCCAGGTTCAATCATCTCTTTTTTGGTTACTATTTTAAATGCAATGGTTATGGACATAAGATCTCAGATTGCAAGTATACTGTAGGACAAAGGAATTTTACCAATAGAAATGCTTTTTTCACCTTTGATGGATCATGTATTAGAATGTTACAACTATCATAATTTTGGGTATATTTCAAGAAATTATCGAAGTACATTTGCATCAAATCAATTTCAGAGAAGAAAATTTCAGCCAAATGGAGTAAGACAAAATAGAAAATTTCTCGAAAAACATGCACAAGCTATTGAAAAATAAAAGCTAAAACAAGAGCCCAAAATTATAATTAAATCAGAGTGGAAAGAAAAATAGTGACCTAAGGAAGAAAAGGAATCCTTGATTGTACAGAAGACATTTAAAGCGCAGAGAAATCCGCACCATGGATACTTGATAGTGGATGCTCCAATCATATGACAAGTGACAAAAAAAAATTGAGAAGTTGCAGCAATATGAAGGTGGTTAAGTAAAGTTTGGAAACAATGATGGAGCTAAGATAGTTGGCAAAGGTTTAGTTAAGATTAGTGATGGAAAAATTAGGTCAAAAGAAGTCTTGTTTGTGGTTGGTCTGAAGCATAACTGGTTGAGTGTAAGTCAGATCTGTGATAGAGGTCATGAAGTGATCTTTAAGAAGCAAGGTTGTGAAGTCAGAAAGGCAAACAATGGGAAGTTAATAGCAACTAGATCAAGGACATGTGGAAATATGTATGCTCTCTCAGAGACTTTAGAAGGAGCTTGCTTGATTGAAAAGGAAGAAGAGAATTGGTTGTGGCACAAGAGGCTTGGTCATATCAGTTTTGACAATCTAGTAAAATCAGATCAAAGAAAGCAATGAGAGATATTCCCACCATTGGCAAACCATCAAATAACATTTGTGCTTCATGTCAAAAGGGGAAGCAAACTAGAGTCTCAATTAAAAAAAAGAGTACTACACAAGAAAACCTTTGGAACTAGTACATACTGATTTATGTGGACCCATGAGAACGCAAAGCATAAACGATGACAACTATTTCATGTTGTGTATAGATGACTATTCTAGGATGACATTGGTACTATTTTTGAAGCATAAATCAGAAGATTTTGAGATGTTCAAGGTTTTCAAAAATCAAGTTGAGAATCAAATAGGAAAAAGGATTAAACGTTTAAGATCAGATAGAGGAGGAGATTTCATTTCAGAGGATTTCACAGAGTATTGTGAAAAATATGGCATTAGGAGATAGTTTTCAATAGCCATGACACCTCAACAGAATGGTGTGGTAGAAAGAAAGAATATGACAGTGCAGAAAATGGCACGGACTATGTTGACTGAGAGCAAAAGTAGAAGATAGATTTTGGAAAGAGGTAGTCCATACTATGGTATACATCCAAAATAGGTGCATGTTGAGGACGCGTGAAAGCAAAAATCCTTATGAGTTGTGGTTCGATAAAAAGGCAACAACAAGATACTTTAAAGTTTTTGGCAGCAAGTGTTACATCAAAAGAACTAAAGAAAACCTTGGTAAGTTTGAAGATAGAGCAGATGAAGGTATTTTTCTTGGCTATTCATCAAAAAGTAAAGCTTACAAATGCTACAACAAGAGGCTAAGGAAAATTATTTATAGTGCTGATGTTAAAGTTGATGAAGGAAGGGAACGAGTAATTAGCTATGAAGAGAACTACCCAATTTATGAAGAGGTCATTGAAGGAGATGAGGAAAAGGAAACAAAAAATAAACCAAAAATTGACTCAGAGGATTCAAACAATGATTTAGAAGTGGAAGAAAATAAGAAATTCAAAACAAGCAGCTAGTAAAAAGATCATCCTAGAGAGCAAATAATTGGAAACCCCACAGTTGGTGTTCAGACAAAAAGAATATTAGTAAGTATCTAATATTTATTATCCAGCATTGAGCCCAAAAATGTTGCTAATGCAAGCAAAGATAAAAGTTGGGTAAAGGCAATAAATGAATAATTAGATCAGATCAAGAAAAACAAGACTTGGGAGTTAGTACCAAGACCCGCAAATAAAACTATAATTGGTACTAAATGGGTTTTTTGAAACAAATTGAATGAAGACAAACAGGTAGTCAGGAAAAAAGTAAGATTGGTATGCAAAGGCTATGCACAAGTTGAAGGAATTGACTTTAAGGAAACCTTTGCACCTATGGCCAGACTAGAGGCAATTAGAATGTTTTTGGATTTAGTAGTTTACAATAATTTCAAAGTTTATCAAATGGATGTGAAATCAGTATTTTTGAATGGGAAACTTGAAGAAGAGGTTTATATTGAGCAGCCAGATGGTTTCCAGCTTGGTGATGATCCCAACTTGGTTTGCAAGTTGAATAAAGTGTTATATGGCTTAAAATAGGCACCTTGAGCTTGGTATGCAAGGCTAGACAATTATCTTACTCAACAAGGGTTCAAGAAAGGTATGGTGGATAGTAATTTGTATTTCAAAACAGAAAATGGTCATCATATTATTCTTTTTGTATACGTAGATGATATCATATTTGGCAGCAGCAAAGATGAGTTGTGTAAAGATTTAGCAAATAAGATGCAGAAAGAATTTGAAATGTCAATAATTGGTGAACTTTCGTATTTTCTCGGATTGCAAGTTAATAAAAAGGAGAAGGGCATATTTATTTCTCAAATTAAATATGTGAAAGAGATGCTAAAAAAGTTCACAATGGAGGATTGTAAGCCAGTTAGCAATCCCATGACGATATGTTGCAAGTTGAGCAAGGATGCCAAATCTCCACATGTTGATAAAACTATGTATAGATATATTATTGAGAGATTATTGTACTTGATAGCTACCAGACTAGATATTTTACAGGCAATATGCATGGTAACATGATTTCAGGCTAGTCCCAAGGAGACCCATGTGACAATAGTGAAGAGGATTCTTTGGTACCTCAAGGGTACTATGGAGTATGGGTTATGGTATCCGAAAGGTAAGGACTTCACCCTTATTACGTATTTAGATGTAGATTGGGTAGGATGTGTAGATGATAGGAAGAGTACCAGTGGAGGTGCATTATATCTTGGAGATAGGTTGGTCACGTGGCACAGTAAGAAACAGGAGTCAGTCTCCTTATCCATAGTAGAGGTAGAATACATTGTAGCGACAACATGTTGTACGTAGGTGTTATGGATGAAATAAACTTTGAAGGATCTTGGCATTAATTTCAGTGAGCCAATTTTAGTTAAGTGTGATAACACCAGTGCCATTAACATCTCAAAGAATCTAGTTATGCATTCTTGCACAAAACATATTGATATCCGGTATCATTTTTTGAAGGAGAAAGTTACGAAAGGTGAGGTTAAGTTGGATTTTGTTCCAACAACAGATTAAGTAGCAGATATCTTCACTAAACCATTGCCCAAGGAAGTTTTTGAGTACCTTTGCAAGAAATTGGGAGTGGTCACACTTCCCCAGAATTGACTAGCTATTGGGGCCACATTCTCAGGGGGAGCATTTGTGTATTTGTTTATCTTTTTGCTCATGTTTGTTATTTTTGCTAAGTGTAACAATTTTTGTCTGAGAATGTTGCGCATGGACTCAGGAGGAGTTTGTATCAGACCTTTGGTCTTGTTGTCAAAGGGGGAGAAGAGTTACAGGAAATTGTGCATGTGTTGCCAACAATTCCAAAGGGGGAGATTGTTGAGCAAGGTGCAACGACAATATTGTCATTGTTGTCAACACACTCAGATGGACAGGTTGATGTAGTGGATAGTTGTTCAAAGGTTATTCAAAGTATGTACAATGATGTTCAATGCTTATGAGGATGTTTTTGATTTTTGGGTGAAGTTGTTACAGGTTGTTCGTGCAAATTTGCAAAAGTTGAAAAAATTGTCAAGAAGTTGTCAAAAAATTGCAAAAGTCATCACGGGCACAGTTGGACAAGATGAATCATTTTGGAACATACCAACATGTTAGGAAATAGTTTAGAACAGTGTTGGAGGTGTCATCACAGTGTTTGGATTGATCGGTGACATTTTTGGTATCTTGGCGGATGATTTGGCAAGTGGTTGTACAGGCCAAAAAAGGGTAGTTTTATTAGAATTACTATGAGCAAACCAAGAATAATTTGATATAAAAATTCAAACTGGAGGTGGTCATTATGTTCAAGAACATGTTTTCCAAATTTCCACCAAAAATTAGAAACGAGGCGAATGTTACAAGCGTTGCAAGACTCACAAAAACGCTCTTTTTGGAAAAATGTGTCAATAGCAGTTTCTGTGGAGGTGGTACAGGCGAACCATAAAGAGTTATGTAGCAATATTTGTACTGGACATATTCAATATTGCAAATATTCTACTTTTACAATTTTAGATAAAATAGAGTTATGAGGTGAGAGTTATGATTGTTGCAAAAATGGTATAGGTCACTTTCATGTCAATTTGTTCCACTTGTGCAAAATACTTCAGTTGGTCATTTTGACCTTGCAGAGTCACCAGAGTTTTGGTTTTAGTGTTATTACACCTTTAAGGCATTAAATAGAGCATTTTTTGTTTTTTTTTTGAGGTGTCACGTGGCTCCGAAGTATGAGAACCAGTAAGGTGTCAATTCTTTGCATGTGACGTGTTTGACGAAATGCCTTCTCAAAATAAAAAAAGGAAGTTATATTGTTTTAAGAAGCTTCATTAATTTTTTTTAAATTGAAAAGGAAAAAAGAATGCAAGCGTGTGTTCTTTAAGTGTTGAAGATTTAAGTTAGAAAGAGCTACACTGATTCACCCCCCCTCTCAGTGTCATTGTGAGACTAACATAACATGGGGGAACCAGGGTCTGCATGCACCGATCATGGCCCCCCCCAAGATCCATACATGCAATAAAAACCCTGGGAACCCTAGAAGAAGGGACCAAGATCCCCATCAATGCTCATGGATAGATTTAGGGAACTAGGACTAGGATTGGGAATAACCCAGGCAGAGGAAGAGGCCCACCCCGAAGGCCAACCAATGCCCTGGGTGTCCACCAAATCACAGATCCATCAAGGAGAAGCCTCCAAATAGGAAATCAAAATGGGCCTTACCCAATGGGATGGTACCAACAACAACCACATGCATCCTAGAGATGATTCACTGGCAAAAGAGTAAACTAGCCCCCCTAGACCAACCCCAAAGTAGAGAGGACCTCACAGGATGCACCAAGAAGCAGTCAAACTCCCAACCTTCCACCACCATCGATCGAGGAAGCCCTGGGAACCGGATCCAAAAAAAAAACCTACAAAAAACCTAGGGTAAATCTTGAGGAAGAACAAACAAGGGATCTTAAAAACATGCAGGAAACCCTAGGAGACCCCTGACATGCACTAGACCATGGGCTCAGACAGGGAAACCCTGAAACTGCTGGGAAAGGAGCAAAAAGTGGAGAAGGATCTCCCCGAGGGATATCATATGCTACAAAGCATTCCCAGAGCGGGACCCAAGATGAGCCAGGGACTGGGAAAGAACCAGGGGAGGGGGAGCAGGGAGAGGGAGCAGGTCCCTCCCCCTCCCCCTCGCCTCACCCATTAAATAATTTCTTTTTAATTAGTAAATTCTATTTTAATTAATTAAATAATTATGTTTTAATTAGTTAATTTTGTTTTAATTAATTAAATAATTCTATTTTAATTAGTTAATTTTGTTTTAATTAATCAATTAATTATATTTTAATTAATCAATTAATTCTATTTTAATTAATTAGTTAATTTTGTTTTAATTAATTAAGCAATTTTGTTTTAATTAGTTAATTATGTTTTAATTAATTAATTATGTTTTAATTAATTTGTTAATTCTATTTTAAAAACTGCTTGAAACAAAACCCTAGGAAAAGAATCATATTAGGTTAACTCTTGTAATTTGAATTTTTTGTATTCTATATTTGTCTATATTTTCATTTCATTTTATTTTGTACTGTTAGTTAATTTTCATTTTGTTTATATTTCTATTTAATTTTTTTTAATACTATTATTTGTTTTCTTAATTTAAAATTAGGGAGGTCAAACTTAAGCTGTTTGTTTAAAGTGAACACATTGAAACGTTTCTTGTATATCCTGAGGAGTCTCCTTCTCTTGTATCCTGAAAAGGACGTGGATCGAGTCCTAAAACTATTCCTGGTGAACCCCCTCAATACTTGTTTAGCTAACTGAGTGTAGAGTACAACATACCCCCACGGTTCACCCCTGCAAACGGACTCCTTCCCAACGGATCCAGGTCTCCTCTTTGTTCAGGGAATTGTACATGGTAGGGCAGTTTTCTCCCTCTACAGATGGATATAATGTCAAATATTTTGTTCAAAATTATAGACTTGCCCTACTGCATATGAATTTTTCCTTGGATAGATATAATGCCAAATATTTTGTTTAAAATTATAGGCTTGCTTTGTTGTATTTTCTTTGTAACATAGGATTGCTTTGTTGTATATGATTTTTTCCTTGGAGGGACATAATGTAAATATTTTATTCATAATTATATGTTTGCTTTGAAGTATGAGTATTTTACTATTGAGAATGATGCCTACAAACCTACCTAGGTCGTCCCTTGCATGAGGTCTATGAACTCACACAAGGCATCCCTTGCATGAGGTCTATGAACTCATGTAGGGCATCCCTTGCATGAGTTCTATGAACTCACATAGGGTGTCCCTTGCATGAGGTTTATGAACTCACATAGGTCATCACTCGCATGATGTCTACCGACTAACCTAGGTTGTCCCTTGCATGAGGTCTACGAACTCATTAAGTTTATCCCTCGCATGATGTCTACCGACTCACACAAGTCATCTCTCGCATGATGTCTACCAACTTACATAGGTCATTCCTCTCATAAAGTCTACCGACTCACACAGGTCATCCCTTGTATGAATTCTCTAACTCACGTAGGTCATCCCTCACATGAAGTCTACAAACTTACCTAGATCATCCCTTATAGTTCATCCCTTGTGTGAGGTCTATAGACTTATCTAGGTAATCCCTTGCATGAGGTCTATGAACTCACACAGATCGTCCCTTGCATGATGTCTACCGACTCACATAGGTCATCCCTCGCAAGAAGTCTACATACTCACTTAGGTCATCCCTCACATGAAGTCTATAGACTCACTTAGGTCATCCCTCTCATGATGTCTACCATATTACCAGGTTGCCTCTCACATGGTACCTATAGACTTACTCAAATCATCCCTTGCATGAGGTATACATAATCACTTAGATTGTCCCTCGCATGATCTCTACCACATTACCAAGTTTTCTCTCACATTGTACCTACAAACTTACTCGGGTCATCCCTTGCATGAGGTCTACGAACTCACTTAGATTGTCCCTTGCATGATGTCTACCACATTACTATGTTGTCTCTTGTATGGTGCCGATGGACTTACCCAAGTCATCCCTTGCATGATTTCTATGGACTCACACATATCGCCCCTTGCATGTAGTCTACGGACTCAAGCAAGTGCATTGTACTACATTTTCTAAGCAATAAAATGATTTTTTTATTCTGCTCATTTGTGTTTTGATTTGTTACTATTATTTCTAAATTGCACTCTTTCATAATCTTAATTCAAAATTTTGTTTTTGTATCAAATTACAAACATCATTCAAAATCAAATGTCTAAAGGTTGTATATAAAAACTATAATTGTTATTCCTAAACTTGGTTTTGATAGCTAATTTTAATAAATTTCTAGTTGTATTTTGAAGAACACAAGCTTATACTGAGAGGGGGGTGAACAATATAAGACCACTTTTTACTTTTCTTTCCCAATCAATATTATGCAATGTAAAGATAGCAATATCAATAGCAGTAATCAAAGCAATGCACAAATCACCACACACAATAGAGACACCAAATTTACGTGGTTCACCCAATGTGGGCTACTCCACGGAGAAAATATTTTACTAAAACTTTCTCAATCAATCTCTTGGGAATCCTTTCCCTATTACAATGTTTATGGACCTCTGTCCAAAGGAGACACCAATCCCCTAATCAAGTTCATGGATCTCTATCCACAGGAGACACCAATCTCCTAACTCTGCTCTGGTTGGTGATCCTCTAGAAGACCTCTGCCTCCACTGCCCTTAGCAAATGGAACTCTATCCACAGAAGACACCTATCCTCCCTACTCTGGCTGGAGATCTCTATCCTCAACTCTATCACCTCCAAAGCTCTATCTCAAATCTGTACTAAACATAGTCCTTCGGTCTAGCACAAATCTATCCTCAATCTCTGTCTCTGGTCTAGCACAAACCTGTCCTCAAATATGCACCAAACTCTATCCTCGAATCTGTACTAAACACAGTCCTTCGGTCTAGCACAAATCTGTCCTCAATATCTATCCTCAAGCCTTAACTCAAAGCTTGACTCAATCTCAAATCAACTCTGTTGGATCTGCCCCAAACCTTAACTCAAGGTTTGAACAAATCAATCAATCAACTCTGCTCTCAAGTCTTCTCAAAGACTTGTCTCAAATCTGCTTTGTAAGCTTCCACAAAAGCTCACACCAATCTATCCTCAAGTCCTCTCTAGAACTTGTCCAATATGCTCAATAAGTTCTCACAAGAACTTATCCAAATATACTCTCAATATGTATTGTAAGCTTCCACAAAAGCTTACCCAAATCTATCCACAAGTCTTCTCAAAGACTTACCTCAAATCTGCTCAACAAGTCCACACTAGAACTTGTCCAATCTCATAGAAACATAAAGAGAATTGTTAGAGACTCAATATGCTCTATACTCATCACAATGCTTAATCACTCTTTTAGAAACATACAGAGAATTGTTAGAGACTCAATATGCTTCACATTCACCTCAATACTCAATCACTTCCAATCACTCTTTTAGAAACATACAGAGAATTGTTAGAGACTCAATATGCTTCAAATTCAACTCAATACTCAATCACTTTCTCAAATCAATTCAGAATATAGAATAGTTTGTTTTATGGAACTTGAACAATCACTTCACACATCCACTTGACTAGGCTTCAACCAACTCTACTCAACCAATCACTCAATGAAACAATCCTTGCTTACAAACCCTAGTCCAAGCATATGATCCTTCACTCAAAATGTTTCCAACAATGCTTATCAACCAATCTCACATAACAATGATACTCATGTTCTTTTCAAACCCTAGTTCAAGTTCTTCACTCAACAACTCACTTCAACAACAATGCTTATAAGACAATCTTCACATAACAATGATACTCATGTTCTTTTCAAACCCTAGTTCAAGTTCTTCACTCAACCAATGGCTTCAACAACAATGCTTATAAAACAAGGTTTTAACAACTCTTTATTCCAGAAAACCTTGAAGCATTAACTCAACACACTCAATAAGGAAACCCTAATCAAGTCCTTTTCACTCCAAACTTATTTTCCAGAAAACCAACCAATCAACTCAACTATGGAAGAATGTGCTCATACCTTTTTCTTGTTGATGAAGGAACCTCAAACATCTGCCACAACCACAAACACTTCTTTGCCAAGCTCAAAGGAAGGTTAGAAGATGATAAAAATCTCTCTCAAGATTACAATGCAAATATCAAAACATACATACACCTTATTACTCCATCTTGAAGAAGGCATCCATCAACATATACAAAAATCAATTGACCATTTACACCTTATGATCTCCCAATTAAAAATAATATTTACCACTAAAAATAATGTCAACAATGTCACCTTCAAATAAGAAGTCCTCTCAAATTTAATCACTCTTCAATTCACCTTTTGATAAATCAAAAATGTCACAATAACTTTATTTAAAATAAATTTTAACACCTTATACCTTCATTTAGTCAAAAATTAATAATTAAAATAAGCACCTTTTCATAACCCCTTATAGCTCCCTAAACCTTATGTTTACACCTTAGGCAATTAAAATTAATGCAAAATTTATTACCTTCGCCTAGGTGAGACTCGAACCCTCGATGCTGCCTCCTCATGCATCCTAGCCATGGCCTCGGCTACCGTGAGCGCTAGGTGCTCATTTGAAAACCAAAGAGCACCACGTGCTCTATATCCTCTTCGTTGGCACCCAATCAAAAATAAAAACATGCATCCTTCCTCGACGCTTCAACCTTAACACTGCCAAAATGCTCTTGCCATGAATCGAACGTGGACCACTCTGCACCCAAGCACCTTAACTCATGACCACTTGCCACTAGGCCACGCTGCCTAGTTGGTTATTGAATTTTAGCCCTCGACAACTTTATCCCTTTTTTGTTGGCGCTTAAGACAAGAAACTTGTCTTCTTCTTCACACGAATTCTCACAACACAACACTTGCCTCTTTTATTTGTTCGAACAAAGGATGATTTAAATGCCACTAAGGCATATAGTTTATATACCAATTACCTCCTTTAAACTTGAACATCGACGCCTTCAAAATTTGAATAATTAATTTATAAATTATTTAAATTCTTTAGAATTTAAATATTATAAATTAACTTTTAAATCCTTTTGGCTTTATTAAAGCCTTCTTTGATTTTACCACTTTGTATAAATAATATTTATTTATAAAATTTAAATTCAATTTGAATTTAAATATTTTATAAAATAAATATTAAAACTTCCTTGGGCTTTTATGAAAAACCTTTTATTTTTGCTCATCCATGGTTTTAATAAAAACCCTCCTACTTATGCTTCCACATAATATTAAAAATATTATGAAGCTCTTTTGCCATTAACCTTTGCATTGTTCCTTTTGACCTTTTTACATCAATGGTAGCTTATTCCTTGACATCAATGACAACTTCGTTCCTTGACATCAATGACAACTTTGACTCAAAATGTCCAACAATCTCCCCCTTTGTCATTGATGGCAACCCAAATTCTGTTTACCAAAAACTTAACCTTTTCTTTGTTCTGCTCCCCCTAGGACATTGCTCCCCCTGGCTCAATGCTCTTTTCAAATCTCTCCTCTTTACTCAAATACCAAATCTCTCCCCCTTTGACATCAATGGCAAAGGGTCACCTTTGGGGCTCGGGGCTAAGAATGATTCTCTTAGCTTAGCCCCTCCCCCACCTCTTCTTGAGGTGGTTAATTCTGGGGTGGGAGTATTTCTACTCCCAGCAAGCACTGGTCTTTACCTTTATCCTCTTTTCTTCTTATCTGATCCTTATGATTCCTCTGACTATTCCTTTCCATGTCCATGTTCCTATTCATGTCCATATTCTTATTCCTATCCATGTCCATATTCCTGTTCCTATTCCTATTCATGTTCATATCCATGTTCATGTTCATGTTCCTATTCTTGTTCATATCCATATCCATTTTCCTGTTCCTATTCCTATTCATACTTGATTATGGAATGTCTACTCTACACCACTTTGTTGTGTGACCATCATTATTGCACTTATAACACTTAATGTTATTATTCCTTGGAGGTGCAAATATCTTAGGATTTCTCCTAGTGAAGCCATATCCTTTTCTATCATGAACCCTGCAATTCATTGCCTTGTGACCAAACTGATTACATGAGTAGCAATACCCATGGAAAAGTTATATGTTCCCATATTCCTATCTTTCATGTGTCTTGCATTGTGAAGCCATGTGCCCAAACCTATGACATGAAAAACATCTTCCATTGAAATTTCCTTGTCTTGACCTCATTGGTCTCTTAGTCTCTCTTGACCTATTTTGATTGTTGTTCCATCTATTTCTTCTTTGTGCATTATTCCTATCCTTGTTGAACTTTCTATTGTCCAACTCATCCTCAGATGTCTCACTTTCTCTTACATTATCTTCTTCTAAAGTTTCTTCTCCTTCAGAGCTTGAGGTTGACTTCTCTTCCCATTTCTTTTATTTCTGTTCAAATCCAAGACCTATCTTGCTTGATGTAGGCTTTTGTATCTTGATGAACTTATCTAAGTTCTTTGAGCTATTTTTGAACCCTTGTAGCTTGAATTTGGAGTTTTTGACTTCCATATTTAATGAAGCTACCTCTTGTTCTAGCCTTTCACATTCTAAGACCTTTGCTTCTAACTTATCCTTGAACTTCTTTGTCTTAGCCTTTGATTTGTCTAGATCCTCTATAAGCATTTTTCTCTCTTCATCACATTCTTGAAACTGAAACTCAAGTTTAGAGTTTTGCTTTCTTACCTTCTTTACTATGTCAAGAGCATAAATAAGTTCTCCCTTGAGATCATATCCTTCTTTATCTGATTCTTCCTCTATTTGTTTGCCTTTGTCCACATCTTCATTTTCTTTTGACTTGTCTTCTATAGGATCACTTTCTTCTTTCTCTAGAGCCATTAGAATATTCTCTTCTAGTCCTTCAAGTGTATCTTCATATTCATCATCACTAAACCTGAACCATTCCTTGTAAAACTATCTTCAAGATGTCCAAAGTTACCACATCTAAAACACTTGAGAATTATTGGTGACCTTTTCTTGACTTCTTTTTCTTCAATCATAAATAGGACTTCATCTTTATCATTATCTAAAAAACTATTATCACTATCACTTGAGTACTTACTTGCCTTGTCTGCATAGTAGCTCCTCTTTTGCCTTTGAAAGAACTTCTTTCCTTGTCTGCTTTGTCCATCCTTGCTTTTCTTTTGATGCCTATATATTTTTGATTCCTTATTTCTATGATCCTATTTTTCTTCATCATTGTTATTCTTAGCTTCTTGAAAATCAGTTGCATAATGACCATACTTTCCACAATTGAAACATCTAACAGATTTTGCATCTCTAGATCTTCTTGAATCCTTATTCCTTTTGCCATAATTAGCTTCTTCATCATTGGATGACTCATTGCTTGATTCTGACTTCTTACCCTTTGTCTTCTTGATTGCTTTGAAGGTTGCTTCCTTCTGGGGATTAGGTTCTTTTGTTCTCAACTCAAAAGTTGTAAGAATACCAAGCAACATATCTCTTGTCAAAGAATCACCATCCTTTGATTCTTCTATAGCAGAAATATTTTCACTAAATATTTTTGGAAGAGATCTTAAGACCTTATCACAAACATCTGATTCTTCAACCTTAAGTCCAAGTCCTTGCATAGCATTAACAACCTCATCGATTCGAAGTAGATAAGTACTAATGTTTTCCTCATCCTTCATTCTTAACTCTTCAAATTTTCCTTTGAGGTTTCGTATCTTTGCTTTCTTGACACCTTTATCTCCTTCATATATATTTTGCAACTTATCCCACATTCCTTTTGCATCTTGACAATGCATAACTTTTATGGACTCTGTTCTATGCAAACCTCTCAAAATTGCATTCATTGCTTTTGAATTGTAATGTTGTAGTAGCTTACCTTCCTTATCTATAGGTGGATCAACTGAGGGATCGTATCCATTTTCAACTGCTTCCCAAATCTCATTGCCAAGTGCCATCAGGTAAATCTTCATTCTCATACTCCAATATATATAATCACTTCCATCAAATACTGGTGCTGAATTATCTCGATGATCCATTCTTAGAATCCATTGTGTTCTTGTAAGCTTTTCCTTCAAGCTGTTAAACTCTTTCGAAGGAACCTGGCTATGATACCAATTGAAGAACACAAGCTTATACTGAGAGGGGGGTGAATAGTATAAGACCACTTTTTACTTTTCTTTCCCAATCAATATTATGCAATGTAAAGATAGCAATATCAATAGCAGTAATCAAAGCAATGCATAAATCACCACACACAATAGAGACACCAAATTTACGTGGTTCACCCAATGTGGGCTACTCCATGAAGAAAATATTTTACTAAAACTTTCTCAATCAATCTCTTGGGAATCCTTTCCCTATTACAATGTTTATGGACCTCTATCCAAAGGAGACACCAATCCCCTAATCAAGTTCATGGATCTCTATCCATAGGAGACACCAATCTCCTAACTCTGCTCTAGTTGGTGATCCTCTAGAAGACCTCTACCTCCACTGCCCTTAGCAAATGGAACTCTATCCATAGAAGACACCTGTCCTCCCTACTCTGGATGGAGATCTCTATCCTCAACTCTATCACCTCCAAAGCTCTATCTCAAATCTATACTAAACATAGTCCTTCGGTCTAGCACAAATCTATCCTCAATATCTATCTATGGTCTAGCACAAACCTATCCTCAAATCTGCACCAAAATCTATCCTCGAATATGTACTAAACATAGTCCTTCGATCTAGCACAAATCTATCCTCAATATCTATCCTCAAGCCTTAACTCAAAGCTTGACTCAATCTCAAATCAACTCTATTGGATCTGCCCCAAACCTTAACTCAAGGTTTGAACAAATCAATCAATCAACTCTGCTCTCAAGTCTTCTCAAAGACTTATCTCAAATATGCTTTGTAAGCTTCCACAAAAGCTCACACCAATCTATCCTCAAGTCCTCTCTAGAACTTGTCCAATCTGCTCAATAAGTTCTCACAAGAACTTATCCAAATCTGCTCTCAATCTGTATTGTAAGCTTCCACAAAAGCTTACCCAAATCTATCCACAAGTCTTCTCAAAGACTTACCTCAAATCTGCTCAACAAGTCCACACTAGAACTTGTCCAATCTCATAGAAACATAAAGAGAATTGTTAGAGACTCAATATGCTCTATACTCATCACAATGCTTAATCACTCTTTTAGAAACATACAGAGAATTGTTAGAGACTCAATATGCTTCACATTCACCTCAATACTCAATCACTTCCAATCACTCTTTTAGAAACATACAGAGAATTGTTAGAGACTCAATATGCTTCAAATTCAACTCAATACTCAATCACTTTCTCAAATCAATTCAGAATATAGAATAGTTTGTTTTATGGAACTTGAACAATCACTTCACACATCCACTTGACTAGGCTCAACCAACTCTACTCAACCAATCACTCAATGAAACAATCCTTGCTTACAAACCCTAGTCCAAGCATATGATCCTTCACTCAAAATATTTCCAACAATGCTTATCAACCAATCTCACATAACAATGATACTCATGTTCTTTTCAAACCCTAGTTCAAGTTCTTCACTCAACAACTCACTTCAACAACAATGCTTATAAGACAATCTTCACATAACAATGATACTCATGTTCTTTTCAAACCCTAGTTCAAGTTCTTCACACAACCAATGGCTTCAACAACAATGCTTATAAAACAAGGTTTTAACAACAACTCTTTATTCCAGAAAACCTTGAAGCATTAACTCAACACACTCAATAAGGAAACCCTAATCAAGTCCTTTTCACTCCAAACTTATTTTCCAAAAAACCAACCAATCAACTCAACTATGGAAGAATGTGCTCATACCTTTTTCTTGATGATGAAGGAACCTCAAACATCTGCCACAACCACAAACACTTCTTTGCCAAGCTCAAAGGAAGGTTAGAAGATGATAAAACTCTCTCTCAAGATTACAATGCAAATATCAAAACATACATACACCTTATTACTCCATCTTGAAGAAGGCATCCATCAACATATACAAAAATCAATTGACCATTTACACCTTATGATCTCCCAATTTAAAAATAATATTTACCACTAAAAATAATGTCAACAATGTCACCTTCAAATAAGAAGTCCTCTCAAATTTAATCACTCTTCAATTCACCTTTTGATAAATAAAAAATGTCACAATAACTTTATTTAAAATAAATTTTAACACCTTATACCTTCATTTAGTCAAAAATTAATAATTAAAATAAGCACCTTTTCATAACCCCTTATAGCTCCCTAAACCTTATGTTTACACCTTAGGCAATTAAAATTAATGCAAAATTTATTACCTTCGCCTAGGTGAGACTCGAACCCTCGACGTCGCCTCCTCGTGCATCCTAGCCATGGCCTCGGCTACCGCAAGTGCTAGGTGCTCATTTGAAAACCAAAGAGCACCACGTGCTCTATATCCTCTTCGTTGGTGCCCAATCAAAAATAAAACATGCATCCTTCCTCGATGCTTCAACCTTAACACTGCCAAAATACTCTTGTCGTGAATCGAACGTGGACCACTCTGCACCCAAGCACCTTAACTCGAACCACTTGCCACTAGGCCATGCTGCCTAGTTGGTTATTGAATTTTGGCCCTCGACAACTTTATCCCTTTTTCATTGGTGCTTAAGACAAGAAGCTTGTCTTCTTCTTCGCATGAATTCTCACAACACAACACTTGCCTCTTTTATTTGTTCGAACAAAGGATGATTTAAATGCCACTAAGGCATATAGTTTATATACCAATTACCTCCTTTAAACTTGAACGTCGGCACCTTCAAAATTTGAATAATTAATTTATAAATTATTTAAATTCTTTAGAATTTAAATATTATAAATTAACTTTTAAATCCTTTTGGCTTTATTAAAGCCTTCTTTGATTTTACCACTTTGTATAAATAATATTTATTTATAAAATTTAAATTCAATTTGAATTTAAATATTTTATAAAATAAATATTAAAACTTCCTTGGGCTTTTATGAAAAACCTTTTATTTTTGCTCACCCATGGTTTTAATAAAAACCCTCCTACTTATGCTTCCACATAATATTAAAAATATTATGAAGCTCTTTTGCCATTAACCTTTGCATTGTTCCTTTTGACCTTTTTACATCAACGGTAGCTTATTCCTTGACATCAATGACAACTTCGTTCCTTGACATCAATGACAACTTTGACTCAAAATGTCCAACATATTTAAAAATGTATTAATAGAAACTTTGTACTAGTATTTCATACCCAATGTGACATTTATTTAAAATCAACATAAAAAGGAGCCAAATCAAGATGTATGTTTAATTTTTTTTAAATTAGTTCTTATGTTTAGGTTTTTTGAACATTTGTTAGACATAATTTTATTATTTGTAATAGAAAATATCAAGATAAACATGTCAATTATTTGTAATAAGAATGATCTAAACAGAGATAAAGCAAAATGTAGACTTCAAATTTTCCCAAAGCACAAAATCATAAGATGCCATTGCACAAAATCAAGATTGAACCATGGTAAAAATTTGAACAAAGGCTCATAGGGAGTCAAAAATATTCATTCAAACATTAGTTACAAAAAGTCTGTATTTATTTTAAATAAAATTTCATAACAAAGCAAGTGAATTGTACATCCAATATATTGGGTTGAAGGGCATGTTTCAAGTATTTGCACATATGAAGGATCTGGCCATTTTTCTTCATGACCTTTTCCAGATGCCACCTAAAATGATGTTTCTCCTAACATGCTAGCTCTCCGTAGGTTCTCTTCACCAATCTTAAAACTTTCTACCAATCCCCTTTCCTTTATAGCTAGATCATCTTTTGGAAGTATTTCGTTCTCTTGTTCTGCGAGCAAAATATTCAGATCCATTTTATGTTTGATGATGATTCTTATAAAGGCATTATGTTGTATTATGGTATCATAGAATCATTCTTTGAATTTAATTATATTTTGTATACTTTGATTTGCAGTGACCAAAAAGACCTTCATTCTTTCCACTTGATTTTTGATATTCTCAAAATTGGACTGCACAACAGAATATTTAAAATGTTAGTTAATAAAGATCAAAATATTATAAGAATAAATTAATTTAGAAAAATATTGTTGATTTACCTCTGCAACTACCTAGGTAGCCTTTGCCACTTTAACTTTTTTCTATCAATTGTCCACTTATTGAAACAGGCTTGAGTTTCAAAATTTAGATTCTCAAGCCTATTCAAAAGGTGATCTATAATTTCATCACCATAAATATTATTGTCAATGACCTTTACAATTCTTGAGGTTGCTCCTCTTTGAGTTTGAAGAATATCATATGCTTTAAAGCTATCAAGAAACAAATCTTGCATAAGGAAGTCCCAATTTAGGGGAGGAATAGGCAACCCAAGACAATCATTCAAAACTTTTGAAACATTTTTCAGGTTAAAACTGGAAAAGTTTGAAAGGCCAAGGGATGGACCTGTTGAACTCCTTTCAGCATGTAACTATTTTCCACATACATGTTGAGGCCTCATGAACTACTGTCTATGTGGAGGTGATGGTGGTGGTATAGATTACTGTGCAGGCCATTGTGATCGACCTAAGGCTAAAATAAAAAAATAAAATAAATATTTGAAGATAATATTTTAATAAAAAGATCGGTAAAGTCATTTTTTAATTATGTATATTGTGTTTTAATATGGTATGTTGCCTTGTTTCAATCATTTGTTACGAAATTTGTATGTGCTCATGCTATAGCGGACGTAAAGGCGATGGCAACAAATGTGTCATCATTTTTTTTTGTTGATGATGACTTGAACCTACAAAAAAATATATATTTATTGTAAAAAAAATTATAATAAATTTACTATGAAATTAATACTCATCTGTAATTGCTCATACCAGATGCCATTGTATCATTTTTTTGTTGGACTGGTTCTAAAATATGTCTGGGATGATGCCCTAAAAATATTTTAAAAATATTAATTTCAATTAATGGTAACTAAAATTAATTAAAGAGAGAATTTATATATATGCTACTTCCTCACTTCCAAGTTAAAAAGAAAATTTACTTGTCAAGGTCTAGCTATCTTCCTCAACATCGATGGCATGTGGACATGAAATAGAAGAGGGAGTTGGATGAACAAAAGGAGATTTTGAAGACCTAATGTGTTTTGTAGACCTTGTTAGCAGATGTTATGGTGATAGTGTGTCAAAATATGCACTACCCTCTGGGTTGATTCCCCTATTTAGAATATCTCTTCTATTTGAAGTTGACATCACTCTTCTCTGTATTAAAATAAATTTAAAAATTAAAAATACAAACACAAAAAAATTATTATAATTTTTTATGTAAAAAATAACCTTGATCTATTCGATGGTTAAGGTTAATGACTTCAATTTTGTATGGAGGGATGTGGGCACAATGGTATTTATTACATTAAAATATGCTTCTATAGACACCAAAATAGTACCAATCTAATTATGTGACTACAAGCACTGACCAAATTGGCATACATACCCCCTAGGGCAGCCTCCAGAGGTTAAACAGTGGTCCTAACCACTCCCAAATCAGTTTTGGAAGGTCAAAGGTCAATTTTGCACCTTTTAAGCACTTTTCTCCCTATTCGTCCCACCTTGGGATGATTAGAATCCTATTCGTTCCACCCTGGGATGATTAGTAGCAATCGCTCCAGGGTGGGACGATTAGCAGGTTTGACTGGAAAAAAGTCAAACCTTGACAAATGGTAGCCCAAATCTGCCATATAACTTCACCTTCAAGGCATGCAATTGTGAGTGATGGTTTCAAATTAGAGAGACTTCAGTCAAGCCTGCCCTGATCATAGAGACCTCAATCAAGGAGACCCTAAATCTGGGAGGAATATTCTCTCCCCCAAAGAGGCATAATGAGCCAAGTTACGCCCTCGCATGCGCATTCAAAGGAGACCTTAGGTATATAAAAATGTGATCCTCCTCATCCTAAAAAAAGGAGAGGAGAGCTAGAGCATTTGGAGCAACGAAGTTCTACCAAATTATACCCCCATTCCTCTTTGTGCTTCCTACATCCCTAATCTCTCCCTTCTAGAAGAGAGGTTAGCGGGTGAACACTAGGAATGCAATCCAAATCCAAAAACCTAAGCAATCAGCTGCAATCCAACCCCAAACTCATCAACACAACCCCCTAGGAGGTTTTGGACCCATACCACTTGAATTGGTGTCAAAACTAGGCCCTAAATGGTGTGCATCCCACCCCCGAACGCCCCTCGAACTACTGTAGTCCTAATTGTCCCACCTCGAAGTTATTAGAAATTTGTGCATGGTTTTGTTACTGTTATTTTTGTATTCATTTATATCTAATTTACTTATGCTGTTTTCCAAATTTCAATGCTTTCTGACATGATTTGACCTGGTTTTTGTCATTTTATGCGTCTACTAACCTACAGGGAGCGCCTTTAGATATAGGATAATCTGGGAAGAATATGCAAAATTTGACCTTCTGGGTCATCTCAAAATATTGTTCTTAGTCTAACCACAAGTTTTAAGGAGTTTTGGAGGCCTTTAGGTAGGACATTTACAAGGTCACTTTTCATAAGTTTTACGACAGTCCCCACCGTCCCACCCTAGAGAGATTAGAAATATGTGCATGATTTCCTTACTATTATTTTTGCAATATGTCTGATATGATATCATAATGCCTCTGTTAAAGTTTGAACTCATTCTGACATGATTTGACGATTGTGTTAGTATTTTACGTATTAACTAGCTCGTAGGGCGCCCTTTTCACATACAGGATAATATGGGTAGGATATGTAGATTCTGAGCATTTGGGTAGTCTTATAATTACATATAATGCCTAAATCATGAGTTTAATGTGATTTGGATAAGCATAGGTGGGACATTGGAGCGCTCACTTTGGAGAGGCCCCTAACGGGCAAATGAGCATAACGAGGCCGTCTGACACCGCTTCGATGCAAAATCAGGTGATACCAATGCTAGAAGTTTTTATTTACATTCATATATCATTATTTAATCTACTTATCAATATTATCACTGATATCTTCTAAGCACCCGCTAGAGGCCTTGGGGATTGCATGTTTTCTAGACACGCATATGCTATTAATGATTTATGGTCTTTCTGTGTGTAGGATCTCACTGCTAGGGATATTAGAGGGGCAAAAAGTAATTATGAACACATGGACATAAGCTACAACAACTTTTAGCCCGTCCACTTTGAATGTGGGCACGCGAAAGACGCTGGAAGCGTACCGTCTGATCTTGGAAGCGCAGATTCTTTCGGGCATCCATTAATGTAACAAATTGTATCAAATGTCCTAAGCCCTAGAGGGGGGATGCATTGTAATCAAATTAAAAGAAATATCAATAAAAGAGGCCCCAGGCCCCACTTTGTTTGCTCACATCTTGTTTCTGCGTCATTTCTTTCATGCATTGCTCATCGCATTTGTAGGACTTAGCATATGTATCCATTTTTGTTTGCATCATATCGGTACAATGTTTTTCTGCATGCTTTCAATGGAGATCATGATGGGACCTTGTCCCCTACTATTAAGATCAAGTTTTTGATCCAAATTTTGTGGTTTTTCTTTGTAGGTGGTATTCATTCGGGCACTGGACTGCTACTCGTGCCACCCCAAAATGAATACGTATTTGTGCCACCCTGTGACGAATGTAGACCTGCTATTCATCCCATCCCAGGATGATTAGAGCTCTGTGCATTTTTTAGCAGAAACTCAGAGGCATCTAGTTTAGACAGAGAAGAGGTAGGCCTTCTAAACATCCTCTATGTTTTTCTACTTTCTATTTCTGCAATTTTCTGTTTTCTTTGCTTTATTTTTAGACACTTGCATAGAAAGGTTAAGTAGTTTGTTTTTCTTTCTTGCAATAAAAAAATAATAATAAAAACATAGAGTAAATTAAATGGAAGGAAATTGATTAGAAATGCATTTTTCTCTAGTTTGCATGCATGATACTTGCACAAATGGCAAGTCCTCATTATAGGTTTCAGTTCTAGTTAGGTTTTGTGATTTCCTTTTTGCTACTAATTGAAGGGGCGACCATTTTGGAGATACAAGAGCCCTCATTATGCATGTAGAACAAAGTTTTATTTACAATATTTACATAACAAAAATCAAACACACTGAACCAGATCAAGGACACACACTTAATCTGTAAACAAGATAATCATTTCTTTGTTTGTGTGGTCCCATTTTGTTTGGTATAGCATAAAAATTGTAAATGAGATAAAAATACACATATCTTTTTAGAAAAACCACCACCATGGTGTATACCCATAGCTAATCCCAATCACAGGTAGAAGCTACGAAAAGTATGCAAGGAGGCACAAGTCACCTTCGTTATAGCCCCAAGGACTTGGTTATACCACCTTGGCAGCCTGACCCACAACGTAGTCCACATATACAACTACAGAACAAGACTATAGAGGCACCCCTTTGAGGGGCACTCCAATTCAACATAGACCCTCTCAAGATGAGTACACACATGGGAAGGCCCCCTTAGACACTCATTATGAGTGGCCACTGCGTGACGAAGTGCTAGAGCAGCATAGGGTTCATAAGGAGGGGCCACATGATTATATCATTCTCCCTCCACCCCTCATTACTGTTATAACTAATAGGCCAAATCTAGAGCGCAAGGCTCTTCAGATAGGGTGAGCCAACTCTGCCCATCCCTTTCACATGTATGAAAGGGAGCACGAGGAAAACCAGTATATTCCTCAAGAGCAATACACCGCACGGGAGCAATGCGCCTCCGCACCTGCTGATTATCAAGATCACCTATTGAGGCCAGAGACTCAGGTGAATGCTGCTAACCTCGACAAAGGAAAGCAACCCATAGAGATCTCGGATCACCATGACTAAGATAGATGTGTAGGGGAGGCATCTAGGCCTCCTAGACCTAGGACGGTGGAACAAATTGACTTGGAATTTGCAAAACATACTGCCCTCGAAGCGCAAATAATGCAACTTAGGCAAGATCAGTAGTAGTTAGAACAACTGTATCATCTTAACAAAGAGCGCATTCAGTGCTAGACATATGAGTTGCTTTAGAACACTATGCATGAGAGGATTCCAACCCCTCGCATGCATAAGACAAAAATTTATGAGAGGCACAACCCCTTAGTACGAGATAGGTCTCCACAACCTTATCAAGCATTGCCTCCAAGACCTCCTAGACCTGAGCAGGAGGCAACTCCTAGAACCAATGATAGGCGTCTTCCTCGGGCACCCATCCATGTTTATAGGTCACACCCAGAAACTCCTCAAGGGGCCTATGAGGAATTTGAGTGATAAGAAGAGCGGTCTAAAATGCCCTACCAATGTAGGGGGGCGCTATCTGACTACACCTCTATAGGCCTCAAGTTCCTCGTAATTCGCAATAGGAACAAACCAAAGAAGAGGAAATCAAATCCTCTGATGTATACAAAGAACTGTTAGAGTGATTAGATTCTATGGAGACTAAGACTTCGGGGCTCCAAAATCCCACCTTATGCTAGCTCTACAGTCACCCTGTGCATCCTTCAGTTCTAGCACCTCCATACCCCGACCACTTCAAAGTGTCTCAATTGGTAATTTTTAGAGGGGATGAGGATGCCCAAGAGCACGTAACAAGGTTATTGAGTCAATGCTTTGGAATTCAAGACAATGATGCATTACTTCTGAAAAAATTTATAACCACGTTCATAGGCCCTACCTCAGATTGGTTTACCTAGTTGTCGAAGCATAGCATCAATAATCTAGACCAACTAGTGGACGCGTTCCTTACACGGTTTTCCTTCAACACCAAGAAGAAGGCATCCTTAAGCGACCTAGCTGGCCTTAAGCAATATGATGATGAGACCATGGCTGCTTATGGGAATCGATGGAGGATATTGCTTTCAAAGCTACCTTACCTCCCTCCCATGGCCAACTTAACTCAAATGTTTTCAAAAAGTTGCTTAAGGTTGATCTCCGTGCTATTGCAGTTGTAGCAATATGCTACCCTCAAAGAAGCCCTAGTGCAAGCCAAGATAATTGAGGAGATCAAAATACAAGACAATGAGATTGCCAAGCCACGCAAGAAAGAGTGGCCCAAAAATGCTAAAACTAGGCCCAAGCAATCAAAACCTACCATGGTTAATCAAGTTGCCATAACTATACCAAATCCTGCACAAACGACACAACCCCCAAAGGCTAATTATCAAGCAGTTCCTCTTGATAACTATGAAAAGGAAAATCATAAACAAGAGCAAAACCAACAACGTCACCCTAGGCAAAAATTCACACAATTCACGGAGTCTAGAGACTCCTTTTTTGATCACTTGTTCACGGCAAACCTGATAAACTTGCCGAAAAGTCGATCCATAGATCCCAACATGCCAAAACCAAAGGGCTATAGGGACGACATATTGTAGATTTCACCGATAGAAAAGACATGAAATCCCCACTTTTTGGAAATTCAAACACTTAGTGCAGGACTTGATAGACAACAAAACGCTCACGGTAGATAGTCTCGTAGCATTGAGCAACCAACAGATGGAGGTCTTCAAAGACCCCATTCCTGCCCATGATGCGAGGGCAAAGACTTTACAAGTGAATGAGGTAACAAAAAACTCACCCATGCAAGGATACGTAGGGATGATAAGCATCGTGACACGAAACAAAAGATACCCAAACACGGCTGCACCCACTGCAGCTACAAGAGATGTTTTGTCAACGTCACAACCTCCACAACACCCTATGCAACCTCCCCTGCCTAGACCAGTGGCCATGATTCGAACTAAACTTACTCAAATTTTAAGGACCACATCAGCTAGGCTCTCCATTTATGAGCTCATCCAACAATCATCGCCCCATCAGGAGGCTCTGATGGAGATACTCAAAGCCATTGAGCTACAACCCCACAAACCCAATTATTTCAACAATTTCATGGGACATGTGAGAAAATGCATAAAACCAATCATAACCTTCAGGGAAGATGAACTGAAACTGGTGATTGGAGATATGGTGGATCCACCCCTGCATGTCATTGCACGGGTCAATGTGAAGAACATGGACTTATACTAAGAGGGGGGTGAACAGTATAAGACTTAAAAATTTAATATTTTTAACTTTAGATAGCAATAGCATCAACACAACGTTAATCAAGACAGAAAGCATCACACATTGGAAACCCATTTTTAACGTGGTTCACCCAAAAGGCCTGGGCTACGTCCACAAAATTTTTTCTCTAAAAGTTATCTCAAAGTTATTTGGGAAACCTTCCTAATTACAATGTTTATGAGCCTCGGCCCAAAGGAGACACCTTCCCCCAATCTGAATTTATGAGCCTCTGCTTAAAGGAGATACCTTCCCCTCTGCTCTGGAAATGATCCCTCAGAAGATCAACTGCCTCTACCTCTTGCCAGCACGTGGAACTCCTTTCCACCGAAGACCTCCTGTCCTCAATGCTTAGCCTAAGAGACCTTTGCCTTCTATGATCACGTCCATAGCAGCTCAGCTACCTATACCAAACATAGTCAGTTGGTCTAGTACAAGTCTTCCTCTATCTGTCAGATCTATCCAACTCTTTGAACAAATCAATCCTCTACACACAAGCCTTCTCAAAGACTTGCCAAATCTGTCCTCAGGTTCTTCTCAAAGAACCAATGTACCTCTATCCTCAAGTTCTCTGATAGAACTCTCAAAAACTTAGCTCACAAGTCCTCTGCTAGGACCTATCCAAATATGCTCACAAGTCCCCACCTGAACCTGTCCACAACCTGCTCACAAGTCCCCACTGGAACCTGTCCAAAACCTGCTCACAAGTCCCCACTAGAACCTTTCCAAAACCTCAGCAAGCTCACCAAGAAAAACTTGCTTAGCATGAACCCACAAAGAGAATTGTTAGAGACCCAATGTGATTCATAAACCTCATAGAAGCATAAAGAGAATTGTTAGAGACTCAATATGTTCTATACTTAACTCCCAATATCAATCTCAAATCTCAAAAGAATAAGATAGATGTAGTATGCTTTTCTCAAGAATATGAAACACAACCCAACAATTGCCAAACATGCAATATCTCATATAACAATGATACTTATATTCTTTTTACCAACAACTAGGGTTTCATCATCTCAATGCAAGTAGCAAGATTTACTAATATAAACCCTAGTGCAAAAATGCTTCCTCTTACTCAACCAGATCTATGCATTCACCCAAAAATTCATCAATGACTTTAATGCATAACCAATCTTCAATATCCAGAAAATAAGATTTACACCAAAAATACTTAGTAGACAACCTTTTCACTCCAAACTCAATTTCAGAAAATATACCATAAACAACATACATGGAAGAAGTTGCCCATACCGTTACTTTGATGAAGAAGGAGAACTCAAAATCTATCACAACACTAACTCTCAATTTGCCACCAATTAGAGTTAGCAACTATACAATAATACACAATAATAAAGATCCAACTATAACACCTTATTTCTCCAACTTAGTAAAAACCACCAAAGTACAATAACATACAAAGTAAAACCTCTTTACACCTTATTACTCCACATAAACATTAAACATCAATAAAACAATGTCAAAAATAAATATGATACCTTAACCTTATACCTCCCGCGCATTCACAGCCACCATCCTTTGCACACCACGACCAAAAGAAAATCCAATGAAGAGAATAGAACGCGGCACTTATGCCTTCTAGCTCTTTTGCTTAAACACCACCGACGTTGGGTCACAAGTTCCCAATGAAGTAAATACACCGCTGCCCTCTCTTTTATCTTCCTTTGACGCCAAGAATCTGGAAAACGTAAACGTCTTCCACAAGCCGCATGCAAACAATCCACTGTCGTCAAGCAAAAAGGTAAGGATACAGCCCAAGCTCAAATCCAAGTTTGTCGAGCACAGTCTCCAAGACATAGAATAAGCATGATTTCAAAGACGTCAATTAGAGATTTGAAAACACAAATCAAGCTCAACTCGAAGACACAAAGCACTGTTTGTGTTGGAATATTTTCAACATTGC
Organism: Wollemia nobilis; assembly: GCA_028583015.1. Classification (NCBI taxonomy): domain Eukaryota; kingdom Viridiplantae; phylum Streptophyta; class Pinopsida; order Araucariales; family Araucariaceae; genus Wollemia; species Wollemia nobilis. The sequence continues at coordinate 937,225 of JAQPPZ010002492.1, forward strand.
CTCCTTAGTCCTAAGTATTAAGTCCTAGTATTTAGTTTTAGTTTAATGTTTTGATTTACATATTTCTAGTTAATTTGATTAGCATACATTGAGGTTTTGGATTTGTTAATTAATGTTTGACCATAGTCCAAGATTAACATGTTGTTAGGATAAGAGCTATCTTTAAGTTAGTTTGTTGTAATAATTTTAAGAGGATTTCTCTCAACCACCATGTCTATTTTTAGTTCTTTCAAGAACTATAAAACTATGTAATGCATTGTTGATCAATAGAACAATTTCACCATTGTTTCTCATTTGGTATCAGAGCAGGTTTTCTCAAATGGATCAAAACCTATGGAGAGTGGTGTGAAGAGATCTGAAACACACACTTTGTCAGAGAAACTCAAGTGGCCAGCACTCAACAGATTTGCAAGGAAGAGCTCGAGTAAATAATTAATATCTCATGAATCCTGAGGTATTTTATTATGAAATTTTTAGGGTTGTTAGGTAATTGTATCAAGAGGATGCAGTAAAAATTTTAGGTGATTTGGAGCTAATTTGCTGATTTTATTAGCATTTTTAGTTTTTCAATAAAATGGTTGTATAAGGTGGAATACAGGGTATTTGCTTCTCAAATTTTGGGAGAAATATTATTTCGATAAAATCATAATTTAGACAAAATTTCAGATCATTGGGATCTGTATTGATTGATTTATGTGAATATTTATTTTTCCTTCAACAATCCTAGATCCGGAATTGTGATAAAAAGGGAAAAAGTAAATGATCACATATTTTTCACCTTTGTGATTTTTCTTCTGAAATTTAGAGGGTTTTCAGATTATTGTCTCAAGAATACAAAGTTTAATTTTTAGAAATTTTGGGGTTGTATGGATTGATTTATGTGAAGAACATTGAGGTTGTCTCAAAAACACTCTAAGATCTAGAAAGGGCAAAAGTAAATTGATCACATATTTCTCATTTGTGTGAATTTGGATCTGAAATTTAGTGGATTTTCAGATAAATATATCAGAAGTCTACAATAAAGGAGTTGCTGAGAGCTAGGTGGAATATTGATGAATGGTGGATTGCAGAATGGCCACCATGTATAAAGAATTGGAAGTACCCAAATTCAATGGAGATAATTATGCTATTCGGAGCATAATGATGAAGACCTTCTTGAAGGCTCAAGACTTATGGGATATAGTTCAAGAAGGCTATTAGGAACCCTATTGGAATAAGCTACAAGGTGAGGATAGAAAAGAGAAGAAGGAGCAGCAATATGCAAATTGCTTAGCTCTTATGGATTTGAGGAGAGGAATGGAAAATAATGTTTTTCCTCTCATAGCCAATTGTAGATCAGCTACAATGGCATGGCAAGTGTTAAAGGATGTTTATGGGTTTGATGAGGATACCCATAAAGCCATGAGTGACAATCATGAAGATTTTTTAAGCAAGGAGGAACCTTGCTTTCTTGAAGCAGTTTCTGAATTAGATCCTTTTGAAGAGTCTTGTAAAGACTCATATGAAGTCATGCTTTGTAATGGAGAATTATTTCTTGCAGAGGAAGGCCTGTATGTAGAAAACCAACAAGATGAAGAATGCTTCATGGAGGAAGCATATGTTGCTGAATTTTGTGATGAAAAGATAAGAAGAGGTGTGTATTCCTCTAGAGTACGAGGAGGAAGAAGAGGATTTGTTGTTGATAGAAGAAAAAGTGATAAAAAATATCTCATGGAGGAGATAAATGAAGAGTGTATTATGGATAATGCACCTAAAATTCTCATGGGAGAGAATAAAGATGATAATAGGATCAACCAAAATTGTTGGCATGTTGATGGAGAAGCAATGTTTATGGAAGACCATTGTCTAGAAGACCATTCACTTGGAATGGATGTATGCTCTCTTGACAGAGAAAATGAAGATCTCCTACAAGGAGAAGATAAAATTGTTAGAGTTCCTCTAAAAGGGGAGAAGAATGTGAAAAATGAGATAGAAACAGAAAATGGAAATGATATTGCTGATTTTCTTATCGTAATGGCAAAGGAAACTTCACTCATGGATGAAGATCACTCACTTGGAGTGACTACATTGCAGAAAGAGAGTTGTCTTGAAAAGGCAACTATGTATGATTGCTTGAATGAATGGTGTTTCAACACACCAACATGGATTGAACAAAGGAGGAGAACCATTAGAGAAGAGTTGATGGTTGATCTTGAAGCACCATACAATGAAGGAGAACTGCTACAAAATAGCTTTATGGGAAGCACCAAATCTACTCATACTAAAGGTAATGTTTTTATGATTAATGATTTGTTTTTTGTGAGCAGGAATGAAAAGAAAGGTGATTGTCTCATTGAGACAACTTTGATGAAGAATATTTTTGGAGAGAATACAGTGATGGAGAACTTGGGTCACATGGATCAAAATGATGTGTTCAAAATTCCTTGGGAGAAGGATTCTTGTAAAGTCATTGTTGTGAGAGAATATTTGTGTGAGGAGCAACTTTATGTTGCATATGTAGTTGGTCATTATATGGCCATATTTGTTGTGATTTTTTGTGTGAAAATATGTGAAAGAGTTGTATGGTATAATCATCTATGTGAGATGATTAATTGTAAATACTCATGTGGAGTATTATTTAGTGTTGAAAATGTAAAAGAATATCAAAATGTGAGAGCATGGTTTAAAGACCATAATGATAAAGATGTAAGAGAGTGGTTGCTGAAAACCACAAGAGGAGATGCTTTTGTTGAAGGGGGAGCTAATCAACAAAAGAAGGCACTCAAGCATTTGCAGGAAATTCCACATGAAGAGTGGAAGGAGTGCCACCACAAGTATTTTGTAAATTTTGATTTCTTGATTCAAGATTGGAGGAAACGTAAGAGAAATGTTTTCTTCCAACTCTGTGATGCTTAAAGAACTCTTGCATGAGTATCTTTAGCATCAAGGGGGAGAATGTTGGAATATTTTCAACATTGCCTCCTTAGTCCTAAGTATTAAGTCCTAGTATTTAGTTTTAGTTTAATGTTTTGATTTACATATTTCTAGTTAATTTGATTAGCATACATTGAGGTTTTGGCTTGGTTAATTAATGTTTGACCATAGTCCAAGATTAGCATGTTGTTAGGATAAGAGCTATCTTTAAGTTAGTTTGTTGTAATAAGTTTAAGAGGATTTCTCTCAACCACCATGTCTATTTTTAGTTCTTTCAAGAACTATAAAACTATGTAATGCATTGTTGATCAATAGAACAATTTCACCATTGTTTCTCAGTTTGAAGTAAATAGAACAAATGCAAATCACAGAAATATTACTTCTATAGCCAGCACACTGTCATTTCACACTCGAAACATGACTTCTGCATACCGCGTTCTTATCTTCTCTTTGCACCACTCACTCTGCTGCACCTTCCATGAAATCTCACTTCTACCATCTGCGTATTTTTGCCTCGGACTTTAAACATGCCGTCTGCATATCGCTCTCTTTGTTCTCGATCAGTCGATACGCACTCACTCACTATCTCATCGCTGCGATCTCTTTTCTTTAACTCCAAAGAACTATCACCGACTTACACTCTGTTGCACACGAAATTCATTCGCATATATCGCATCACGCCCACACTTTAACCTTGCAATAGTCCCACCTTTTTATAGAAGAGAATATCCCATAAAAACATTCTCAAACATGTCGGCTGCAACCCTAATTAGGTCAACATGAAACCCTAGAATTTTTTGGTTGCTTAACCTTGCTTTGTCAGCAGGAAACCCTAATTGATCCGTTGCAAAACCCTAGCAACGTCGGATTTGAAAACAAGCCGGTGAACGACTTTAATTTAATTTTAAAATATTAATTTAAATTTTAAATAAATAAATAAAATTTAAACTGGATATTTAAAATTAAATATCTTCATCATCGGAGCACCTTTTTCAACAAAACGAAGAGCTAACTTGGGTTTTAAGAAAAACCCATTTCGAAACTGATGACCATGGATTTAAACAAAACCTATAATTTAGTCTGCCTTGGTTTTCACAAAAACCCTTCCGCTCTTTGACATCAATGACAACATCAACACTTGAGCAATGGCAATGTACCCAAGGTACCCAAAATTGCCAACAGTCCACAACAGCTTAGCTACCTGTACCAAACATAGTCATTCGATCTAGTATAAGTCTTCCTATGTCTGTAAGATCTGTCCAACTCTTTGAACAAATCAATCCTCTACACACAAGCCTTCTCAAAGAATTGCCAAATCTATCCTTAGGTTCTTCTCAAAGAACCAATGTACCTTTGTCCTCAAGTTCTTTGATAGAACTCTCAAAAACTTAGCTCACAAGTCCTCTGCTAGGAGCTATCTAAATCTGCTCACAAGTCCCCACCTGAACTTTTCCATAACCTGCTCACAAGTCCCCACTGGAACCTGTCCAAAACCGCTCACAAGTCCCCACTGGAACCTGTCCAAAACCTCAGCAAGCTCACCAAGAAAAACTTGCTTAGCATGAACCCACAAAGAGAATTATTAGAGACCCAATGTGATTCATAAACCTCATAGAAGCATAAAGAGAATTGTTAGAGACTCAATATGTTCTATACTTAACTCCCAATCTCAATCTCAAATCTCAAAAGAATAAGATAGATGTAGTATGCTTTTCTCAAGAATATGAAACACAACCCAACAATTGCCAAACATGCAATATCTCATATAACAATGATACTTATATTCTTTTTACCAACAACTAGGGTTTCATCATCTCAATGCAAGTAGCAAGATTTACTAATATAAACCCTAGTGAGAAAATTCTTCCTCTTACTCAACCAGAACTATGCATTCACCCAAAAATTCATCAATGACTTTAATGCATAACCAATCTTCAATATCTAGAAAATAATATTTACACAAAAAATACTTAGTAGACAACCTTTTCACTCCAAACTCAATTTCAGAAAATATACCATAAACAACATACATGGAAGAAGTTGCCCATACCGTTACTTTGATGAAGAAGGAGAACTCAAAATCTGTCACAACACTAACTCTCAATTTGCCACCAATTAGAGTTAGCAACTATACAATAATACACAATAATAAAGATCCAAATATAACACCTTATTTCTCCAACTTAGTAAAAACCTCCAAAGTACAATAACATACAAAGTAAAACCTCTTTACACCTTATTACTCCACATAAACATTAAACATCAATAAAACAATGTCAAAAACAAATATGATACCTTAACCTTATAACTCCCGCGCATTCATAGCCACCATCCTTTGCACACCGTGACCAAAAGAAAATCCAACAAAGAGAATCGAACACGGAACCTCTGCCTTCTAGCGCTTTTTCTTAAACGCCATCGTCGTTGGGTCACAAGTGCCCAATGAAGTAATACACCGCTGCCCTCTCTTTTATCTTCCTTTGACGCCAAGAATCTGGAAAACATAAACGTCTTCCACAAATTGCATGCAAACAATCCACTGCCATCAAGAAAAAAGGTAAGGATACAGCCCAAACTCAATTCCATGTTTGCCGAGCACAGTCTCCAAGACACAAAATAAGCATGATTTCAAAGACGTCAATCGAAGATTCAAAAACATAGAGCAAGCTCAAATCGAAGAAACAAAGTGTTGTTCAAAGGAAATAGAACAAATGAAAATTGTAGACACCAAGCACAAATCGAACGAAACAGAGTAGCCACAAATCACAGATATCAACATTAATCGGAGGTGCTCACTTTTTAAAATCATGCCAACTTATATAGCCATTTTTCCTTAACTGTTTGACATCGGCGCTCCTCCAACGATGGCAACATATCGACAAAAGAATTCTTGTTTATTCCGTCGCTTAAGGGTTGAAAGACCCTTTAATAATAATTAAAATAATAATAATTATTATGTTATTAATAATAAATTAAACTTGGACCTCTGACAAAGGTTTGAGTTAATTTAATTATTAATAATAAACATGAACCTTTGCATTAAGTTAAGCTTGGTTTTAATAAAAACCCTTAATGAGTCCAAATGGTTTTAAGAAAACCTTTAGCCTTGTCACCATGGTTTTAATAAAAACCCTTTAACATAATGAAGCTTCTCAAGATATTCTTGACATCACATTCTTTTGATATCAACACAAAAATGCCTTTTGACATCAATGACAACTTATACATTTGAGCAAAGGCAATGTACCCAAAGTACCTAAAATTTCCAACACAACAAGATTCCATTCAAGAGGGTGTTGTTGGACACTAGCTCGTCTAGCAACATAATCATGACAGTGGCATTAAAACACCTTAAGCTGCCAGCATCCCACATTGTGGTGTCCACTTACACTCTTCGAGCATTCAAAGATGTGTTATGCTCAATGGTTGCCACAATTGTCTTGCCCATCCAAGTAGGACAAAAGACCATTCCTACGTTGTGTCACATCCTTAAGGGCAAGATGGCCTACAATATCTTTCTAGGCAGGCCTTGGATCAGGGACATGAAGTTTGTCCCTTCGATAGCCCATCAATACCTCAAATACACATACAAAGGGCAAGTACATGTAGTCCCAGCAGACTTAGAGCCCTTTAAGTTTTGAAATGTGGTGCAGATGATGCCACAATCGACCCTCCCATTGACACATTTGGACTTTCAATTGAATTCATCCGCATAGGGTCTGATTTTGCCTACATCCATGCTGTTGAGTCCCTTAACTCATCAACCTATCCCATCTTCGTCGTATGTTCCTTCACCAACAATGCCACCTATGGTGGCCACATCAAAGGACAATGAGAAGAAGCCCCTAGAGGAGGTACCACCATTAGTCTCAACCATATCTACCAAAAATGTGCCCCAGTCGAATGGAAGTCGAGACACGTAGTTCACCCAACATGGAGTGGAATCAGGGAGAACTCCCATTCCCTCCCCGTCAACCACCGATGATTACCATTGAGATGGTCAATATGGGCCTGGGGGAGTACCTAGTGCAGAATATTATGGCAACACCCATGCTTGAATCCATGCAATACATGGTGATACCTCACCTCCCATCGATACTATCGTCCCTTTAGGCTACCCTCCAAATCAGACCAATTTTGTATATGGGGGCCTCGAGAACGACATTGAACCCTACCTACAAGAGGAAGAGTATGAAGAGCCATTTGTTGAGAATGTTGACTATCTGTCCAACCCAGAATTTGCCTTAAAATACCTAGACCAATGTAATTGGCATGGATATGGATTGGGCAGATACAAACAAGGAATGCTCACTCTTTGTCAACCGAGATACCAGATGCAATATGATAAATCAGGAGTAAGGTTCAACCACCCTTTGCTCCTTGACATCTTGGTAGAAACCATGCAAGGCCTAGGTCTAGGCAACAGGAATGGGTTGGCAAAAGATCCATATGCCAATCCCAACACAACATACACATTAGGGGATTATCTCCCATTGTTAACAACAAACCTTGTTGACCTCAACAACCCCTCCCCTTTGATCGAGGATGGAGAAATTTCAAGAAGTAACATCCAAAGGGGATATGAACAAGATCAAGGAGGGTCTTCTAAAGATGAGTCAGATCATGAGGTAGCACCTTGGGACCCTTTGAGTCTGACAGTAATCACTCGCAGGTGACACCCATTGTCGACTATCAAGATAACTTCATGGCAATGTTCCCCTTTAATTTTTTGATCAGGAAATTGCTACCTCTAGAGAATCCAGCCCTCCTGAAAAGATCGAAACAACCCAAAAGGGACAAAATCAATTTACTCAAATAAAATAAGCCTCACATGTAGGCCATAAGGCCAAGTGATCCATCGGAGGAAGAAGATCCGAATATCTTCTTCAACATCGACTACCTACATGCCAAATTTTTGGTTTTCATAGAGAGTGAGGATAGTGATCAAGAAACGCCTAGTGGGAGGCTATACCAGCCAGAGGGGCACATAGTTGTCAGAGCCAATGAAGGCCTATGGATATCTGATAGTGACTATGAGTATGAGACTGAGATGGCATATCTCAATCGTATGAGGCAACAGGAATACCCCATAGACATCGATGATATATTTGAACATCTCAATATGGGACCAAGGCATAGGTGGCATTTAAACCAAGTACAGTTAAAACAAGTGCTTCATCCACCACTTCAGTCATACAGGGAGCACCTCCCACCTAGAGACCCTATAGGGCCATTAGTACCAAGGGCAGGACTTGTCCTCCCATCTGCACATAGGGCCGATCCTTTTGTGCCAATATCCATAGAGCCAGATCTGGGGTACAGGGATCACCAATAATGTCTGAATCAACACCCATGTGGCAATGGAGACCAAATTAATTCCATAAACATGATATCCATTGATTTAACCACCCCCATTCATAATCCAGCTGATCCAACATGACCATTGTATCTAGACCTACATGCCATAGACTGGGATCACGCTGACTCACCACCATCCCCATCAAAGTATTGGCCTTACGGTGAGATGTTTCATTTCACCCCAGGATAGACTCAGGACATCTTCCATGCTAAAGAGGAACCCAACATTCCCAATGTAGATCTAAATTTAGCAAATGATATCCACCTAATCCCAACTCCACACCAGTTGGAGGACAAATCCCACATGTCAGTCAAAGAGACGATTGATGTAGACATCGATTCTAATCCAATGAATCTACAAATCATCAAGCTGGGGGTAAGTTTATCCCCCAAAGAGCAAGCCAATTACATTGCCCTTATCAAAGAGAAGGAGGTTTTTTCATGGTCCTACAAATACATTCTGAGGCTAGACCCATAGCTGGTCACGCATAATCTGACACTTGATCCAATAATCAAGCCAATCAAGCAAAAGCTACGTAAGATGCACCCAAAAGTGGCCTTAATGGTCAAATACGAGCTAAAAAAGCTATTGGATGCATAGTTTGTCATTTGCATAGATTACCCACCATGGCTGTCCAACATGGTACCCATCAAAAATATGGACGGGAGGATTCGCATATGTATAAATTTTTGAGATTTAAACAAAGCAAGTCCCAAGGACGATTTCCCCTTGCCTAGCATCGACGCATTGGTAGATGCTACAACAGGCCATGAAATGCTTTCCCTCATGGATGGTTTCTTGGGATACAACTAGATTCGTATCAATCCCGATGATCAACTAAAAATGGTGTTCACGATGCCTTGGGGGACATTTTGTTATAAGGTCATGCCCTTTGGCCTTAAAAATGTTGGTGCCACTTACCAACGCGCTATGACATACATCTTCCATGATCACATGCATAAAACTTTGGAAGATTATATGGATGATTTGTTAGCCAAATATTTTTTGCGCAAAAATCATCTCGATGACTTACGCAAGATCCTTGATCACCTCATCGAACACAAGGTTAGGCTAAACCCAAAGAAGTGTGTATTTGGCATCACATCTGGAAAACTCTTGGGTTTCATATTCTCAAAATGAGGCATCGAGGTAGATCCAAATAAAGTCAAGGCAATCCTTGAAATGCTTCCCCCAACCACCATCAGGCAGCTCAAAAACTTGCAAGGTAAGGTCGCGTCAATAAAGCGCTTCATAGCATAGTTATCTGACAAGTGCCGACCCATGAATAAATTATTACACAAGGGGGTAGCATTTCATTGGGATGACGAGTGCTAGTTAGCCTTCGACGAAATCAAATAATACTTGGCTTCATCACTAGTATTGGAACCACCCAGACCAGGAGTGTCATTCTATTTATACATCTCAGCTACTGAGGTGGCACTGGGCACCATGCTAGCCCAGAAAAATGAATTACATAAAAAATAGGCTAATTATTATCTTAGCCACACCCTGGTTAGTTATGAACTTAACTATGCATACGTTGAGAAGCTATGCTTGGCGGTGGTATTTGCCACCAAAAAGCTATGCCATTACATGTTAAGTAATACGACATATGTGGTGTTTAAGGAGAATCCATTACAGTACATGATGAGTCATAATTATCATAGTAGTCACACGGTGAAATGGATCACGTTGTTGATGGAGTTTGACACCAAATTCATTGGAAAAAAGTCCATCAAAGTTCAAGTCATCGCAGATCAACTAGCAGAGGCTCCTCTCAAAGATGATCAGCCTCTAAACGTAGAGTTTCCCGATGATGGGGTCTTCCATGTCTCAAGATCACCAGATTCTTATGAGCCTGAGTTACAGGCTGACATAACTTAATTTTTTTATGGTTCTAAAAGTGAGCAAGGGGGTGGTGCAAGAATTATGTTTTTCACACCGCAAGGGGCTCCAATGCCTTTAACATTTAAACTTTATTTCTCATGCACCAATAACAATGCTGAATACGAAGCCTTGCTCATAGGTATTCAGACAACCATCACCATGAACATCAAGTGCTTGAATATCTTTGGTGATTCGTTGTTAATTATCAACCAAGTGAAAGGGGTATTCCAATACAAATGCCCAATTTTGCAGGCCTACAAAGCCCTTATGGATAAATTCCTAGAAAATCTTGAATGGTACGACATCGAGGCATTCCCTTGATCATCAAATCATTTTGTGGACACTATGGCATCCTTGGGGTAACTAATCCCGCAAGACATTTCTGGTGAGATGACAATCGTTCAAGTCAAAATATGATCGCAATCCATGATGGAGTGTGCAAGCTCTGACATAACGCCAGGAATCCACCTGATCCATATTGAACCATCTCAGGATAGGTTCTCTCGAATGCATGATAGTATAAATCACACCAACTAGGGGTCTTTGTTCTCTCCAACCCCTCTTAATAGCAACACAACACTATTTTTACAAGTTCTTTCCTGCTCAACTTTTTCTAGGGACAAACTTCAATAGAGATCAGTCATTCATACCATTGAGGTTTCTGATCAGCAAGATTGGTACACACCCATAAGAGACTATCTCAAGTTAGGTAGCCTCCCACTTGGATTATCGCATGTTGCAAAAAGATCATTCAAACAGAAAGCGACAAAAAATGTCTTGCTAGGAGAGATTTTATATCGTCGAAGCTACGAAGGAATCCTCCTTCGTTGCTTGGACCAGCAGGAGTCCACTTGGGCGATCACCCAAGCGCATGATGGTACATGTGGTGGCAACTTTAGCGGTATAGCCATCGCAAAGCGCATTCTTTGCATGGGTTATTATTGGCCATCTTTAGAGTGATATTGTTGTGCATATGTGCAAAGGTACGTGAAGTGTCAACACCATGCTAACTTGACACACGTACCTTCTTAGGATTTGCAACTGATCCAATCAGCTTGGCCATTTTTGTAGTGGGTCTTAAATCTCATTAGAAAGATCTCCCCTGTGTTGTCAGGTCGTCACACATTTATCATAACAACCATAGAGTACTTCACTAATTAGGTGGAAGTAATTTTGCTTACCTCTACGATTGGGCCCTGCATTATGGAGTTCATTTTACATAACATCATGTCATTTTTGTATTCCATTCAAGATCATCTCGGATAATGGGACGTCATTTAAGAACAAATATGTGCGTGCTTTGACAAAAAAGTACAAAATTTAGCATAATTTTTTGACACCTTATTATTCACAGGCAAATGGGCAAGCAGAGGTGTCAAACAAAATGTTAGTTGCCATCCTTAAAAGGATGGTCATAGATATTCATAAGGATGGCACATCCAAATACCACTTGCCCTATGGGCTTATCACACTAGCATTCGGACGCCCATAGGGGAAACCCCATTTTTTCTAGTGTATGGCTTCGAGGCAATCATGCCTCTCAAGTTGGAAATACCCTCCCTACGCATATTAATGCAAGAGTCCATCGATGATGACACTGCATGGTAGGCCTAGTTAGACCAGCTTACGTTACTTGACGAACAACACGTCAATGCTCTCGAGGATTTATGTATCTATCAAGAGCGACTTAAGAAAGTATACAACATGAAAGTTCACTTGAGGGACTTTCAGGTCGGTGACCTGGTCTTAAAAGAGAACCAACAAAATTCTAACTTGTCACCCCATTTAAGGGATAAGTTCACGACAAATTGGTTATGTCCTTATGTAATCGATAGTAAAATAGGACCTAAAACATATCGGCTCGCCTCTATTGAAGGAATCAAGAAACTAGAACCCTTGAACATTAGTCATTTGAGGCCATTCAACATTTAAAGAGCCATGCCCCCCCCAAAAGCTCCAAGGGTTCTCGCAATCGCTTGGTCAACCAAAATTCTTGAAAGGTATCTATAATCCCTTTGGTCAAACCAAAAGCTCCAAGGGTTCCCGCAATCGCTTGGTCAACCTAAAATTCCCCAAAGGTATCTATAATCCCTTTGGTCAAACCAAAATCTCCAAGGGTTCCCATAATCGTTTGGTCAACCTAAAATGCCCCAAAGGTATCTATAATCCCTTTGGTCAAACCAAAAGCTCCAAGGGTTCCTGCAATCACTTGGTCAACCTAAAACATCCCAAAGGTATCTATAATCTCTTTGGTCAAACCAAAAGCTCCAAGGGTTCCCACAATCACTTGGTCAACCTAAAATGACCCAAAGGTATCTATAATCCCTTTGGTCAAACCAAAAGCTTCGAGGGTTCCCTCAATCGCTTGGCCAACCTAAAATGCCCCAAAGGTATCTATAATACCTTTGGTCAAACCAAAAGCCCCGAGGGTTTCCACAACCACTTGGTCAACCCAAAACACCCCAAAGGTATCCATAATCCCTTTGGTCAAACCAAAAGGCCCAAGGGTTCTCACAATTGCTTGGTCAACCAAAAATGCCCCAAAGGTATCTATAATCCTTTTTCTCAAACCAAAAGCTCCAAGGGTTCCCACAACCGCTTGGTCACCCAAAATGCCCCAAAGGTATCTATAATCCCTTTGGTTAAAACCTCCAAGGATCCATAAGAATCACTTGGTCCGCACCCATTCGGGTTAAACCGTCCATAATGAATATTAGAAAACAACAGATAATCAAAAATAATAAAAAAATTGCATCTCACTTTCATGCATAATCTTAAAAATCAAAACACAAAAGAAAAAAAATGCTGCATTAGGCATTGCATACATACATTGCATATTTGCTGGTCATACATGTCAAATGCACCATAGACTGTAATTACTCGACAATTCCATCATTTTTCACATTTGTCAATCTTGTAAATGATCCAACAAGAATAACGTCATTCGCATTTTTTCCATATCACAGTCAGTTGTCTTTTAATGTCTTTAGGGTTTTCGTCATTCAGCTGTCTTTAGATTTCTAGTCAAATGCTGTACAAAGTCAGATAGACTTTTACAAGTTCGAGTTTTACTTGGATCACGCCTTGTTACATAGCATCCCAACACAAGCTTAAAACACAAAAATTCCCAAGTTGTGTGAACAAAAGATGAAACCTACAAAGTGGTCTAGGATACCATATAGTGAAAACATTATCTCGCTCATCCCCCTGTGCGAATGACCCCAAGAATGTTGATATTTGGAAAAAGGACAAGCACATTTCCTACCCAATTCCCCCAAAATACACAGTGGTTTTTACCACTATTAGAAATCCCAAATTCTCAAAAAGTTGCAAACATCAAAAAACTATAAAAGTCAAAGTACAAACCCCAAAGTTTGACATCAAAACCTTCAAACTGCACATATCAAAAAGCACAAGAAATAGTGATCCCCATCACTCAAAATTCAAATCCCTTGCTCAAAAATAAAAGAGAAAAATAAACAGTGATTTTTATCACTATATATGAGATCAAGTATCCCAATAAAATTGAAGAAAAGAAGGGAGTCGAAATTTAATTCTTGGAACTCTCAGTATTCGAAATGTCATGAGGTGATCCTCAGTCCTGATTTGGTGGATAGCCTATTGGTCACTGGTCGCAAACCTCTCGCATGATGATATATCTATCGTATTAGTTGTTGGGCATATGTACAGATCAATGTTTGCATGTGGATGAGCTAGCTTATGGTATCCTAGATTGCACCGTAGATTAATCTTACTAAATGCCAAAAAGGAGTTAGTGGAGCTAATTAGGTGATCCTCGGTACAGGTTTTGTGGACAACCTACCTGGTACTGGTGGTATCCTTACGAATACCACATCAAAAAACTCAATTGCACACACAGGGATGTGAAATAACTTGGTCAAACTCAAGTCTGATTCATACCTTGTTTGAAAGTCTTGTAAGATAATTTATAGTCTTGACTATTTCATTAAAGCATCCGAGTCTTAGAAAAACCTTAACTACATTCTAAAACAATTGTTGTACATTTGACTACTTACATAACCATCAAAAAATACAAAACAATTATTACAAATACAAAAGTTATTTCATAAAGCAATCACATAGTATAGAAAGCCAGTAAATCCTGTACAGTCTATGGTGCCACCTCCTGTATACCAATAAATCATTCCATCCATTCCATATGCATACATCTATATCATATAGTTAAAATCATCCATAGTAATAATAGCATATGCATACATCAACATGAATAAACGTGCATAAAGAAAAATGAACCATGACAAGTATATAATCAAACCAAAAAGAGTCATGTATATATCAAGTCAAAATGCCCTCAGGCTACAATAAGAAGGTCATACGACCTCATAAAAACCAAAAACTCAAAATCCCCAAAGCTTAGGGAGTCGGCCACCATGATCATGCAGGATCGGTGCGACTGGAACTACCCCCAGTAGTATGGGTCCTATGGGACCTCTCAGGGCGACTTCTGCCATCCCTCGCACCCTACCCACCACTACCCTTACCTAGCCACCTATGACAAGATGATGTAGACTGCTTAGTCTCATCGCCTCTCATTGATGAGGCCCAAAAATGCCTCATTATTGCATAATGTTTGACTACCATATGATAAGTTAATTGCCAAATAGTTGACTAAAATATACTATTTGTTAAGTGTTTACATGATTTTATGTTAGGAATACAATATCTCTGTTTTTGACTATTTTCAGCATTTTGTGACTGATTTTGCTTGATTAAGTAGCAAGTAAGAACATGCATTTCAATTAAAAAAATGTGGTATGTTGATATCCATTAACTTTTCAATGGTTTTTGAATGTTTTCCTACCCTTCAACTTGTTTCAAATCCACATTGAAGACAAAATTTTAGGACTATCATAAATCTGAAAATCTGGAAAAAACAGCCATATAAAAATCAGCAAGCTGTCACTTTATAGGAACACCTTGAAGTTGTCAAGCAAAGCATGAGGATATGGATGGAATGAGTTTAGAAGGACTACATAATACATATGAAATATTTAGAAGCATTCCCACATGGTCTAAATAGGCAGCAACAGGGTATAAAAGAGCAGGGACAATTGTGCAACATTGTTGCACTATTTCAGCATGGTTACTTGGTGAATGAAGTGTATAAATTCAGTAGCAACTTGATGTACTCATTCATGTTGATATTTGAATAATTTTTCCATGTTCTAATTTGTTTGAATTTTCAAAAAATGTCAATATTTTACAACTATGCAGTAGAACTAGAAAATGTAGTAATTTACCATGTAAATTCCAGCAAGCTACCAATGAATGGCAAGGCATGAAATTCACACCCAAGGAAGAATGAGGACTATTGAAATATGATCCTAAGGGCTAATAAACCTTATAAATGCAGCCAAAACCATTTGGAGTCAACACAGTTGGTCATTCTAAAGATCTTCGGAATGAACACAATGTCTTTGGAATGAGAATTGCAGTATCTTTGGAATGAGCCACTTATCTTCGAAATGAAAATAGAATGTACTTTTTGACTTGTTGACTGAATTTTGGCAGTGGAAAAGGGGATAAGAAGGTTGATAAAGTTAAGGGAAAATATCTCCCATATGATTTTGCCGTCCTTGCCATCTAAAGCCACCATTCATGGAAAAGATCAATTTTGATCCTCTTCTAGGATAAACCCAGAAAAACTGCAGCATAATAGAAATTTGTTTGCAAGATAGGAATGGCATATTATAAAGTGGAGAATTACGTGTGAGATATTTCTAGACTCCTCCCATGTACTCCCACCACTGAAGATGCTTTCTAAGGGCCAATGACTACTACTGCAACACAAACTGTCCAGATTTGCATTTATTTTAGATCCAGAATTATTGGCAAATCACTATAAAGTAGCACATAGGCTAATTTGAGCATGGGATATGTTGTAAATATTTATATAAATAACATATATCCATCCTTGGTTGAGGCATTTAGGAATTAGAATAGAGGAGAATTTTCAATTACAGCAAATAGGACTGTATAGCAATTTTCTGTAATAGTTTTCAGCATGTTCTGTCATCAATAAAAGTGCAGTTATTTTATCATTTTATGTTCCGAGTGTTAATTAGTTAAGGAGTGCTTTCACCTCCTTATAGATCAGGAAGTATGGGCCCAATTTCAGATCTAGAAGGAGGTATTTTATGGCAAGTTTTAATTTGTAATTTTGTTGCAACATAATTAATAGATTGCTTGCCAGATTTCATTTTCTTGTTTTTATTTTGTATTATGTAATTTATGTTTTCTATTATGTTTGTGTATAAAATTTGTGTGTATGGCAGATGA
Organism: Wollemia nobilis; assembly: GCA_028583015.1. Taxonomy (NCBI): domain Eukaryota; kingdom Viridiplantae; phylum Streptophyta; class Pinopsida; order Araucariales; family Araucariaceae; genus Wollemia; species Wollemia nobilis. The sequence goes on from JAQPPZ010002492.1 coordinate 953,705, forward strand.
CAAATTATATTATGCATTTTTCCTTTGCTTTCCATGTTTTCCCTACTTTCTATTTTAGCAACTTTCCATTTTCAGCATATTTCATTTTGCTGTCAATTCCTATAGCAGAAGCTTGATGACCTTTTGTGGCAGGGCATTGACAGGTGTTTTTAGAATAAGTTTCATTTACAAGCATCATTTCAATTATGCAAAAGTAACTAGATTTCAATTCTGCAAATGTAACTTAGGATTTCATTTTAGTAATTTAAATTCTGCAAGAGTAAATTAGACTTTTAATTTAGCAATTCCAATTCCTGCAATTGTAGTTAGATTTCAATTCTTGCAACTTAGAATTAGTTTTCAATTCCTATAATTTATTTTAGTTTCCATTATTCAAACTAGGTTTACTATGACACCAAAAGGCTAAACCAAAATATGCTTCATCAATAAATGCTTGAAATTTGAATGCCTAAATTGTACTCTGCCCTAGCCTTCTATCATAGACAGCCTTGGACACCACCCCGGATTAATAAATCATTAAGATTAAATGATGAAACTCACTCGTTTGGCATGACGAACCACCTCCATCAAGCATAGGCAACTGTCCACCGAGGTGGACAACCTTTGTCTCTAACTCTATCCGGTACCAACCCCACTCCATATCTCTTTGGTGATACACAACCAATGCACTATCCCACTATGCCAACTGAGTTCGTTGGAGATCCCTCTCCTGTGTTACCTCCATAAAAGCATCTCTATGCTCCTCCTCATGTATCCATATAAGACCCTCCAATCATGTTATCTTAGCACGAATCCTAGCCTCCACATCCCATGAGATATGCTAAGGCATGGGCACCTCCAAGATGACCTACTACTTTGGCACCCACTACTCTAGGACATCCTATACATTCAACTGCTCTGGAACCCCCAAATCATATCAATCATCGATGAAGTCATAAATATCCACCATATCAACATCATCAAGGGGAGCCTCCCAATCCTCCACTGGTGCCTCTACACCCCCACCTCTTGTTGCTATAGTATCCATGCCTCCTAGAGAGCCCTCACTCTTCCATCACCACATAATCCACCACCGGTCATACTCTACAGTCACCCCGACATCGTCCATGTCAAGTATATCAATAATTACATTAGACCCCTCACCTAGCTGCTCAACGGTAGGCCAAACTAGAGTCCTCTCATCACCGTGATGTCGATAGATCAAGGGATCACTAGGAAATCCTTGGTGCATCCCAAAATGTCATGTCACCTAGACATATGGGAAGTACTCCTACTCTATCTCATGTCGCCTAATCAACCATCTACCCCTACACACACATCGAAGCCACTCTCTAGCCTCAGTCTAGGCTTGAAAGTATTGGTACAACCATAAAAACACATGCCCCGATGCTAGACAAGATAAGGCATCAGTATAGTGACCTAAGTCACCTGCCCACCACTGACTCTGTCCATGCTCCTTCGACCTCCACCATAAATTGGCATAGCCAATTTCTTGATCCACCATATCACCTTGGGTAGTCCAAGGCAAACCCTACAGTCACTCCATAGCTATGTGCTACCACCCCCAGCACTGCAAGAGATAGCTACACCCGATCCCCTTTCACTTTCAAAAATAGATATCGTACAGCTCGTCGTACAACTGCACCAATAAAGTTTGACCCCATATCATAATAAGTGGAGCTGATGTAGGACACTCCACCAATATGAAAACCAACTCAAGCAGGTTCTAAGGGAACCTCGCACCTGAGGAGTTAGGAAGTAGCATATTGGAGATGAGGATCATGATCAAAGCATGCCTCACCCCTAATACACCCTTCTCCAGCCACCATCGCACCAGAATACCGCCTATCTGGCAGTTAGCCTCTACCCTCTCCATAGCCCTCTCCACCCCCCTCTCAACCACTAGACCAAAACACCATGTCAATACCATTGTGCGCTGGTCACGGTGGGTCGTCTAGATAGGAAGTCCATCTATTAGAATCTGCAGAATTTGATACACATAATCCAGAGTAATAGTCATCTCCCTTGTTGGGATATGAAAAGTGTTGGTGAGGGGATCCCACAGATTGATCAAGGTAGTCAAATATGCCTGATCCCCCACCACAGGCTCCAGACACGTCATGTGCTTGAGCCCAAGTGTATCAAGCCACTCCCAATCCACAACTATCAAGGCATCTCGGGCATCAAAGAAAATAGTCAACTGGCGGTACCGACTCTTCATAACCTGAAACAAAACAATAAAATGCACAAAGATATTAAGTACATACTTAATATAAACAAAAAAATTAAAATAAAACTATACAACAGAAGTACAGACTACAATTTACAATTGTACAGTAAAAGTATAGCATAAGAAGTATAGTAAACAAAATGTACCAAGAAAGTACATAATCATTAAAATAAAACTGTACAACGACAAAATAAATGAAAATAACTGTACAATAAAAAAAAACAACAAAAATCATATTAGGGTTTCAACCTTAATGTGAACGCAAAAAAAAAAAAAAAAATCATATTAGGGTTTCAACCTTAATGTGAACGTAAAACAAAACGAAATAAATCATATTAGGGTTTCAACCTTAATGTGAATGCAAAACAAAACAAAAAAACATATTAGGGTTTCAACCTTAATATGGCAAAAACAAACACAAAAAAAATCATATTAGGGTTTCAACCTTAATGTGAACGCAAAACAAAAACAAAAACAAAATAAAACATATTAGGGTTTCAACCTTAATGGGAAAACAAAAAGAAACAAAAAAAAAACATATTAGGGTTTCAACCTTAATATGGCAAAAAAAAACACGAAATAAAATATATTAGGGTTTCAACCTTAATATGAACAAAAACAACAAAATAAAACAAAAATGTTTTGGGTTTTAAACCTAAATACAAACACAAACAAATTATAGATAGTTGTTGTGTACTAGGGTTTGGACCTTAATATATGAAAATTAACAACAAAATAATAGAGCACAAAAACATGTTGGTTCCTATATTAGGTTTTCAACTTGATATACGAATAAAATCAAACCAACACACACAAAAAATTAGGTTTTTAAAACCTTAAAAACAAAATAAAGCGAACAAACATTTTATATGCAAGTTTTAAACTTCATACAAAGCACACATAAATAACAGGCAAATAAGGAACATCATACCAGTCTCACCTCGGCTCCTCCATTCGAAGATCTGGTTCTCACACTCATGATGTCTACAAAATTTTAGTAGTGCTCCACTATGCACACTTGCACTCCTCCTCACTGCTCCAAATCGCCAAAAAAAAAAATTGCAAATGAGCCCAAAACCTAGTTTTGGTCCTTATATAGGCTGTTAGGCCTGTAATCATTCCACCTTGGGATGATCGCTCTAGTTAGTGCTTGTACCACCCTGGGATGATTTTGAAATTGGTATTTGTCCCACTCTGGGATGATTATAGAGTAAGAAATAAAGCACCAAAAACTACATCCAAAAAATGCACCAAAAACAGCAATAAATATACCGAACAAAGGTGCCTTTGCACCTGACATTCATGGCATGAAAAACCACCGTCGGGATCACAAATACTCACTATCCTACTCCCTAATAAGGTTAACGTAGCTGGACCACTCCATAGGAAGGAGAATTTTTGATAATTTCTACCCCAATAGGCGTAAGAAAAAGGGTCAAAACCCACCAAAAATAGGTCCGATGGTTGGAAAACTGCAATAAGCGTTTAATGAAAACAACTGAAGGCACCCTTACAAACATCATCTTGGGTCAAGAGACTTGTTGCTTTTCTCATTTTTGGTCATTCCCTCATTGATTCATTGCTTGAGGGGGTAGTCACACTTAGTCACCAATCAACAAATATGCACCCAATCAAGGAAATGGCATGCATTCAAAGAATCATTGACAAATACAATCATGCTCATGCTTGGGGCAGCAAACAAGCAATAATCACAAGTTAAACAAACACTTGGCATTCTGGAAGCATGACTAAAAGGTTCCTCAAACAAAAGTTGTGCCCTTTGCCTATTCATGTCTGAACAATGTCCAAGATCAAGTACATCTCACTAAAAAATGTTACACTTGAGTTAAGCTCCTTAGCTCGTCAAAAGCAAGGATTTAATAATGCATGCCATTTCAATACTTGGGGCATCAAAATTTGGTTAGGGTACTGAGAAATCCTAATCATTAAGTGCTTTGGTCATCTATTTTTGCTCAGCACTATGCCACACATAGTGCATCCCAAAAAGGGGCATCTATAGACATCAAAACAACACCAATTTGATTATGTGACTACAAGCACTGACCGAATTGGCATACATACCCCCTAGAGCAGCCTCTAGAGGTTAAACAATGGTCCTAACCACTCCAAAATTATTTTTGGAAGGTCAGAGGTCAATTTTGCACCTTTTAAGCACTTTGCTTCCTATTCGTCCCACCCTGGGACGATTAGAATCCTATTCGTTCCACCCCAGGATGATTAGCAGCAATCGCTCTAGGGTGGGACGATTAGCAGGTTTGATTGGGAAAAAGTCAAACCTTGACAAATGGTAGCCCAAATCTGCCACATAACTTCGCCTTCAAGGCATGCAATTGCAAGGTACGATTTCAAATTAGAGAAACTTCAGTCAAGCCTACCCTGATCATGGAACTCAATCAAGGAGACCCTAAATCAGGGAGGAATCTTCTCTCCCCAAAGAGGCATAATGATCCAAGTGGTACCATCGCATGCACATTCAAAGGAGACCCTTAGGTCTATAAAAATGTGAGCCTCCTCACCCCAAAAACATGAGAGGAGAGCTGGAGCATTTGGAGCAACGAAGTGCTGCCAAATTATATCCCCATTCCTCTTTGTGCTTCCTACATCCCTAATATCTCCCTTCTGGAAGAGAGGTTATCGGGTGAACACTAGGAACACAATCCAAATCCAAAAACCCAAGCAATCAGCCACAATCCAACCCCAAAATCATTGACACAACCCCCTAGGAGGTTTTGGACCCATCCCACTTGGATTGGTGTCAAAACTAGGCCCTAAACGATGGGCGTCCCACCCCCGAGTGCCTCCCGAACTATTGCAGTCCTAATCGCCCCACCCCGGAGTGATTAGAAATTTGTACTTGGTTTTGTTACTGTTCTTTTTGCATTCATTTAGATCTAATGTACTTATGTTGTTGTCCAAATTTCAATGCTTTCTAACATGATTTGACCTGGTTTCTGTCATTTTATGCGTCTACTAACCTATAGGGAGTGCCTTCGGATACAAGATAATCTGGGCAGAATTTGACAAATTTGACCTTCTGGGTCATCTCAAAATGTTGTTCTTAGTCTAACCACAAGTTTGCAGGAGTTTTGGAGGCCTCTGGGCAAGACATTTGCAAGGTCACTTTTTGCAATTTTTACGATAGTCCCCAACGTCCCACCCCGAAGTGATTAGAAATTTATGCATGATTTCCTTAATTTTATTTTTGCAATATGTCCCAGATGATATCCTAATGCCTCTGTTAAATTTTGAACTCATTCTGACATGATTTGACAATTGTGCTAGTATTTTACGTATTAACTAGCTCATAGGGCGTCCCTGCCACATACAATAGAATCTGGGTAGGATATGCAGATTTTGAGCATTTGGGTAGTATTATAATTACATATAATGCCTAACCTATGAGTTTTAGGTGATTCAGATAAGCATAGATGGGACATTGGAGCGCTCTCTTTGGAGAGGCCCCTGACGGGAAAACAAGCATAGCGGGGCCATCCAATGCCACTTCGATGCAAAATCAGGTGATACCAATTCTAGAAGTTTTCCTTTACATTTATATATCATTCTACAATTGATTTATCAATATTATCACTGATATACCACAAGCACCCGCTGGAGGCCTTGGGGATTGCATGTTTTTCTAGATATGCATATGCTATTAATGATTTGTTGTCTTTTTGTGCATAGGATCTCATTGCCAAGAATACTAGAGGGGTAGAAAGGAACGATGAACACACAGACAAGCAACGACAAATTTTAGCCCGCCCACTTCGAATGTGGGCACACGAAAGATGCTAGAAGTGTACCGTCCGATCTTGGAAGCGCGACTTCCTTCGGGCATCCATTAGTGTAACAAATTGTATCAAATGTTTTGAGCCCTAGAGGGGGGACATATTGTAATTGGATTAAAAGCAATATCAATAAAGGAGGCCCCACTTTTGTTTGCTCACATCTTGTTTTTGCGTCATTTCCTTCATGCATTGCTCTTCGCATTCGTAGGACTTAGCATCTGTATCCATTTTTTTTTGCATCATATTGATACGCCATTTTTTTGCATTGCTTTCAGTTTCATAATAAAAACCAATCAAGTAATTTCTAGTAGGAACAATGGCAGAAGTGGTTGCAGTATTTGTACATGAATTTTGAAGTTCATTTTTATTTTGGTGGAAACATACGAGGACCAGATGTATTTGTTCTTTTCAAGACAATGCACAATATACCCCAAATCCTATAAAGGTATATCTGATGTTCTTCCCTACAAAATAATATGTGACTGGAAGAAATCAACGACAACTTTAAGTAAGTTGTTAATAGATTAAAAATTGAGGCCCCTTATGGATGGAGTTGCATCCACTGAAAAAACATTATAACAAAATTGAATGCTTAAATTGAAATGCTATGTTTAAGTTTTTTAATGTAGTTTTGGAAGTATTCAAGTCATGTAATGAAAACATATATAGTGCAATAATATAATAAATCAATAAAGTAATGTTTAATGAGATACTACACTATGGAATTGAAGATAACAAAAGATCAGTCATATGCACTTCTGCTTGTTATAGATTGTCATACATGAGGAAATTGAGTCCATCGACATCATGTGAGGGATGACCTGGATGATTTCATCAACATCATGCAAGGGATGACATCATTTAATGAACTATTATGACATGTAAATAGTTATTTGCAGGTTTTAAAATAGTAAAATACTTCACAAATATTGCACAAATAACACGAAAGGAGGATTTTTTCAAGGATGTATAATTCAGGCTTCAAGCAACCATTTTACCTTTTCAACTACCTACACATTAACAAAACTTAAATTTACCCCTAAACATAGCTTCATAAATTCTAGTTTGTTTGGATAAAATGGAAATTAAAACTCACAATTTGAAATGCATACCTTGTAATGCAGTGGACAAGAGATTATAGTATGTCTCCAGATAGATTTTTTCTTCATTATTCAGAGAAAAATTTTATAATATGCATTCATAATTTTTATGGGGAAGGGTTGTTAATTGATACACATCATACGATTTCACTAAGAAGGTAAAGGTTTTATTGTCGACTATCATTGTAATAACCAACCCCTGATTTTCATAGGATTGAACAATTGTAGACAATAAATGAATGCCCATGTCAAACTGGGGTATCTGTGCTAGCCATAGCAACCCAAATTCCCTTAACCATATTGAATATTTTTTGGGATCATTGAAAATTTGTGAGATTAGCAGGTCAACCAAGTTTTTGAATGAAATTCTACCTTGACTAGAAGAAGTTACAACCATTGTTGGGAATCCAAAGGCTTGGAAGGATTTTTGGAGTTTTTGTATTGTGTAGAAAATGAAATGAGTGGGTTTTGAACAATTTATATAAGTGTTTGCATGTGAAGTCATAACGATATGGTGACACGTAGCAATATGAATTATATGTAGTATGCAACCAAACTATTATCTCTTGAATGGTGCCTACTCTCATTTATTGATCATCTCTTATATGATGTCTACGAACCCACCTAGTCATCTCTTGTATGATGTCAATCATCCCTTGCATGTCATTCCTCGCATTATGTCAATGGAATCACCTAGGTTGTCCCTTGCATAATATCATTGGACTCACCTGGGTCATCCCTCGCATGATGTCTATGGACTCACATGGGTTGTCCCTCGATAAGGGACAACCCAAGTGAGTTCATAGACATCATGCAAGGAGGGATGATCCAAGTGAGTTTGTAGATATCATGCAAGGAACGATGGACATGTTGATGATGCCATGCATGATGTCTATAAGGGATGACCCAAGTGATTCCATAGAATTCATTCGAGGGTCATCCCTTGAGTGAAGTCTATAGACTCACCTGGGTCATCCCTCAAATGAAGTCTACTAACTCACTTGGATCATCCTTGTGAGTCCGTAGACATCATGCATGGGAATCAAAGCATGTTTAGTGATTATTTATATCTTATGGTACTTTTATCAAAAAATTTGGTGAATTCACCAACTTCATTTTTCTTGTGGGAAAAAAGCAATTCACCATGTCCTCTACATGATTTTGAACTATATTTGCCCTGGTTTAAAAACTCATTCACCTTATTTTTCTATATACATTTTTAGGCCTACTCCTTATGCATAAACCTGAACCAAGACTGTAAAGGAGGCACTTTAGTTAAGTGATAATAAGTCTTGGAAAAGGGTTATGGAGGAAGAAATAGAGTCCTTGGATAAAAATAAGATGTGGGACTTGGTGAAATTACCCCTTGGAAGAAAATTGGTTGGTTGTAAGTGGGTATTCAAGAAAAGTATAATATAGAAGGAAATTTGGAGAAGTACAAGGCTCTTCTAGTAGCAAAAGGGTCTCCTCAAGTTAAGGGAATTGAATTTTATGGGTTTTTTTTATTAGTTGCTAAACTAACTTTAATTAGATTTATGTTGGCTATTTTTGTTGCTTTTGATCTTGAAATAGAACAGATGGATGTAAAGAAAACATTTCTACATGGTGAACTTGATGAATATATATATATATATATATATATATATATATATATCACAACCAAAATGCTTTAGGGTAAAAGATAAGGAGGACTTGGTATGCAAGTTGAAAATATCTCTTTACAACTTGAAGAAATCTCCAAGAATGTGGAACCAAAAATTTGATAGGTTTGTTTTGATACTTGGGCTTGGAAAAAGTACAGCAAATTTGTGTGTGTATTTTAAACAAGAAGGTGAACATTTTTTTATCATTATTTTGTGTATGGATGACATGTTATTAAATTGGTAACAATAAGGAGATGATAAAGTTACTAAAATATCAGTTATCTTCTAAATTGGCATGAAGTATTTGGGTGCTACAAAATTTATTTTGGGTAAGAAAATAATAAGGTATTGTGCAAATAGAAAGTTGTGGTTAAATCAAATAAAATATGTTGATTTGATACTATAGAGGTTTAGGATGCATGATTGTAAACCAACATGTACTCCATATACTATTGGTCAAAATTTATTTGTTGAACAATGTCCTAAAATAGATGATAAAATTGAAGAAATGCATCATGTTCCTTATGCTAGCATTGTTGGTAGTCTTATGTATGCAATGGTCTATACTACACCTGATATTTCATATGTAGTGGGAGTAGTTAGTAGATATATGTCCAATCCATGAAAGGAACATTGGACTACTATGAAGAGGATCTTTAGATACTTGTGTGGAACTTCAGACTATGCTATTTGTTACCAAGTAAAATTTTGATATAGTAATATTGTAAATCTACAAGGTTTTATGGATGCTGACTAGGTTGGAGATATGGACAAGAGAAGATCCATGAGTGCTTATGCATTCAAACTATTTGTAGGGGCAGTAAGTTCGATGAGTAAAAATCAATTAGTGGTTGCTTTGTCCACAATAGAGGTAAAGTACATTGTAGCAACTCATGCTTGTAAAGAAGCAATGTGTCTACAAAGGTTATGTTCAATATTTTGTCTTAAGAAAAAGGTTATGAGAATTGATAATGATAGTCAAAGTAGAATATTTTTTGTAAACAATCCTAGTTTTCATGATCAATCAAAATATATTGATATCAAGTACCATTTTGTGAGAGATGGTTGAAAAAAATTGGGTGATGTTGTAGAAAGTTGATACATAGAATAATATTGTTGATTCACAAAAGTTATATCTGCTCATAAATTTTATTAGTGTAGAATATCTATGGGCATTGTTGCCCTTGATAGTTGACAATGGTAATTTTTGACCCCTATGAAAAGTATTCAACAAATGGGATAATAGTGGAAATATGTTGAATATTTTCCATGTTATTCTAGCGATGTTAACTCTAAAATATACTAGACACTCTTTGTGTATCCTCATCAGGATTTAGGACCAAGTTGAGCCCCAAGAAAGGGTCCAAGGGTGGCATCCCATGGAAAAAAAATTAGGGTTTCTTAAGTTATTTTTAGACCCATATGGGCTATTTAGGGTTAATTAATAGAACCCATGGTTTTTTTCCCATGGAATTATAAAATCTGCCCTTATGCTATTGTTATTTAATTACACTTACATCAGGGTTTGAAGATAAATGAGAGATGAACATTATTTTATTGGATATGGTTAAGTTTATATAATAAGAAGATATTACTAAGTTGGGTTTTTTCTCATAAGGATTTCCCAAGTGAAATACTATGTTATGTGTGTAGTTGTTATCTTTTTTTTTTCCTTTGATTCTGTATTTACTTGTAACACACGAATCACACCAATTTATGCTAAATGCTATTTTATTAATATAAAATTTAGAGTTAAAAAATGGGCTTCCTCTTGAGACTTTTTTTATCCCTTTTTCTACATGAATTTGAGAACATTTACTAGTGTCTTTCGGTACCCTCAGTGAAGGTGGGCTTCTGTGTGCGTGTGACACTGGCAGTGATGTTTTATTCTATCCTTTTATACTTGCTTTGGACTTGAAAATGGAGTTAGTGTGTTTGGGGGCCTTCCTTGGTCAAGCCCCATAGTTATGAAGACAAATCGACTCAAATATGAAGAAAAACATGATGAAAGTTGATGGAAATGCTATAAAAACTATTTAGAACCAATATATACCTGATTTTATGTTGTAAATATGTTGTAGGGTTGGTTTGCATGGTGGCATGCGAACTGGTTCTCAGGTTCACCAGGTCAAGCTATGAACTCAACTGCTATTGATTGTTGCTGCAAAGTTTCTATCCAAACAGGTTATAGGTGATGTCTATTACTATTTTGTTAGATGTAAAATGGTTAGTAGGAATTCTAACACAATTTTGACAAAGTTTGGGTATGTTAACTAAAATTGAGAGAGAGATAAATGATGGAATGGGTTTACTATTTATAGGGAAAACCAATGTTAGGGGGTAGTTAGGTGTACTACACCCTGGATTCAAGTCCTAGCATGGTTAAGTTAGGTTTTTTAAGGTGGAAAGCTTAGTCATCCTCTTACATGCCCTAAGGAAAATATCCTATCCTCACACATGTGTGAGCTAGGATTAGGGTTAACTAGGGTTAGCTAATCCCTAGGTTAGGTAAGGGTTGAGTTAGGGTTTCCTAGGAAATATCCTAACTAATTTAGGGTGCACACATGTGTGAGGACATGTTTAGGGCTAATTTGAATCTTAACCCTAATTAAACTCAACTTAATGATAAAGTGCACTTTTAATGAAAGCCACTTGCAAATTAGAATTCTAATTAGCATAATTAGAGTTTTTAGTAGGGAATGGCCCCCATAGCATAATTAGGGTTTTTAGTAGGGAATGACCCCCATAGCATAATTAGGTTTTTTAGTAGGGAATGGTCCCATGGGGGCCTTAATTAGGTGTAGGTTAAGGCTTAGGTGTCCTTAAGGGGATTTTAGGTAGCCCTCCTATGAATAGGAGATATTTTGGATGTGTTTTATATAGTTTTATATGTTTTTGTGCCTATGGACAACTATGATAGCCTATGATGGCCTATGATGGCCTACAATGGTCTAAAATGGCCTACAGTGGCCTACAATGGCCTATGACTACCTATTTAGACCTACAAGTGTTTGTGTAGGTCTACAGATATATATGGTGAGCATGTGCAACTTTTAGGTGTCTACATTTACCCATTTTTGTACTATGTTGTGTGAAACACAGTTTAGTACAAAAATATGATGAAAGAAGGTGGTGAGGTGTTTTGAGAAGATGAAGAATGTGGGGATGAATGTGAATGAATGAATATGGATGAAACATGATGATAAAACAAGTGATTTGCCAATTTAGTACAATATTTTGCAATATTGTACTAGTTCCTTTTGTACTAGTTCCTTTGTGAGGGCAAATTAAGACTGCTTTGCTTTTATGACCAACACAAGGTGTTCCAATTATGAATAGAACAACTGCTTATTCAAAATTTTGCTTTTGATTGATTTATGAGTGCATGATGACATTTTTCAAATTTCAATTGAGTGGCATGGATCAATCAAGCGTAAGATTCAGTATGTGGTCACCATCGATATATAGAATGAAATCAAGATGTGTCCAATATTACATGTGGCTCTTGTGATCTAACAAATGTCTAATTGGGATTGCATTTTTATTATCTTGATATAATATTTAGTGAAAAAATTTCTAGATAGATGCGATATCCGTGATTTGGATGTTTGATTGTTTGATCACATGCAAAGTGGATTTGTGTATGAATATCCCCTCAAGCAAGGAATCAACAATGATGTAGATGAAATGTGGTGATGTGGTGATGAGTTGATTGATAGAAAAAAATGGTGACAAGAGGTGGAAAAATTGGGAGAGACAATGGTGGGAAAGGAAGAAGTTGTAGGAGTGAAGAAAGAGAGAAAGTTGTGTTATGAATTTAGTGCCATGCAAACTAGATTCACTCGATGGCATGTGAACTAGAGTTCACATGGCAAAATGTGAACTGGACTATCGTTCGCATGGTGAAATGTAAACTAGGGATTTTGGGAGTATAAAGCCCCTTCTCACTCGTGTGAGAGTCATTTATGCTATGAAGAGTTGTGAGGAGAGGATTGAGTGAGATTTGGTGAAGCAAAGTGCTTGCAAAATTTTGAGTGAGTGTGGAGATGGTGAGAGGGCATGCGAGTTTGAGTGATCAACATGGGACCCACCAATAAGTACTCGAGACTCAATCTGGTTTTGATTTTGAATTGCATGAATGTTTGAATAGTACGATAATGGGTTTTGAGTGTGTATGTATGTTTGCATGTGATGAATGATTGAAATTTGTGTACAAAGTGTTAAAGTGGCCAAATGGGTATCCAGAAGTGTTGCCTATTTTTTTGTTTGATCGATAAATTGACTTGTTTAACTTTGTTGTGTTGCATTATTGGTGTACTATTTTGGAAATATGTTTGAAATTCACCATAAAAGGGTAAAATGTGTGCTCAAAAATGTAATTTGTTTGTTATTTTGTGATTTTTTGATGGATGCGTGTTGTGAGATGTATGTGGATGAAGTTTGAATTTGGTATGTGATATGTAATGCATATTGTTTTGGAAATTTGTTTGAAATTTCACTATGAAAGGTCAAAATGGGTATCCAAAAATATGTTTTGTTTGATATTTAGTCATGTGTTTATGTGTTTTGGAACTATGTGCCTTGGAATGTGTGTTGTTGTGTTGTAGGTTGTATTGTATGGTAAAACTATGTTGTTTTAGAATGTGAATGAACTTTGTGCCATGAAAGAGCCTAATGAGTGCCCAAAAATACTATTTTTATAGATTTTGCATGGTGGCATGCAAACCTGGTTGGCATGGTAGGGTGTGAACTGGAGTTCGCATGGTGGCATGCAAACTAGGTTTTTATTTTTTGGATGCATGGGATATGCTGGATGAAGGTTGTATGTAATTAATATTTGCATGAAATAAATAAAATAAATCAAAATGTATAGGAAATTGATGAAAATTGTGTGTTATAATTTTGAATGAAAGCAAGTGAAGAAGATTGAGTCCTGGTATTGTGTGCGATCATTGAGAGTTGTCTTGGGTAAGGCATGTGACAAGGAGGATGTAGAGTGGATGGGTAGGGTGTGGATTAAGGGAGTATGGGATGTGTCGAGTATTCATGCCAACAGGGCATATATTTTAGCATTGTGTGAGAGGTGGGATCTAGACAAGAACACCTTTCAGTTACCCATAGGTGAGTTGACCATTACATTGGAAGACATATATAGAATTTACAAACTACCAATAGAGGGTGTTCTAGTGAGGGTAGTAGCATATGGTACGTAGAAGGAGGTATTGCAATGCACATTTGGTGTGAAGTGGGATGAGGTTCAATTTGAGAAGGGGGTGGACTATGAGTACTATTGATACTATAATATGTTGTCTAATTGTCATTGTGTAGTGATGTTGATGATATCTACATATGCTATTCTAGATACCTCAAGAGTGAAGTCCTCCTAGAATATTATGGATGTGGTATGCGAGATGGTAGAGCGTGAGGTAGTGTTCATGTGGACATATGCATTATTGGCACAAGTGTATAGGGAGTTGCACAATATAGTGCAAGCAGGGTGGACAGGATTGAGTTGGAGTCCATTACTATAGGTTTGGTCATGGGAGCACATTACAATAGAGCGATCATCATTGTTTCCATATAGTGCTCATGATTTTATGGGTGACTTCGTACCTTACACCTTGAAGTGGTGTATGGATATGGAGAAGGGGATGAAGAGGGGACATGAAGGTTATTACTTATTTTTGAGGAGATAGTTAGGTAATTTGGATCATAAGCATATTCAGTGAAGGCCCTATAAGGGTAAAGTAGTGTGGGAGAAGGAGGATGAGCAGTTGGCGGTAATTCATTAAGGGTGATGGGTAGTAGGGTGGTATGTGCGATAAGTAGAGTTCTTCTCCTTCAGTAGGATCATGTGTCAGTTTGTGTTATGGCAGGGGAGACCTGGTACACTTGTTGTGATATGGAAGAGGTAGGGTGATCTAGATAGGTGACCTATAGTGCCTTCCTTGGATGTTAAGAGGGATCCATAAATGGTTATTTCAGATGAGGATGATGTATAGATGAATCATGAGTATGATGCATGGTGGGCCACACAGAGGTGGGAACCAGGAGTTGGAGTGATCGATGGCTAGGTGTAACCTATGGTAGGATTACCTATAATGGGGGATAGGTACCACAGAGAGGTGGACCTATGCTAAATGTAGGATCAATGGAGGAGACAAAGGAGCCTCTTCTATTATATAGGCAACATCGAGATGATGCATCTAGGATTCCTGTTATGAGGTCACCAAATCGATAGGCCAGTGATGTAGGCCAACCCTTGGATGATATAGTGCCTATAGAGGAGGAGGATGGTGGCATGGTAGTTGATGTATTAGAAATATCTCCCTAGATAGTTATGGTGACAATGGAGGAGGAAAATTTTGGATATATAGTAGACATACCATCTAACATACAAAAGAGGATTGATGCTCAGGAGGAGCTAGTAATATTTAGGGAGAGGGTACGAGATTCAAAGGGAATTTTACACAAGAGTGAGGTATATTGGGCCCTAGATCTAGGGAAATAGAGGGAGGAAATATGGGGATTAGATGGGAGGTGTGAGGAGCTATGTGGATATCTTGAGGTGAAGCAGGGGATGCATGCCAAGATTGTGGAGGATCTAGATCATCGGGTTATAGAGATGATTATGACTAAGGAGAGATTGAGGGTAGAGGTTGTTGTAGTGTAACAAGAATAGGGTGAGGTGGATGTGGTTTTAGTAGTGCATTATGCTAAGGTGGTAGAGTTGCATGCTAATATAGAGATGCAATGGTAGGCACGAGAAGAGGCTGATTGTGCAAGTGCAGTAGAGAAAGCCATAATTGATGAGGATTGAAATTGCCTCATTCATAGACCAATTTTAGATGTTTCATAAATGATTTGATAGGCCTTATGTTATGTTTTGTGATGATTATGGTGATAGAATGCATTATGTATTAGCATTTACATGTTTTAAATTTTGAAGAGCATATATTCTATTTTGACTATGTTTTTGCATTTTTTGACCTATTTTTAGCAGAATTATCTAGCAAATTAGGATTTATTTAAGGTTGTAATAATAGGTGTTGATATGTATTTAGTTTTTAAGTCATTCCATTTGCTTTCATAACATTTTAACAAATTAAAATGCTAAAAAGGGTACCAAAACCTGTTCAAAATAAGTTGATTGTGCAAAAATAGAATATTGATGATATAAATTCTAGCCAGCTGTGCATACACAATACAGATTGGAATTGGTCAACTCTAGCACATTCCAATGGTGGAATAGGTCTTCTAAGGATGGTAGGAGAATGTTCATATAGTCAAAACCACTTTCTTGTGTATCAGATGCACGGATTAGCATAGGAACTGTTATACTTCATGATATTTCGGAGTAGCTCCAAAATGAATGAAACAGGAACATTTTTGGTCAAAATCAACCGCAAAATGGTCAATAAAATGGCAAATTGTGAGATAAGGTTGGTTTCAGATGTCTAAGGGGTTATTTTAATCCTTCCAACACCTTTATACCAACGGTTTTAGCCCAGTAAAGCAAATGGATAAACTATAGCAGAACAAATTCCTACATATTAGGAAAACAATTCTAAAACAGTTGATGGCATCCCTGAAGAACAACAACAACTCATATCAGCATTGTAATAGAATAATATAAATAACCTAGCTCCCATTTGGTTTAGAATATAGCATAGAGGATATAGGTGTAAAATAATTCCAGAATAGATAAGTTGTTTTTATTATAGAAGAATAGTGTTTTGTAGGTATTTTCCTATGCTATTGTAATGTTACTACATAATCAATAAAGATTTAATTTTTCCATTCTGTTGGCATTCTGAGTAAATTTATGTGATATTTAGATAGTTTAGAAGAGTTCTTTCCACATTCTTATGGTTCAGGGATCAAGGGCCACTTTTAGGCCTAGGAGAAGGAACAACTTTGACAGGTTTTTTGCTCATTTCTTGCTACAACAAATTAGCAAGAACCTGACAGTTTTTATTTCACATTTTTAGTTGTGTTATCTTAGATTGCATGTAATAAATTTTAATTATTATAGGAGTGTGTGCATTTCATCTGACCACTTAGCATATATTCTTGTACCCTACAACATTTTTTTGATATTCCCTATTTTCAATAGTTGTTTTTAGATTTTGATATTTCCAGTTTGTATCAGTGAACTCCTTGCTATTTTGGTTCTGTACCATTTTAATTCATGTCCTTTGAATTTTGTTACTGTAACTAGGTTTACTTTTTGTAAAGTTTGAATTTTAATTCTGCAAATATTATTTTCTATTATTTCCAATTTTGCAATACTTTATTTATACCATTTTCAGATTCTGCAAATTTAGATAGTTTCCTTTTCCTACAAAGTTTTAATTTTTGCAATTTCATTTCTGTAAGGGTAATTAGGAGTCAATTTCAGTTTATATGATTTATATGTAACATCAAATCCCCAAATGATAATTATTTCACCAATAAAACCACCTCCTGAATGAACTAATCCTAAATTGCTTACCTTTCCTATCGCATACAACCATTGGACACTGCCCTAGATTGACAAGTATAATAATTAAATGATGAATAATTGATGATACTCGTCATTTATGGTGCCATTTTTGGGGATACCTTAGGTGTTGTTAAGAGAATTATAGCATTCCAATAACTATCCTATTACAGGTAACAGTTCTTAAAAACTGAATTCTAGGTCGTTTAGTGGATGAGCATGAATGCATAGGCCAAGAGACGAAAGAGAAAGGTTTATAAGAACTAGATCTTTTCCACAAAGGTGTTCTTTATGATCAGGTGAAGGTCTATTTTTGTATGAACTTCCTGAAAGACTTAAATGAGAATAAACTTCTTCATCAACTAAAATTGTAGAATCTTTAAAAGAACTCTTAGAGGCACTTGCTTCTAGACATACCCATAGGGCTGACCCATCTTAACCAGTTTAACAATTTAAAATTGAGGAAGCAACTATGGTAGGACAAGAAGGACATGATAGCGATATTGATAATAATAATCCTCCTATTAGAACTTTTGAATACCCTATTCGTCTGAATCCTACTCAGAATGCTCCTATGAAAACAATTTCACCTTTAGTATTGCCAATCTTTAGGGGAATTGTTTTTGAAGATCCTAATCAATTTATGTTTGAATTCAAGGTTCTATGTTAGACTTATGACTATGTCAATGACAACCAAAAATTGAAGTTGTTTCCCGCTACACTCAAAGATGCAGCCTTGCAATGGTTTATGAGCCTTGAACCTGATTCAATATGCACTTGGGATCAAATGAAAACTATATTTTTGGATAAGTATCATGAGTATTGTAGAGTGAGAAATATGAAGGATGAGTTATTTTGGAGTAGAAAAGAAGAGGATGAAAACTTAAAGGATTATTTTGATAGATTTACCTTTATCCAAAAGAGATGTGGTCCTGTAGAACCTAACCTGTTAAAGACTATATTTTTAAGAGGTTTGCAAGATGATTCCAAAGAGGTATTAGACTTAATGGGAAAAGGATATGTGAACTAACTTGAGATTAATGACATTGTAGAGTTATGCAAAAATTATTCCCACACTAAGAAAAGAAGAAGGAAGTGGAACCCTGGTAATACTGATATAAAATATTTGATGGATGAAATGGCTAACATGAAAAATAATATTCTTGTACAATTAAATTTTGCATTAGGGGAAAGGAATTCAAAATCCAATTCTTCACCACCCGTGGCCATCTATTGTCCTAGATGCATAAATAAGCATGCCCTACATGATTGTCCTTTGGATAGAACCTCTATCTCAACTATTTGTGGCATATGTTCAAAAGAGCATAAAACTAATAGGTGTCATCTATTACCTCACCTGAAAACTATTTTGGAAACTCAAATTGAAGAACTTAATGTTATTGGGTAGAGGCTAGGTGGCAAATTTTTACAATACCAGAATGCCCCTCGTTTTCCTACATGTTGGGGATAAAATCCTTGGAATATGCCTTGGGGATATTCAGAACCATATTCACAACCATGGAATCAATCTTGGGCATCTTCCCAATATTTGTCACATCCTCCTTGGAATCCTGTTAATCCACCTTGGATACATAATCAATAATATGGGAAAAGATGGGGACCACAATACCCATCATATCAAGGGCAAAAATGTATCAAGGATAGACTCAAAACTTGCTGCCAAATCCTAATCAAAATTTTAAGGAATAATACAACCTCAACAAGCACAACCAATTAAGTAATCTCCACTTCTAGCTTAGCCTATGGCTAACCCAAATAATACCAGACAAGCAGCCCCTATTTATGGAGCTGAGTCTAAAGACACTGTTGCAGTTCATGTACTTGACTATAGTAATATCCAGTTATGTTCAGGGAAAGTTTTACCTGACCTTGCCCCACCCACCATTGAATAAATTGATGGAAAAAAAGTCTCCACGTTCAGAACTAGTGCAAACAAAATAAAAAGAAGAGAAACCAAAAAAAATGCAAAGGGCAAAAGGAACCTTCTTCAGAAGTAGTGCCATACCCTGAAAGGTTTGATCATACTATCACTACTCCTAAATCAGAATTGGTTATAGAACTTAAAAATATGTGTATCTCCCTTCCTTTATTATAAGCAATAAAGGATGTACCCTTAATCAAGAAAACCATTCAGGAGTTGTGTATCAAGAAACCTGGTAGAAAGAATAAAGCCTTTTCTAAAATTGTGCAAGTAGAAGAGAAGTTGCTGACCTACTATCTGGAAAACTAGTGCCTCCAAAATATAGTGATCTGGGAAGTCCAATAATCATAATCACTATTGGGTTAGTACAAATTCCAAATGTACTAATTGATCTTGGAGCTGCAATCAATGTAATGACTAAAGAAATAATGCAACAACTGCAACTCAATAATCTCAGTCCTACCACCATAGTTTTGGAAATGGTAGATACATCATTTTCCAAGCCGTTAGGGATCCTAGAAGATATTGCTATTGAAGTTTATTCCTAGGAGTATCTTTTAGATTTCTTGGTGTTGCAGCCTAGAAATTCAGTTAATGGTTATCCCATAATTCTAAGATAACCTTGGCTTGCTACTACAGTTGCTTTTATAGACTGTAGATCTAGGGAAATGACTATTTCAAATGGCATTAATCTTAAGAATATTTCATTGTATCCACCAACCCAACCTTCAACCAAATTTTTTGGATAGATATGGTATCCTAAGCCTGGTGAAGAACAAGAAACTATTGCCACTTTAGCCCCAGTAATAGTGAAGGAAAACATTGAGGAAGTCAACTCACCAGAAAGATAAATTTTTGAATATGAGACTATCCTAGTTGAAACATTACAAGAGGAAGGACTTAAATATGATCAAATCATTTTTCATCGCTTACTATGAAAGGATGAAGAAAAAGCCTTAGAACATTTGTCACCTATTCCCAAACAAGAAAGTTCTTTCACACTGCCACATGGATGGCATCATCATCTTCTTATCTCTTTCACATGTCCTATGCAGGGAATGATTCCATCCGACATCACTTATGAAATAGAATCCAAAGTATTTCACACTTTACAACAACATCACTACCCATTAAATTCTTTAATCAGTAGATATGAAGTAGTCAATTCTATTTATCCAGGGATTAAACAAATTGAAATACAGCTAGGGAAAGTTATAAATATTAATAGTTGGCTGACTAATGAACAAGAGGCCAAACTGTTTGCTATCCTGCAAAAACATGTTTAGGATTTTCATTATAATTATAAGGACATGACTGGAATTCACTCTAAGGTTTATATATATAGGATATACACTGAAGATGTCAAACCAATGAGACAACCTCAAAGACACCTAAATCCTACTCTAAAATATTTGTTAAAGAAGAAATTGAAAAAAATTTAGATGTAGGATTCATTTACCCAATTTTAGACAGTAAGTCGGTTTCTCCATTGGTCATTGTTCCAAAGAAATATTATAAAATGAGAGTGTGTGTGGATTATAGAGAGTTAAACAAAGTGACACATAACGACCATTTTCCATTACCATTTATAGACCAAGTGTTAGATACCCTTGCTGGTAAGAAATTCTTCTATTTTCTTGATGGTTTTAGTGGTTATAATCAAATATAGATTGCACCAGAAGACCAAGAAAAGACTACTTTCACCTGCCCTTGGGGAACATTTTCTTATAAACCTTTGACCTTCGATTTGTGTAATGCTCCAACAACATTTCAAAGAGTTTTTTTGGCCATGTTCTCTGATTTAACAAATGAGAGTGTAGAAATTTACATGGATGATTTCACAGTATTTGGGGATAGGTTTGAATATACTTTGGAACAACTTGAAAAAGTTTTAATACGTTGTGAAACATACCATATGTCTCTTAATCCTGAGAAATGCTTCTTAATTATGGAGGAAGGGATTGTCCTTGGTAATCATATTTCCTCTTATGGGATCAAGGTTGATCCTAAAAAAGGTGGAAGTCATTAAAAACCTTCCTCATCTAAAAACCCAAACTAATATAAGGAGCTTCTTGGGACACATTGGTTTCTACCATAGATTTATTGCCAAATTTTAGTACCATAGTCAATCCAATTTTTGCATTACTAACTAAGGATTCTGAATTTACTTGGCCTATTGAGTGTCAACCGTCTTTTGAAGTATTGAAAGAAAAGTTAACAACTCCCCCTGTATTGAGAGGACCTAATTAGGAACTGACATTCCATATTTAGACTGATTCTTCCAATACTGGTATTGGAGCTGCATTACGATAAATTGAAAATGGGTTATGCCATTTATTACATTAGTAAAAACTTGACAGGAGCTGAAAAGAACTACACCACCATTGAAAATAAATTCTTAGCTATGATATATGCTATTAACAAATTTTGACACTATATCACAAGATATCAAGTGTTCATCCATACGGATCATGCTGCCATAAAATACTTGATGAATAAACCTTTGGTTAGTGCAATAATTATTTTTTGGTTAGTACTGTTGTAGGAATTTGATATCACCATAGTTAATAAACCAAGGAAAACTAATATAGTAGCAGATTTTCTATCAAGGTTTCCAAATGCAGATACAGGAGAATTGGTAGAAGATACATTCTTGAATGACAAATTGTTTGCTATTTTTGTACAATCTCCATGGTTTGTAGATATAGGTAATTATTTGGCTATAGGAGAGATTCCCCTTCACTTTACTCCTAAGCAAAAAAAATAGTTAATCAAGCAAAGTTATTATTTCAAATGGATAGGAGGCTTATTGTTTAAATGTAGTCCTGACCATGTTTTACGTAGGTGTATCAGCAAGGACAAGGTATTTAATATCCTACAGGCATGTCATGATGAACCGTCATGAGGACATTATTCAGTAAAAAGCAACATTCAAAATATTTTGGGTACTGGTTACTACTGGCCATCTTTACATAAATATGTGAAAAGATATGTCATACATTATGATGTATGCCAAAGGATGGGAAAACCTATCTTCACTAGTGAAATGCCATTACAACTTCAAATAGGAATAGAACCATTTGAGAGATGGGGTTTAGATTTTATAGGACCCATTGACCCTCCTTACCAAGGGAAAGTGCATATCTTGGTATGTACTGACTATGTAACCAAATGGGTAGAAGCCCATGATTTTAAGTATGCTCGAGAAGAAAAGTTGCTAATTTATTGTATTCACAAATTTTCTTGCATTTTTTAGCCCCATAATCCATCACCACAGATCAAGGACCTTAGTTTACCTCAAGAGTTGTTGAAGATTTTATTCAACTATATCAAATCAAGCATAGGAAATCCTCACCTTATCATCCACAAGCTAATGCACAGGTTGAAGTGACTAATAGGGAACTAGAGAGAATCTTAACCAAAACCATAGTAGCCCATAGGAGGAATTGGTTGGACAAACTACCTGCAGCAATTTGGGCTTACAACACTACTTGGAAATCCACCATTGAATTTACACCATATGAATTGGTTTATGATAAAAAGCCTCTTTTGCCTATTGAATTTGATTTACTGAATCTTCAAATTGCTTTGGATGTAGGTATTGATTTGTCATAGACACAAACAGACCAAATTATGTAGCTTAATGCATTAGATGAGCTGCGAATGGATGCATTGCACCAGACTAAGATGATCCAAGCACAACAAAAATTATGGCATGACAGTCACATTCAACAACAAAAATTTTAGTAAGGTGATTGAGATTTGTTGTTTGACTCTCGTTATGAAGACTATCCTAGAAAGTTGCAGACTAGGTGGCTGGGACCATATCAGATTGAGGAAGTGTTTGAAAATGAAGTTGTTCGCCTTTCACCTATTGATGATTCATGATGAAAGTTGGTGGTTAATGGATATCATCTTCGAATATACCATAAACCACTAACTAAAGAGGAGTTTCTCAAGAAAGTGGAAAACTTGGATGTACACATGTTGGAAGAAAACACTTCTTCAACACCAGACTCAGTAGAGTAACATGAAAGAAATTGAAAAAAATAAACCAATAAAAAATAAAAAATGAAAAAAAATGATGAAAAAAATGAATAATTCAGAAAGTGAAAACCTCTTTGAGGCACTTCTAAATTGGGCTTGCATGAAAACTAGTATTTTAGCATGTTTGCCTTAATAACTCATCATTTGGACCTACCATCATTGTTCCATCTTTCTTTCACAACCACTGTTTCACCATTTCTTAGATTTCACTTATTTTATTCAGTAGAGGAGCTAGTTGGGAATCAGCAGGAACAATCATTTGTACAAATGTGGATAAATGGCTATATCAGATATGTGCCTTATTCATTTTAGAACATTATTTATGTCTAGTATGTAGTGTATAATATCCCTAGTTAATATATGAGGCATACATACAGTTAATTCAAAAAGTTATCCATCTATTCAATGGAATATGTGAAAGGGCATAAAATTTTTATCCAGTGCCTTCAAATGCTTCAACATGATAATGCTTCGGAATAATAATGTTGCTCATAATAGTTTCGAAATGATGGAAGCTCCAGAATGAAAAAAAAGAAAAAAAATGGCTTCAGAATAAAAATGGTTATGCTTTGGAATGAAGAAGTGTTCATACTTTGGGAAAACTCCAGAATGAGCAATGGTAAAATACGAAATGACATGTGGCATCAAAATTATTTTTCTGTCGTCTAAAGTAAGGAAAAATTGTGGTATAAATTTCAAGATGCAGGTTTCCAACATCAACGGTGGGAACAAGGTCATTGGAAATCATTGCATGCTTCGCAATATGCAAAATATTTGGCACACTTAACAATAAATTCAAGAAAAAGGGAAAATTTGTATGTTGTACACGATGCATCCAATAGTTAACTACCACATTAGCGTGTCATAATTATTAAATCCAACGTAGCAAAAATGGATAAATCATGTTCCTATGGGGGATAGTAGTCTACCACGTGAGACATAAAAGGGGAATTTAAATTTTCAAATGCTTCAACACATTTCGAAGCATTTTTTGATGCTGTGAAAATTTAATTCTATAGCCCAAAAAAATTTAGCCCCTACAGTTGCAAATTGTTCGATCTAGACCCAAAGACAACATTACTTCAAAAGGCTTAGAAGAAATAGATCACATAAAAATTGAAAATGGGGGGTAAGAAAAATAGGGTTGAACTAAAAATGTTGAGTATTTGCAAAAGGATTTCGAATCCCTACGGGTCTTCACAGAGGGTGGGTTCATGCCATTTTTGAGCAAGTTTGATGGATATTCTAAAGGGTTCGCAGTTGATTTTTCCCAAACATTCAGAAACAACAAATTCCATATCAATGGCATGATCATCCAGGTAACTCTAGAAATTCTTAGCCATATTACTAAAATGCCTTTGCAAGGAGTTCAGATTGTGAAATGGGTAAAAATGCTTTAGTAGAAATTGTTAACCATTTTAGCGAAGGAGACAAACCAATTGAATTTTTAATGAATAAGAATGTTTGCAAATGGGTTAAAAGGTCTAGTCTACCATCTTCCTGGAATGATGTAGCTATGTGGTTTATTAGGTTTTTAACCTGTGATGGACAATTTCCTATTTTGTTTGGGCCTCATATCAGAAATTTGAATAATTTACGGCATGGTCATTCAAACCCAGAGGTCAAGATAAATCTTCCCTTATGACTTCACTAGGAATTTAAAACTATGGCTAGAAAGTACCAAGAAGGAAGAGGCACTCCCAAACACCATGGGATCATCAAGCTCATCTGCAAACATCACTTTAGAGGAAACCCTAGGAGTTTTGAATGATTTTTCTCTGCATGGAATGAGATGGAAACTGAAGATCCTAAACCTGCATCTGACGAAGAGGTAGAGGGTGAAATTCCTAAGGAGGAAAGTCAAGATGAAGAACCCTCTAGGAGTAAAATTCCCTCTTCTCCAAAAGGACATCCATAATCAAGGACCAGAAGACAAAGAAAATCTACAGCTAGTCTTGAGAAGAAAAAAAGGAAAGTGACATTTTCTAAGAATGTGTCAATATTCCAGGTACAATATCCTAAAAATTTTGGGAACTCAAGTAGGCTAGAACAAGTGGTAAAAATATCTAAACTAAAGTTTGCTCTAGAATCTCCAATATCTATTCCAAAATCTACAAAGTAACAAAAACAACCTGCTCTAGGGTTATGAATATCCTCAAGACTTCAGCAATCTAGTGCTATGGAAGAAGTGATAAAAGAAGGTGTGACAGAGCATATTGATTTTTTTGGTGAAGACACATTGTAGGAAGAGGAATTCATGGAGGAATATAGAAATACAAAGAAATTCATGGAGGAATCCAGAAATACAAGGGAATTCATGGAATTCATGGAGGAATCTAAAAATACAGGTATCCAGAATATATATACAGGTCCAAAATATGTAGGAGTAGGCACAACAATATATTTGGATACAAAAATACCTACAATCCAACTAGTTAACCATTATGATTCTACAAATTCTAATTTTGAAAATACTCTAGTTTTGAAGAAGAGGATGATATGCAAACCCAGTTACATTCTTCCAGAAGTATCATCAAGATACAAATAGATTGGATTGATAAAAATGAGGCCTCCATGAAGGAAAACTATGAATAGATTGCCCAATTGCAATAGGAAATTAAATATTTAAAAGCT
The DNA here is from genome assembly GCA_028583015.1 of Wollemia nobilis. Classification (NCBI taxonomy): domain Eukaryota; kingdom Viridiplantae; phylum Streptophyta; class Pinopsida; order Araucariales; family Araucariaceae; genus Wollemia; species Wollemia nobilis. Next base: position 979,592 of record JAQPPZ010002492.1, read on the forward strand.
AGGTTGTCCATTATGGAGCAATAGCCTATGCAGACTAATTTTGGAAATGAATTGGATAACATTCTAATAGAATTAGCTAAATAATATAGATCTATAGCCTTACCTGAAAGGGAATCACTAATCAAGGAAGTGAAAATAGAGGAAATGCCCATTCAAATAGCCCAACATGAGGAAAATAGATCAGAGCATGAAAATTCAGAAGCAATTATACAACATGTCGATGATTTGTAGCAACAGGAGATGCAAGCAGCATTGGATGTTGAGAAGGAATTCAGAATACAAGAGCAAGTAAATATGCATTCCCCTCAAGTTTCTGTTGACTTGATTTCATTTGTTACACCTAAAGTGGAAACAACATAAACTAGGATACAAACAGATTTTCCCACTATTAAAATAACAGAAGTAGACATACAAGTAAATATTATCCCACAGATGCAACCTATAATTAGACCTCCATATACAATGAAATTAATAAAATATAATGAGGACATAGCACATTAGGTGCTTAAATGTCAAGTAATGGAGGCACAAATTTCATTTTTAAGGTCTTTGTAGAAGAAGCTTGATGCTCAAAATAAAGAAACTGAGAAGTTGCAAAAATAGGTTCAGTATCTTTGCCAGGTTGTAGAGTATCTAGTTCAATTCATAGGCCAGCTAGATTTTACAGTCTAATCTTGAAAGAAAATTACCTTTTCTAGCAATTAATGAGAATTTGTTATGATCTCCCCTATGAAAAAAGCACTACAGAGGAGTTTCTGGAAGCCTTCTTGCACATTCTAAAAGAACATAATAATTTTTTGTGTGAACTGTTTGTGCACAAATTTCTCATGCCAAAAAATGTAACATTTCTGCCACATATTTTCATAGGGGATATTCAACTGAGAGCTTTTATGTCCAACCTGCAAAATCAGATCCATTGGGAAGAGGAGAAAAAGGTAAGCAAAGAAATGGAATTGAAAGCTGAGTTACTAATAAGACCATCCCATGCCAATTATAGGGTCTCCATAAATGAACATTTTACTATGATGAGGGAGCAAAGAATAAAAAAAAATTATATAGGCAATATTACTGATTGTATAATGAGTTTTCAGGTCTTTTGTAACTAGTATTTTGGTAATGCTCTATCTGCTTTCAGGAATAGGTGGGGAGAGTTATCAATATCACTATAGAAAAGGGAACCTATCTCACCCAATAACTTGTTGTGGTCCATAAGAAGAGCTAAAGGTATAGTACAAGTCATCCAAAAATATCATTGGGTAGGTTTGAGATACAGGTTGCCAACTATTATAACTAATGTTCCATATTTCTTTGATGATGATCCTTAGCCAGATGAACAGTTCCAGGAGTGGCTTAGGAAAACAAAAGAAATAAGAGGATATTATAAGGTTCCATGGTGAAAACTGAGTTATGAAGAATAGAATCTGGACATGGATCTTTGTGCTATTGTGGCTGCACAAAATGCATGAGGACATGCATTAAAATAGGTTAGGGGGAAATGATGAGGCCTGAAATTACCTCATTCATAGACCAATTTTGGATGTTTCAAAACTATTTGAAAGACCTTATGTTATGTTTTGATGCTAATTATGGTGATAGAATGCATTATGTATTAGAATTTACATGTTTTAAATGTTGAAGAGCATATATTCTATTTTGACTAGTTTTCTACATTTTCTAACCTGTTTTCAGCTAAATTATCTAGCAAATTAGGATTTATTTAAAGTTATAATAATAGGTGTTGCTATGTATTCAGTTTTGAAGTCATTCTATTTGCTTTCATAACATTTTAATAAATTCAAATTCTAAAAAGGGTGCCAAAACCTATTCAAAATAAGCTGATTGTGCAAAAACATAATATTGACCATATAAATTCTAGCCAGTTGTGCATGCACATCATGGCTTAGAATTGATAAACTATAGCATGTGCCAATGGTGGAATAGGTCTTCTAAGGATGGTAGGAGAATTTTCACATACTTGAAACCACTTTCTTATGCATCGGATGCACGTATTAGCATAGGAACTGTTATACTGCCTGATATTTCGGAGCAACTCCAAAATGAGCGATACAGGAACAATTTTGGTCAAAATTAGCCACAAAATGGTCAAGACAATGGAAAATGGTGAGATAAGGTTGGTTTTAGATATCTTAGGGGTTTTTTTACTCCTTCCAACACCTTTATTCCAATGGTTGTAGCCCAACAAAGCAAATGGATAAACTATAGCAAAACAAATTCTTGCATATTAGGAAAATAGTTCTAAAATAGTTGATGGCATCCTTGAAGAACAACAACAACTCATATCAGCATTGTAATAGAATAATATAAATAACCTATCTCCAATTAGGTTGAGCATATAGCATAGAGGATATAGGTGTAGAAGAATTCCAGAATAGCTAAGTTGTTTTTATTGTAGCAGAACAGTATTTTGCAGGTATTTTCCTGCACTACTGTAATGTTACTATAGAATCAATAAAGGTGCAATTTTTCCATTCGGTTGGCATTCTGAGTAAATGTGTGTGATATTTAGATATTTATAATAGTTATTTCCAAATTCTTCCAGTTCAAGGAGCAAGGGCCACTTCCATACCTAGGATAAGGAACAACTTTAACAGGTTTTCTGCTCATTTCTTGCTGCAACAAATTAGCAGGAACTTGATAGTTTCTATTTCACATTTGTAGTTGTGTTATTTTAGATTGCATGTAATAAATTGTAATTATTATAGGAGTATGTGCATGTAAGCTAACCACTTAGCATAGATTCTTGCATCCTACAATATTTTTTGATATTCCCTATTTTCAACAGTTGTTTTTAGATTTTGGCATTTCCAGTTTGTATCAGTAAACTCCCTATTGTTTTGGTTCTACAACATTTTAATTCTTGTCCTTTGAATTTTATTACTGTAACTAGGTTTACTTTGTGCAAAGTGTGAATTTCAATTCTACAAATATTATTTTTTGTTATTTCCAGTTTTGCAATACTTTATTTTTGCTATTTTTAGATTCTACAAATTTAGATAGTTTCCTTTTCCTGCAAAGTTTCAATTTTTGCAATTTCATTTCTATAAGGGTAATTAGGAGTCAATTTCAGTTTATAGGATTTATAGGTAACATCAAAACCCCAAATGCTAACTATTTCATCAATAAAACCATCTCCTAAATGAACTAATCCTTAAACTACTTACCTTTCCTATCATATACAATCATTGGACACCGCCCTATATTGACAAGTATAATGATTAAATGATGAATAATTGACAACACTCATCAACAATGGAGATGGTTGCTTTGAGAATGGAGGTAGATCATTTATAATGATAAAATAATGATGTGTCAAGGATATATAGATATTAGGGGTAGATGAGGATGCAATGTGAGGTTGCCTTGATTTTATTAGACATGCAATTCCAGATTATGGTAGGTCACGATCGAGATCGAGATCATGATCATAGATACAGATGTATTTGTAGAGTTGACAGAGTGTTCCATTGATATTGCTGAGGGAGATAAGGATAGAGATACTAGACTTGTCTCAGCTAGTGGGAGCTACCCTATATGTGGATAGGATAGTGGTATATGTAATGTCATAGATGGTAGAGGCAGTTCTTGAGTTGATTGGGATAGCAGAGATACGCAGGGTGGGGTAGGCTATAGTGGCTTAGGAGGGGAGCGATGAGACTCCTAGCGAGCAATAGGGCTGATATGTATGATGGATGTACTAGACTCTATTTTTATAGCCTAAGGGTAGTTTTGATCATAATATACATAAATACATACTTTTTGTTATGGATTTATATTCATGTGTCATGATTTGATGTGAATGAATGTGTGATTTCTCATTACGTGTATGTGTTAATGTAGAATATTGGTAGGTGAATGTATTATGGATGAATATGTATGCATGTGGTAAAATGTAGGAGAATGATATCACTATAGTGTAGATATAATGTGGAATGATGTAATGTAAATGAGTGACTATAGAATAGATGCAATGATGCATGTATGTATATGATAAATTGTGTATAGGAAGCACTTGTATTGTAAAAAAATTGGTGGTAATGTGATCCATTTCATTATCTAAGGGATTTAGGATGGTATATGGATTATGCAATAATCTTGACTATCACAATTATAGCAATCAAACATTAGGAGAAACTAAACAAAGTTCGACTATAACTCATAAATAACCTAACTGGATCAAAGTCTATTAGGTACTAATGTGTGTGAATAGTGATATTCATTTGTCTATGTTGAGAGAGGTAAGACTAATACATTGCAAATGTAGCCAAAATAGCTAGCTCATCCACAAGCACCTAGTGATCTATACAAAAGAATATTGCTAATGTGGTAGATGTGTCACCACTTGTAATACTATTCCATTGGTAGGCAAGTGCTTAGAGCCTATTGTTGGTGATGGAAATAATCGAAAGGACCAAAGAAGACCACGCATAATAGTAGTGCTCTTGGAGTCTTTTTCTTTTATTTTCTGCCCCTTGTTATTTTGATTCTCTTGTGGAGGTATTCTATTTCATTTCTTTTCTTCTCTTTTGATTTTTTGTTTGTTTTTTTTAATATGGGCATTGTCTTTTGTTTTCTACCCATTTTCTAATTTTTTCTTATGCTTGTCCATTTGTTTATCCCCAAGTCATATTTTTATCATGCAAATGATAGGATTATCAGGGGAAACCGTTTGCTAGATGGCGATATCTACACAAGGTGTTGTCTTCCCTAGACTCAAAACTTGCTTAAAAATATGACATGTGTGAGTGGTCCCTGAAAGAAGTTGAACCAACCAAAGAAAGTTGTAAGAAGCATAAGAACTTGTCAACTAGAGGTGAGATTTGATTGACTTAACTGGTGAGTGATCAAAATCATGCTAATCACTATATAATTTGTAATCCTGAGAAGAGGATTGGACAACCAAGTGGTGATGCTAACAAGTGCATGTTTTAATCCTATCATGAGTGTATTTCTATAGGGAGAATGTACAAGCATGAATAAATATGTAAAAAATGAGTAATGTGTATGTGCAAATGGATGCAGTATGAGAGATATAACATGCAAGGAAATTATCTACAAGAGGAAATTCAAAAAACTCAATGATATGATATTGAAGCTATTTTGGAGGAAATAGATGTGGGGAGAGATGATTAGAAAAGGAATTTGTGGTAATGGTTGCCCCAAAATTTGGGCAATGTGACAAATGCAAGGGATGAATACAACTAAGAAAATGTATGCAATCAAAAAGAGTGAGGGAAGTAGGAAGTGAAGAAAGATGGTCGAGAATGTGAAAATGAGGGAAGGGCAATGAAGAGGATTGAAGGAAACAAAGAAAGTAGGAAGAGGATAAGAAGAAGAAAAAATAGAATTAGCATAGGTATGTAGTTTCTTGAAGCATGACCATACAAAAATGCAGGATAACAAGAAGAAAGGGAGAAAAGGGAGAAAAATAAATGAAGTCTAGCATATGTATGTAGCTACTCGAAGCGTGAACATGCAAAAATGCAGGATAACAAGAAGAAGGGGAGAAAGAATAGAAATGGAGAAATAGGAAGGTAATATAAGAACTTGTGAAATGGTAAATATTAGGTCATGAATGACTAGGTGATGTGGTGATACGACCAGGATTCTGGTAATTTGTGTAGTTGGATAACTGTTGGAAATAATGGGGTGTCGATGTGAAGGACTCGCATGAAGGCATGGGGTGAGGAATGGGAGGAGGTGCAGTGCTCAAAACTCTAGGAGGTGTGGCATGTATGGATCATTGAGGAAGTGTGCTATCTACCATGTTGTTGATGAGTCTTTCAAAAGTGCGGTAATGGTCAATATCATACCTCGATTATTAATTGTAAATACAAAATTGGTTTTCCTTGTAATTCCTTAGCTTGGGATAAAGGGGGTCGATGGGATGGATTTCTAGTAACTTGAGGAGTTTTGCATGCATCAGTTGGTGAAATATGTGAGAAATAAGCTTTGAGAGTATAGTTGTAGGATAAATATATGGCTCGAGTGGTGAAGAGTGCAAAGGATGTAGGGCAAAAATGAGTGGTTGGACCATGGATCTAGGATCTAGTGGAGGATGTGTGCAGGAACGATGTACAAGAATGTAAAAATATGAGGGAACACGGTTCATGGCAAAATGATGTGGAGGGAAATGGCATTGACAATGACTCAAGTGTAACTCAAGGTTGTCAATGCAAGAGAGAATTTGTAAGATATCGAGATGTGGGGATGATGGAATCAAGGTCGATGGGGAGTAAGATTTCAGTGAAGATATAAGGTTGGGATATGAGTGTAGATACAAGAATGAATGAGGGAAAGGAGGGGGAGATTGGAATTGGTGAGTTGGTGATGGAGTAGGCTGAAGAGGAATACCACAGAATGGGGATGGGTGTATCTCGATAATGGGTGGTGCGTGGGATGGTTGTATGGAATGATGTGATTGAAATGGGTGTGCACATGAAGGGCTAGCCTAGGAAATAAGGTGACATCCCACTCGGTAGGGGTGGAGGCAATCCTAAGTACTGTAAGCAAGGAGGTGAATTTCCCTTTTTAGGAGTAAAAAAGTGAAGTGGATGTCATTGAGCTAAAAATACTAGTAGATATGGATCTCTCTCATCAACTAATGGATGAGGGGATGAGCCCCGTGCATGAGGGTATGGTGGGTGGGAATGTTACTCCTTATCTATAAATTAGGAGAGGAAAATATAACTATCATAAAGTGAATAGAATAGGAGAAATCCTTATATTCTAGTTAGTGAGGTTGAGGTGATGTATCACAAGCTAAATGTGATGAAATGGATGACTGAAAAACATTGACAGGGCCAAATGGCATTGCAAGATCGGTTGGGGTGATCAGTACTAGAGGGAGTATCAAAAGGTCTTACATTATGGAGTTATAGAATGCTAAAAGTGTAGATCTAAAGAAAAGTATCTTTTTGAAGGTGTCATAGTCGAGGATCGTGAACCTGCAAGACAAAAGATACCAAAAGCATAAAAATAACATATAAAGAAAAAGTGTTTCTATCATATGACAAAAAGTGCAAAGTGTTTGTGTAATGCAATGTGGGGTGTGAATGTGTGAGTGAGGTGATATATACAACATAATGATGATAGTATGTGCAACCACTGGTGATGTGTACCTAGGCTAGCTAGGCATTGAATATGCAAAGGTGAATAATATTAATAGGTTTGGGCTCTACAAGTCCTTTGAGGTTGGCCAATAAATAGGCACCAGAACCAAATTTATGTGTGACAATGTAAGGATCTAATAAATTTGAGGTGAATTTATCTTGTTGTTGGTGGGGTTGACTAGTGATTTGTTGGTTCTCTTGGAGAATCAAGTTGTCGATTTGAAATTTGTGTTGGTGTACCTTACTATTGTAGGTACAGTGAATATGATCTTGATAAACACATGTGTGCTCTATGGCATGGATGCAATGCTCATCTAAGAGTTTTAATTGGTCTAACCTAGCTTGACACGTGGTGTCATCATCAATTAATTCCTTCATAGAGATGTGAAGATAAGGTATCTCACGTTCTATGGGAATAATGGCTTTGATGCCATAGACCAAAGGAAATTGTGTTACCCTAGTAGAAGTATGGATGCTTGTGTGGTAGGCCCATAAGGCTAATGGAATTTGAGTATGCTAATTATGATGAGATTCTACAACTATTTTTCAAAGGGTAGCATAGATAGTTTTATTAGTAGCTTCAGCTTGGCCATTACCCTGTGGATAGTACATGGTTGAGAAGCTATGATGGATGTTAAATTTGGTGCATAAGGTGTGAATAGTTTTGTTTTTAAAAGGGGTGCCATTATCAAAAATTATTTGTGATGGAATTCCAAAGTTGCAGATAATATGGTCAGTAATGAATGCTATGATTTTGGATCCCATTGTTTGAACAAGTGGGATAGCTTTGACCCACTTTATAAAATATTCGATGCCAGATATGATAAAATTATGATTGCTTGAGGAAGCAGGTGAGATTTTGCCAATAAGGTCTAAGCCCCATTGTGAGAAGTGTCATATGGATTGGATGGATTGGAGTTCTTACAAAGATAAGTGTGTGAGGTTAGCATGTTGTTGACATTTGATGCATCGTTTGACATATTCATAGCAATCATGCTCCATTTTGGTCTAATAGTAGCCCATGCATAAAATGTGTTTGGTGATGGCCATGCCACTAAAGTGGCCACCACAAGTTCCATCATGGGTCTCTTGAACTACTTGTTGAGCCTCGTGTGGTTCTAGGCAAAATAAAAGAATGCCATCATGACTACGGTGGTAAAGGATGTCCTCCAGCAGTGTGTAATGGATTACCTTTTGTTTGAATGCTTGATGGTGAGCATGTGGTAGATCACAAGGTAGGAAGCCTAGTTTGATGTAATCCTTAATCTAAAAAAACCAAGGATCATGTAGTTCAGTGTGGATGACATGAATGCCATCATCATCGATGGAGGATGGAGGTGTAATAGCGGATTGTGTCAAGGTATGAATGGAAACATGTGTCATGTTAGAGAGGGGATTTTATGGTATTAAAAACCCCAAATAATCCATTTTGTCAACAAAATGGTTGGATGAGTGAGGAGCGGCCTTGATGTCATGCTACTCAAGTTGAGAAAGTAGTTGTTGATTGATTCGTTTGTATTGCTAGAGTACCAAGCAATGACATTGCTAGATTTTCTTGAATTGGTTTGTGATGAGAAGGGATTCATCGATGATTTGGAGGTGTCTAATGTGCATAGAGAGTGCCTATTTGAAATAAAGAATTAGGCTTCATATTTAGTATTGTTATTCATGCAAGGGAATCCTAATTTGAAATAAATGGGAGAGGTTCTCTATCAGGTGTGAAAAATAATATTCTAGCACACCCAACATGAGTGCAATGGGAGCCATCGAAGAAGAGTGTTAGATCAACTGGTACATTAGGTTCAACATATTCTTCAATTTTAGTGATGTAAAATATGGAATCATTGTAAATCTGAATGAGGCGAGGATGGTTTGATGGGCACCAGAATTGCTCATATTTTTGCATATGTTTCTAATGTTTTGTGCGACATTATTATATCATATTTGTACTTTTTATGAATTTTTATATGTATTTAATGATAAATTATGTATATTGTCTAACTTGTATGAAAAGTGTGCTTTGTGTGTAGATATGATCATTTTAGTTGTTTTCTACATAATTACATTGAGGTCCCACTTGGACTTGGCATCATCTATTTTCAAAGGAGTTCAATGAATACTATGGAAGGATTTCAACCACAAAATAGAAGGGTGCCTTACTCCTATATTTCAATGGGAAGGCACCTTCCTCCCATATTTTGATAGGAAGGTACCTTACTCCCATCTTACTATGGGAAAGGGCCTTACTCTAGTATTTCGACAACAAGGTGCCTTACTCTCATATTCGATGGGAAGGCACCTTGCTCCCATATTCCTATGGAAAGGCACCTTATTTTCATTTATGAAGTCAAATACGGTTGACTCCACGTAAGCAGAATGAAGTGCCTAACTCCCAATCAGATGGTGCTTAACTCCTGTTAATCGATGAACACATCATCTACCCTATTTTTGTATGAAATAGAGTTATGAGTTCCCAAATCTAGAATGTGAGTGATGACGATGAGATAAGATCGAAAGCCATTTTATCTAACCAAATCGTAGATGAATGATGCAACAAACAGAATATGTTTAGAATACACCAAATTTTCCTAATTTGGTGTGTTGTTATTGTAATCACATTTTTAGTAGAGATTCATTATTATAACAAAAATCTAAATATTGCAACAAAGAAACATGTGAGATATATAAACACATGATTTCTTTGAGAAGGAAGAAAAAAATAGTAAAAGAACCGAAATGTATTGTAATTCTATTTATGCAATAAAATTCATTCATCTTTGTGCATGTTGCTACTTCTTGCCTAGGATCCTTAGGTTGTTCATTTTAGATCCTATTCAAGGGCTTCTGGTCCTAGTTATCTGGATCTGTTTATGAGCAAATATGGTGGTTCCTGGTCCTTTCTATTGGAATGGTGGGGTCTTCCTTCTGTATTCTTTGTTCTGGGGGGGATATCAGTGTATTCATAGCTATGGTCCTTCCTTCCTCCATTTTTGGCTTTCAAGATCCTATATTTGCACCTATTGCTATTTTACCTGGATCCTTCCAGCTTCCTCGTATTTCTCCTTGTTGTGCACAGGGATATCTTAGCCTGTAGATATCCCAGTAGTGTTGTTCCACTTTTCAGGCTCATGCAGAGGCTTCCCATTTTTTTTATTTTGAGGACCCTTAAGCCATTTCCTAAGTTGTCCCACTGCTAATCCCTGGCCTGTATCCCAGTGATGCTTGCTACTTTGCTTGCGCAACTGCTTGCTATCCTGCTACACCCTGGGATGCATCCTGAGCCATCCCTAGGCAAGGATCCTCTCTAGTTTTCTTATAATTCCCTACTTTTGAATTTTGATCAAGATTTCTAGTTGCAGGCTATTTTTGGCCTTCCCACTCTCCCTACGCAAGTCTGGGTAGGTACACTATATCCACCCCTAGGAGGATCCCAGACTATTGTATCCATCCCTAGGTGGATCCCAGGCTACTGTATCCACCCTTGGGATGATTGCAGACTATTGTATCCACCCCTAGGAGGATCCTAGACTGCCAACAATGGGAGGATGATATTTTCACGAAGTGGGCCTCACTAGTTATTTCTAGAACCTGGTATTTTTGTTGGATCAAGGGTTGTTTCTGGACATTTCTCTTACAGTTTGTGTTTATTTTCATGTACTAAGAAATTTCTTTAAATCTCGGTGCTATGACCATTTTTGTTATAAGGTTTTGGGATCATCTTAAAAAACCAAATTTGTATATAAAATTCTAGTTACTTATAAAAAAATAGAATTATTTAATTAATTAAAACAAAATTAACTAATTGAAACAAAATTATTTAATTAATTAAAACATAATTAATTAAAGATAAATATACAAGAATTAACCTAAATATAAACTATATGCTTTTTAATATTCGGATGCCTAATAATGTAGATCAGAAAAACTACTAATAAGAACAAAATCACTTAACTCAAATCGATGGCTAATCCAAGCTTTAATTCTCCGTGCCCTAGTGAAGTCAAAATAAACTTGTTCTTGTAAAGACAAATAATGGACTAGAAAAATGTTTTATTAGTGTTAGGGGGCCTACTTAGGCCATTGTAAGAGAGTCCTTGGAGGCACAGCAGTCAAGCCCCCTAGGTACAATTAGATGCAAATAAAATTATAAATTAACCTTTGGAGTTTAAACATTAAATAGATATACATAAATAGTAAAAATAGAAATAGAATATGCTGCTATGTTAAAAATACGTAAATGGAAGTAAAAAAATTGACATATCAGAAAACTTTCCCCTAAGCAAAGCCTAGGTGTGAAATAACATGCAAAGAATATGATGAGCGACGTTTTATAATAATCTATAGATGTAATGCATAGAAATAACAAAGAGATCCTAATTTCTAAATGCTTTTAATGATGATGCAAATATGGAAATAAAAATATATGAAAAACAATACAGTGTTTGATGGATGTTGAGGGAACATCGAGAAGAATATGAGAGCCTCCACAAAAGGCACTTTGTATTTTCACCAAGCTCACAACAACGGATCCACCAAGCCAAAAACAAATCACGCAATGTAGATCAAATCCAAAAGTTGCACTTTGAGGGTTAGTAGTGAAACACACAATGAAGAAGAAACAATGAGAAAGCAGCAGATAAAAATTAGATCATAAGCAAGAGCGTGTCATTCGTAAGTTCATGCTTGTAGCAGTGCTCATGTTCATGTTCATGTTCTTAAAAATTGGTTTTAATCTTCCTTTTATAGACAAAGAAATAGGTCAAATAAACTCACAACCTATGCCAATAAACCCTAGGGCGGGTTTAACAAGTGGTCCAAGTGGGCCAAAAATAATAAAAGAAATAAATAAAATAAAATAAAATAAAATAAATTAGAAACAACAAAAAAGTGCCCCATAAAAGTGGGATGTGACGTCACACCTGTTGAACCACCATGTGGTTTTAATACATTTTAAAGGGTCAAATGAAGTCAAAATATGTCATATCCTATACCGTTGAAAAGCTCTTTTTGATTTCGATCTAACGGTATAGTATTTAAAAGAAATGGAGAAGATTTAGTAGGATAAAAATTGGCTCAAAGATGACCCTATGTTTTTAAGGAGAAAACAAGAAATCTAAGAAAAATTATTCATCGTAGTGGGTCAATTTTCCATGTCTACACCATCCAAGGAAAATATTTGATATTATATGAAAAACTCATCAATTCAATGAAAAATTCATAATCTTAAACAATTAACATCTATGATATTATTTTACAAAATCATGCAATGTAATTATGTATGTGACATGTTGCCAAAAAATGCAAACACATTAATCCAAACAAAACTTTATAATCCCAATTCCCCACATTAGGATTATATAAATATCTTACAATCTATATAAATTCAATCTATCTTAGGGATACATGTTGTAAAAAGGTTGCAAATATTACATTGGAGGAAGTTGAAATGAACAATTCCCATATTATTCAACATCATTTGTAGACATAGTTGATCTCTATGTCTCAACAATCAGATCATTGTTCTCATTTTCCTTATCATCATCAATATTTGTGATACCTCTTCTGCTTGTTATATATTACCAATATGTCAGAGTTGTTGATTGTGGAGACTGATTAATTTGGAGATTTTTGTTTCAACCGCACTTGGACCCAATGCATGAAAGAGGGGGGGTGTAGGGGGGGAAACAGCCCCCCCTACTACTATCGCCAGGGGGGTGGTGCCCCCAAAGCCAAAAATATATGCTTTTTCCTCTATGTAAATCTAGACCATTTGATATTAGGTCACAAATCGTATGGTAGATTTTAGGCAGGTTTTTTACCCTAAAATTGTAATGCATTATTATAGAGGATGTTGTATGGCAGCTAAAATATGTGATGTTGTGCGCGACTGTGGACAAAAGGGTTTTTTTGGATGAAATACTAATGGCCTAGTTATTTTCTCTTTGGAGTAGCCCGATTTGGGTCAACCATGTTAAATCTGTGTCTATTGTGTATTGCATGATTTCTTCTGTGTTTATTTTCTACATTGTATTATTGCTCGTATTTGTGGTTTAATTCTAACAAGAGCTCTATCATAAGAAAAATTGTGCACCTCATAAGATGAGACATATATTCTCAAGCAGTTTTCTAAATTTTTATCCAGTCGGTTATGAACTTTAGATTTCACAAAATAGAATGTACTAAAAACCCTTTTATTTTCTACTGATCCCAAAACCATTGTTTGACACAATTCATATAAGTGGAAATATTTGGTCATAATTTACTATAAAACACTACTAGGGTACAAATTTTTACACAAATGTATAATAGAACCTAGTTCACTAGAATTAGTCAAATTTGGAATTTGATCAAGCATTGTATTTTCAAAATATGAGGATTGTTTGGTCAAAAGATATTTATTCAAAATACCATTGATCTCAATACCATTGACTTCCACACTCTTAGAAAAATGAGTGATAAGTGTACCCATATATTTTATAAACAATGTTTTTTGCTATTATTATCTGTTCCTAAATCCCAAAATGTTGGGTTAACCATACCCATTGCTTCTAGGAACTCATCTCTTTGAAAATGACTTCTAATTTCTTTTGTCAATAATTTTGCTATTTTTCTCAACTTAATACTTGTATTCTATAAAACTTTCTCAAATCTATTGTATGTGATTGACATCTATTTAAAATCTTCACTAACTATATCCAATCACTTATCAAAATAATATAAAGGTATCTCTTTTTCATGAACATTAATATAGAGATGATTGTGAATGTTGAACTGCAACAAACTATTTTGTTCATTGACATTTTTTAGAGTTATCCAATCATCAAACAAAGGATCCATAAAATTCTCACTTGATAAGTATAACGTATCAATACACACAAATTTATTTTCTAATTCTAATGAAATTAAGTATATAAATGGATCTTTGTTGTGCAAGTTTTATCAATGTATTCATTTCATATAGCATTGGAAGAATACCACATAAATTAAGTTGTGTTTCTAGGTTTCTCATATGATATAACAAATATTTCGCTTTATCAACTGCCCTCCAATTTTCATACATAAATTATACTATGGATTTATATTGTTTGAAAACTCTTGCTGTGGGTTGAAACAATGAAATCCACCTGGTATCTACATCTTGCAATAATTTTTTACTTTCTATAAGTCCTAGTGTGAATTGTTGAAACTATGCAAACCTTTTTGGACTACACAAAAAATATGAATGTACTTCCTAGATGAGTTCTTCAACTCTTGCAACATTTTGAAATGTGCTCACAATTTTTTATACAAGATTCATACTATGAGCCATGCAGTAAATTGGAATCAAATATGGGTAACAAATGTTTGAAGTTGATCACAAAGACCATTTATATTACCTTGCATTATAGCAGCACCATAAACTCTAGCACATATTAATTTACTGGCTATTGCTACATCATCAATTCTAGCAATATCCTTTAATCTAGTAACAACAACATTGTAATTTTTTTTAGCATTACAGTTTTCCACCATCTTATGTATTGTTAGCAAATGAGGTTGCCTTACATGATTTTGAAATATGTAAACATGCGTGCAAATCCAAGATGTATTGTCAACTACAGTTACCTCATAAATAAAAAGTGAAAAGAATTTAGAATTTTTAACATTCTCAATCAAGTCCTCCATCTCAACTAAAGATAGAAATTTTTCCATTTCCCAACCACTTCGATTTGACCAATGAGCATTAGGGAGGTTTTGTACATCAGCTAGTTGAAAGATATGCTTATAATCAATAAAGTCTAATATAGCTCTATCTTTTTAAGAATAGTAAATATGATAGCAAACAAAAATATTTTTGAAGCTAACAATATTTTATGATTTTTTTGAAAGTGTGTTGGAATTGTTTCACCATTCTCAGATAGTATTTGTTTTTATTTTATCGTGTTTTCATAGTCTAGTGTATATCTCACATGTGTGCATTCTGATGCATTCTTCCACCTATGGGTTCTCTTAAATTTTCCATCAACTTGTTTTAATTTAACATAAAATTTTCCATAATGTTTTTCTATTGTATCTATCTTAGGTTGTATTCTATTATCCTTTTTTAATTTCCAATTGCAAATAATGCATCTAGCTTATTTTGGTTTTCCATTACTATCTTATTGCAACACTGGTTCAATAAATAGATACTTTGATAACCATTCAAACTAAAATGACCTTCCAATAATCCATATTATTGAGCTTCTACATCTACATTTCTTAGACTTAATCGAAGATTCCCCTATAGTGTATATTTCATCACAAAGATCATTTTCATTTTGACTTTGTATGCCAGTTTTAGGATTATGTTCAAGTTATTGCATGTCATTGTTAGTTAAATTTTCCTGATGTATTTCATCCTGGGGATTATCTTCTAGTGGAGACATATCAAGATCAACTGGGTACTTTGCATTCAAGTATGTTCTATATCATTTTCTGAAATTACTTATTAAAATTACTATTAAGTAGGGAAAATGACTATGTACCTTGTAACTGCTTACGCTTTTGCATGTCATTGTTGATGAAATTTTCATGATATATTTCGTCATAGGGAATATTTTCTAGTAGAGGCATATCATGATCAATTGGGTATTCTACATTTAATTATATTTTATATCATATTTTGAAATTATTTATTAAAACTACTAATTAATGTAAAACAAGTATACCTTGTAACTATGCAGGTTTCGATGACTCAATGGATTTCAATTCCTCCTTGGATTTTGAGATATTGCTAAAATATTTTAGGATACTCTTTTTTAGAAGATTTTTCTCCCTTGTTTCCATTACGAGTTGGAGCCATTGAACCTATGAAGGGAAATTTTAGGAAAAGAACAAATGAGCAAGAATTTTGTAGGTAAGAAAGCAAAGATGATAATGCAGTTAATAAATCTAGGATGATTAGGGTGTAGTAAACAAAGATGGCCTGGAAGAGTCTGTAGGCATCATTCAAGAGATGACAAAGAGAGTTTACAGGTATGAAATTGGGACAAGTCTATAGGAACCAATGAAGAGCTAATAGGACAAAGTCTATAGACATCAAAGAATAGATAAGCAAGAATTCTATAGGTAAGGAAGTAAAGATGATAATATAGTCACAAATATGGGATGATTAGGATGCAGTAAATAGAGATGTCCTGGAAGAGTCTGTGTGAGTCGATAGACCTTATGCAAGGGATGAAATACAAGGGATGACCTAGGTAAGTTATACACTTTATACAAGGGATGACTTGTGTGAGTCTGTAGACATCATGCAAGGGATGACCTACAATAAATGACCTAGGTAAGTCTGTAGACTTCATGTGAGGGACAAATTGCAAGGGACAATCTACAAGGGATGACTTGTATGAGTCCATAGACATCATATGAGGGACAACCTACAAGGGATGACCAATGTGAGTCCATAGACATCATGCGAGGGATGACATAGGTAATTCAGTAGACCTCATGTAAGGGATAACCTACTAGGGATGACCAGCATGATTTTGTAGACATCATGCAAGTGATGGCTTGCATGAGTTCGTAGAAATCATGAAAGGAATAACCTATAAGAGATAACCTAGGTAAGTCTATAGACATCATGCGAGGGATGACCTTCATGAATGCGTAACAATAATGCAAGGTATGACCTTCAAGGGACAACCTAGGTAAGGCCATAGACATCATGTGAGGGGTGACCTATGAGGGATGACCTGGATAAGTCTATAGACCTCATGTGAGGAATAACTTGCAATGGATGACCTATGTGAGTTCATAGACATCATGCAAGGGATGACCTACATGAGTCCATAGACATCATGCGAGGGATGACTTGCGTGAGTCTGTAGACATCATGTGAGAGATGAATTACAAGGGATGACCTGGGTAAGTCTATAGACATCGTACAAGGGATATTTACATGCATCTATATACATCATGTAAGCGATGACCTTCTAGAGATGACCTGGGTAAGTATGTAGACCTCATACAAGGGATGACCTATGAGGGATGGCCTAGGTAAGTTTGTAGACCTTATACGAGGGATAATCTGCAAGGGACAACTTGCAAGGGATGATCTACATGAGTCTATAGACATGATGTGAGGGATGGCTTGTGTAATTCCATAGACATCATGCAAGGGATGTCTTTGTGAGTATATAGACCTCATGCAAGGGATGACCTATGTGAATTTATAGACATCATGCAAAGTACAACCTACAAGATATAACCAGCATGAGTTTGTAGATATCATGTGAGGGATGACCTGCATGAGTCCCTAGACCTCATGCAAGGGATGACTTGGGTGGGTCGATAGATCTCATGTGAGGGATCACCTGGGATAGCATATAGTCATCCAATCTAGGATGAGCAAAAAGTATGTATGCATGGAAGCAATGATGATAAAATTAATCAAAATATTTTTTGTACATGTAGTCTTTTGTTTGTAGTCTTGTATTTTCTCCTTCATCTATTGCCAATCATTCTTTTTCTGGCTTCTCTGGTTCTGTTATTCTTTTGGCTTGAATTTTGGCTTCTTTTTTGTTGAATGTATAAACTATAACAAGTAATAGTATGTTTTGGTATATATAGTGGGTAAATTTGTCTAGGGTAGTAAAATTATATATAATTTTAAGGTGAATTAGTCCAAAATCTAGGCAGGAGGACTAGCGATTTAAAATTTAAAATATTATAATTTTTGAACAAACCGACCCAAAAAAATATTTTTTTTCAAAAATTTTAGGTGAATGGGCTAATGGCTAGGGTCCTAAAATTTACCAATTGTATTTTGAGAAATGCTAATATTTGCTTATTAATGAAATTTTGCCCCTATACATAACATTGTCTTGGATTCTTCATTAGTAACTAATATATTAAATGCACAACAAATATTTGAAGGGCTATACATTTTTGTAAGTATTCTCACTCGATCTGATCTTCTCAAACTTAGAGTTCCAGGTTTTGCATCTTCAACTTCCTCCTCACCTTCTTCTAAAATTTCCTCTTCAAACTCTCTTTATATTTCATCTTCTTCTATAGCACCAGGTTCTACCATAGGTTCTTCCTCCTGTTCTAATTTTACTTGAACTATTTCAGGTTCTTTGCTTGATTGCATTTCCTATTTTAAAACCCCTTTTTTTCTCTAAATATCACATTACAATTATTAAAAATATTTTATGTTTTTGGTTCCACAACTTATATCCTTTAACACTAATATTATAACTCACAAATATGCATTTTTCATATTTATAGTCTAGCTTAGTCATTTTCTCTTTTGGGACATACATATAAGAATCACAATTAAAAACCCTTATATGATTGAGAGAGGGTTTCGTATCTATCCACACTATTGGAAATTTGAGGTATTTTATGTTGTCATTGATGTCACATGGATCATTGATGTCACATAGATCACATTTGGTTTTGGTGGATAAAGTATTTCATAAATAAGCATTTATGATATTTCGAAGGGCCTGGATATATACAGGGTTTTTGTGAAAACCAAGGCTAACAAAATAAAAGGTTTTATTTAAAACCATGGATGGCATATTTGAAATGGATTTTTCTTAAAACCCAGGTTGGCTTTTCGTTTCATCGAAAAAGGTGCCCCGAAGATGGAAATATTCAATTTTAAATATTTAGTTTAAAATTTAATATTTAAAATTTAAATTTAAATTAAAGTCATCGCCAACATCATAATTACCATGCATCATCAAAAGGTAATTAAAAATTAAAAGTTACTACATTTGTGAAATTAAGAGTAAGGTTGCATATATATATGCGAAGGCTTTTCTTTTAAAAGCCTTGGAATCGATCGAAGAGCAAATAAATGGAAGTGCAAAAAATCCTTCGACGTGACAACGTGGTCCAACGACGAGCTTGGGAAGTGTTGAGTTTTTGCTTGTGGACGTACATTATTTCGATTCCCACCAGGTTTGATTTGCAAGGAGGAGCATTTGGCCCACATTTTTGACGTGAGCAAGGGCAATAGAATATAAGAATGTTTTTTGCTCTTTGTCCTATGCAAGCAGATAGCTCGCGTGGTCTTTGGTGGTGTGGTTGAAGTGTTGTGTGGGTAGAGACGAGGGTTTGATTCCCTCTAAGAGGCGAGTAAACATTTTATTAAATAATTTTTTATTATTGCCTAATGTTGGAGGAATAAGGTGATGCTAAGGGAATGATGTTTGACTAAATTTTTATTTTACTTGGAGGCAAGTTTAAGAGTTGTAATGCACTTTTAGAAAAGAAGATATTTATGGTATTTTCTTTTTATAGAAGTATATGATATTATATATCGTTGGAAAGATTATTTTGAGGGCTATTTGAATAACTCATTTAGAAGGAGAAATAAAGGGTATGTAAAGAGATATTTTTGGTTTTGTAAATGGGTTCAAAAGTGAAGATTGTTTTGCTCTTTTTCAAAGTGTGTTGAGTGTGGCAGATTTCCAAAGGGGTTTCTTCACTTCATAAAAATGTATGGGCACATTCTCCTATTGATTGATTATGGTGGTTGATTTTTGAAATATCATTGAAGAGAAATAAATTGTTAGTGATTTCCTTTTCGAAAGTAGATATGGTTGAATGCTTCAAGGTTTTCTGGTTTGAGAGTTGTGTTTAAACTTGCTTATAAGCATTTTTTTTGAAGCCCATTGATTGTGAAATGAACTTGAACTTGAGCTAGAGAAGAATATGAGTATCATTGTTATGTGAGACTTGTGATTGAGCATTTATGGAAATATTTTGAGTTGGTTGATACGTGCTTGGACTAGGGTTTTTGAGAAAGGATTGATCCTTGAGGTGATTGGTTGAGTTGATTTGATTAAGCCTAGTCAAGTGAATGCATGTGGTTGTTCAAGTTCCTAGAAATAAAATATTCAATATTTTGATTTGAGTTGAGATTAGGATTTGAGAATAGAACATATTGAGTCTCTAACAATTCTCTTTATGCTTCTATTGAGTTGAGATTGGGATTTGAGTATAGAACATATAGAGTCTCTAACAATTCTCTTTATGCTTCTATGAGATTGATTTGAGTTGATATCATTGTGGATCATTGCTATCATCAATTATAGAGTGCATTATCTTTCATTGTTGAGTTCATCATTAAGCCTTGCCTTCATAGATTTGTGGATGAGATTTGAGTACTACTTGAGCATGATTGATTAAGCCTTTGAGAAGGCCTTTGGGACATATTTTTTGGACAGATTTGTGGTAGTTTTTGTGTATGATTGATTGAGATTATTGAGCAGTTTTAGACAAGTTCTTGGTGAACTTTTTGAGTAGATTTTGGGCAAGTTATTGGTGAGCTTGTTGAGCAGTTTTGGACAAGTTCTTAGTGAGATTTTTGAGAAATTTTGGACAAGTTATTAGTGAGCTTGTTGAGCAGATTTTGGACAAGTTCGTAGTGATCTTGTTGAGCAAATTTTGGAAAAGTTCTTGGTGAGCTTGTTGAGTATATTTTGGACAAGTTCTTGGTGAGCTTGTTGAGCAAATTTTGAACAAGTTATTGGTGAGCTTGCTGAAGCAAATCAGTGTGTTGGCTACCTGATCAGATCAGTGTGTTGCCTAGCTAAGTAGATCAGTGGATTGACTACCTAATTAGATCAATGTGTTGCCTACCTGAGCAAATCATTATGTTGCCTAGCTAAGAAAATTAGTGAATTTCCTACCTAAGCAGATCATTATGTTGCCTATCTAAGTAGATCAATGTGTTGCCTACCTGAGCAGATTAATGTGTTGCCTACCTGAACAAATCAGTGTGTTGCCTACCTAAGCATATTAGTGTGTTGCCTACCTGAGTAGATCAATGTGTTGCCTAGCTAAGCAGATCAGTGGATTGCCTACCTTAGTAGATCAGTGTGTTGTCTATCTGATTAGATTAGTGGAGTGCCTACTTGAGTAGGTCAGTGTATTACCTATATTTGAGTAGATCAAATTAATCATTATATTGGATAAGGATCCTTATTTTTGTGTGAAATATTATAAGGATATTATCTTGTGGAGTACCCCACATTGGGGGAACCATGTTAAATCTTGTGTCTCAATTATGTGTGGTGACTTGTGCTCTCACTTACTATTGCTATCTAAGTTATTAATGCACACTACTATATTTGGTTATTGTAATTAAGGACATTAATTGATTTTGTTTTGGAAAGAAATTAAAAAGTGTGTGCTATATTGTTCACCCCCCTCTCAGTATAAGCTTGTGTTCTTCAATTAGTATCAAAGCAGGTTCCTTCAAAAAGACTAACAACTTGAGGGCAGATTTTTCTAGAACATAGATGGCTTCAAATAATGGATCATATGAAAATAAGGCACCACTATTTTATGGTAACAATTATGCTTTCTGGAGCATGAGAATGAATAACTACTTGATATCACAAGGATATGAGGTATGGCAGATGGTTGAAAAAGAGTATAAGGTTGAAGGTGATCCTGAGGCAAATAAGACTATCAGGAAACTGGTTGAGATCAATGCAAAGGTAATAAATTGCATTTTGAGTGGGCTACATGAGATAAAATTTGCAAATGTCATGGTATGTACTTTAGCTAATGAAATGTGGACCAAGTTGCAGAATACTTATGAAGAATATTCCAAGGTAAAGTTGTCAAAAATACAAACTCATATAAAAATATTTAAGAAATTAAAAATGGAATATTCTAAAGATATTTCAAAGTTTTTACTTTGAGTTTATGAGATTACTAACAGCATGCGAGGCCTAGGATTTGAGATGAAAGAATCAAAAGTTACTCAAAAGGTTTTGAGATCACTTCCCATGAAGTATGATGCAAAAGTTTTAGCAATAGAAGAAACAATGGATATCAATAATCTAACAATGGAAGAACTAGAAGGTACTATCATAGCTTATGAGATGAGGGTAAGTAAGCATGAGGCTCCAATAAAAGAGATTGCATTCAAGGCTTCAGATAAATATAAAGGAAAGGTTCCAGAGATAGATAGAGATCCAGTTAATGATGAGGAAGCTAATTTCATCAAAAGGAATAAGGACTCAAGGAATTACAGAGACATAAGGAAATTCAGATGCTACAAGTGTGGTTATCTTGGTCACTATGCACACAAGTGTCCACATGAAGAAAATAGTGATGATGAAAAATAGGGTCACAAAAGAAAAGAAGATGGAAAGCATAAGCATGACAAAGATGACGAATACAAGCAAAATAGGTATGATAAAAAGAAAAATTTTAGTAAGGTAAAGAAATCTTACTACATTGAAGAAGCAAGTGATGATTCAGTTCACAGAAATGAAAACTAGTCAAATGAAGAAGAATGTACATTCTTTGGAATAAATGAAGAAATGCAAGAACACCTATTTCTAGGTATTGAAGAAGAAGATATATCTATTGAAGAAAGACATGAAGAGCTTGCCATAGCCATTGAGAAAGCACATAGATACAAGAAGGGTCTAATAATACTGAAATACTTCATATGCAGAGACTTTGGAAATATAGATGATGATTGCACATACTATAGCAATTGCAACAAGGAAAGTTTATTTGTTTAAAAAGAAAGAAACAATTCCAATAATAGTTCTAGCAGCAGTTCTAGTGACAATTCTAGAAGCAGTGATGATGAATAAAAGGAATCCACAAAACAAGAGAAGAAAATCAGGATATTGGAAAATAAAATCAAGAGGCTTGAAAATAAGGTGCATGAAAATGAAAAGGTCAAAATAATGCTCAATCAACATATTCAAGATTTGGAAAAAGAGCTTCAAGAAACGAAAGAGCTTGACATCACTATTTCTGAGAAATTGAAGGAGAAGAAATAAATATGTAATCAGCTAGAAGAAGAAGATCAGAAAAGTTTTGGGACCTACATAAATGAGTTAGCACGATTTCAAAGAAATTCAAAAAATTTGGATAATTTTTTGAATTTACAACAAGATCCCTCTATAAAGTCAGGTCTTGGTTTTGAAGAAGGAAAATAAAAAATAAGTATACAAGGACCTATATTTATATCAGGAGGCTTTGTTTCATAAATATACAAGGAAGAACCAGTTCCCAAAGAAAAAGAAGTAGCAAAAATGGATACTTGCATTTCAGAGGCTATAGAAATGTGTGCCAATTGGGTACTTGACACAAATAAAGAGAAAGAAGAGGAAGATTCCAAAGCACCAAAGGTATCATATTTTAGGTTTGGGGAATCACACTCAAAAGGAAAGGAAGTTCTAAGGGATGAAAGCAAGGAAGCACCAAAGTTTCATGAAGAAATTTCAAAAGTTCCTATGGCTCCAAATATTCAGTTTGGATCTTGTTTTGAGATAGGTGAATCAAGTTCAAAAGGAAAAGAAACTCTTGAAGAATAAAGCAAGGAAGAAACTAAGGAAAAATATTTAGATACTAGAAAAAGGGTTCAAGGATACAATGCACAAGTTGAAAATTATCATAAGGATAATGGTCAACAAAGGTATGAGTAACCAAGGCATGAAAAAAAGGCTTTTCAAGGACATTGTTTTTCTTGTAATGGATTTGGACATAGGGCTATACACTGCAGGGTCTATGGATCAAAGAAGTCTGATTTTACTAAAGGAAAATTCAAAGAAAGAAGGTATGGTTTTTAGGGACATTGCTTCTTATGCAACATGATTGGTCATAGAGCTTCTCAATGCAAAGAAAATGAGAAAAATGGTTTTGGTTTTAGAGCTACACAATTTAGAAGTCATGGTCATAATGGTCATGAAAACAAAGCTTCACAATACAGGGTTTAGGAAAGGAATGGATATGGAAATTATCTCAAGAAAGAATTCAAGAGTTGGACATGATGCATTTTGTTGAGTAGGAGTGGTAAGGTGTTATTTGGATATTATTGTTGTGATACTAATCATGATCTCTAACCCTTGTTGAAAGTTGAAAAAGAAGTTTGTTGAGTGTGGCGGATTTCCAAAGAGGTTTCTTCATCTTCATAAAAGGTATGGGCACATTCTCCTATTGATTGATTATGGTGGTTGATTTCTAAAATATTATTGGAGAGAAAAGTATTTTTAGTGGTTTCCTTTTCGAAAGTAGATGGTTGAATGCTTCAAGGTTTTCTGGTTTGAGATTTGTGTTTAAACCTTGCTTATAAGCATTGTTGTTGAAGCCCATTGATTGTAAAATGAACTTGAACTTGAGCTAGAGAAGAAAATGAGTATCATTGTTATGTGAGACTTGTGATTGAGCATTTTTGGAAACATTTTGATTTGGTTGATACATGCTTGGACTAGGGTTTGTGAGAAAGGATTGATCCTTGAGGTGATTGGTTGAGTTGAGTTGATTAAGCCTAGTCAAGTGAATGCATGTGGTTGTTCAAGTTCCTAGAAACAAACTATTCAATATTCTGATTTGAGTTGAGATTGGGATTTGAGAATAGAACATATTGAGTCTCTAACAATTATCTTTATGCTTATATTGAGTTGATATTGGGATTTGGGTATAGAACATATAGAGTCTCTAACAATTCTCTTTATGCTTCTATGATATTGATTTGAGTTGAGTTCATTGTGGATCATTGCTATCATCAATTATAGAGTGCATTATCTTTCATTGTTGAGTTCATCATTAAGCCTTGCCTTCATGGATTTGTGGATGATGTTTGAGTGCTACTTGAGCATGATTTATTGAGCCTTTGAGAAGGCATTTGGGATAGATTTTTTGGATAGATTTGTGGCAGTTTTGGACAAGTTTTTGGTGAACTTGTTAAGCATATTTTGGATAAGTTCTTGGTGAGCTTGTTGAGTAGTTTTGGACAAGTTCTTAGTGAGATTATAGAGCAATTTTGGACAAGTTCTTAGTGAGATTTTTGAGCAAATTTTGGACAAGTTATTAGTGATCTTGTTAAGCAGATTTTGGACAAGTTCTTGGTGAGCTTGTTGAGAAGATTTTGGACAAGTTCTTGTGAGCTTGTTGAGAAAATTTTGGACAAGTTCTTGGTGAACTTGCTAAAGAAAATCAGTGTCTTGCCTACCTGATCAGATCAGTGTGTTTCCTACCTGAGAATATCAGTGTGTTGCATAGCTGAGTAGATCAGTGGATTGCCTACTTGAGCAGATCAATGTGTTGACTACCTGAGCAGATCAGTGTGTTGCCTAGCTGAGCTGATCAATGGATTTCCTACCTGAGTAGATCAGTGTGTTGTCTACCTGAGTAGATCAATGTGTTGCCTACCTGAGTAGATCAGTGTGTTGCCTAGCTAAGTAGATCAGTGGATTGCCTACCTGAGCAAATCAATGTGTTGCCTAGCTGAGCAGATCAGTGGAGTGCCTGCCTGAGCAAATTAGTGTATTGCCTATATTTTAGCCGATCAAAGTAATCATTGTATTGGATAAGGATCCTTATTTCTATGTGAAATATTATAAGGAGATTATTTTGTGGAGTACCCCATATTGGGGGAACCACATTAAATTTTGTGTCTCAATTGTGTTTGGTGACTTGTGCTCTTACTTACTATTGCTATATGAGTTATTAATGCACACTACTATATTTATTTATTGCAATTAAGGACATTAATTGATATAGGTTTGGAAGGAAAGTGAAAAGTGGGCGCTATACTGCTCACCCCCCTCTCAGTATGAGATTGTGTTCTTCACACACTTCATGTGTATTCTTGTCCACAAAATCTGAGGTAGGAGATCAATGTGTTGCCTACCTGAGTAAATCATTATGTTTCCTAGCTAAGCAAATTAGTGAATTTCCTACCTAAGCAGATCATTATGTTGCCTATCTAAGTAGATCAATGTGTTGCCTACTTGAGCAGATTAATGTGTTGCCTACCTGAGCAAATCAGTGTGTTGCCTACCTAAGCATATTAGTGTGTTGCCTACCTGAGTAGATCAATGTTTTGCCTAGCTAAGCAGATCAGTGGATTGCCTACCTGAGCAGATCAGTGTGTTGTCTAGCTAAGTAGATTAGTGGAGTGCCTACTTGAGTAGATCAGTGTATTGCCTATATTTGAGTAGATCAAATTAATCATTATATTGGATAAGGATCCTTTTTTTTGTGTGAAATATTATAAGGATATTATCTTGTGGAGTACCCCACATTGGGGGAACCATGTTAAATCTTGTGTCTCAATTGTGTGTGGTGACTTGTGCTCTTACTTACTATTGCTATCTAAGTTATTAATGCACACTACTATATTTGGTTATTGTAATTAAGGACATTAATTGATTTTTTTTTGGAAAGAAATTAAAAAGTGTGTGCTATATTGTTCACCCCCCTCTCAGTATAAGCTTGTGTTCTTCAATTGGTATCAGAGCAGGTTCCTTCAAAAATACTAACATCTTGAGGGAAGATTCTGCTAGAACATAGATGGATTCAAATAATGGATCATATGAAAATAAGGCACCACTATTTTATGGTAACAATTATGCTTTTTGGAGCATGAGAATGAAGAACTACTTGATATCACAAGGATATGAGGTATGGCAGATGGTTGAAAAAGAGTATAAGTTTGAAGGTGATCCTGAGGAAAATAAGACTATCAAGAAACTGGTTGAGATCAATGCAAAGGTAATAAATTGCATTTTGAGTGGGCTACATGAGATAAAATTTGCAAATGTCATGGTATGTACTTTAGCTAATGAAATGTGGACCAAGTTGCAAAATACTTATGAAGAAGATTCCAAGGTAAAGTTGTCAAAAATACAAACTCATATAAAAATGTTTAAGAAATTAAAAATGGAAGATTCTGAAGATATTTCAAAGTTTATACTTTGAGTTTATGAGATTACTAACAGGATGAGAGGCCTAGGATTTGAGATGAAAGAATCAGAAGTTACTCAAAAGGTTTTGAGATCACTTCCCATGAAGTATGATGCAAAAGTTTTAGCAATAGAAGAAACAATGGATATCAATAATCTAACAAGGGAAGAACTAGAAGGTACTATCATAGCTTATGAGATGAGGGTAAGTAAGCATGAGGCTCCAATAAAAGAGATTGCATTCAAGGATTCAGATAAAGATAAAGGAAAGGTTCCAGAGATAGATAGAGATCCAGTTAATGATGAGGAAGCTAATTTCATCAAAAGGAATAAGGACTCAAGGAATTACAGAGACATAAGGAAATTCAGATGCTACAAGTGTGGTTATCTTGGTCACTATGCACACAAGTGTCCACATGAAGAAAATAGTGATGATGAAAAATAGGGTCACAAAAGAAAAGAATATGGAAAGCATAAGCATGACAAAGATGACAAATACAAGCAAAATAGGTATGATAAAAAGAAAAATTTTAGTAAGGTAAAGAAATCTTACTACATTGAAGAAGCAAGTGATGATTCAGTTCACAGAAATGAAAACTAGTCAGATGAAGAAGAATGTACATTCTTTGGAATAAATGAAGAAATGCAAGAACACCTATTTCTAGGTATTGAAGAAGAAGATATATCTATTGAAGAAAGACATGAAGAGCTTGCCATAGCCATTGAGAAAGCACATAGATACAAGAAGGGTCTAAGAATACTGAAATACTTCATATGCACAGACTTTGGAAATATAGATGATGATTGCACATACTATAGCAATTGCAACAAGGAAAGTTTATTTGTTGAAAAAGAAAGCAACAATTCCAATAATAGTTCTAGCAGCAGTTCTAGTGACAATTCTAGAAGCAATGATGATGAATAAAAGGAATCCACAAAACAAGAGAAGAAAATCAGGATATTGGAAAATAAAATCAAGAGGCTTGAAAATAAGGTGCATGAAAATGAAAAGGTCAAAATAATGCTCAATCAACATATTCAAGATTTGGAAAAAGAGCTTCAAGAAACAAAAGAGCTCGACATCACTATTTCTGAGAAATTGAAGGAGAAGAAATAAATATGTAATCAGCTAGAAGAAGAAGATCAGAAAAGTTTTGGGACCTACATAAATGAGTTAGCACGATTTCAAAGAAATTCAAAAAATCTGGATAATTTTTTGGATTTACAACAAGATCCCTCTATAAAGACAGGTCTTGGTTTTGAAGAAGGAAAATAAAAAATAAGTATACAAGGACCTATATTTATATCAGGAGGCTTTGTTTCATAAATATACAAGGAAGAACCAGTTCCCAAAGAAAAAGAAGTAGCAAAAATGGATACTTGCATTTCAGAGGCTATAGAAATGTGTGCCAATTGGGTACTTGACACAAATAAAGAGAAAGAAGAGGAAGATTCCAAAGCACCAAAGGTATCATATTTTAGGTTTGGGGAATCACACTCAAAAGGAAAGGAAGTTCTAAGGGATGAAAGCAAGGAAGCACCAAAGTTTCATGAAGAAATTTCAAAAGTTCCTATGGCTCCAAATATTTAGTTTGGATCTTGTTTTGAGATAGGTGAATCAAGTTCAAAAGGAAAAGAAACTCTTGAAGAATAAAGCAAGGAAGAAACTAAGGAAAAAGATTTAGATACTAGAAAAAGGGTTCAAGGATACAATGCACAAGTTGAAAATTATCATAAGGATAATGGTCAACAAAGGTATGAGTAACCAAGGCATGAAAAAAAGGCTTTTCAAGGACATTGTTTTTCTTGTAATGGATTTGGACATAGGGCTATACATTGCAGGGTCTATGGATCAAAGAAGTCTGATTTTACTAGAGGAAAATTCAAAGAAAGAAGGTATGGTTTTTAGGGACATTTCTTCTTATGCAACATGATTGGTCATAGAGCTTCTCAGTGCAAAGAAAATGAGCAAAATGGTTTTGGTTTTAGAGCTACATAATTTAGAAGTCATGGTCATAATGGTCATGAAAACAAGCTTCACAATACAGGGTTTAGGAAACGAATGGATATGGAAATTATCTCAAGAAATAATTCAAGAGTTGGACATGATGCATTTTTTTGAGTAGGAGTGGTAAGGTGTTATTTGGATATTATTGTTGTGATACCAATCATGATATCTAACCCTTGTTGAAAGTTGAAAAAGAAGTTTGTTGAGTGTGGCGGATTTCCAAAGAGGTTTCTTCATCTTCATAAAAGGTATGGGCACATTCTCCTATTGATTGATTATGGTGGTTGATTTCTAAAATATCATTGGAGAGAAAAGTATTTTTAGTGGTTTCCTTTTTGAAAGTAGATGGTTGAATGCTTCAAGGTTTTCTGGTTTGAGATTTGTGTTTAAACCTTGCTTATAAGCATTGTTGCTGAGCCCATTGATTGTAAAATGAACTTGAACTTGAGCTAGAGAAGAAAATGAGTATCATTGTTATGTGAGACTTGTGATTGAGCATTTTTGGAAACATTTTGATTTGGTTGATACATGCTTGGACTAGGGTTTGTGAGAAAGGATTGATCCTTGAGGTGATTGGTTGAGTTGAGTTGATTAAGCCTAGTCAAGTGAATTCATGTGGTTGTTCAAGTTCCTAGAAACAAACTATTCAATATTCTGACTTGAGTTGAGATTGGGATTTGAGAATAGAACATATTGAGTCTCTAACAATTCTCTTTATGCTTATATTGAGTTGATATTGGGATTTGAGTATAGAACATATAGAGTCTCTAACAATTCTCTTTATGCTTCTATGATATTGATTTGAGTTGAGTTCATTGTGGATCATTGCTATCATCAATTATAGAGTGCATTATCTTTCATTGTTGAGTTCATCATTAAGCCTTGCCTTCATGGATTTGTGGATGATGTTTGAGTGCTACTTGAGCATGATTGATTGAGCCTTTGAGAAGGCATTTGGGATAGATTTTT
Organism: Wollemia nobilis; assembly: GCA_028583015.1. NCBI lineage: Eukaryota > Viridiplantae > Streptophyta > Pinopsida > Araucariales > Araucariaceae > Wollemia > Wollemia nobilis. Next base: position 1,009,393 of record JAQPPZ010002492.1, read on the forward strand.
TGGATAGATTTGTGGCAGTTTTGGACAAGTTTTTGGTGAACTTGTTAAGCATATTTTGGATAAGTTCTTGGTGAGCTTGTTGAGTAGTTTTGGACAAGTTCTTAGTGAGATTATAGAGCAATTTTGGACAAGTTCTTAGTGAGATTTTTGAGCAAATTTTGGACAAGTTATTAGTGATCTTGTTAAGCAAATTTTGGACAAGTTCTTGGTGAGCTTGTTGAGAATATTTTGGACAAGTTCTTGTGAGCTTTTTGAGAAAATTTTGGACAAGTTATTGGTGAGCTTGCTAAAGAAAATCAGTGTGTTGCCTACCTGATCATATCAATGTGTTGCCTACCTAAGAAGATCAATGTGTTGCATAGCTGAGTAGATCAGTGGATTGCCTACTTGAGCAGATCAATGTGTTGACCACCTGAGCAGATCAGTGTGTTTCCTAGCTGAGCTGATCAATGGATTTCCTACCTGAGTAGATCAGTGTGTTGTCTACCTGAGTAGATCAATGTGTTGCCTACCTGAGTAGATCAATGTGTTGCCTAGCTAAGCAGATCAGTGGATTGCCTACCTGAGCAAATCAATGTGTTGCCTAGCTGAGTAGATCAGTGGAGTGCCTACCTGAGAAAATTAGTGTATTGCCTATATTTTAGCAGATCAAAGTAATCATTGTATTGGATAAGGATCCTTATTTATATGTGAAATATTATAAGGAGATTATCTTGTGGAGTACCCCATATTGGGGGAACCACATTAAATTTTATGTCTCAATTGTGTTTGGTGACTTGTGCTCTTACTTACTATTGCTATCTGAGTTATTAATGCACACTACTATATTTATTTATTGCAATTAAGGACATTAATTGATATTGGTTTGGAAGGAACGTAAAAAGTGGGCGCTATACTGCTTACCCCCCTCTCAGTATGAGATTATGTTCTTCATACACTTCATGTGTATTCTTGTCCACAAAATTTGAGGTAGGAGATCAATGTGTTGACTACCTGAGTAAATCATTATGTTGCCTAGCTAAGAAAATTAGTGAATTTCCTACCTAAGCAGATCATTATGTTGCCTATCTAAGTAGATCAATGTGTTGCCTACTTGAGCAGATTAATGTGTTGCCTACCTAAGCAAATCAGTGTGTTGCCTACCTAAGCATATTAGTGTGTTGCCTACCTGAGTAGATCAATGTGTTGCCTAGCTAAGCAGATCAGTGGATTGCTTACCTGAGCAGATCAGTGTGTTGTCTAGCTAAGTAGATTAGTGGAGTGCCTACTTGAGTAGATCAGTGTATTGCCTATATTTGAGTAGATCAAATTAATAATTATATTGGATAAGGATCCTTATTTTTGTGTGAAATATTATAAGGATATTATCTTGTGGAGTACCCCACATTGGGGGAACCATGTTAAATCTTGTGTCTCAATTGTGTGTGGTGACTTGTGCTCTTACTTACTATTGCTATCTAAGTTATTAATGCACACTACTATATTTGGTTATTGTAATTAAGGACATTAATTGATTTTTTTTTGGAAAGAAATTAAAAAGTGTGTGCTATATTGTTCACCCCCCTCTCAGTATAAGCTTGTGTTCTTCAATTGGTATCAGAGCAGGTTCCTTCAAAAATACTAACATCTTGAGGGCAGATTCTGCTAGAACATAGATGGCTTCAAATAATGGATCATATGAAAATAAGGCACCACTATTTTATGGTAACAATTATGCTTTTTGGAGCATGAGAATGAAGAACTACTTGATATCACAAGGATATGAGGTATGGCAGATGGTTGAAAAAGAGTATAAGGTTGAAGGTGATCCTGAGGCAAATAAGACTATCAGGAAACTGGTTGAGATCAATGCAAAGGTAATAAATTGCATTTTGAGTGGGCTACATGAGATAAAATTTGCAAATGTCATGGTATGTACTTTAGCTAATGAAATGTGGACCAAGTTGCAGAATACTTATGAAGAAGATTCCAAGGTAAAGTTGTCAAAAATACAAACTCATATAAAAATATTTAAGAAATTAAAAATGGAAGATTCTGAAGATATTTCAAAGTTTATACTTTGAGTTTATGAGATTACTAACAACATGAGAGGCCTAGGATTTGAGATGAAAGAATCAGAAGTTACTCAAAAGGTTTTGAGATCACTTCCCATGAAGTATGATGCAAAAGTTTTAGCAATAGAAGAAACAATGGATATCAATAATCTAACAATTTAAGAACTAGAAGGTACTATCATAGCTTATGAGATGAGGGTAAGTAAGCATGAGGCTCCAATAAAAGAGATTGCATTCAAGGCTTTAGATAAAGATAAAGGAAAGGTTCCAGAGATAGATAGAGATCCAGTTAATGATGAGGAAGCTAATTTCATCAAAAGGAATAAGGACTCAAGGAATTACAGAGACATAAGGAAATTCAGATGCTACAAGTGTGGTTATCTTGGTCACTATGCACACAAGTGTCCACATGAAGAAAATAGTGATGATGAAAAATAGGGTCACAAAAGAAAAGAAGATGGAAAGCATAAGCATGACAAAGATGACAAATACAAGCAAAATAGGTATGATAAAAAGAAAAATTTTAGTAAGGTAAAGAAATCTTACTACATTGAAGAAGCAAGTGATGATTCAGTTCACAGAAATGAAAACTAGTCAGATGAAGAAGAATGTACATTCTTTGGAATAAATGAAGAAATGCAAGAACACCTATTTCTAGGTATTGAAGAAGAAGATATATCTATTGAAGAAAGACATGAAGAGCTTGCCATAGCCATTGAGAAAGCACATAGATACAAGAAGGGTCTAAGGATACTGAAATACTTCATATGTAGAGACTTTGGAAATATAGATGATGATTGCACATACTATAGCAATTGCAACAAGGAAAGTTTATTTATTGAAAAATAAAGCAACAATTCCAATAATAGTTCTAGCAGCAGTTATAGTGACAATTCTAGAAGTAGTGATGATGAAAGCATGATCTATTGATGAGGTAACAATCAGTTAACATGACTTCTATCCAAAATTACCTTTCTAACCCTGCACCACTTTGCATGCTTCTGCCTTATCCATCAATGTTTTGTTCATTCATTCTGTAACTCCATTTTATTGTGGATTATAAGTTGTCTTTTTTCTTTCTATTCCATAGTCCTTGAAAAACTTCTCAAATTCATTAGATCAATATTCACCACCATTATCACTTCTAAAAACCTTTATCTTTTTCTCTATATTATTTTCTACAAGAACCTTAAACTGTTTAAATCTATTGAAAACATCATATTTGTTCTGTAAAAAATATACCCAAGTATTTCTTGAAAAGTCATCTATAAATGTAATAAATAAATATATTTACCTATTTATGGTACTTTTGTAGGTCCAGACACATAATTTTGAACTAGATACAACAATCCTTTAGATATTGTAACACTACTAGGAAACTTGACTCAGATTTGCTTTCCAAAAACATAGTGCTCACAAAAATAAAAAATTTAATGGGTAATCAAAAAATCCTTTAGCCATACCTTTCATTTGTAATGTTCAATGGATTTTATCACCAGTATGCCCCATGTTTTGATTCCACAATATTATGTTTAGTATAGGAATACTCGGAGCCACTTATACCATATTATTCTCCTCTACAACTAAAGAGTTACTGTAATCAATACTTACAGTGCTAGCCTCAAGTCTAAACATAGTTCTTGTACAAAATACTCTTTCCAAAACCAAGACTCCATGAACCATCTTGCAGTTATCCTTATTGAATACCACAGTCACACCCACATAATTCATCTTACTCACAAATATCAAATTCATTTCCAAATCCAAAATATGCAACACACAAGGATATTAATTCTTCCATATTTTAACCTTAAATTGGATCTTCCTTGACCTATTATTTTATATTTTGAATTGTCTCCCAATAATATTTCACCTTAATTTATCTTTTCATATTCATAGAACCCCTCCCTATGAGGATTCATATGAAAGGAAGAACCTGGGTCAATCAACCATGAGTCATGGCATTCACTTGGGTAGGTTGCAGTTAAGAATAAGTTCCCTGAATCTTCATTTTTGATCTTTATTTCTTTAGAAGTTCCTTCATTAGATGATCGACTATTATCAGCCTTTTAGATTTTTAACCTCCTATATAATTCCCTATTTTCCACACTTCTAGTATTTCCTCTTTTCTAGAGCAATAAATTTACCCCTAGATATCAATTTCCTTTCTTCTTTTTTATTCTTTCTTGAGAATGGACCCTCACAATGAAGGCATCCTTCTGATGATAATTATAAAAAAAAATCATCTCATTTCCTCAGATAGCAATGTTCCTACTATATCCTCTACTTTCAATGTAGAAGTAGTATTAGTGATAGCCATAACTAGGTTATCCCATGAATTAGATAATGAACAAAGTAAAGTAATACATTTTTCCTCTTCATCTAATTTTACTTCAATAGATTTTAATTGACTTACCATAGTGTTAAAAGCATTTAGATGTTTAGCCACAAATCCATCATAATTCATTTGAAGTGAATACTTATTTCAAAGAAATATTTTATTTACTAATGAATTTGTTTGATACAAAGTTCTTAGCTTATCCCATAACATCTTTGTCATGGTCTCTATCGATACATTCAATAATACAAATCAAATAAGCACAGTCTAATAGAACTTCTTACCTTTCTATCGATATCAATCCAATCCTCATATATCATTGATGTTAATTTTCTTCATGATACTGCAATCCACTAATCTTTACCAACCAATAAATCCTCCATCTTGAGTTTCCATAACTCAAAATTCTATCTATTAATTTTTTAATCCCTACCCATGTGCTTTTGTCATTTTTCTTTGCTTTGATTCTTTTGTGTATAACTCCCACACAAGAATTAATTTATCATAGGTTTGAAAACCTTACTTCTTGAACAAATATAAAAAACCTAGCTTTGATACCAAATGAATATAAAAAATACCCTGATAAACTAAATCTAGAAAAATAGTAAATACAAAATCAGAGAAAAAAGAAGATGCTAAAAGATACACACGACACAGTATATCACCTACGCTTACAGAAAAAATCTAACACAGTAATATCTCCTTGGTGTATAAACCTAACCATATTCAATACAATAATGTTCATCTCTCATCTCTCTTCAAACCCTGATGAAATTGTAATTAAATAACAATAGCACAAGAACAGATTTTACAATACCATGGGAGAAAAAACATGGGTTCAAATAATTAATCCTAAACAACCCATATGGATCTAAAAATATCTTAAGAAAACCTAAAACTTCCATCAGGGGTTGTTACCCCTAGACCCCTATGTTTTGGGGGTTGTCACCTATGAAACACTGCTCGGGGTTTGGCTTGGCTGTAAATCTTGATGAGGATACATGGAGAGTGTCCAGTACCCTTTAGGGTTAATCTCACCAGAATAACATGGAAAATGTTCAACATATTTCCAACAATAAGTATTTGTAATAAATGTGTTTTTGGAGTGCAAGATTGATGGAATTTGACACTGCTAAGTAGATAGTACAAATTCAAAATCCAAGAGCCAAATCCAAAGCTAAAGATAAGACTATGATGTAATAAAAGGGATATTATAAATTATTACATCATAGCCCAAGTAATAATGATAGTGGTATAACCACCCATCACAAGGGCTATGCATGAATTATAAGACAAGGGTATTTGAAGAATAAATTATAAGTTTGTTATACTAGAAATTGCATCCAATATATTTAAATATCTACTATTTCATAATGCAAATCATTGAAACATTGAGTTCTAACAAATTAGTTATTTATGATTAGGTCTTGGACTACATTCTTGAAGCCTATGCATGTATCATTCACATGATCATTGATGTAATTAAAAGCACATTGTTTGTTGGAATGAAACCATGAATCCCTATTTATTCTAGGTTTAATATGTTTAATAGGTAGGAGATCTATCATTGTGGATTTTAGGAGCTACTATATGATGATCAAAATATATTCATCTAGTAAAAAGTACTAATTTTAGATTTATGTTATCGAGGCTTATCTAAGATAATCTTTTGAAGGTTCATGATACTACTACCATTGTTGATATAGTGTAAGTCTATGACTCCATTGCCTATAGTGTGCTTGTTCTTATACCACCCCTTCATGTTGGAGGGATACTTATGTTCCTCTTTGTGAAACTTAGTCTTTAATTTTCCTCTTTTGATAAGGATGGTTTCTATACTCTTGGCCATGTCAATTGTATCTTCGAAAGAAGACATATTGATTATCTCTGGGGAGAAAGCCAATTGATGAGGCTAGTAGGTTTCTAGATGAAGGGATGTATTTTAGTATCCCTATTAGGGCTTGTCATCTTGCTAAGAAGTTGGTAAAATTTTAATATTTAAATTTTTTGAGTTGGCGTAAGTCATTAATGGTGACATTTTTCTTAATATATATAGAGAAATTTTTAACAAACATCTTGAAAATATCATTATATATTTTCAAGGAATGCCTTGGTATCTAATAATGCCATTCCAAAGTAGGATCATAAAGGCTATTAGGAAATATTTTTAGTAGTATCATTTTACTATAAAAAATTTCACTACAAGTAGTTCTAGATAGCTTGATGTGGTTAACAAGATTATCTTTCCCTTTGTAAATTTGAAACTTTGGTGTTTCAAAGTTAGAAGGAAAAGGATGACTGGCTAGAAAATGAATTAAGGGTTGGTTGCACAAGTCATAATATGAGTACTTGTGACTATATTAAGACCCTTGTATGATGTCCATTTGTTTTTTTAATTGCTCCATTTGAGAAGTTAAGGCTTAAAATTGGGAAAAACATAATATGAAAAATAAAAGTTTTATATTGAGAGATAGAGGGGTTCTATTAATAAAAATGCAATAATGTAGTTTGTATACCTAGGCACATAATTTCAAAGTGGATATCATATAGCTTGATCCCTATGTACCTAACATGATAATATTGGAAGATTTAGGATGAGATATTGTAGGTATAGGGTTTTTTCTAAACCCTATACCTATACTTGTTGTATTAGAATGAGCACCATTAGATAGATTGAAATGAGGATTAGAGATTGAGGAACTTGGTGGCACACTTTGAGAGTGTAACTTGTGCTTACCTATTGAGATATGGGTCAAATAACATTTTCTTATAATAATTACTCAAGGGTATAAAAATTATCTAAAGGAGGTGAGAGGATTTGTCTCTTGAAATCCATTGATGTGGTGATAAAAGGAGGATTTGAATCAATGAAGTGAGATGTTGATTCATTAAGGTTTGCATTTATGGACCCAAAGGATGAATCCAATCGATTTAATAGAAACAAATTTGAGTTAGGTTTTGGGGGATGACCCATTAGTGAATCATCCTCTATAGAGATGCCTAGTATTTAATGGCCATCCCTAAGGAAGACCTCGATGGTTTTCCTATGCTTCTACAAGAAAAAAGGCCATATGAATTATAGATTGGAATACCACCCTATTGTCTTCCTCATGGGTAGGGTTTAGATAATCATGAGGTATTAAAACCTCATATTCTTGGACAAAGGTGGGGTTATCAAAGGTAGGTTTCTCATTATTATCCCCATCATGAGGATCAATGTTAATGGTCAAATGGTTAGTATGTTATGGGTTAGGAAATGTTTCTCATCCATAGGTTTAGGGGAAGAGAGAAGGTTATTTAAATTTTAACTTTTTAAAGAGTTGATTAAATAAGAAAGAGAATATGTTTTATCAACCTTATAATTTCTTCCTTTGATACACCCAATCCAACCTATATATCTTATGGGACTTCCTATATAGCATGGGTTCTAATATATCTAACCCCTCTCAATATATTTATTGATAAATTAAAGAAATTTATGGGATGCCAATGATATTTGGAAGTGACCTCTTTGGATATGTGGCCAAGGTGGTATGTTAGGTGCCATATTATACCTCCTTATGACTCACACTAGTCCCTTACAGTATACTCTTTACTAGGCATAAGTTCATGCAAGACCCTATATGGGCTATTAGCAACCTAGGCTTGCTATATACCAAATACAGCCTAGTAGCTTGTACAAAATTTACTAAGATGGCTATAAATATCCCTAGTAGGAGTAGCACTTGGTTATGTTCTTGTTATCTATATTCAATGTGTCTTAACTAATCAAATAGATTTAATTATCTTAATTAGGGTTTTGATAATTTTAGCTTTGGTTAAGGTTTAGCTCAGTAAAGAAAAACCATGGGATCCACTATGGTGTTCACATTGAGTTAACCAAAATGTGGGTTAGAAAAAGAATCTTGAAGGGTATCTTAAGGGATACATTGTATATCCCTCTTTCTTATCTCAAGGATAGGGATAGATTGTGCCTAGGTCTAAGATTTGGTGGACTAAGTTAAAGAACACCTATGTTTATCCTTAGATTTTCATCTGACAAGCTTAACTTTAATATAGCCCTTTCAAGATACAAATGCATAAAAAATGTAGTAGATAAGTTCTAATACACTAAATAATTTTTAATTTTAATAATAGATGAAAATACCATTTTATTTTAGAGTAAGAGTTCAAGAGGATAATGTAGCAAGTCCTAATGTTACTATATGTTATTTCATTTTAATGAGATGCAAGATTATAGTTGGTACTGTTGACAATTTTGTCACATTGCACAAGGGGTAGAAAAAAATAAAAAAAAATTCTTTTGCAAGAGTATTTCTTTTCATTTGTAAGTGTTGCAGCAATTTTGGCTTTCCATGCCACTCCCTTGTATACAGAATGAAGAAGAAAAGCTTCACTGCCAAGTAGGCCAAAGAAAATAGCTCCAAAGCGCATAAGAAAAAAGTGTCGCGATATCGCGACATGTCGCGTTTTCGCGATCGAAAGCATGAAAGAAGAGCAAAGGCAAAAAAGTGTTGCAATATCACGACATGTCGTGTTTTCATGGCCGACGGCGAGAGAAAGCGCAGGGGAGAAAAGCGTCACGATATCGCAACGTGTTGCATTTTCACGATGCAAGAAGCAGAACTGAGCAGGAGACAGAAAAGCATCGTGATATCGCAACATGTTGCACTTTCATGACCTAGAAGCAAGAAGGGAGAGCAAAGACAAAAAGTGTCATGATTTCGTGACATGTCGCATTTTTGCGACCGACAACAAGGCAAAAGCACATAAAGCAAAAGGTGTCACGATTTCGTGACATGTCGCATTTTCACGACCGACAACGAGAGAAAGCGCCAGAAGAGAAAAGTGTCTCTATATCGTGACGTGTTGTGTTTTCACAATGCAAGAAGAGGAAAAGGTGTAGCAATGAAAAGTTGTCGTGATATCGTGACATGTCACAAAATTGCGGCTCAGAGCAAGGAGGAAGCACAGCAAGGGAAAAGTGTCACGATATCGCGACATATCGCATTTTCGCAACTCACAACACAAGGAAAGGCAAGAATGAAAAAGTGTCACGATATCGCGACATGTCGCGTTTTTGCAGCCAAAGGCAAGGCCAAAGAACCAGGAGAGAAAAGCATTGTGATATCGGGACATGTCATATTTTTGTGATGCAACAAGAAGAAACAAGCTGAAGGCAAGGAAATGTCGCGATATCGCGACATGTTTTTTGCGATGGGCACGCGCTTCAAGCCGGGTATTTTCCTGAGACAATCAAGTGCCTCGTAAATGCATTATTTCTTGCCCAATAAGCTCACTGTCCTTTTTTGGCAATTGGAAGTGAAGTGTCAGTCCCTGAAGGAGAAGTTCGGTGAGCATGGAGGCCACTTGAGCATTGCACCAGGGATGCTCAGGCGGTTCATCAATGCATACTTTCATAGTTGACCTAGTCACAGTTGCCTATTTTGGTAATGGATTAGAAAGCTCAGTCTCGAGGGCCGTGAGAAGCCGACTTCTCAGATCTCAAGAATACTTCACCATTCTATGTAATTATGACTCAGAGGGTCGGGTCCTCTATAAAAACCTAGATTTTATAATGTAAAAGTGGGGGGGAACTATCTGCTAGAAAGCTGCTGTAACTTGATGTCCTACGATTAATACTAAGAGACTTTGAGCTCAATTCTTCTCTTTTATGCTGCCTTCCGTGCTTGATTCTTCTATCTTTTCTCATTTGTATGTTGGATGTTGAACTCTACGTTCGGTGTGCGATCGGGGATAGTGTCCTGAAACTCATTCGAAAGGATACATAGGAGTAGAAAAGTGTTGTGTTGACTTTATTTTATGCTGCCTACCTTGCTTGATTCTTCTATCTCTCCTCGTTTGTAAACTGAGATGCTAAACTCTGCGTTCGGGGTGCGATCGGGGATAGTGTCCTAAAACTCATTTGGGAGGATACATAGGAAGGTTGATACCACGTTTATTTCATTTCACTCTTGGTTTTCCTTGTTGCTATTCAAGTTGTCTGTTAGCGATTGTGCTTCCTATTCTATCCCACCTCAAATCATCAATCTCTCTCCCTTAACCCTTTTTATTTCTTTCTCTAACCCTACTCCTTTTATTTCTTTCTCTAACCCTAACTCCTTTTATCTCTTTCCTGCACTCTTGTCTACAAACACACAAGTAGTTTAGCATAGGAGCCGACCTTTCTCCGGAGATTGGCACGAGGGAAATCTCTTCCCCTCGGCCTTTCAATGTTGGTCCAGGTCTAGGGCACATACTCGCATTCATTTACTCAAAATCCTTACCTAGGCGGATCTGATCACCAACAGTTTTTGGCACACCTGGTGGGACCGACTGTATCTGTATTAGAAAGATCCATAACAGTCAAGGTCCCATATTGCAAATCTTAAACCTGTATTCACTAGGGCCAATAGTTCTAACCAGTTCCTGGTGTGACCCGGTCAGTCTCACCTTCTGAGTGGTAGTGAGAATCGATGCTCTCATTACCAAAAGACTCTAAGCATCTGGCGACTCTGTTCAACCCAAAAATCTCTAAGTTGTAAAGAACAGTACCCAAATCTGTGCCTTCATGGCAAAAGTCCCCATGTCTTAAGGAAGCTTGAGTTGGTGAATCTTTGGCTTGCCTCCATCTGGTAAAATTACCTAGTGACTCTGACTGAGCTGAAGATCCAAATTTCTTGATCGTAGGTGCATTTATAAGTTGAAAGAAGACATCCTAGAGGAATCAAGGTTCGATGAGTAGCCCTGACCTCACAAGCAGAGAAAGTATGTTCACCTGGTGACTCTGACCTAGTGGCGAGGACCGTGATCTCTGCAGGCCACTGCTATAATGGAGAAGGTATGTTATCCCAGCTGGTATAATTATAGACCTCTGAATCTTCAAAGTTACCATGAAATTCCTAGAGGCACCTTGGAGAACATGCCAAAATACGATGGCACTAAGGGAATGGCCCTAGAGCACCTTGAAGATCTTGTTGATTTAGGGTCCATCTATGACATATTCCACGAAGATGTCATGGTCAGGCTCCTGGTCCTGTCTCTAGATGGAAGGGCACTGTAGTGGTACAGACTTCTTGGGCATAAAAACATCTGCTCATGGTATGACTTAGTGGGAGCACTACTCAAAATATTCAATGGCTCTCAGGACCCCTTCCAACTATTAAGCATACCTCATCAGGAGATGGACCAAAGAGAGGAGCAGTCTCAAGTGGCGAAACCTGAGAACAAAGAGGGCACATTTTTGCACCCTTTTTGTATCCTAGTGGATGGCACGCAAGCATTCATCTAGAGTCCATTAAGCATACCTCATCAAGAAGCTGAACCTGAGGAGACTCTAGAAGATTACTCCTTGTCGGAGGAGCCCTGTTATTCCATCAGGAAGATGGAAGAACCTATACCCAGCCCACAGTTAGTAGATTCTTCAGTATGCTGGTATTGGTTCCAACCCCTACCATAGCTAGTACCCCAAGAGGACCCTCATGTGATGAACTTCTTTGGCACATATTTCATCAATAGCGTGGATACAGGCAGGAGTGACAACTCACTGCGCTACTTCCTGTTTACAACATGGATAACTTTGGGAAGAAGCCAGCTGGACTTCAAGGATCAACTGAAGTTCAATCTGATCTGGTCCGGGCACTACAGATTCACCGGATAGACACCCAAGGCTAAGTTTGTGATGGTGGTATGTCTGTCATGCCACAAATTTTGTATAAATTGTAAATAGCTCGGCTAGTAAATAAGAGATAAAAGCACTAAGGTTGCTTAGGAGCTTAGGCACAAACAAAAAATATATGTTGTCAGTGGATGATCAGAGAAGAAGATAATGAGAATGACTCTATTTCCCAATGGATAAAGGCCTGGGATCTCTGCATTCAGACTAGCAAAATGCCCCACGAGCCGCCAAGAATGTTGACAATTTTGTCACATTGCACAAGGGGTAGAAAAAAATAAAAAAAATTCCTTTTGCAAGAGTATTTCTTTTCATTTGTAAGTGTTGCAGCAATTTTGGCTTTCCATGCCACTCCCTTGTATACAGAATGAAGAAGAAAAAGCTTCATTGCCAAGCAGGCCAAAGAAAATAGCTCCAAAGCACAATAAAGAAAAAGTGTCACGATATCGCGACATGTCACGTTTTCATGACCGAAAGCATGAAAGAGGAGCAGAGGCAAAAAAGTGTCACAATATTGCGACATGTCGCATTTTCGTAGCCAACGACAAGAGAAAGCGCCAGGGGAGAAAAGCCTTGTGATATCATGACGTGTTGTATTTTCATGATGCAAGAAGCAGAACTGAGTAGGAGACAGAAAAGCATCGCGATATCGCGACATGTCGCACTTTCATGACCTAGAAGCAAGAAGGGAGAGCAAAGACAAAAGGTGTCGCGATTTCGAGACATGTCGCATTTTTGCGATCGACAACAAGTCAAAAGAACATAAAGCAAAAGGTGTCGTGATTTTGTGACACGTCACATTTTCGCGACTGACAGTGAGAGAAAGCGCCAGGAGAGAAAAGTGTCACGATATCGCAACGTGTTGCATTTTTTTGATGCAAGAAGAGGAAAAGGTGCAGCAATGAAAAGTTGTCACGATATCACGACATGTTGCAAAATCATGGCTCAGAGCAAGGAGGAAGTGCAGCAAGGGAAAAGTGTCATGATATCGTGACATGTCGCATTTTTGCGACTCACAGCACAAGGAAAGGCAAGAATGAAAAAGTGTCACGATATCGCGACATGTATTTTCGTGACTCACAGCACAAGGAAAGGCAAGAATGAAAAAGTGTCGCGATATCGTGACATGTCACGTTTTCACAACCAAAGGCAAGGAGAAAGCGCTAGGAGAGAAAAGCGTCGCGATATCGCGACATGTCATATTTTCACGATGCAACAAGAAGAAACAAGCTGAAGGCAAGGAAATGTCACGATATTGCGACATGTTATTTTTTGCGATGGGCACGCACTTCAAGCCAGGTATTTTCTTGAGACAATCAAGTGCCTCGTAAATGCATTCTTTCTTGCCCAATAAGCTCGCTGTTCTTTTTTGGCAATTGGAAGCGAAGTGTCAGTCCTTGAAGGAGAAGTTCGGTGAGCATGGCGACCACTCGAGCATTGCACCAGGGATGCTCAGGCGGTTCATCAATGCATACTTCCATGGTTGACCCGATCACAGTTACCTATTCTGGTAATAGATTAGAAAGCTCAGTCTCGAGGGCCACGAGAAGCCGACTTCTCAGATCTCAAGAATACTTCACCATTCTATGTAATTATGACTCAGAGGGTCGGGTCCTCTATAAAAACCTAGATTTTATAATGTAAAAGTGGGGGGAACTATCTGCTAGAAAGCTGCTATAACTTGATGTCCTACGATTAATACTAAGAGACTTTGAGCTCAATTCTTCTATTTTATGCTACCTTATGTGCTTGATTCTTCTATCTTTTCTTATTTGTATGTTGGATGCTAAACTCTGCGTCTGGTGTGCGATCGGGGACAGTGTCTTGAAACTCGTTCGAAAGGATACATAGGAGTAGAAAAGTGTTGTGTTGACTTTATTTTATGCTACCTGCCTTGCTTGATTCTTCTATCTCTCCTCATTTGTAAACTGAGATGCTGAACTCTGCGTCCGAGGTGCGATCGGGGACAGTGTCCTGAAACTCATTCGGGAGGATACATAGGAAGGTTGATACCATGTTTCTTTCATTTCACTCTTGGTGTTCCTTGCTGCTATTCAAGTTATCTATTAGTGATCATGCTTCCTATTCTCTCCCACCTCAAATCATCAATCTCTCTCCCTTAACCCTTTTTATTTCTTTCTCTAACCCTACTCCTTTTATTTCTTTCTCTAACCCTAACTCCTTTTATCTCTTTCTTGCACTCTTGTCTACAAACACCCAAGTAGTTTAGCATAGGAGCTGGCCTTTCTCTAGAGATTGGCACGAGGGGCATCTCTTCCCCTTGGCATTTCAATGTTGGTCTAGGTCTAGGGCGCATACTCGCATTCATTTACTCAAAATCCTTACCTAGGTAGATCTGATCACCAATAGGTACCATAATTCTACTATGCTAACGTATTCTTTATTTTCTATTTGCCCTTAAATGGATAAAATATAAAATACTAGAAACAAAAGTAGATAAAAAATAGACTTTATGATTACAATAGCAAAAATAAAATATTAACACTTAAAGCCTGATTTCTATCTCAATTGAAAAAATAGTCTTAATCTACAAAAGCATTGCTCATAGAAATATTGTGTTGAATTGTAGAAGTACTACTAATGCTATTGCTTCCTAGTGGTACTTTTTCTAACCTACAAAATAAATAGAAATAGATATGCCAGTAGTAAAGGGATCTACCTAGATCATTGGAGAGTGTGTGGTTCCCTTGACTAGCATTAGGCTCTAGTTCAAAAGATAATATAAAAAATGCATAATGATAAAATGATGATGAATTTAGTGATGTAAGTGTCATTGAGTGACTAATAACACCATTGAAACTTTCCCCAACTAGTAGCAAGTTCACTTTCTATGGTAGACTATGATTGTGAAGTCCCAATTTTTACTACAATAGAGATAGAGAAAAGTAGCACTACCAAGCTTGCTATTTGATAGTGGTTTCACTTCTTTATACAACACAATGGGATTTTGATAAAGGAATTATAAAATTTCAAGAAATTAGATGAGGATCCTTGACCAGGAAGTGCAAGAGCCCTGATGGAGATAGTATTCTAATTTTATTGATATGAAAAATGTAAAATAATAATGTAATGGATAAAAATGATGATTAAATACACTACTTGATAGGTATGCAAAGTTAGTATGCAATGATAAAAGCATAAAACATGAAGGTATATAAATCCAATAGGGGAGAGAGCACAACCAATAAAGCTTATGGTATCAAGATGCCTAGGTAAATATCCACCTTGTTGATGAAGTAGATGAACTAGCATATTTCTTGAGATGATTGAAAGCTTCACAATTGCATGAGATCCATATTAAATTTCTTAAAATTTTACTATATTTAAAATATGATTGATATAGATTCCCAAGTTTTAGATTTATAGGAAGCCATGGCTTCTTTAAGGATGGTTGCATTAAAGTTTATGGGTTTATTGAACACAAAAACTTAACAATGGTTCAATGTGCAATTAATGGATGGAATATAGAAAATATAAATTTTGGGGCTTTAGAAAATTGTTGAGGCTATAGATCAAACTTATGTGATCAAGTTTATTTTTTTTGGGTAGCTTGGAAGGTACTACATGTTTACCTTTTTTGTTTTGAGGCCTCATAGTTAGTAGCACTAGAAGCAATAACATTGGTAGTGCTAATGATCCTAACACTAATGTTAAGATGATTATTTCTAGTAAGTTTAGGTGAGAAATGATGTACATTTTAAAGTTATGTAAAAGCACTACCATGAAGTAAAAGTACCATCGATGCTATTTCTTAGGTTTTATCACTTTTGTATTTAGATTAATAATTGCTTCTAGATTGAGCTTTAAGACAATTGACTTGGTTTGGATGCTTTATTTACTGGATGATGAAGATGGTTTTAAGTTTAGAGATCTTGATAATATACTCAAAATTGGTTATCTACAAAGTTTAAGGCATCTTTTTTTTAGGGTCATTAAGGATAGATCCTAAGATATCACAAAAAGTGTAAGGATTTACTCTGCAATAGAGATATCATCACTCTTGACTGCTTGATCCATCTAGGTATGGAATGTATGCCCTAGACCAAGGTCAATATTGGATGACTCAGAATTTCTTCTGACTCAACATCCAAATAAGGTTTGTTCCTATCTAAATCATATTGTTTTCAAGAAAAAAGAAATAAATAGGGGATAGAGTTGAGAGAGAAAATGGTTAGAGATGATGATAAATGCAATTGGATCTCATCTAACAATATTGCTTTTAACTGAAAGAGCATTGGTTAGCTACTACAAGCAAAGCCTAATAGACTATTCACTCAAATATATTAAGAAATACAATAAGCACAAATATGAAAACATTCAATATTCTAAGTGCTTCAATCAAAGAAATACAATAAGCACAAATATGACAACATTCAATATTCTAAGTGCTTCAATCAAAGAAATCCAACTAGATTCAAGCCTTATTTATAACTTTTCACTTACTAAAGTGTACCAAATTTTAAACCTAATAGAAATACTTGGATTAAAGCATAAACATAAATTTTGAAAGTGTATGTTATCATAGAAATTAACAATTCTTAATAATTCAATTGAGGTAATTCAAACAAATATTGATTTCATTAGAGTAGCATAAACAAACAACCTATGATAGAAAAATACTAAAACATCTAACCCTTTATAATGAGGGGCATTCCTCTACTCATAGCATTTTATGAGATAAAATACAACTAACTACTATGTATAATCATGAGCAAAATTGACCATGAATGATATTTAGGATGAGTTGGAATCACTCAACATATTTAGCACATCCATTTTCAAGCCTTGAGCGATTATGATTGTAGGATCTTCAATAATGTTTTGCTAGGGTGTTTATCACTTTCATGCTCTAACGACTACCATGTGGCCCAACTGCTCTTCTCAAGGGTATCGAGTGCCTTTCATGTCAAGGTTTTCTAATCTGAGATGCTTTTTCCACATTTATTACCTTTTGGATTGTGTTTTATTATTTATTATGGATATGTTGTACCTTTTGAGTGTCATTGTCACTTTCATTTCTAGGAGACTCTGGTTTAGGATGTCACTTATTCTTACTCACAATTCAAGCAGATCTTTGTCGAATTTTATTAGGCCAAAACCTTTTTAGGTTGGGCTAACATCAACACTTGAAATTTTTTATTTTTTTTCTTCTAGAATGAAAACTCCTTACTTTGTAAGTTTTTCATTGTGCCAAATATTTTGGAGCACTTTTGTTGTCATTACCTCTCAAAAGTTTTATCTTGTCCCCTTTGTGTGTCTAGAATCAATCTTATCTAGACAAGATATTTTGACTTGAAAGAGTAGGCACACTTTAATAATTTTAAGCCTATAATTGTTTATTATTTTTTAAATGCCCCTATTGGACAGTAACTATAGGACCCATTAGGTATGGGGTGAATTTGGTCTTTAAATCCACCCATATAGATGAGTAATGAGTCAAAATTACTTGTATGGGATGAAAACCTACCAAAGGTAGATCCCTTTAACTATCACTAAAAATTCTTTGAGACTCCTACCAATGGAGAGGTTTGGCTTAGCTACCATAAAAATGCTATAAGCCATTATATGTTTGATCTAGTTGGTCAGAGTAGCCTCATTGCATGGGGGGTTTAGAATTTGCTAGAAACTATTGGTAAAGTATTTCCCTTATCAACATCTTTGGAATTTTCATGGCATCAAGATAGATTGGTGGGGCTTCAAGCCCTCTCATTTTTATTTCTTAAAAATCAACTCTAGGTGATAATCTTACTCAAAATTCTTCTCTTTGGTGATATTCACCTGTTGTAGTGAAAGTTTACTATATTTTAGAGACTCACAAGGGAATTCTATTATAGGATATAAGATTCCCAAAAGTAAGATTCTTATCTATTGGGAATGGAGTATATGAAGGCAAATCCTAGGAATTTTGAAGCTTAAGGGGACGAGATGAGGAACTCTTTATTGAAGGGAAGATTTGCTTAGGAATTCATGATGTATCGAGAGAAAAATAGCCTTTTATAAACCTCATACACTAGGGAATTCATTGAATCTGCTAATCTAATCAGTCATTTTCATCAATTACATTTTTGGTAAGCCAATATCAAATGAATCCTTCCATATAATTGAATCAATAAAGACATCTAGAACCTTATGTTGTCTTTGTTTATTCATACCATATAGAATGAGGGCATGTCTAACTAAAGTATGTTGGAACTACTTTGAGTGTACTTCATACCCATTGCATCATAAAAAACCTTAGGAATTACCATTATGGCTGCTTTAGAATCCACCATACAGTTTCTCATAACCCAACCCTCCATACATAGATACATATAGAAGAGCAAAGGATTATTTTTTCCAATCTCAAGAGTTTGTTGTTCATGAGCCAAATTCAAGTCTAGATAGCCAAACCCGCTCAGATGTGTTCTTAGGGTCCACCTTGAGAAAATTGATTTCTCTAAGAACTAGCAAAGCATACTTACCCTTAAGGGTGTCTTCTTTATCTCTTCTATAATAATGCATCTAAATGCTTCTAACAACTCTTCTTCCTTCCAGAATAGCTCCTTAAACCTCTTATAAAATTGATATGTTACTTCTTTCCTTTGTTTCCATGTGACTAAGGAGAAACATAGCTTCCTTAGGGCTTGTTCTCTAGTTTCTTCATGATCAACCTTTGTCAATTTCAAATTTGGTTTCTCTTGAGGTTGCTCCTTGGGATATTCTTTCTATGATTGATTCAAAGCCTTTGCACTATCAACCTTGTAGGGATCCACCAAGAAATGTTTCTTCTAAAATCTAGTAAACATGTGATATATTTTGAAGCTTGTAGTTTCCTCAACCAGGAGGTTTTGATCTAGAACCATAAGAATGTCCACTAGCCCTTTTGAGATTCTTTCAAATTTATAAGCTACAACTAACTAGCGCTAATGTTTATATGGCATTATGTGGATAATTGCAAGACAAGATCTAGTAATTCTCTTGGGTTATATATGTATCTCCATCTTGGCTTCTAGTCATTGCATTATGATTCCTAACAATATTTCTAGTTGAAGCCCCTTGGTCCCTTGTGATGTAAGGGTATCTTATTTTTTGGTACCCTTCAAATATTATTTTAGTCTTTTATCAATCCATCATAGTGATTGAGTTTATCAATTTTTTTATAATGGCCTTTAGCCCAAGAATTTTTTATCAATGCATCTCTATTGATTCCTTTGATTTCAAAGTATGCAAAGAATATATTATGGTAACCAATGATGCGTAGTCTTTATACCATCATTAATTCTCAATGAATCTGTCAATCCAGGGTAGTGTACAAGGCTATCTACGGGAGAAGAAGTGAAACAGCTATAACTTAGGTCAATCTAGGGCAACAAGTCTTATTGGTGGAATCGGTTTTGTGGGGGGTTTTGGAACATTCCTATCTCTAAATTGCATGAATTAAATCTTAATCTAAGTTGCAGAATTGGAAACTAATCACTAACTATAGAAATGAAGTCCTAATTACAATTGCAGAATAAGACCTAATTATATTGCAGAATTAACAGTTGCAGAATTGAAAGTCTGATTCTAATTGCAGAAAGGAAATATAATTACTTTTGTAGTAATGAAATTCTAGATCTAATGTGGAAATAAAAACTATCAAAATTCTGTAACAGAAGGTTGTCAATCCTCTGTTCATATTTTGACAGCAAAACATAAAAATGCAGGAAATTGCTAAAAAACAGTAAATGCTGAAAATAACAGTTTGAAAATAAAGTGAAAGCTTGGCTGAAAGTAAGATTGCAACTAAAAAATTAAGCACAAGATTTATCTTAGCATAAATAAACTAATACTGCAAATATTGTCAACTATTCACAAGCAATTTACATAACAAGTTCTGCAACTCATTCTGGCTGCAAAAAAATCAGAATAAAAACCTGTTTCTGTTAGTCCTCCTCCTAGGTCTGGAAGTGGCCAGCCTCTTTGTCTAGAAGAAGGTGTAAGTCTCTATCTCTTTCTAAATCTTAATCACATTCATTTACAAGTAATTTTAAATAGAACTGGTGCACTTTATTGATCAAAAGACATGATTACAAGAATTCTGCTGAAAAACTGTTACAGGACTGTAACAGTCAATTCCTAGTTATACTCTGTATTTAGCTTCCTTACTCTATTTTCTATCTATCTGCTATTTCTCTACCTCTTCTATATACAGCTCAACCTGAACGGGAGCAATATTTATAGCTATCCTATGATCTGATTACAAACAAAGAATATCTCAAAAGATCTAATCCTAAAATGCTGCAACAAATTCTGGTTTTATCCTAGAAGAGGACTAAAACCTGATCTTTCCCTTAATGATGGATTTGGTCAGCAATGACGGCAAAGACAGATGGAGGATATTTCTCTTTACTTTTTCCAACCTTTATTTCCATTTTTCCGCCTTCAAAAATTGGTCAAAAAGGTCAAAACGCATTCTGTTCTTCATTCCGAAGATAAGTGGCTTCATTCCGAAGACAGTGCAATTTTCATTCCAAAGATCGCTCATTCCGAAGATACTGCATTCTCATTCCGAAGATCACTCATTCCAAAGATATTGCATGCTTCATTTTGAAGATCCGCTCATTTCAAAGACACTGCTTTCTTCATTCCGAAGATCCGCTCATTTCGAAGATGCTGTGTTTTCTTCATTTCGAAGATATCTGTTCATTTCGAAGATGCTTCAAAATGAACAAATGTATGCTTTCCATTGGTTTATTTTGCATCTCTCAGGTGGGTTATCTCCTAAGATCAAATTCTAATGGTCTTCATCCCTTTCCTCATGTGAATTCCATGCCTTGCTATTTATGGACAGCTGGCTAGAATTTATATGGGAAAGACCAGTTTTTGCTGCACAAGCAATAGCTTGCTTGCACTTGTTGCGGATTTAGGTGAAGTAAATGCTTGAAACAAATCAAAATATGATTAGTGAAATGCTTCTATTATTCTAAGCATATCCCATTGTAGCAAATCATAACAAAAAGAGCACAAAACTATGCAAAAAGCTGTAAAATCAACATATAATATTTCAAATACATTGATCATGCAAAATGGTTAATATACAGCATATTAAATCAACTTAACTAACACATCAGATAAAACAGAAGAGTTTATAGGCATTTTTAGTGTACAAAACATGTTATAATTGAGGCATTTCCAGGCCTCATCATTTTCCCCCCAACTTATATTGATGCATGCCCTCATGCATTCTGTTGGGCTATGGAATCACATATGTCCATGTTTAGATTCCATGACCTGTAGAATAACTTCTTGCCTATGTAATATCCTCTGTTTTCCTGAATGTTTCTGAGCCAATCTTCAAATTGTTCATCAGGCTATTCATTTTCCTCAAAGTAAAATGGAACTGGAGTAATGATGGTTGGAGGCCTGAACCTGAGACCTATCCAGTTATGCTGCATGATCTGGATCAGTTGGACTACACCTTCTGCTCTTCTTCTGGACCACTCTAGATTAATGGGGGAGATAGGTTCTATTTTACTTAAAGACATGGAAAGTTCATTCCATCTGTCTCTGCATACTGACAATGCTGGAAAGAAATTGTGATCACAGAAATTGTTAAATCTGGTCACACAGTCCCTCAAATTGTTCAAGTACATTCTCTTGATATCATCCCTGTTCATCATTGAGAAGTGCTGCTGAGTGATATTTAAGTGATTTGGCTGGATTGCTCTGACTAACAACTCAGCCCTTGTTTCAACCACTTTATTCTATCTTTTCTCATGATCCCAATAAAGCTGATTTTGTAAGGTAGACATAAATGGTCTCAACTGAACATCTCCAATGTAGATTTGAGGATGAGAGTCAACTTCCTCTGGTATGAAGAAACTATGCAAAAATAGTTCACACAGGAGATTTTTCTGCTCAAAAGGACTCGTCAAAATATGCCTCCAAAAAATCTTCAATAGTGTCCAATTTGTATGGAAGGTTTGAAGTAATCCTCATGACCTGCCATCTAAGGTATTTCTCCTTCAAAATAAGGCTGTAAAATCTGGCTGGCCGTCTAAATTGGACTAAAAACTCAACAATTTGGCACAAGTCAGATACCTTTTCTTTTAATGCTTGAATTTCTGTGTCCTTGGCTTCTAGCTGTTTTGCCTCCAGTTTGAATTTTTTAGTTTTACTGGCAAGCTGTTCATATCTAATCATCCAGCTAGCTATGTCTGCATTGTACTGCTCTAGGGACACAGTATTAGGTGGTCTTACTATAGGGGGGATCCTAGGCACCAGATTTGTCTGAACTCCTTTTTCTACCACTTCCATTGGCTGTTCATCTGTCAATATCTCTATTTGCACCCCCTTATTTGCTATTTCTATGGGGTTGTCATCAGATAGTATTTCTACTTGTACCCCCTTATATGTTGTTTCTACTGGAAGTGTAACAAGTTGAAATGCAAGGACCTCAGTTGGAGTACTTACTTGAGCATTTTCTTGCTGTTGGGACTGTTCCTGTGTTGGTGGCTTATTTTCAACATCCTCTGCGATATTTCTCACCATTTTTGAAGCATCTTTAGAACAAGAAGGCACTGCTTCATCCTGAAACAGCACTCCTTCCATTTTTGAAGCATCTTTAGAACAAGAAGGCACTGCTTCAGAATGAACAGGCACTTCTTCAGAATGAAGGAGTGCTGTTTCAGGATGAACTTCTATATCTGCCTCAATAGAGTCATCTGCTCTTGATAAACCCAGAAGCAATTGAGCCAAACTGTCTTCATCATGGGATACAGCTGGCTGTTTTTCAGATTGTGACAACTTTTTTAGTTCTGCCACTTCTTGCTGAAGTTCTACAATTTTTCTTGCTTGCATCTCAATGATGCTTTCTTTCTCTGTGATCAATTTGGTCTATGTTTTGACAACACTTCTTGCTGCCTTCAGCTGCTCAATGATGTCTTCCTCTTCTGTTTCTACTTCAGAAGTTGATGTAGACAAATCAGTTGCAGTTGGCTGTTCACCCAAATCTTCTTCTGTTGCAACAGTTTGTTCTTGTTTAGGAGGCTCTGTGAAACTATCTATAGGGATATCTACCATATCTGTAGCCTATTGAATTGTAGCCTCCTCCAAACCAACTTGCTCAGTTTCTACCTCAGCCATCTGTTCAGGGAATTTTGAAAAGTTATCAGATGCTGGTTGTATTTCTGTGACATCTGGGCTACTTGGTCTATCTTCTTCCTCCATGACCTGTTCTGCAGTTTCTTTCAAATGGATTCTTGTAGACCTCCTAGTTCTAGATGCAAACTTCTTATTTTTGCTCTATTTTTTGGTGACAGCAGGGGTCATGGGGTCAGTCTTTGATGCCTCTGTTTCCCTTGTTTCACTTCTCTGTTCTGACAAGTCAGTTGCAGCTTCAGCAAACCGAACTTTCTTTTGTTTTTCTGCTCTGCTGCTAGTTCCAGATCCTCTTTTCCTTTGTCTCTTAGCCTGTGAAGTTGAAGGCTCAGGAGCAAGGTTTTCTGCTGCTGCTGTGGGGTGTAGTTCTGTAAATGCTTCAGGGGCATCTTCTGCAGCCTCTTCTGCAGCATCCTCTACAACATTTTTTGCAGCAGCTTCTGCAATATTTTTTGCAGCAGTTGTTTCCTCTTCTGTAGCAACATCAGCAGTACTTGGCTCCTCTTCTTCTTCACTTTCATCCCCAAAAATGACATCATTTAGGTTAGAGTAAAACCTATCAAAACTCCTAGGGTTTCCTCTAAAATGATGTTGGCAAAATAATTTGATAAGGCCATGATGGCGAAAGCTCCCTTTACCCTCCTGATATCTTTTTGCCATATTCTTTAATTCTTGATACAAATACAGGGGAAGATTAACCCTAACTTTTGGTTGTTGTCTACCATGTCTGAGATGGTTTAAAATTCATAGATGATGCCCTGATAATAGCACATACTGCCCTTCATAGGTCAAAAACTTAATCACCCAGGTGGCTACTTCATCCCAGGGTTCTTGCAGGCTGGCCCTTTTTAACCCTTTGCATGTGTTGTTATGGGTTAAGTATTCAGGTTCCCTATCATTTTATTCTACAAACTGATTAACTACATTTGCTAATGTGTTCTTGCTAGATCTAGTAATTGAAATTCCCTCTAATGGCAGCTCTGTAATCTGACTTAAAATTTTAGGGCTTACCTCAATAGACATGCCATTGACATGTGCTCTGTTGTTTTTGAATGTATGGGCAAACATGCCAGCTAAATCTTCAGAAGACCCATTGAATTTGTCCAGAAACGTCATAAACCCTCCGTCTTCAAAAATCTGCACAACTGCCAAATTTTCTCGAAGGAAATTGGTATCTGCAGGCTCTGTTCTGATTTTTTGCCCCATTTTTCTCTGTTTAAAATTCGTACACTGCGGCTGCTGTTCTACTACAGGATTTCTGGCTGTTTCCTATTGCAAATTTGTAGAGTTTTGAGTTAGAACCCTCGTTGCCCTGTTTCGCGTCTTCTTCTTCGGAATGAGCCGTATTCTGTGCACTGTACCTCGCAACACATCTTCGAAAAGAAAGATGGCACACATATCTACTTCTGCACTGTACACCTGTTCGTTGATAATTGCATGGATGTCCTTGCCATCAGATCCACCTCATCGTTTTGCAGATTCTCACATGCATGTTAATTGACATTAAAAACTGGTGGCATATGGTTGCAGATTCTTCGTATTTCCAATGAGTGCAAAAACAGACCATGTGCTGATTGACACGTGTCCCTTCCTCGCATGCAACTAAGAAAAAATCTTAATTTTGTCATACCTTGTTTTCTTGGATGCCATGTGGAAATGTTCTTTCCAAAAATGCAAATAAAATTTCATTCCGAAGATTATGACTTCATTCCGAAGACAAGTCTTCATTTCGAAGACAAATCCTCATTTCGAAGATTATGACCTCATTCCGAAGACAGGTCTTCATTCCGAAGACAAATCCTCTTTGCAGAATTTTCATTCCGAAGATAGATCTTCATTTCGAAGATCAATCCTCATTCCGAAGATTAATCCTCATTCCGAAGATCAGGCTGTATTATGAAAGTAAATCGTCATTCCGAAGACATACCCTCATTCCGAAGATAGATCTTCATTCCGAAGACATATCTTCATTTCGAAGATGATGCAGCAAGTCGTCATTCTGAAGACCAAGTTTCATTCTGAAGACAAATTGTCATTTCGAAGACAATTTTTCTTTCTGAAGACAAGATGCAACATTCATTTTTCTGTCATTCTGAAGACAATTTCATTCCGAAGATAATACAAAGCAGGCACTGTTTTTGGCATTCTTGTTCGGAATATTAGGCAGAAATCAATATTGTCATTCTTAAAACATGTTTTTAAGTATGCCAACTCTTATGAATACCTTTTATGCTAATGGTTAATTGTCACATACTATATACCAATCATTTTACAATGAAGAAATGTAAGAAATATATACCTGATAAAAACAGTTAATGTCAGTTTTGAAGAATGACTGCTTTTGTTGATATTCTGCTGAGATTTTCTGCAACATTTCAAAACAAGTGCACTAGGTGAATTTGTACGATGATGGTTCAAAAAAATTCTCAAGGTTATGCATGCCAGAAAACTGGTTTTCATGCATACCAACCCAGTAGTGCCTTAAAAAGGTTTTCACTGCTGAGTTATTCATTTTTCTCTTTTTTTTTTTTTCTTGATTTTCCCATTTTTTTTTTTTTTGCCTCTCCTTTTTTTTTTTTTTCTTTTTCTTGATCCTGACTATGCCCATGAAGGAATTTCATGATTTCCCCTGAAACCATGCCCATGAAGGAATTCATACTCAGAATTTATTCATCTTTTTGTTTTCTATTTTTCTGATTTTTTTGTATTTTCTGTTTTCTTGAAATCCACTGATCATATTGATTGTTTTGAAGTGGAAGAAGGAATCTCTTCCACCTGCTGTGTATCCAAATTGTCAAGTTGCTACAAGAAATCTTCTTTAGTCAGAGGTGTATGGTATACCCTGAGGCGATGTCCATTCACTACCAACTTTCTTCGTGACCCATCAATGGGGGATAAACGAGCTGCTCCATTGTTGAATACCTCTTCAATCCAGTAAGGTCCCAACCATCTAGTTTTTAGTTTTCCAGGGAAGTCTTCATATTGAGAATCAAACAGTAAAGCCCAATCTCCTTGTTGAAGTTTCCTCTGCTGAATGTGACTGTCATGCCACAACTTCGTCTACTCCTGAATTACCTTAGTTTGGTGCAGAGCATCCAATCTAAGTTCATCCAATGCATTCAGCTGCAGAATCCTATCTGTCTGTGCCTGCGACAAGTCAATTCCAATTTCCAGTGCTGTGCACAATGTTAGTAACTCAAATTCAATAGGTAAAAGAGGCTTTTTACCAAAGACTTGTTCATAAGGTGTGAATCCAGTAGTGGACTTCCAAGTGGTATTGTAGGCCCAAACTGCTTCAGGTAATTTGTCTAGCCAATTTTTCCTATGAAAAGCTACTGTTTTTGTCAAGATGCGTTCTAGTTCCCTATTTGTTACTTCAACCTGGCCATTTGCTTGTGGGTGGTAGGGTGATGATTTCCTATGTTTGATTTCATATAATTCTGTAAATACTTTTATGACTTTGGATGCAAATTGGGGTCCTTGGTCTGTGGTGATAGACCGTGGAGCTCCAAATCTCTGAAAAATCTGAGTGTACAAGAAATCAGCGACCTTTTCTTCATGAGCATGTTTGAAAGCACACACCTCTACCCACTTTGTTAGGTAATTAATGCATACCATGATATGCACCTTTCCTTGAGAAGGTGGATCAATAGGTCCTACAAAATCAAGCCCCCACTTCTCAAATGGTTCTAAAACCATTTGAGGCTGCAGTGGCATCTCATTTGTATGAGTGGGTTTCCCCATTCTTTGGCATGCATCACAATGCTTGATGTACTTTTTCACATCCTTGTGAAGAGATGGCCAATAATATCCTATCCCCAAGATTTTTCTAACTGTGCTTTTTACGGAATAGTGTCCACCTGAGGGTTCATCATGACAAGCTCTAAGGATATCATATACTTCATCCTTTCGGATGCACCTACGTAACACATGGTCAGGACTGCACTTGAAAAGCATACCCTTAATCCATTCAAAAGAACTCTGTTTGATCAATCATTTTTTCTGTTTTGAGGTGAAATGTGAAGGAACTTTCCCTGTGACCAAATAATTGGCTATATCTGCAAACCAAGGTAATTGAACTGATATAGCAAATAGTTTTTCATCAAGAAAAGTGTCATCAACTAATTCCCCTTCATCTGTGTTCTGCAACCTGGACAAGAAATCTGCAACAACATTAGCTTTTCCTGGTTTGTTGATTATGGTGATATCAAATTCTTGCAGCAACAACAACCAACGAATAATTATTGCACTTACCATAGGTTTATTCATCAAATACTTAATGGCTGTATGATCTGTGTGAATAAATATTGGATAACCTGTGATATAATGCCTGAATTTGTTGATGACATAAATCACTGCTAGGAATTCTTTCTCAGTTATTGTATAATTTTTCTCTGCTCCTGTCAAGTTTTTGCTAATGTTGTAGATGGTATAATGTTCACCATTATCAATTTGTCCTAATGCTGCTCCAATTGCTATATTGGAGGCATCAGTTTGAATGTGAAATGGTAATGTCCAATTAGGTCCTCTAAGCACAGGTGGAGTTATCAATTTCTCTTTCAGAGCTTCAAATGCTTCCTGACACTTTGCAGTCTAGGAGAATTCAGAATCTTTAGTCAATAAGGCAAATAGTGGATTGGCTATTGTACTAAAGTTGGGAATAAACCTGCGGTAAAAACCAATGTGTCCTAGGAAACTTCTGACATTAGTCTGAGTTTTAGGAGGAAGGAGGTTCTTGATAATTTCAACTTTCTTTGGATCAACTTGGATCCCTTCAGGAGAGATGTGATGACCAAGAACTATCCCTTCCTTCATCATCATGAAGCATTTATCCGGATTTAAGGATAAGTGGTATGTTTCACAACGAGTTAAGACTTTGTCAAGATTTTCCAATGTAAAATCAAAAGTTTGTCCACATACCGTGAAATCATCCATGTAAATTTCAACACTTTTGGAACTCAGATCAGCAAAAATTGCTAGGACTGCTCGCTGAAAAGTTGCTGGGGCATTACACAAACCAAAAGGTAAAACCCTATAGGCAAATGTTCCCCATGGACATGTAAAAGTTGTCTTTTCTTGATCTTCAGGTGCAATCTGAATTTTATTATACCCACTGAATCCATCAAGAAAACAAAAGTATCTTTTTCCAGCAAGAGTATCTAACACTTGATCTATGAAAGGTAATGGAAAATGGTCTTTGTATGTCACCTTATTCAATTCTATGTAATCTACACATACTCTCATTTTTCCATTTTTCTTAGGAACTATTACCAATGGAGAAACCCATTGACTATCAAAAATTGGGTAAATGAATCCTACTTCCAGGAGTTTTTCAATTTCTTCCTTCACAATATCTCTTAAGGCAGGATTCAATCTTCTTTGAAATTGTCTGACTGGCTTGACTTCTTCGGTATAGATCTTATGGGTACATATATCAGGATGAACTCCTGACATATATTTGTAGTTCCAAGCAAAAACATGAACATGCTTCTGCAAAACAACTATCAATTTTTCTTCCTCTTCCCTAGTAAGCTGGCTGTAGATATTCAAAAATTTGCCTGGCTGGACTTCTATTTGTTTTGTATTTAGAAGGACTGAATTCACTCCTTCATACTTGGTGATTAAGGGATTAAGAGGACATTGTTGTGATTGGAGAAACGAAGCAGTTTCTATTTCATTGCTGCTTGAGGGAAGCATTTCTTGTATGGAACAGTGAGAAGGAAAAATCAGATGATGGTGCCATACATGTGATAGTGAAACAGAGTTTCCTTGTGATAGCACAGATTATTCATTTTCAGATTTTTGATTCTCCTCATTACTTATCAACTGTTGGATATTTGTTTCTTCCCCTTCTAGACCTTGTTCATGCAGAAAATTCATCAGGATTATTTCATTTTCTAAGTTTTCTGTGTCACTGAGGTCTTCTGTGTGTTCTCTTACTACTAAGGAAGCTAGTGTGGAGATGACCTCTTCCGGTTCTTCATCTGAGTTAGAAAACCATAACTGACCTAAAAATTTTCTAGATGGTTTTGCAGGAGGATATAAAGAAATTTTTTTCAGCTCAATACCATTTGAAATGGTCATATTTCCAGATCTGTAGTCTATGAAGGCTGCTGCAGTTGCAAGCCAAGGTCTTCCCAAAATAATGGGATATCCATGTGCTAAATTTATTGGCTGTAAAACCAAAAAATCTGTAGGGAATTCCCAAGAAGAAACTTCTATTGGGACATCTTCAATGATTCCTTCAAGTTTTGCTACTGACCTATCAGCCATTTCTAAAACCGTAAATATGGGGCTGATATGTTTGAGCTGTAACTGTTCCATTGTATCTTTAGTCATGACATTTATTGCAGCTCCTAGATCCACTAACACATTTGATATTGGTACTTGAACCTATGGTGACTGTGATAACTGGGCTTCCTGGATCACTATACTTTGGAGGTAGTAGTTTTACAGATAAGAGATCAGCTATCTTTCCTTCAACCTACACAGTATTGGGGAATGCTTTCTTCTTTCTCCCTGTTCTTTTAATGCACAAATTTTGGACAGTACTATTAATTTTTGGTATTTCCTTAATGGCTTGCAATAAGGGTAATGAGATAGTCAATTTTTTTAGTTCTTTGACCAATTTTGACTCAGAAATTTTTGGTATTGCATTAAGTCTTTCAGGATATGGAACTATCCTTGGTAATTGTTCTGCTTGTGTCTCTTTTTCTATTGTTGGATCCAATTTTTCTGTTTCTTTTGTTGGTTGGATTCTCTCTGGTTCTGATGATTCTTGCTCTTCATTATCTTTGATTTCTATTAAAACTGGTTCAGGTACAACTTTTCCTGAACGGAGTTGAATATCACTACAATCAAGAACATTAATTTCAATATTTTCTTCAACTTCAGCCACATAGACAGGAGGTGTCTGTCTTACACTGTTTGGATTAGTGATTTGCTGAGCTGGCAATTGAGGTTGCTTCACTTGCTGTGTTTGCTATTTTTCTTGAAAATTTTGATTAGGTGCAGGCAAAAAATGCTGAGTTTGATCTTGATTCCTTTGCTGCCTTGGATAGGACTGGTATTGCTGATTCCATTGTGGTTGGTTTTGCATCCAATGTGGATTAGTCTGATTTTGATTCCAAGATGGATTTTTTTGATTCCATGAGGGGTTTTTTTGATTCTGATTCTAGGCTGGGTTACTCCAATTTGACTGTGGCCATTCTTGGGAATTTGTCCATTGAGGATAATTCCAAAGACGTTGGGGTGGTTCTGATTGTCCCCAGGGCATAGTACCAGGATTATGCCCCCAATTTGTAGGAAAATGAGGGGGATTTTTATATTGAGAAAAATTTCCCCCTTGTTTTGGTCCAATATAGTTGAGTTCCTCAGTCTTGTTTTCTAACACAGTTTTGAGTTGTGGTAGCAGGTGGCATTGATCAGTTGAATGCCTTTTTGAACAGATACTACAAATGGTCGAGATGGTTGTTTTATTCAAATGACATTCCCGCAAAGCATGTTTACTTCTACATCTTGGGAAATAAATTGCCAAAGGTTCTGTGTTTTTAGCTTTTGCAGATATTTCCCCTAAAGTAGTGTTTAAATGCACTAGGATATCAGTTTTGAAATTTGCAAGTTCCTCTATCAGGTCCTTTACATCAGTACCATTTGTGCAGATTTTTCTTCTTCTCTCGCTTAGTGCGAGAGTAATTCCTACGAGAGATCCATAATTTCCTCATTACTGAGAGTGGTTACATCTCCTTTTCCCATCAAATCCAGAACTTCTCTGGATTCATCTTGCAATCCTCTCAAAAAAATAGTTTTACACAATTCTGGTTCTACTAGTCCACATCTCCTTTGAACAAAGGAGAACCTATCAAGGTAATATTCCAAGGTCTCATCATCTTCCTGCTTGATTCTAAATAACTCATCTTTTCTATTCCTTACACGACAATATTCCTGATATTTTTCTAAAAATACAGTCTCCATTTGATCCCAGGTTCTTATGGAATTTGGCTCTAAGCTCATGAACTAGCGCAATGCTAAATCTTTGAGAGTTGAGGGAAAAACCTTAAGTTTTTTATTGTCATTTATATAATCATAGGTCTGACACACTACCTTGAATTCAAACAAAAACTGGTCAGGATCTTCAGATACAACACCTCGGAAGGTGGGAAGTACTGAAGGTGAAATGGTCTTCATGGGAGAGTTTTGTGTTGGATTCAGATGAATAGGATATTCAAATGTTCTGGATGGTTGGAGTATATCCTGATCATCTCCTTCATTATGAACATAGCCATGTTGGCCATCTACATTGCCTCCTTCTGCCATAGTTTCTTGTTTCTTAGGAGAAGTTAAAGCTTCCCAAATTGTTCTCTCAAGAGGTCCAAGCTTTTTTGTTGATGAGTTTGATGAATTATCTTCCTTAAGATATTCCGTTGATACAATTGGTGATTTTCCTTTCTCAAAATGTCCTACTGATGGTGAGACAGGTGATTTTTCTATCAGTCTTTCAGGTAGTTCAAACATAGGTGATTCACCCCTTAGGCATGAAGATCTCCTTAATGGGACAAGCCAAGGATCCTTTGGGGTCTCCCTAGACTTACTCATTCATGTTTACTCCTAAATGACATAAATTAAGTCAATAGTTGTTATCTTACTCTGCTGTTATATTCAGATTTTAACCTGAATGTTCACAGTTTGGTCTGATTACAACTATTGAACTATTTGTTTTCTTCTGACAACACTATTCGTTGGCAACGTTGCCAAAATTATGCGTAGTCGTTATACCATCATTAATTCTCAATGAATCTGTCAATCCAGGGTAGTGTACAAGGCTATCTACGGGAGAAGTGAAACAACTATAACTTAGGTCAATCTAGGGCAACAAGTCTTATTGGTGGAATCAGTTTGGTGGGGGGTTTTGGAACATTCCTATCTCTAAATTGCATGAATTAAATCTTAATATAAGTTGCAGAATTGGAAACTAATCACTAACTGTAGAAATGAAGTCCTAATTACAATTGCAGAATAAGACCTAATTATATTGCAGAATTGAAAGTCTGATTCTAATTGCAGAAAGGAAATCTAATTACTTTTGCAGTAATGAAAGTCTAGATCTAATGTGGAAATAAAAACTATCAAAATTTTGTAACAGAAGGTTGTCAATCCTCTGTTCAGATTTTGACAGCAAAACATAAAAATGCAAGAAATTGCTAAAAAATAGTAAATGCTGAAAATAACAGTCTGAAAATAAAGTGAAAGCTTGGCTGAAAGTAAGATTGCAACTAAAACATTAAGCACAAGATTTATCTTAGCATAAATAAACTAATATTGCAAATATTGTCAACTATTCATAAGCAATTTACATAACAAGTTCTGCAACTCATTCTGACGTAACGAAAATCAGAATAAAAACCTGTTCTGTTAGTCCTCCTCCTAGGTCTGGAAGTGGCCAGCCTCTTTGTCCAGAAGAAGGTGTAAGTCTCTCTCTATTTATAAATCTTAATCACATTCATTTACAAGTAATTTGAAATAGAACCGGTGCACTTTATTGATCAAAAGACATGATTACAAGAATTCTGCTGAAAAACTGTTACAAGACTGTAACAGTCAATTCCTAGTTATACTATGTATTTAGCTTCCTTACTCTATTTTCTATCTATCTGCTATTTCTCTACCTCTTATATCTACAGCTCAACCTAAATGGGAGCAATATTTATAGCTATCCTATGATCTGATTACAAACAAAGAATATCTCAAAAGATCTAATCCTACAATGCTGCAACAAATTCTGGTTTTATCCTAGAAGAGGACTAAAACCTGATATTTCCCTTAATGATGGATTTGGTCGGCAATGATGACAAAGACAGATGGAGGATATTTCTATTTACTTTTTCCAACCTTTATTTCCCTTTTTTTGCCTTCAAAAATCGGTCAAAAAGGTCAAAAACACATTCTGTTCTTCATTCCGAAGATAAGTGGCTTCATTTCGAAGACAGTGCAGTTTTCATTTCGAAGATCGCTCATTCCGAAGATACTGCATTCTCATTTCGAAGATCACTCATTCTGAATATACTGCATGCTTCATTCCGAAGATCCACTCATTCCGAAGACGCTGCTTTCTTCATTTCGAAGATCCGCTCATTTCGAAGATGCTATGTTTTCTTCATTTCGAAGATATCTGTTCATTCCGAAGATGCTTCGGAATGAACAAATGTATGCTTTCCATTGGTTTCTTCTACATCTCTCAGGTGGGTTATCTCCTAAGATAAAATTCTAATGGTCTTCATCTATTTTCTCATGTGAATTCCATGCCTTGCTATTTATGGACAGCTGGCTGGAATTTATATGGGAAAGACCAGTTTTTGCTGCACAACAACAGTTTGCTTGCACTGTTGCCAGATTTAGGTGAAGTAAATGCTTGAAAAAAATCAGAATATGATTAGTGAAATGCTGCTATTATTCTAAGCATATCCCATTGTAGCAAATCATAACAAAAAGAGCACAAAACTATGCAAAAAGCTGTAAAATCAACATATAATATTTCAAATACATTGATCATGCAAAATGGTTAATATACAGCATATTAAATCAACTTAACTAACATATCAGATAAAACATAAGAGTTTATAGGCATTTTTAGTGTACAAAACATGTTATAATTGAGGCATTTCCATGCCTCATCAACCAAGATAATGAGTTCAAGGTATACCTTAGGTGTAGGTGGAGCAGGTAGTATAGGAACTAAATATATTGGAAGAAAGGCTTACTAACTTTGGTGACGAATCTTGGGAATGTATGACATCATAACCTTTAGAGGGTGCTTCCCAATTGAGATTAGGGTATTTTCTACTACCACAACTACATGGAAAATTTAAGGAAATATAATATTGTTAGACTATCAGATCTACATGCTTAGATTTAGAACAAAATCCTAGAGGTAGTATATGTAAGCCTAGGCTTAAGAAGGTTTGATCTCCTAAGGAATTCTCCTACAAGTCTTGCTAAATCATATGTTGAAATCCATGAAATTTTCTTGAGAAATCCTTTGTATGTAAGTTAAATGCATGAGGAGTGAAAAATAATCCCCTAGACTATTAAATAATGGGATAAAATTCTCAATAAATTCATCCCATGTGTTGATGTTACCTTTATCTAAAGAGTGGTACCATGTCAGTATCTACCTATAAAAGATAAGGTTAATAGTCTCACTATTACATCCTCATCGATGATGTTATATATGGTAGCTAAGGGTTCTCTATATTGGTAATTCTCATATACAATATTTTTTCTACCATCATATAAGGGTAAAGCTTTTTATATAGCTTGTGGAATATCATATAGATTTGGGAGATTGGTGGTTTCAACATTGTCCTAGTCAGGGTAGATTTTGTTGGCCATGGTTTTATGCAAGGATCTAGTAGGTAGTTCTAGAGATATGGCCTATAAAGAAGTTGGGATTTGGATAGAGGAGATTTAGATAAGTGAAAATTATTTACCTTTCCTATATTTTTTTAAGGCTAATAGCTCAAAAAACTATACAGTTTATTTTAGCTTCTAGGTTTTTGATCTTGTGATCATAAGATTCTAGGGCTCTATATTCCACTAGAGTTATCAATTTTCTCTTGGGTTATTAAAATTTGGGAGTTGTGATGTGAATATATTGCTTATCAATGTATGAGACCAAGGTTTTAACTAAAATCTTGATCATCCAAAAATGGGGGCACACCCAAAATCTTGTGCACATGGTGGCTTTGATAGTCTTTTAAATTTTTTACTTCCAATTAGGTAAACTATTCTAATCCATCCCATCGATTATATTTTGTGAGGTAAACCAAATTTATTTATTCCAATTGGGTGTGCTAAAAATACTGGTTGCTTAATATGCCTAGGTATATAATATGTGCCCTATATCAAGGTAAATATTGGATGAATTAGAATTTCTTTTGAATCAACCTTCAAAGAAAGTTAGTTCCTTTCCTAAACCCTAATATATGCAAGTTAAAAAAAAGAATTAAGGGATAGGTTTGAGAGAGATAAGGGTTAGATATGAGAATAAATGTGGTCAAAGGTCAACTAACAACATTGCTTTCAACTGAATGAGCATTGACTATAGAATACAAGAAAAGCCTAATAGACTATTCAATAAAAAGTATAGAGAAATATTGTAAGCACAAACAATACAACATTCAACATTGTAAGCACTTCAATTAAATAAATATAAATAGATTCAAGTTTAATAGATAAAACTTCACTTACTAAATCATACCAAACAACCTCAATCCTAATATTAAGACTTTGATTAAAGCATAAACAAAAATGTTGAAAGTGTATGTTAATTTTTAATATTTCAATTGAGATAAGTCAAAAAAATCTTGATTGAGTAGCATAAAGAAACAACCTATGATAGGTAAACACTAAAATATTTGACCCTTTATAATAAAGGGCATTCCCTTATTTATAGATTTCACCAAGCTAAAATACAACTAACTACTATGTACAATCAATAAGAAAAATTGATCATGCATGATATTTAGGATGAGCTAGAACCACTCAATATATTTAGCACATCTAGTGTCAAGCCTCAAGTGGTTATGATTGCAAGAAATTTAATAATTATTTGTTGGTATGGTTATAACTTTTATGCTTTAAAAACTACCACATTACCTAATAACTCTTCTCAAGGGTGTCGAGTATCTTTCATGTTTAGGTCTTCCAATATAGGATGCTATTGTTGCCTTTATTACCCTCTAGAATGTATTTACTTCTTTATGTAGTTGTGTCAGATATTTTGAGACTTTTTTGTGAGATATCACTTATTCTGACTCATGATCTAGGTAGCTCTTAGAATTTTATCAAATCAAAACCTTTTTAGGTCAGGCTAACACCATCACTTGAAAGTTTTGGTTTGTCTTATTCAAAAATGAAAACTCATGGCTTCATAAGCTTTGCACTGTGCTAGATATTTTGTAAATCTTTTGCTAACATCACCCCTCAAAAGTTTTGGCTTGTCTCCTTTGCATGTCTAGCATCAAGCTAGTCCAAGAAAAATCTTCCAACTTGAAATATTAGGCACACTTTAACAATTTTAAAGATAAAATTTATTTATTAGGATTCTAATATAAAATACTTGAAAGAATCATGAGTTTGAATAGGTCCTTCAAGCTTGAATGATAGTTGGATTTCAAGTTACCACCTTATCGAGCATCTCTTGGTCAAATGCACACCTTGTTTTTGTTGTTGACCCACTCCTTGCTTCTTTTTAATGCTCTAAAGTTACCTTTAAATAGGGATTTCCAAAATTATTATTGTGTTTGAGCTATTATATTTGTCTCTTTATATAGCTTTGGCCAATTTGCTCACTTTTTTTTTCATGATATTTTGTGATGTCTTTCATATGGACCAACAAGCCTAAACAACCTACGAAAGGTTTCACAACTTAATATCTTCAATATGCTTGTATTTTTATATATTTCTAGATACTAAGCTCCTCTTGATGAAAATGAAATCTTATCTTACTGATCCCCAAACTAAAAATCTTGAGTTCTCTTTCTTCCTCCATTGTTCCTAAGTTTTATTTCCCAAGGACCCTTGCTTTATGGTCACTGTGAGCCCCATTAAATTTGAAGTGAAGTTCAATCTTTAAAACCACCCATCTAGATGAGGAGTAAGTTGACAATCATTGTATGAGAAAAAAAATTCCAAAGGCAGAGTCCTTTTTGCTATCATAAAAAAGGCTTTGATACTCCTACCAATGGTGAGGTTTGGTCTAGCTACCACTAGAAAGGCTATGATTCATTATCTATCCAATATGGTTGGTTAGCATAGCCTTATGGTGTAGGGAGTTTATAACTTGCTAGCAAATTTCGATGAAGGATTTCCCTTGTCAATATCTTTATAATTTTCATGACATCATATACTTGATAAATCAATGGGGTTTAAGGCTCTCTCAATAATTTTTCTTTAAAACTAACTTTGGGTGATAATCTTGTTCAAATTCATCTCTTTGGTGGGATTTGCATGTTGTAATGAAATTTCACTATAGGAATAAAATTGAGTCATCAAAAAAGTGGAAGATTAATATAGAACTGTTACCAGGGAGAGAGATCCCATAATTAAAGTTTTTCTAGATAGATTTTTGTAAAAGGTAACCAAATACGTTAGTAGTGATAATATAAAGCAAAGAAGCAAAATGACAACTATTAAAATACATGTTCATAATATTTTTGTGATCCTCCTCTTACTATGGTTAGTCTAATGGACAAATAATATTTATCTAGTACTAGTATGCTACCATAAAACTCTCATGCATAATAAAAAATTAGCACATCACGCCAAATAGAAATTTATGGAAGCACAATAGATGACACGACAAAAATAAAAGAAATTCTATTATACATACAAATTATTATAGTACATAAATTTTCACTAGATTGCCTTGTGACTGAACGCAACCCTCCTATTGAGCCTCCACAACGTATGGAAGTGCCCAATGACCATGCTCCACACCCTCACTCTAACAATCTTGGCCACACCATGGAAAAAGACTCTTTTTTCTATCTAGCTTGGCGTAGTAGCTCTTGCTAACACATTAGGCTTTCTATTCCTTCCTTGAGCTCACGCTTGCTCAACTTAGCTTACCTCCCATGAGGGGTATCTCCCCTATTTACAGGCTCATGGGAGCTAGCTATTACATGCATGAAGAGATCTAGATGGAACACTTTTTAGAGATATATTTTTTGAACTCTTTCCATAATATCAATATATTTAAGATATTTTTACTTGGAATTTTCTTAGGATAATATATAATTACATGATATTGTCCAAATATCACATGTTTCTAGAGATTTTTATTTTGGAATTTTTCTATAATTACATAACACTTCCAAAAGTACTTTGGATTTTCCTTTTTGAATTTTCCTATAATTACATAATACTTCCAAAAGCACTTTTGATTTACATTTTGAACTTTTTCTATAATTACAAAACACTTAAAAAAGTGCTTTTTACTATCTTGGATTTCTAGAAATTTTATTATTTATAACATTTTAATAAAGACAATTCACCATGACACTTTTAATTTTTTATAGTGACTCATGCCTATCACAATTTTATTTTTATACACCTTCCATAAAAACATTCCATTATTTAATAGTCATAATAACCTTCTTGGTGAAGCTACTCCATCATAAGTGTAGGGATTTTTTCCCTATGTCCTTATTTCACTTAATGAAATAGTCAATTTGAAAGCAAGATCAATAGAAAAGGGGGGTCAAAAGTTGTGATGTGCCTTCGATCAAAAGGACAAGCACCAAAGAAATTTAAGTAGGATTCAAGCCATGCCAACCATTGGATCTATCATCAATAGTTGACATTCCTTTACCTAAAGTAATTAGCTTGGGGATGCCAAGGCCCATAGACCATTGAATTCTTATCTAATGGCCCACTCTAATCCTTCTAATGAAAAATAAAAAATAAGAAAAAAATCTCCATAGCAACTAAGGTTGAGCATGTTGCAACCAATTGGAAGCAAAAGAAGGAAAACTCTAGGAAAGCTTACCATTGGTAAAAAGGAATCTCACTTTAGCCAATAAATATGGTATTCATTCACAAATACAAAGGAGATATACCAAAGAGTATTTAAATGTATACTTACCATTGGCTTTTAAAGTTGACTTTCATGGACCAACCTATCATAGTTATTTATATGGTAATTGAAATAGTCACCCACCATACAAGTACGCCTACCTTGCTAGCTTAAGCTAATCAAAGAGGTCGTACCAAATATATCAAAAAGTGGAAGATCTCAAAGAAGGTCCTAATAAGATATTTAATAGTGTAACCACCCTAGAGCTATAACAATGGGATATGGTAGCAATAACTGGCCATTCAAGGGCCTAAAAGTATCCAAAATTAGTGGCATCATATCTAAAGATGTTGAGGTTTCTAGTTATAGGTGCAAATGGATTCTAGCTATAGAACAAAGAGCAAATTTTAGAGCTTCTATATAGAGTTTTTAATGGAAATGTCCCTTGATCCTAGTCTATAAATAGGCCTATAAATATCATTATAAATGCATTGGTAGTTTCCTACACATACCTAATATCTAGCCTTGTAAGATTTTCCTTTCAACTCTATTGTATGATTAGGGATCAAATTTTGAGCCATTTTATAAGGATCATCAAGCCTCTTTAGATTGCATGATGTGTAATTATTTGGCACATGAAGATGAGCTATGACTGAATTTTCTTTGTCCTACTTTGTTAGTGTGCTCTCAATTATGGGTTGTGTGTCATGAAGTATGTTTAAATTCTAGCTACTAAACTATGGTGAATGTGTTCACTTCTAACTTGTTCATGCAATCAAGAGATAAACCTTGATCTTGGCACCTTGTCTCTGTAGATTAGGTTTTACTTTTATACAAATTTATATTCTTGTACATTTACTTTCCTATTTTATGCTTTCCATTGTTTTCCTTCCTAGTCTTTTCTTTCCCTTCCAACAAAAAACATAGATATGAGCCTGTGATGTCTAAGAGAATGCAAAGACCAAATTTGATGAGGATTCAATATTGAATAAAAATCCTAGAGGTTACGTTATAGGAATTTCATTCACCCATGGATATTCCTATTATGTCTCTCTATACAAGGCATGATTATCCTAGGTGTGTCGGGATGCTTCCCCAATAGACCAAAACATTCAAATATGACAATAGTCCATTTGGAATACCTGATGGGATGAGCTTAACACATTTGCCCCATATTACTGAAAGAATAATTTTTAACTGAGAACCTAGTGAAGGTCATAGTCGATATACTTGAAGAGAAGCATCAGGAGATTCACCTTAGGACTCCACTCAAAAGAATATTTGGCTTTGGAAATATATGTATTATGGAAATTATTGGATTTTAGTTTATTGAAGCATTCTTCCACACCTAAAAACTTAATTCTTAATAAAGGACCTAAGAACATATCAACAAAAGGCTTATTACTAGGTCTTTTGCTAGTGCTAATTAGCAAGAGCTGGTGCCACCCCTAAATTAAAGAGTGAAGAGGAGGAATTGATGATTCAACATGGAAACTATGCTAAAATAGCCTTATTAAATATTTTTATGTGAAATAATAGAGGTCCCTTAATCCTACCTACTCTACCTATTGTATGGAATATAATTCCTACCTCAATGCTCAAGTACCTACCTTTTTACATGGGTTAAGATTCATATTACCTTGACAAAGCATTTACATCACCTAGTAAGCTTGTGCATGATACACTTCATTGAAAAGCAAGACATAGCCCTAAGGCTACTGTAGCACCCTAAAATTAGTGCAGTTAAACCATTAGTAAAAATTAGAAATTTGAATTTTAACCCCAAAATCACTCGTTAACCGCTCACCTCATTTTTCATGCCATTTTAGAGGCTGTTGTGACCGTTGGACGAAATCGTCGTCGATCTGACGATATCGTCCCAAATTGGATGAATTCATCTAGAACAGAATGTCCAAACGATTTCATCCCAAAACCAAAATTTTTCAATTAGCTTTTGTTCCAACGACCTCTCCAAATTGGGTAGAAGCGTGTCTATGCGGTTGGATATTACCACGTTGGGGATCTCCCAGATTGGGATGATCCCCAACCTCCTAACCTCCCCCTAATCCTATATAAACTAGGATTTTCCCAGTTTATCTCCCTGACTCCCTACCTGGCTAATTATTGTTAGTCTCACAATGACACTGAGAGGGGGGGTGAATCAATGTAGCTCTTAAAAACTTAAATCTTCAACTCTTAATGCCGAAACAATGAAAACATAAAACCCAATGTACCGAGGTTCACCAATTTTGGCTACTCCTCAAAATTGACTGTTTGGACTCCCATCCAAATCCAGCCTTTCCAAAGCAAAAAATTTACAATCAATTTACCAGCACACACTGGAAGGAGCACCAAACCCTGATTTATCTACAACAATAGAAAGGAGCACCAACCCCCGATTTATCTGCACCAACAGAAAGGAGCACCAACCCCTGATTTATCTGCACCAATAGAAAGGAGCACCAACCCATGATTTACCAGCACCAACTAGAAGGTGCACCAACCCCTGATGCCAAGCACCAACTTGGACTTCTATTCTAAAACTAGAAGATTGACATAAAGATACCTTCACTTTTACAAGACCCTGACTGGTCTATTGCTTTCTCAACATCGCCTACTCTTCACACAACACACACCCTGCTCGCTCGCCTCCCGTGCACTCTCATCGTGCTTCACATATCGTACACCTCTCTTGCTCACCTCTAGCATGCCTCTCGCTCTCCTATTGCTCTCTTCGCAAGATTAAATCTGCCTCGCATTAATCCCAAGAGCTTTCAAAATTCTCCAAGCAACACTTCTTTTATAACCATCCTTTCTCTTTGTAACTCCAGTTGTAAGTTTAGTTGTAACTCCAATATCACACAGTATTCTCTCATGCAGCCTATTAATAGTTACGGCTCTTTGTTTGGTATTTGACTGATGACTTTTAGTTTAACCACCGCTTGATTATTTCACTCCATAACTGGCCCTGTAACTGTTGTTCTGACTTTAGTTCACTATTCTTATTTTAGCTACATGATTTTTCTCTATAACTGCACCTGTAACTATCGTACCGACTTTAGTTAAATATTCTTATTTTAGCTACATGATTTTCTTCTATAACGGCCCCTATAATTACCGTATAACTTTAGTTAACTGTCACATATCTTATTTCTACTGGGTTCTCTTCTTAGCTCGTGCCAAAGTGACCTGTCACGAAATCGACACTTCTGCCTCTTTGTCCTCTTCTCGAATTTTTCCTGCAAAAAAACATGTCGCGATATCGTGACACTTTCACCTCCTTGCTACTTTACTTGGTTTGTACCCGCAAAAACACAACATGTCATGATATCATGAAACTTTCGCCTCCTTGCTTATTTTCTTGGCTTGTACCCGCAAAAATACATGTCGCGATATTGTGACACTTTCGCCTCCGTACTCTTCCTCTTGAATTTTGTCGTGATATCGTGACACTTCTGCCTTATTACTTTCTCTTTCCTCCTTTAGTCACGAAAATGTGACATGTCACGATATCGTGACACTTTTCCTTCTCTGCCTTCCTGCTCTTTTCAAGTCGCAAAAATGCAACATGTCACGATATCACGACACTTTTCCTTCTCTGCCTTCTTGCTCTTTTCAAGTCGTGAAAATGCGACATGTTGCGATATCGCAACACTTTCTCTTTCTCTTCCTTCTTGCCCTTTCTGAGTTGCAAAAATGTGACATGTCACGATATCGTGACACTTTTTCTTTCTCTTCCTTCCTACCCTTTTCGAGTCACGAAAATGTGACATGTCGCGATATCATGACACTTTTTCCTTCTTGCTCTCTCTCTTCACTTTGGACCGCGAAAATGCTACATGTCGTGAAATCATGACACTTTTTCTTCCTTGCATTTTCTCTTCACTTTGGACCGCAAAAATGCAACATGTCACGATATCATGACACTTTTTTCTCTCTCCTCTTTCTCTTTGCTTTGGCCCGCGAAAATACCACATGTCGCGAAATCGCGACACTTTTTTCTCTCTCCTCTTTCTCTTTGCTTTGGCCTGTGAAAATACAACATGTCACGAAATCGTGACACTTTTTTCTCTCTCCTCTTCTTCTTCCAACATGTCATGAAATCGTGATAGTTTTTCTTGCTTGCGCTTTCTCTTCGAACATGTCATGAAATCGTGATAGTTTTTCTTGCTTGCGCTTTCTTTTTGAACATGTTGCGAAATCGCGATAGTTTTTCTTTCTTCTCAACATGTCGTGATATCACGATAGTTTTTCTTTCTTCTCAACATGTCGTGATATCGTGACAGTTTTTCTTTCTTCTCAACATGTCGTGATATCGCGACAATTTTTCTTTCTTGCTCAACATGTCACGATATCGTGACAGTTTTTCTTTCTTGCTCAACATGTCATGATATCGTGACAGTTTTCTTCCTTGTGATTTTCTTTTGATTTTTAGCATATGGGCCACTTCTATCTTTTGGAAAATCACTGTACATACTCTGAAAAACCTCTTAACTCCTGCTCACTGCATCAACCGATCTGTCTGACTGTGTTGACAGCAATGACAATACTGTTGCTGCACCTTGCTCAATAATTATTTCCCTACAATTTTAGTTTTTTCTATGATCTCCCATCATTTGCACTTGTGTTTTCAAGTTTTTTTGCAAGATTTTATTGTGTTTCAATCGGAGGTAGCTTGGATTGTCGTAGGTGATTCAACTACAATTTTAGATGATCCTATTAAGATCGGCGATGATCTTGTACGATTACAGATGATCTGGTCTACAATTCAGCTTGGGGGAAATTAGAGCCCTGATTTTACATTCTATATCTCATTTTCCTTATTTATTGGTGCATTAGATTAATTTACTTCTATTTTGCACCTTGGAGTTCACCTCATTTAGCATAATTGCATGATAAAATTCAAAATAAGTTTCGAAAATAGTGCATCTCATTTAATTTGATATATGGATTTATCATTCAAACATCTATACTCTTATTTCTATCATTTTGCATCATTCTTGCAAATTGTATTTTTAGGTTTTGGTGTCTATTTTCTTGATTGCAGATTTTTGATAAATTCACTTGACGAATTTGTCAAGTCGTTGATGATCTTGGGTGATCTCGGATGATCTCTTATGATTTGGGATGATTTTGTACAACTATAGATGATCCTATCATATCTGGG
The DNA here is from genome assembly GCA_028583015.1 of Wollemia nobilis. Lineage (NCBI taxonomy): Eukaryota > Viridiplantae > Streptophyta > Pinopsida > Araucariales > Araucariaceae > Wollemia > Wollemia nobilis. The sequence continues at coordinate 1,053,343 of JAQPPZ010002492.1, forward strand.
ATGATCTGGACTCTTACAAGCTTCATAATCTTCATCAGACATCAGAAATCAGGTGTACTCTTCTCCATTTTATATATTCTCTGTATTCAATCGCATTAGGATTCATTTATGTCTATTGTCTTCATATAAATCAGAATCTTCATATAGAATAGCTTAGCTTCATTTTGGCCAACCTAGGAATCTAAATAATTGGACATAAAATGAACAAATTAAACTCATTCTCAACCTAGGCGTGGAAACTGCCACTCAAATTTTCTTGGTAAACCCCACCATCGGTCAAAAATTCACCTTTATACCCCTCCCCCGAGAGGTGCGACCTTCAAAGGGCCTCTTTGTCCGAGGTATTGTTCCATCCTTTTCTCACCCTCCTTCCGGGTATGGATCCTTTAGCCTGAAGGTAAGGGTGCGAAAAATTTGGGCGATACATTTTGGTGAACCCGATGTGAAACTAAAAACACCTTTTGAAAACAATCCAAAAAAAAAAAAAACATTATTAAGAACATCTAGAATCATTAGAAAACTATTAAATTTGCATATCATACTTAGATGGTAGATTATAATAGAAGACGAGTTGTCTCCATAAATGTTGAAAATCAATTAACGACCATAGAGATTACTTCTGTGCTTAGAGTACCTCAAACATATAGAGCCCAACCTTTGTGGGATGAACTTGATAAGAGATTGGGTATTATTGAATCTAGATCTGTAGAACTTAAGAAAATTAAGAGTTTTGTCCTAGATAGAATCCTGGATCTTGATCAGGTGACTTTGTATCATGAACTTTAGAGAGCTTGCCATAGGTGGTTAGTTGATAAAAGAGCACTTGTGTATTCTGAATTATACACCTTTGAGGAATACCTTGAGAACGTAGTTGTAGTACATAAATTGCTATATCATGTAGAGGATCAAGAAGTCTTTCTTATGGATAGAAAGAGATGAAATAGAGTTCCTAGAGCTATGTTGTATCGAGAGTATGGCCATGAACTTTATTTTTACATGTCAAAGTCTTAAATAGATCATATTACCATAGCACACTTTGTCAAGTTCTTGAAAAACAAATTCCAATTTAAAGAGGAGCATTTCATGACTCCTAATGAACTTGACCCTATAAATGATATCCATAAACTATTCATAGAAATCTAAGTGATTCTTTCTACTATTGTTTCTTACAACTAGCATGTTGTTTGTTATTTTTTCTCGCAAAATAATAATATAATAAAATCACACACAAAAAAAACAACAAAACATTTCCTTTTAAAGTATTATAGTAGGTATATAGTTAAAATATATACCTCTCAACCCTATCGCATATATATAAGTATATATATTTGCTAAAACCTAATTTTAGCACAATGCCTAGACTTAGGAATGGAAAACAAACCGAAGAAGATGAAGATTGGTTAGGAAGACCATTAACTGACCAAAATGTCCCTCCTGAGGACCAAGTTTAGGAAGAAGAAACCCTATACCAGCAAGAAGAAGAGCTTGCTGTAGGAAATGAACAAAAAGAAACTATTAGAGAGGAAGGATCCTCATCCCCTAAAATGTCTTCGGGAGGAGCTATCACTTTTGATAACATGGAACAATTTTGGAAGTTCATTAACACTAATATTGGTGTTTTTAATAGATCAGCCCATATGGACAAGGATCAAATTAGTGACACTCAAGCAACTCTAGAAGAAGTATTTCAAACACACACTAATCCATTGTCCTTCATTAAATAAGAGAGTGATCAAGCTGGACCATCCAATTTGGATATATTAGCTGCGATCCAGAGCATGCAACAACAGAAGGTTACCCAATAATCTAAAGTGTCTGTTAACAAGCCTAGGGTCATTCCCGCACAAAATAAACCATCATTTACTACTCCATTTTGCCAAGCTCTTGATCAACATACCTCAAATCAACAAAAACCTAAAACAAAACTGAACACCAATTAACAAAAATCTAAGGAACAACATAATACTATTACAAATCCCCTTCATAATATTCTTCCTACCAACACTTTGCATAATAGCAATATAACATCTAATCCTTATGTCACACCATCATACACTCATAGATCCCATACCTATGTGCCACCGAACCAATATGGTGGACAAACTAGCAATCTTGAAGCCATGGTGAAATAGTTAGTTTCTCGCATGGACCAGATAGATCCCTACCGTCCCTCGTACAATTATCGAGAGATGTGTAGTCAGCCTTTAGATCCTATAGCCGTAGCACAACCGTATCCTAAACATTTTCCTATGCCTGTTCTTCCCATATATAAAGGAACCGAAGATCCCATAGAGCATCCTCGTATGTTTAGGATAGCATGTCATGATATATCACATGATGACTTGTTATTACTAAAAATGTTCCCGAAAAGCTTGGGAGGAATGGCATTAGAGTGGTATTATCAATTACCCACTAATTTTTTGAGGAATTTCAAAGAAACTACCGAGTCTTTTTTTCATCAATTTAGTGCTAACATTAAAAGATATGTGACCATTAAATATTTGTATGACTTAAAACAGGGTAAAGATGAATGCTTTGCTGATTTCCTAGCTAGGTGGAGACAGTTGATAGGAAAATTGCACTTTGTGTTACCTTATAGGGAGATGTTGGACATCTTTATTAATAATTTGCAAGACCAACTATCTTACGAATTATCAATTGCTACCTTGACCACCTTCGATCAAGCTATAGACTCAGCCCGAAGAGTGGAAGATGCTCTCATTAGGAGAGGCCAGCTTAAAAAGAGAGACAATGAGAAAACATCCAAAAATCAATATAAGAATAAAAAAGTTGTGGGTGATGGAGTCACCGATAGCAGAAATACTGCTAATGTTAATGTTGCGAAGACAACGGAGAAGTTTGTACTGAAACCTCCTGATAGACCTCCTCAAGAATTTACTAGGTTAAATCAACCTTTATCAACTATTCTATCGCAATTATTAGAATGAGGTTTGATTCAATTACCAAATATTTGGGAACTTGATCCAACTATACCGGATATAGAGCAGATTTACATTGTGACTTCCATAGAGGACTTGGACACACTACCAAATCTTGTAAAATATTAAAACATAAAATATAGGACTTGATTGATAATAATGAGATGGAGGTGCAAGCCTTTCAACCTAAGAAAAATCCTCCTAATAATGTTCAAAAGAACACCCCACAAAACCAGAATCAGAATGCTAATCAGTCATTGGAAATATTTCAACATCCCTTACCAAAACATGGTAAGGAGGTGGCTAATCAAGTTGAACATCATAATGTCCCTCCTCCTGTCCGATATGTAGGAACTATTAGTGGGCATTTACCTATTCATGATCTGGAAATATTTGACACAACTTTATCCATGGTTACAACCAGGCCTCTATATAATATTTAGATATTTGATCTTAGTGATATAGAATATGATACTGAGAGTGATATGGAAATCACATCAAATCAATTGAATAGTTCTAAATATGAATCGGATCCTATTCACCCTATCACAAGTTATATGGTTCCAGAAGAGCCATTTCCAAGAAGAGTCACTACTAGACCATCGTCTCACCAATTACTTTCTAATGAGTTAGCTATAAACGCTAGACCAAGACCCATTCATCATCCACAAAATAATATTGTGGGTACCATCGGAGCTGTTACTAGACAACAGGCTCAAAATTCTCAACAAGATCAAATTCAGAATGGTGGATCAACTCCATTTGTTTTGAAGGTTCCTAATAAAGGGAATCATTCACCTAATGTTCAACCTAAACCTCCTTATAATATTAATGAACAATTATCAAATATTACAGCTCGAATTTCTCTCTTAGACCTTTTAAGATCTTCTCCTACACATAGGAGATGAATTAATGCTCACATTAAGCCAGATGATGGTACCACAAGACATTCAACCTAAAGCCATGGTCGATACTATAATAACTCGTGAAGATGATTGTATTGACTTTCGGGATAGAGACATACCACAACATATTTTACATAAATATAACCCCTTGTATATTATCGCCTTAATTGGAGATGTAGCAATCAAACGAGTTTTGATTGATAATGGTTCATCTTTAAATATCTACACTTTTGACTTCTACCAAATATTTGGGGTTAGAAGTGATGAAATGAAAAGAATTGATATGATCATAAATTTTTTCAATGACGAAACATAAGAAACGTGTGGAGTTATTACCATTCCATTGAAGGTCGATCCAAGAACCTTGGATACGATTGTGTTTATTATACATTGCCCTGCATTGTACAATATACTCTTGGGTCATCCTTGGATCAACGTGACGTGAGCTGTTCCCTCAAATTTACACTAATGTGTTAAGTTCAAATTTAAGAATCAGTTGGTTACCATTCATGGTGATCCAAGACCATTTGATATGTGTGCTTTGGAAGAACCTATTGGAGTTCAATTTTGCCCTACTCTGTCATCCACACATCCTAATTCTCATTATCCATCTAAACGTGTGAAACTCACACCCACAACATTATCTACTTTTCCATTAGTTGCACCTCCACATATAGCTCAACCATCTTCTGAACAAACTACATTAAGACCTAAGAAAAATCTTAATCCCAAAACCAATGTCTCTTGTTCTACTCCTATAACTTCCATACCTGTAATAGACCCATCTATCAACACCTCTACACCATCTACATCCACCAAATTCATATTTTCTACATTGTAAGACATAGGGAATTTTCCTTCTACCTCTTATGCTCTTACTGACGAGCTCTTACCCGATCTATCTAAAATTATTATATCAGAAGAAACGAACGCTTCTATGTAAGATTCCCTTATTTTAAATAATTTGCCACCATATCCTCATACCTTGGGCCTCCCATAGCCTATGGGAAGTATTTACCAAGTCGGGAGTTGTGCCTTTATTTATAAGGGTTATGACTAGGGTAGAATACCCAGAAACATCAAAACTCATTATGATGGATATGCTCAATGTTATTTTACTAATGAGTGTATTAAAGCCAAACCTATAATGCTTAAATTAGGATATAAATGGAAAGGTTTGGAACCTTTCCAGAATGGTATGAAAGAACCTTTTGAGGTAGAAGCGTGGCCCGCTCGATGTGGTGTGGGCCTATTTTCTAGTAAGGGTCAACCATTCCCATTTGAGGATGATGACCATCTTATATGTTACCAAGATTATTTAGATGAACGCAATGCTTTGCATTTAACGAATAAGACATTCACATGTAATATGCTATCTATAGCTTATCCTAAGATGATCACTGAATCCGACGATGATTTGGAAGGAGATATCTTTCACGATGTCTCCGTTGAGGAATTATTACATAATGGATTTTATTTTGATGGCTCTATACCTATTATAGCCCAGCTTGAGGCCACAACTCCTCAAGACAAATTATCCAAGCTAACCTTGGAAGAATTACGAGAATTGGGCGTTTCACCCACCCCACCTAATTTTGAGAGAGATCTACACATGGAAGTAAAAAATGTCATAAAAATTAACATTGGAATCGACGATAACCCTCACATAATCAACATTGGATCAGAATTGAGTCAAGAAAAATACCATAAATACATTGCATTTCTTAAATAATATGAAGATGTCTTTGCTTGGACATATGAATATATGTTAGGTTTAGACCCTTCTGTAGTTATGCATCACCTAGTAGTGCATCCGAATGCTAAACCTATTAAGCAGAAGCTTAGAAAAATGCATCCTAAAGTGGCCTTACTAGTCAAAGGGGAGTTAGAAAAACTCCTGAATGTTATTTTCATACAATCCATTGATTATTCTGAATGGATCTCTAATGTAGTTCTAGTAACTAAGAAAGAAGCTACTAATATTAGGGTTTGTACATACTTTAGAGATATTAATGTTGCATGCCCTGAAGATGATTTTCCCCTTCCCAATATGGATCAAATCATTGATTTTATTGCTGGGAGTGGAATGATATCCTTAATGGATGGATTTTTTGGTTATAATAAAATTAGGATAGCTCTTGAAGATCCGGCTAAAACAACATTTATTACCCCTTGGGGGAATTTCTGTTGGAAAGTGATGCCATTCGGTTTGAAGAATGCAAAGTGCAACCTATAAACAAGCCATGACTTATATCTTTCATGATATGATGCATGATATACTACATGATTATGTAGATGACATTATAGCTCATTATACTAAAGAAGATGACCATTTAGATGACTTGAGAAATGTATTTTTTTTTTGGGTAATTAAGGTATAAATTCATTACATCCAAGTTTTCCAGGTTGACCCAAAACCTTTTACAAAAATTAGCACTATGCTGTTACAGATCAAAACCTCACTAGGGACCGTCTGTCCTTCGCTACTAATACCCTTATGAGGCCAACCTACCAAGAAAGAGTATGGCTCCATACACATATTTATGAACCCATTATAACACAAGTAGCAGCCCACCGCATTGCTTTCTTGCTACCCCAGCCACAAAAATGCGACCTGTCACAAAATCGCGACGTCCAAAAGTCTTCTCCTTCGTTTGCTCTGGATACTCGTGAAACGGTGACATGTCACAAAAATGAGACATGTCATGAAATCATGACATTCTGCCTTCGTTCTACTCCTTTGCTGCTATAAGTCACGAAAATGTGACAAGTCACGAAAATGAGCCATGTCACGAAATCGTGACATTCGTCACCCATTTTGATCAGTTAAGGGAATATCTTATCCGATTGAATCCAGCCAAATGTATATTCGGAGTTAAGTCAGGTAAATTATTCGGGGTTATAGTTTCTTTACGTGGCATCAAAATTGACCCTCTCAAGATTACGGCTATCATTGATATGCCCACACCTACAAATATATCTGAATTACAAAGTCTACAAGGTAAGCTTCAAGCTATCCATCGCTTCATCGATAAGCTGGCGAATAAAACTGGACCCTTTCTTAAGCTTCTTAAGAAGGATGTCTCTTTCTATTGGGATGATGAATATAAGGAAGCATTTGAACTCCTCAAACAATATCTTCTTAACCCACCTGTACTTTCACCACCTAAACCTGATCGCCCATTTATCTTGTATATTTTTGCTTTAGATTTTGCTTTAGGAGCTATGTTAGCTCAACTTGATGATGATAAAAGAGAGTGTGCTAATTATTACATTAGTAGAACATTAATTAGTTATGAAACCCGCTACATAACATTAGAGAAGTTATGTCTAGAAATCATATTTTCTACACAAAAACTACGCCATTATATGCTTAGTCAAAAAACATATATTATTTCTAAATTCGATCCCTTGTGGTATCTCATGAGTTGACCTTATTTATCTGGTCATACAGTGAAGTGGGTTCTTTCTCTAAGCGATTTTGAACTCACATTTATAGTACAAAAGTATGTTAAGGGTTAAATCATAGCAAATCAATTAGCTGCTACACCCTTAGAGTCCACCCATCCCCTCATCATTGAGTTTTTTGACGAATGCCTTAACCTAGAGGTGGATCATTCAGAGCAATGGTCCCTATAATTTTATGGAGCCCGATGCATGATTGGGGTTGGTGTAGATATTATTTTGATATCTCTATAGAAACATCTCATACCTCTATCCTTTAAATTAATGTTTGCTTGTACTAATAACACTGCTGAATATGAGGCTCTAATCCTTGGATTACGAGCTACCCTAGCACTGAAAATTAAAAATCTATTAGTTTTCGATGATTCTCAACTTGTTATAAATCAAATTAATGATTTTTATCAGACCAAAGATGATAAATTGTGCCCATATAAAGCATATGTATTACAATTAATATCTTTATTTGATCAAGTTACCTTGGAAGCTATTCCTAGAACTAGCAATCATGCGGTTGACGCTATGGCTACAACTGCATCTCTTTTACCCTTGGATTTAGATGATGAATATGCTACCATCATTATTCATCGACTCTAGGAACCCGCTTCAACTAAATCATGCTTGGAACCTTTGGACGTGTTTCTAATAAACGAAACTATTCTTGAACTTTGGTACACTAGCATCCTCAATTTTCTTCAAAATGGGACCTTCCCTAAAGGTTTTAATAGAAACTAGCACCGGTTATTACGTAGATGAGCAAGTCACTTCGTAATAATTGGCAATACGTTATATAGAAGATATTTTGAAGGTATCCTATTGAGATGTTTGAATCTAGAAGAGTCTAGATCAGCTTTGAGTGAAGCCCACGATGGATCTTGTGTGGGACACTTTAGTGGTAGTGCCATTGCTAAGAAGCTCCTTAGGATAAGATATTTTTGGCCTACCATGGAGAATGATACACATGATTACGTGCGCCATTGCGACAAGTTCTAGAAACACGTTGACCTTGTCCATGCACCTGCACAAGAACTGTAGGCTATTTCATATCCTTGGCCCTTTTCAAAATGGGGCTTAGAAATCATCAAAAAAAAAATCCTATGTCATATGATGGACACAAATTCATCATAACCGCCACCGAGTATTTTACGAAGTGGGTCAAAGCTATGCCCTTAGCTTCTTGCACTGGAACGCAAGTTTCCAAGTTTATTCTTAATCAAATTATTTGTAGGTTTGGAATTCCTGCAAATCTCATCTCGAATAATGGAACTTTTTTCAAAAACAAATATGTAAAGAAACTATGTCAAAAATATAAAATTCAACATCGTTGGTCCACTCCCTATTATCCTTAGGGTAATGGCCAAGCAGAACCATCTAATAAAACATTAATTAAAATCCTCAAGAGACTGGTCAATAAATCTGGCCATGATTGTCACATTCAATTATATCCTGCTTTGTGGGCTTATCAAACTAGCATTCATACTCCCAAAAGCACTTCACCTTTTGTTTTGGTTTATGGCACTGAAGCTATTTTTCCCTTTTAACTAGAAGTTCCTTCTTTGGCTCTGCTACTTCAAGATACTGAAGTAGGATATGAATATCATGCTGGTAGATTTAGTCAGCTGGAACTCCTAGATGAGAAGCACATTAATTCTTTGGAGCATCTTCGTGCCTACTGGAACAAGCTCAAACGAGCATATCTCAAGAAAGTTTATAATCGATCCTTTGAGATCGGCGACCTCGTCTTAAAAGAAAATAAAAAAAATACCAATGCAACTAAAGACCTTAAAGGCAAATTCAAGCCTAAATGGCTTGGGCCATATATTATCACTGCTAAATTTGGATCGGGAGCATACAGATTAGCTACCTTAGATGGTAAATATCTTAAAGAACCTATGAACATTATGCATCTTAAGCACTATTATGCATAAATCTGGTAATTTCGTCACTGTATATATTATACATATTGTCTCATATTAGTAATTCATATAAAAATTTCAAAAACAATAATATTATGTATTCTCTCAATTCATAAATTAAAATCAAAATATAAAAAAATCAAAATCCTCAAAAACATCTTCTATTTTGCACCTGTCAATTCTTGAAGTATTGCAGTTATATTTTTAGTTATTTTGGATAAATTAGCATTTATCTGAGATCCCTCACTTTCACACTCACATGAATAAATATCTTGTTCTTATTTGGTATGATTATTAATCTCTCTTATATCGAAGTCCATAGTTGAATTAAATAAAGTTTTGAGCATAGAGAACTGATCTTGTTATTTACTTGAACCAAGTACACATTTTCACATTAAAATGATTTCATTGCAAATTCAAAACGATGCTACACAGTAGAAGTGGTCTCTTGAGCAAAAATTTTCCCCTGCTATCCTATCATGCACATGGTCTAGAATCTTTGAGAATTGACAAAAGGACAAGCTCACCCCTGCCAAGAATAAAAATCCCTTGCTCTACAACCAATCCGAGCAAGTATCCCTAGTATAGGAAGAAAAAGAAAAAGAAAAATAAAATCAAGAAAAATCATGAGAAAAAGAGAAATTATTCAGAAGCATTATTTCAGTATCATTTTGTACCATCTCAGCAATATTTCAGCATTATTTTAGTGTCAAGCAAAAAAAAATACAAAAGAAAAAGAAATAGAAAAATAAAAGAAAAGAAAAAGCAAAAAGCAATAAATCCCCCCCCTTTGAAAGAAGGAAGTGTGAAGCTTGAATCCCTGGAATTCTCAATTATTCGAAAACCGTGAGGTAAACCCCATAACAAGTGATTTGTGCCCAACTTGCTTGACATTGGGTAACTCCTAGTGTGGTGATATGTCTGTCACATTAGTGACCTTCTTTTGTACAAACCTATGTCCGCTTATGGATCAACTAGCTGTTGATGGCCCGACTTACATAGTAGTTTGGTATGGTTACATGCATATAAATCATGGTCAACGAACACTAATTTGGTTAATTCAAATTACTTGTATCAAATTATCTTGCTCAAAATTGGTAAATGAACATTACAATTGCACACACATTTGTGTTTGAGAGATTTTGTATAATTATGATAGATCAAGATCGACAATGAACTCACGTATGCACATGGGGTTCCTTATAAATCTAAATTTTGTCTTTGAGATAATTTAAAATATTTATTCAAATCTTCTGGAATAATTTGACTTTCTTACTTGAGAATATCTGCTTAGTGTAAAATCAATTAAATACATTTTTTTCAAAAATCCAAAATTTTCTTGCAAAACATGTTCAAAAATCTAGCAATAAAGTCACATTTATATATTTTTGACTTTCACGACGATGGTATAGTTCCTAAACCTAAATTGGAATTTTTTGCCTAGTGCAAGTCCTCATTTTTATATTTTCTGTTTATCTCAAAATCAAAAATCAACTATGCAATAAAAATATTATATCAATTTCTTATTTGGATTTCGTGATGATGGTATAAGTCTATACCTAAAATTCTATGCCTAGCGCAAACCATCGTTCTAATTTTATTTCCCATTTATTTAATCCACAAAAGCATATGGCTTAAATCATTATGTTACACAATTGTGCTTTAAAAAGAATGAAAACTTTCTTATTTCATTTCATTATGTCTACATTCTTTTTTTTTTGCGATGATGGTATAATTCCTAGGGAATTGTTCAAATTTCTATCATACTTGGGAATTTTATGCCTAGAAAAAATCATATTTTTAATATTTCATGCATAATATTTTCATGGAAATCTGAAAACAAATCATCACTATCATCAATTTTCATCATCACAACACAAAGTCTTAAGAAAGTCTCTTAAGCACCCTTTTACTTTTAGCAATATTTCTCTCATACCGGGATTAGCTTGATGACCTAGCGAGTGACGACTCCATGAAATGGTCATGTAACAATGACAATGTCCTTTGAAATTATTTTTAGAAGTCACTTTATTTTCATCAAAACACACCACAACAACCAGTTTGTTTACATCAAATTATTTCATTTAATTTTATAGCATGACATAAAATTATAATATTTTCAATGACATAATTACATGAATAGTCAATCAACAATTAAAATATTAAAGCATCATAAAACATATGCACAAGTCATATCACAAAAATAACATCATATATATATCAAGAAGTATATACATCATATCAAAATGGATTGGTATGCCATAATCTATACCCTGGCATACTCAATCATCTCAAAAATAGTCTATGTATAATGTGCGTCTAGTCTCGAGAAGACCTCAAGCTCTCAGCCTCATCTCCTCTCCTAACCTGAGGTGGAGGAGGTGATCCCATCAAAGCCTGTACTATATCGTGGGTCCTTGATGTCGATCATGATGATGTCCTCGATGACCCCATACTGATCGACTCTACAATGCCAACTGGCAACTGTATCCTTTGGCTCTCTAAAACCAGTTGGTAGTACACTTCCTGATAGAACGTGATCTGAGCAACTGACTGCACCATATCTAGAATGCTCACCCCTCCACTTTGAGCCCTGAGCTGTGTAGCCTCATCCTACAGAGTCTGCACCTGAGCTCGTAGGTGGGAATTATCCACCCGAAGAGCTGCCATCTTGTTGCTCTCCCCCACCTTGACACCCTTGCCCCTATCGAGAGATGGTGGCCTATCCCTCTGTTTAGGAGGGAGTCTTTCTGTCCTCTCCTCTATCCTCTCCTCCCTCCTCTTCAACTGTTGTTGTCTCTCCGGAGCCTGTGGTACTCTTCGATGTCTCTCCTAAGGAGGTCATCGTTGATCCCTCCCTTCGTGACCCCTCACTACATCGATGGTAGCCTGGCATTGCCTCTCCATTTGTTGCACTACAGCGTGCATCGGACCCTATGCCCTCGTCATCCAAGGAGGTTAGGTTCCTACATACCATACATCATATTCATCTACTATCCCCGCATCATACCCATCCATTGGATGAATGGGGGTATCATCAGCATCCTGACTCCAAAACCGTTGTATGTCTGGAGCCTCTCTTAGTGTGGTACTATCCTGCATAGTTCGAGAGTACTCATAATCTCTAAGAGTAGGGATCCCCTACTGTAGACTAAACTGCCTCAAAACTTGGTCATAGCAGTGGAGCTATACCTCTCCCCGCTTTTTTCTCAACCATATGACTCGCCTAATGCGAGCTAACTCCTGTCCATCCTCTACCCACCATGGATGCTCTCTCCATGGTCTCCAAGTGATTCGATCTTGGATGAGGTCATCCAAAAACCTCCAGGAAATTGGTAGATCTATCCATCATTGTGACCCTCTCTAAAGCCACCAATAGAAAACTCGAGGTCTCTCTCGGTCAACTCCTATCAGTGGAAGCCCTACCGACCTTTACATCATAATGTGCTCCCAACACCAAATCTATAGAAGCGATGTTAGCACCAGATATCGACCCCCCTTGTATACTATCCTGTAAAGGATCCTATACAAGTGGCACAATACAAAGATACCCCAAACAAACCTGTATCCATGGTCTCTCATGTCACAGACCACATCTAAAAGTAGCCACGGTAATCTACATCCACTCTGGTGGCATAGAAGAAGGCCACCCACCACCCCTGCCAAAACCTAGGTCAAGCGAGATGCCCTAGGCATCCACCTCAAAGTCTCGATGTTCACTTTGCCCTTCTCTAGGATGAATCTCGGGTCCTCGCACAATCTCATCATAGCATGGCCTTGATTGGCCGAAGGGGTCATGAATCGACCTTGTCTGGGGATCCTCAAGATCCTCCATACATCCTCTAGAGTGGGATTCATCTCCCTTATCGGTAGCTGAAAGCAGGATGACTTTGGATACCATCTCTCTGCTAGGGCTATAAGTAGCCCCATGTCTATAGGAATTTGTGTCATATCTACCATATGTTGCAGTCCTACCTCTGCCAATCTATCTCGCTTGGCCTGATCTAGCATGGCCAAATCATCTCTTAGACCTTTGTATTTCCACTTTCGACTCTTTAGTAATCCCCTTTGCAAAATAAGCAATAAAACAACAAAAATCATTAGTACATAATCATTAAAAAAATCAATTAAAATCAAATCATCCCATAAAAGTTGATATCGCCAATTATTGGACGATATCGCACCAAATTTAGATAAAATCATCCTCAATAGGACAAAATCGTCTATGTTCTTCAATTTTGGGATCGCCCCTTATTGGACGGGATCGCCCCTATTTCTTCGATTTCGTCCCTAGAAGAAATCGACAATATAGATACGATTTCGTCGGTGGCCTAAAAATGGCCGTGATGCCCAAAAACACTTAAAATTCAAGTCAAAAATCAAGTAAATCAAGTTAAAAACACAGTAAACTAGGTTTAGATCCTTACCCGCAACCCGTGTTGGATCTCTGTCGATCTATGCATCGTTTCCACCATTTCGCCTACAGAGCTCTGAAACAACGAAAGTGAACAGTAAAAATGAATTAAGGTTTTACCCTATTTTTCTTATTTTTATTCAAAATGACATTTTTTAATTTTTGCTTTTTCGTACTTTTACCTCAAACGTTCAATTTGGGTAAAAACTCAGAGGGGGCACTATAGCAAACAGTCTCGTATGATTCGACCTAGAATCGTCGTCTAAAAAATGAAATAAATTTTTGCTTTCTCGTAAAGCGTGAAGAACTTGTCTTTAACGCATTTTTTTTGAAAAATTTGCTAAAGAGGGGGTAAAATGTAGCACCCTAAAATTGGCGCAATTAAACCATCAATAAAAAGTAGAAATTTGAATTTTAACCCCGAAACCGCTCGTTAACCGTTCACCTCATTTTTTGTGCCATTTTTAGAGGTTATTGTGACCATTGGATGATATCGTCATCGATCTGATGATATCGTCCCAAATTAGACAAATTTGTCTGGAACAGAACGTCCAGATGATTTCATCCCAAAACCAATTTTTTGCAAATAGCTTCTGTTCCAACGACCTCTCCAACTTGGGTAGAAGCATGTCTACATGGTTGGAGATTCCCACATTGGGGATCTCCCAGATTGGGATGATCCCCAACCTCCTAACCTCCATATAATCCTATATAAACTAGGATTTTCCCAGTTTATCCCCCTGACTCCCTACCTGGCTGCCTGGCTAATTATTTCCCTATAATTTTAGTTTTTGTTGTGATCTCCCATCATTTACACTTGTGTTTTCAAGTTTTGTTGTAGGATTTTATTGTGTTTCAGTTGGAGGTAGCTCGGACCATCGTGGGCAATTCAACTACGATTTTAGATGATCCTATCAATATTGGCGATGATCTTGTATGATTACAGATGATCTGGTTTGCAATTCAACTTGGGGGCAATCAGAGCGCTGAGTTTGCATTCTCTATCTCATTTTCCTTATTTATTGGTGCATTATATTAATTTACTTATGTTTTGAATCTTGGAGTTCACCTCATTAGCATAATTGCATGATAAAATTCAAAATAAGTTTCCAAAATAGTGCATCTCATTTAATTTGATATCTGGATTTATCTTTCAAACATCTATACTCTTATTTCTATCATTTTGCATCATTCTTGCAAATTGTATTTTTGGGTTTTGGTGTTTGTTTTCTTGATTGTAGGTTTCTAATGAATTCGCCTGATGAATTCATCAGGTCGTTGATGATCTTGGGTGATCTCGGATGATCTCTTGTGATTTGGGATGATTTTGTACAATTACAGATGATCCTGTCATATCCGGGATGATCTGGACTCTTACAAGCTTTAGAATCTTCATCAGACATAAAAAATTAGGTGTACTCTTCTCCATTTTATATATTCTCTGTAATAAATCGCATTAGGATTCATTTATGTCTACTGCCTTCATATAAATTAGAATCTTCATATAGAATAACTTAGCTTCATTTTGGCCAACCTAGGAATCTGAATGATTGAACATAAAACAAACAAACCAAACTCATTCTCAACCTAGGCATAGAAACTGTCACTCAAATTTTCCTGGTGAACCCCACCATCAATCAAAAATTCACCTTTATACCCCTCCCCCAAGAGGTGTGACCTTCAAAGGGCCTCTCCATCCAAGGTATTGTTCCATCCTTTTCTCACCCCCCTTTCGGGTATGGATCCTTTAGCCTGAAGGTAAGGGTGCAAAAATTTGGGCGATACAGCTACTATCCACCTTCTTTAGAGAAAAATCTTGAGAATGGTATATTAGCCTTAATCCTTAGTCAATTGAAATCTATGACCAACTAGCATACCTCTTGATATATGGGTTTAGAGAAAAGGTATATGGGATATTCTCCTTGAGAATTTGATAACCATTAAAAGGGTGCCCATAGAGATGATGTATAATTTTAATATCCAATTCCATAAGGCTTGGTAGAGAATTCTTGACAAGATCTAGCCTCCTCTGGGTATGAAATTTATCTACTATTTGAAATCTTTTGATTCTAAAATTGCCATGATGGTCAAATCTAGGGGATGAAACTCATTATTGAAAACCTATGGAATATCCATTAAAGGAAAAAAATACCTAATCTAAATAAGGAGGCTAGCTCCTAGTCCATCTTTACCATTATTTTCCTTGGTGCATCCTTTATACCACTCCTTTCCAACCATCCAACCTAACACCTATATGACTATTCCTATCACAAGCTTAGGGAAAGCCTAGAATCTCAACCCAATCCAACCTTCCCTCTTGCCAAACCCTTATGAGGACATTATATAACTTAATCACAACCTTGATATAACAAAATTCTCCAATATTTTCCTATCAAATTACCCAAAGCCTCTCTTTCAATAAGGTAACCAGGGCTTTTGAACTTATTCAAATGGATAATAGAATCCTTCACATTTCACCAATAAAAATCCAATTCAATTGTAAGCTCTAAATCAATAGATAGTACCCATGCCTATCTCATTCTAAAAAAAATTCGACACCCAATTAGGGACTTGGTCACCACCCAAAATAATTATGTTAAAGAGCCTAGTGCATGGTATTGTTCTATTCTCTACATTTACTCTTTTGACTCTCATGTCAAGAATGAATCTTAGATAGTCAAAATAACTCCTCCCAATTATATGCCCACTTTATATACTTAGTTGAAAGCCTCAATGCTAGATTCAAAACCTACCTCCCATCCTCTGACTACATTATCTATTACCAATTCATCAATTTTGAAACACAATTTTATCACTTAGGATGAAGTAGATGTATATTCCATGTTGGATGGACTAGACCCATAGAATTTTAGGATGTTGCAAGTCTAATCAAACTACATTTCTAGGGCTATGAGGGAGGCCATCAAAGAGTAAGGGAAGTCTATTTCATTGGACCCTCAACCCTACGATAGAATGGCAGATAATTGAAGGAGCACCCTAACACAAGCCCAACCAAGAAATCGAGTCCAAATTATTCTAACAAATACAAGAACCAACTTAGATCCTTTGAAGTAGCCCATCATAGAATCACCAAAATTGACTCAGATGACAAAAAAGTCTAGGCCTCTAACAAAATTTCATATTATTCCCAAAGCTCATTTTTTAGATATTTCAATGTGGTTGATCATCTTAGGAGATCCTCCATAGCCATGGTCATCTGGGACATGCTCTTGATACCAGAATAGATGAAGCACTTTGAGGAATCCCTACAAAATCAAAAGGAGCTGGGCAAACAAAAAATATCTAACATGTTATAATTATTTAATTTTTAGGTAATCTAACACAAACATGTGCCTTTCTATGATCTATGAATATAAGCTAATATATAATTGTTTGGTTGACTTTGGATATAGCACATTGGTCATACCCAAAAAGCTAGTAGATGCACTTAGCTTAATATATGATCCCACCAACAAAAGAGTGGTTTAGCTAGACAACATCCCAATATCAATATTTAGGATAGTACAAGATATTCCCCTAGCATCCAAGCTTGTCTTGATCTAATGATGCATTAAGTTATAATAGTAATTGATATGCCAACTATATTTGGCATATTCCTTTCAAGGAACTTCTCCACTAATATCAAAGGATATCGATCCCTCCAAACTAGATACAAAACTAAATTTAAAATCCCATAAAAACCTCTATACATCCACCATGTGGAATGAGTTTCCTCCATGGATATTAGAGAGGATCAAGCCTACATGACTAAATAGAAGCCATCAAAATTGGATTGTTCTCTAGATAAGGTGCATTCATACATCCTTGATGACCATTTACAGTAGTGGGCATTCGAGTCATAGGGGTTGGATTTTGATGAAGCATTAAACCATGATGGTAAGGGATAGTATTAAAGAGAAATAATACTCTAATAAATATAAATCTAGAAAAGCAGTAATTACTAAATTAAAGGAAAAATAGATAAGAACACATTACACAAGTATTTATCCTAGGAAACCCTTTCGAGAAAAAACCCAACAAGAATATCTCCTTATTGTATAAACTTGACCATCTCCAATACAATAATATCATTTTGCTTGCTTTTCACTTGTGATTACATTTCTTGCAAATTTCTTACCAAACCCTCATGCAAGTGTTGCTTTATATACCAACAACACAAGAAGGGGTTTTACAATACCAGGGGCACAAAACTATGGGCTGACATTATATTAACTCAAAAACATCCATATGGGTCTAAAAATTGTTTAAATCCCCCAAACAATTCCCTGGTGAGGAAATGTTTACAAAGTGTAAAGTCCTTTCAGAGTTAACTCCCCCTAAATAATATGTAAAATATTCAATATAATTCCAAAAAATATATCACCATAGGTAGCTTGTATATATTGTAAATACTCTCCTATATATATTCACAATAATTGTCTTATGCTTTGAAAATTAGGAGGATCCTTTTGACATGGATTTTATTGGTAGATCCAAGAATGAAAACTCAAGGAGACCCAATTATTCAATTAATAAAATGGAGGTGTCCCTCCATAGAGACATGTGGCTAAATATCAAAGATGAAGTCTTGATAAGTAAGACTTTGCCAAAGTAATATCAATCATTCGATCAAAGATAAATGAAAAGTAAAAGTGCTAGGATATTTTTGGCTTTGCAAAATGACACAAAAATTTAGATCGAGCATGTGGTAAATCCACATTGATCCATATCCATGTGCAAAATTAGACTAAGGGGAATCACCACACATCATCCAATCCAAAATGATCTATGACTAATAGGGAGATTGCCCCAACCAAATAAGGTTGTATGATCTATCGAAACTTATGGTGACACATAGTTCTATACTTAGGCTTTTAAGAGAAGTAGGAGCTTAACCCTTGCTTAGGTAGGTCTGCATTAATATATACCATAAGGTAGTTTCTTGTAATCCATAATGGCTAACACTTGGAACTCGAGTGCTAAATCCAAAAGAAAAAAAAGAAATCTTCATGGTAGGTACTAGATATAATGGATGTGATATGTTTGAAAGGACCAAGAAAAAATGCAACCTTAATAATTAGAAATAAGAAATTTACCAAATAATTGTAGAGTAGCATGCCTTCCTATCACACTAATTGTGCATGTAGGTTATACTCCATTGGGTAAATTTGAACTAGGGGTATTAACATCACACCAATTGTTTCCCATAGGAGCAAAATATGTAGATCGATTTCCTTGGTTTGAGTGTTAATTCTATCAAGTGCAAGCAACCATACTATGTATTCATGGTCAAAAATATAACCAATATCATATATGAAGGGATTTATACTGGAAAATATGACCAATCAGTTTAAAAAATAAAATAGACCAAGGCCAAAGTGACAATCAACAATTCCCATAGCCTCCCTAGAAAAAGAAAATATTTCGCATACATAGATAATTTAAGGTTGATTTGCACGTCAATATACCAAAAGGAAATCTATAAAAAGGTAAAAATTGGTCATCAAATTTATTTTTGCTATCATCACCTTAAGAAAATCCTAGAATTTCAGAGTAGCAAAGCAAAAGTAGAGCCCAAGTTAACTAGAGCCCACTTGTGCAGAAGTATTCACAAGGCACTGGAGAGGAGAAGAAGCAACACCCATAGCCTTGCACCTAGAGCAAGGCCTCTCCTTGTCTCATAATACGCCTCCCCATACACTTTTGGCTAGGAAATGATGGCCTAAGCCTCCTTGGATATTATCCCCTCTTATTAATATATGCAACAAAGGGGGTGATAGACCCCAAGTTATCAAAGAGGTAAAAAAACCTAAAGGATGGGGCATTGGAGATCAAATTATCTCTACTAAATACTTAAGGTACCAAATATAGAGTAGCACCTTGGCTCAATATATGGTTCTTGAGGTGCATAATTTCTTTAATATTGTAGCTATATGGAGTGAGTACTATGATACCAAGTCTCAAGAGATTCAATCTTTGGATAGGGGTTTTAGAGTTATCATCCATACCCAATTTATTTAATGGATACCAATGATGGATACATGTAATATTATGGTAAAATTTGAGAGCATAACTTAGCTATATAGCACTATTCTTGAAAATATTGCTTACCTTTTGGATGAACAAGACATCAAAGAGGATAAGTTGCCAAATTTCCCTTTTTCTATCAATAGTTTAAGAGATAACACTAGGGATGTTACTTGAATTCTAGAACTTATTTTCATCCTAAGAGAAGAATAAGACTTTTTCTATTCCTAGCTTGAAATATTGTATCAAATTAAATGCATACCCAGTAGATAAAGAGTGATCAACTTCATCGACTACATTGTCAAAAATATTCATGAAGAGTTGGTCAAATTACAAGAGACCTAATTTTTTTAGTTTTTATATTTTTTGGACCATTTGATATTATTATTAAAGTCACACATGTACCTTAGGATAGCTTCAAAATTTTAGGATGATTCAAATTACCCATGTCTTGTTTTCTATTGGACAAAGGACTTGAGGAGGTCTTCATCATATTATGAATTTTTAGAAATTGTTTTGGTCCCAACATTGATGGCCTTGAAATGGAAAGAGCCCAAGTGGTTTATAGCATATTTCAAGAAACTCTTGGAAGTTCAACACCCCAAGGATTGTTTCTTTTCTAAATATGGTACTCTCATTTGGATGAATGATTTTTGCAAATATGCCTACTAGTTTCCAAAGCACGTAACTGAGCAGATCTTCATGATAGAAGTATTTTGACAAATAGATCCTATTGGAATAACCTTCATGAGTGGGAGGAACAAAATTGACTTCTTCAAGCTTCCTTTCTTGCATAGTAATATTACCCTACTAAATTGAAAGACCCACAACCTCCTAGAGAAGAAGCTTAAGGACCTCAAATTGTAGATGGTACCAAGGGAATGGAAATTTAACGTTCACAAAGTTCATAGATCATCTAGACAAGTTCAATAACTCGATAGAGTTCATGCATGATTCCAAACCAAGCTTATAAGCTCTTTGAAATCCCCTAGATGAATATGATAAAATCCTATTGGATTAGGTTTTAGAGCAAGCCTTGACACCACCACCAAGGAAGAAGGCTTATGAGACCTTATACATAGCAATGGGTATGGTAGACCCAAACTACAAAATCCACTTAACTAAGTTAAAGTACCTGAAGAAATATTACTGGTTAGAGGAGAAGACCCAAACCTAGTGGATTTTTTAGAAGAATACTAAAAAACTAGTGCTAATGTTTGGAAAAATATATGAGGATGCAGATTTGAAGAAAATTGAGAGGAGTAGGTAGAAGAGGAAAGCACCCATGTAGGAGGTAGTGAGGATATGGTCAAGGAGAAAATTTACTAGACAATAAAAATGGAAGAATTGACTTCTAAATAATTTTTACATATATATTCCCCTTCATAGACCATAAAATTTATAGTTCCTAAGTGACATACCCTGATTGGTGAATCACAACCTCAAGAATTTGCCTTGATGCAACAATAATGACATAAAAATGAGTCACCTTGGGATTTCAATCCTCCACCTACTAAGAAGAATAGGAGGGAATATTCAAAGATAATACCTTAAGCCACTACTTCCCAGGAAATCAGTGAGTCATCTAGCACCCCTCTTCCCTTAGTAACAGTTGTAAGTTTCTCACCACTTGTGGGTCCAATACCACAAGTGCAGGCCTACATCACCTCCTCATTAGTTAAAACTCCTTATATAGACCCAATGACACCTACTTTCCATAGGGATATTCTGCTCCCAAATATTGAAGCCCTAACTTTGTTAGCCTATGCATCTACCACCATAAATGCTAGTATTTAGACTACCTTAACCAAGGGATTCTTGCCCTTCCCTTATACATGTCAACCTCTTCCATCATGACCATTTTTCCAACCAATATTGCTTTCGTTTCCCCCATTAGATCAACTGGTCATTTCACAAAGCTCCTTCACTATGCTAGGTGTACCACCATATTTTAGATAAATTTAAAAGACGGCCTCTTAGAACCCCCAAAAAAAGAGGCCAACAGGATGACTAGGTTGATAGAGAAGGGTCTCAAGAGTTAGTTTGATAATCAGGAAATGATTCTCTACTTTTCTCACCTGGACTTGATGGTCTCCAAGATTGAATATCAAATATAGCCACAATATTATCAGGTGACCCTAGAAGCCATTAGTTTTCAAGGTTTTAGAGCTAGGTTTATATTCAAGCTGGCCAAGCAAGAAAAAAATATCAAGCATTATTTTGTGTCCCTTAAGAGGAAACTAAGGAAAAGAAATAAAGAGCTTTAAAAAGTCATAAACACTCTCAAAAGCTCACAAATCAAAATCAAAGGGCTTTGAAATTATATGGAGGACACTCTTAGTGCCTAGGAAACAACTAATCTCCTAGAAGATAAGGAAAAGAATCAAGGATTAAATGACCAAATTGTTACCTTAGAGGCTAATATTATCTCAGATCAGTCCAACTTCCAAAGAGTTGGAGAAAGAAAAGATCTCACTGGACCTACAATAGAATGTTATCAGGTTAATAAGAGGAATTTATACTATATACTAGGTCAGCATAGCTAGATCCATAGCCTCAATGCCCCACTTAATTGAGTTTATCAAAACAACATTCCAATAGAGCACAAAGGTTACCTAGGAAATCAAGCATACCCTATAATAGGATAAAAAAGTATGACCAAAGTAGAAAGATTTCAACTCCAAATTTTTGTAGCAAGATATCAAAATATGCTATCCATAAGTGCTCAAAATCATGATGCCACATCAAGGAAAATATGGAAAACTCTTGAAAAGTAAAAAGCAACATAGTAATGCATGGCATAGGTGCAGGTTCTAATTACAGTGGTTTCCAACTTGTGGGGTCCCATAGTCTCCCTAGTTTAAAAGGGTCTACCCTCCCCTTGGATAAGTGATGATAGGATATTGGTAGAGAAAGAATACACCTAGGTGTAGTAGGATTAGAAAAAAATAAGGGTAAATTTTTAGAGGCAACTAGACATCTTCTTTGTTGGAGAGGTTGTAAAAGCCATTGATCCCTTAGCAGAGCTTGAAGTACAGGTGCAAGAGGAAATGCATAGAATGACAGGTTTTTTGTGCACAAGGAAAATAAGCTCCAATGGTGCTATTACCATTTGCAATAGGTGAGGATTCCATAGAAAGGAGAGTGGGAAGAAGTTAAGGTCTAGATAAGTAGGCTCCTATGGGTACAATTTTGCACCCCACCCTTTTTTAAAAGATGATGGTCCTCTTCAAGGAGCTTGCCAATTTTTGAAGGTATGAATGGATGGGCAAAAACAATCCGAGTAGTAATTGTAGTAAAGAGATGCAATATTCCTTGTGGGGAGGTGGTTCTCAAAGGATTAGAATGATCATTTACTATTATCAATCAATGAACCAAATTGTACAATCATACAGTCTTCACAACCATCAATATGCGACAACAAAACAACTTGTACAGATCCCAAATTGTACCACTATATGATCCCAAATCATACCACTATATGATCCCAAATTGTACCACTATACGATACCAAATAATACAAGGATAGTTATTGTATGATTTCACACTCAACCAATCCTTTTGATTTAGTTTTGCAAGCTTCTATACATAGTTTTGTAACTAAATTATTTGATTTATCAATATTGCCAAATCGGGTAAGTTTTTATTGTACGATTTGTAACACACTTGGTGTACGATTTGATAGTTTCACAATGACACTGAGAGGGGGGGTGAATCAGTGTAGCTATTTAAATTCAAATCTACAAATCTTAATGCTAAAATAATGAAAACTTAAAATTAGATAAAGCAAGTATAACAAGAGAGCATTCCACAACACACGATGTAACGAGGTTCACCAATTTGGCTACTCCTCAAAAATGACTGCTTGGACTCCTGTCCAAATCTAGTCTTTGCAAAATAACAATTTTACAAACAATTTACCAGCACCCACAGAAGGAGCACCAACCCTTGATTTATCTGCACCAACAGAAAGGAGCACCAACCCCTGATTTATCTGCACCAATAGAAAGGAGCACCAACCCCTGATTCCAAGCACCAACTTAGACTGCAATTTTGAAACTATAAGATTGACATAAAAATGCCTTTGCTTATACAAGACCCTGTCTGGTCTATTGCTCTCTTGGCTCTGCTTAACGCTCTCTTATGGCATGCACTCTTCAGCCTTTTTCCAGCAATGTAATTCTCCACGTAGATCTCCTTTTATAACCTTTTCTCTATAACTGCACCTGTAACTGTCATACCGACTTCTTTTGTAATTGCACTTGTAACTATCATATCGACTCCTTCTGTAACTACACCTATTACTGTTGTATCGACTTCTTCTGTAACTACACCTGTAACTGTCGTATCGACTCCTTCTGTAACTGCACCTATTACTGTTGTATCGACTTCTTCTGTAACTACACCTGTAACTATCGTATCGACTTCAGTTAACTCACATATCTTCTTTTGGCTGGGTTCTCTTCTTAGCTCATGAAAACACAACATGTCGCGATATCGTGACACTTTCGCCTCCTTGCTTTTCTTGTTTGCTTGCACTCGCAAAAACACAACCATGTCGCGATATCATGACACTTTCACCTCCTTGCTTCTTCTGTTTGCTTGTATCCGCAAAAATACAACATGTCACGATATCATGATACTTTTGCCTCCTTGCTCTTCCTTTTTACTTTTGTTGCAATATCATGACACTTCTGCCTTCTTAATTTCTCTCTCCTCCTAGAGTCGCAAAAATGCGACATGTCGTGATATTGCGACACTTTTTCTCCTTTGCTCTTTCTCTTGCCTTCGGGTCGCAAAAACATGACATGTCACGATATTGCGACACTTTTTCTTCTCGGCCTTCCTGCTCTTTTCAAGTCGCAAAAATGTGACATGTTGTGAAATCGTGACACTTTTCCTTTTCTGTCTTCCTACACTTTTCAAGTCGCGAAAATGCGACATGTCATGAAATCGCGACACTTTTCCTTTTCTGCCTTCCTGCACTTTTCAAGTCGTGAAAATGTGACATGTCGTGAAATCGTGACACTTTTCCTTTTCTATCTTCCTGCACTTTTCAAGTCACGAAAATGTGACATGTCGCGAAATCACGACACTTTTCCTTTTCTGCCTTCCTGCACTTTTCAAGTCGCGAAAATGCGACATGTCACGAAATCGTGACACTTTTCCTTTTCTACCTTCCTACACTTTTCAAGTCGTGAAAATACGACATGTCATGAAATCATGACACTTTTCCTTTTCTGCCTTCATCTTCACTTTGGACCGTGAAAACGCTACATGTCACGATATCGTGACACTTTTTCTTTCTTGCATTTTCTCTTTGCTTCGGACCGCGAAAATGCAACATGTCATGAAATCGCGACACTTTTTCTTCCGTACAATCTCTCTTGCAATATGTCGTGAAATTGTGACACTTTTTCTTTCAGACTCTCTCTCTTGCAATATGTCGTGAAATCATGACACTTTTTCTTCCGTACAATCTCTCTTGCAATATGTCACGAAATCATAACACTTTTTCTACTTGTCTTTTTCTCTTCCAACATGTCGCGAAATCGTGACACTTTTTCTTCCATACTATCTCTCTTGCAATATGTCATGAAATCATGATAGTTTTGCTTGCTTGTGCTTTCTCTTTGAACATGTCACGAAATCACGATAGTTTTGCTTGCTTGCACTTTCTCTCCGAACATGTCACGAAATCATGACAATTTTGCTTGCTTCTCAACATGTCGCGATATCGTGACAATTTTTCTTTCTCTCAACATGTCGCGATATCGCGACAGTTTTCTTTCTTTCAACATGTTGCGATATCATGACAGTTTTCTTTCTTCTCAACATGTTGCGATATCATGACAGTTTTCTTCCTTGTGATTTTCTTTTGATTTTTAGCATTTTTAGCATATGGGTCACTTCAATTTTTTTTGGATAATCACTGTACATACTCTGAAGAACCTCTTAACTCCTGTACACTTCATCAACTGATCTATCTGACTGTGTTGACAACAATGACAATACTTTTGCTGCAACTTGCTCAACACGATTTGTATGAAAAAAAGTTCAACAATATGCCAAATTGGATTCTCTTCTATACCAATCTATCTTAGATAAGTTTTGAAAAGTTCTAACATGTCAATCACTCCATTCCTACCAATATGCAAGTTATATCATCAGGGTTTGAGAGAGTTCTATCCAATTACAATATCCAAAAATCATACAACAACATTCAAGATGTCATTCTTGATATCATAATCATCACAGATCATTCCTAAATTTCACACCAATTCTGGTTCCATTCCATCCTTCATAACAATGCATTAGTCATCAAACATCAACATAAGAAGTACATGCAATAACCAGATGCTGCAAAATATCACTCCATCATTCCAAAATCATACAATACGTGATACAAGACTATGAATTGGGGTTATGATTCATTACTTGTCAATAGTGCAATGCAATTACTAAAGGTACTCAATAATCATATATATGCATTCAATGCTCAGACCAATCTATCACTAGATCATAGCTAGAATAACCAAACTATCAAAATTGATAAGGGGGTCTTATATAATGTTGCCCAGGCTGTTCCTAAGTGGTTCCTAAGGTAATCAACTACCCATGCATAATGGAATACATAATTACACCTTTTACTAAGTCTAAACACATGATTTATCAATTTCATGTGTAATTACAACCCAAATTGCATTTAATTTATATTCCATGACACTTTATATGGTTTTACAAACAATTTATATGTTTTACCTCTTGTTTGTATGGTTTACTCCTGCTTGTACAGTTTACCAAAATTGTCAAAATTGGGCAAATTGTCTTGTCACTTATTCTTTTGGGAGGTGGATTTGTTGCCTACATATACCCTCCCCTTTACTTTGGTTGGTTTCCTCTTCAACTCGTCTTTCTATTTCAGTTGGGCCTCATAATCTCAGACTAAGGCTTCCATGTCTTCCAACCAGGTGTGAAGAATTGCACATTGGTTCTATAGCTTGGCTACGTAGTCACCCATTTCTACTACCTTCACACCATGTTGGTTGACTATCTCTTTGATAGTATTTAGGAGTTCCTTCAATTGTTGTTCATGCTCAGTAGCACTCTTCTTAAGCTTCTCTATCAAATGTGCTTTTGTTCGAGCCACTACTTCTAACTCTTTATTCTTATATATAATGGTCTATAGATGGTGATTAATATTAGCCTCCAAAGCATGAACAGTCTCCTCATTAATATTCAATTACATTCACTTTTCCATGACCATATAATTATATCATTTATTTTCTTGTGTGAGCTCTTCTATATTCTTATCCTAAATCGCCAGTTATTCATCTTTCACAGCCAACTGTGTCCTCAATTGTTCATCCTTCTCTTGCATTTGTTCTTTTTTTGTTCTTAGTTAAGCTTCTAGATCCTTGATCATATCTTCTTACATTTGGGAGGCCCATCGCTTCTTCTCTTCTAGTGAACTAATTCTAGCCTTAAAACCAGCCCTGTTGCTTAGCAGTTCTTCTTTCAATTTCTTTAGCTTATCTTCTTCCATAGCCTTAATCTTTTGCAATTCTTCCTCCATTGCAACCATTTCATTTTGAGTGACCTCTATCTCTTATTTTTGAGATTCCTTGAGCTAATAAATCTTCTCCAATACTATGCTCAACCACTCTATCAAATGTGTTAGGAAGTTCAACTTCCTTAGAGTGATAGCCAAGCCTGAGGTGACCCTCTTATATTACAACTTCACTGTATTCATGGGACAAGTTGGATAATTGAATCTATCTGGGTACAATCTCAGATGCTACCTATAATTGGTTCTCACTCTCTCTAGTAAGTTATCTCTTCCTAACATCATTGTTACCTCTTCCCTGGGTAACTTCCATAGGTACTATACATGAATATCAACAATTTTCTTTGTAATATCCTCACTACTCACCCATTCTGTTATCTTTTCCAATTTTATAAACACTTATTCTTCCCATAGCTTCAACTCTCCCATGTGTCCAATACAAAAATG
This sequence comes from Wollemia nobilis, assembly GCA_028583015.1. Classification (NCBI taxonomy): domain Eukaryota; kingdom Viridiplantae; phylum Streptophyta; class Pinopsida; order Araucariales; family Araucariaceae; genus Wollemia; species Wollemia nobilis. The sequence continues at coordinate 1,081,020 of JAQPPZ010002492.1, forward strand.
TAGTTTAGCACTAACAATGGCATTGCCTATCTAAGAGAAGAAATGTTTCACCTGATCTTCTATCCTTTTTGCATCCTCCTTAGTTTCAAATTTTGAGAACTGTGGTACCTCTAGGAGGTAGTTGTAGCAGTTTGTTCTTCCTCTTCTTCCAAGTGGTGACCAAAGCTTTACCCAAGCTCCATTAGTGCTTTTTTTGTGTTTATTTTTTCCTGTGGTGGAGTCTATCCCATAGTCCTCTTAACCTCCTCATATTTTCAATATCCACACTCTCATGATGAGATTGCTTCTACCCTGTAGATTCTTGGGCTTCCTTTTGCTTAGTTATGTCCACCTATTGTTCTTCTGTAACCTACTCTTCTTCCTAATTTTGTTGGATTTCCATTGTTGTGACTTCTTTAAAAATAAGATCTTCTTGTTCTTATGATGCATTCATATCATTTTGTGCATCACTCTAATCATTTTGATTCGTGCTTCCTCCCATCATGAATCTGAATCGAGGCTTCTTCTTCTCTCTTGCATCTTCTTATGAGGCTTCCACTACTACCTTAGCTTTGTATTTTATCTCCTGAGTAGTGGCTACCACTTATTGTGCTATTTGCCTCACTTTTGTATCATCCAAAATTTAGAAGAGTCCAAAATTTTGAAATCAGTAGAGTGAAAATTCTATGGGGACTCTACCATCTCTTCTACTTTTGCCTAATTCTAATTTTATAAATCCAACTCTTCGAGTTTGATTGTTCTTCCTCTTACTAATTCTCCTATATAGGCTCAACTTGTTTTTCCAAGACAAGATTATTCATCATTCTTTTCCATTGTCTTCTTGTTCGTACTTGTACTAGACTGGATTGCTTCCCCATAATTTCCTCACTTTCCTAAACTGATGACTACTCTCACTACCATTGTTGAAGTGCTTTTTGTTCTATTTTAGGTTGAAATTGCTAGGCATTTTCCTTCGATGGGGTACCTTCACCTCCAAAGAAGTATCCTCATGTACTACCATGGCTTGAGTTGCTTTCTTTGTTCAAGACTTATTTAGATTCTCCTTATGAATCAGAACTAACTTTGCCCATCGCAAAATAGTTGGCTTTATTGCATCAATATTTCTAGGCTCTATCAAGCCTAGGAAATGAATTCCCATATTTGTGGTAACATTTAATAACAATCCAATAGCATGGAAAGTTATCCCAAAATTATTTGACATTTTCATCAGCACGTCATGCATCCTTTTCTCCAGATAGGTACCCCAATTGTACTAGATTCCATTGGTGATACCTTCCACATACTAAGTCATCTATATCGGCATATCTATGGCTCATGTTTCCCCTGATAGTCAAGCCATCACAATATTCATGGCACATGGTCAATATTTTCCTATCAACTGGCTGTATTTAATTCCTCAACTTCCTGTACCTAAGATCTTTACTTTAGTCGATGATTTCAAATTGGTAAGTGAAGTGATGATGCAGTGTGTCTCAATTAGATCAAACAACTTCTTAACTACCTCCATACCATATGTAGAATCCAAATTTTTTCCTGAATGCTTCCATTGTAAATTCTACCTTCATTGAACGCTTGTCCATAGTGACATAGGCAAGTGTGCTTGCAAGATTATATAGCTGAACCATATGCAAAATATAGTTATAGAAGAAGGTCTTCTGATGCGGTGGCACCTATGCTATTATAACTACACCAACCTTCTCAAATTATTTTATCCATGGGTGGGTCTTGTTTTCTTTGTTGCTCCACCACTTCCTGCATGTATCTCCTCCATGCGATATGAATGATATCCTTGTTATCTCAACCTAGTTCTCCTCAGGTTCACTGCTCAAATCCTCCTCCAGATATGGGTAATGCACTTCACTGTGCAACTCCCTCCTCGAGGATATTTCTTGTGCCATTTCCTCTTCTTGGAAGCTAGGTGGTGTCCTTTTTTGATCATCCCTCCAATACCTCTACCCTCTCCATGACTTGTATCATTATATCCTCCTAGGATGAGTACCACACCAAGTACAAGAATGAAACTATCACCCTTGGTATTTTTGTGGATGCGACTCTCTCTCATGCAAGGGTCCTGGTTACCATTCCTCTATGTTGGTTGTAATTCTTCTTAATTAGTATCTGAACTATTCGATTAAAATTATTTTTCTACCATTCCTCCGATTAAATTTTATTTTTGGAAAACACCTATTATGAAATCATAAGTCCCCTAAAAATCATATAATGCTACTATAAATCATACAATAGACCTTCCAAATCGTGCGTGTATGTTTTAAGGTCATATAGCCACCTCCAGATCGTACGATCTCTCAAACTACTTTAAATCGCTCAATCAGATACAAATCAAATATTGGCTACACCAAAATGTAGGGTCCATACCAATTTGTACAATGTCCCTATCTACATTTTCTTTATTTTTGAATTCATACAACTCCGTATGATTTCGTATGATTTTCTCAAAAAGGTTGAAATCAACCTATGAACTACTTAAAATCGCACAATTTGTTCCTTAGATTGTCCAATATGCCCTCCAAATATTAAAAAATATCTTTTGAAACCCATATTCACCTAAAACTTGTATTGTTTACTTATTTTCCATTATTTCTCACCAACCCAATTATTGAAATGTCTCGATCTATCTTTTCAATGCAATTTCAAAGCAATTTTACAATTTTTCATTACTTAGCACAATTTTCCCCAAAAAATGATTTTTTTTGCTATATTGTAGGGCTATACGGTCTTCTCCCCTCTCTCTTCTACCTTATCTAGCTCATTTTTACCACTTTTTCTTTTATTAGGGCTTGTAATCTCCTTTTCTTAGCAATTCTTCACTCTGACTCCAATCTGCAATTTTTTTGAACCCTAGATGTGTGTTTTTCATAATATAGTTCTTTCTTGGATGCCTTATACTACAAACCCTCGCTTCTCTTTAGATAGAATTTGAAGTTGCTTTTAATGGAGTCAAAATCCTTACTTTTTTCTTCTGGTTTGATTTTCTTGAATGCGAAAAGTCTCGCTGGTGCAAATTTAAGAAATGGGTCATGCAATCTTGTAGTTTACTGATGAATTTAAATGCCCATGTAGAAAATTTCATGTGATTGCACACTTTTACTTTTGCTCTCCTTGAAATTTTGAATTCCTCCTTGTATGATTTACAAATTTACTAAAATTATCCCTTTATTTAAATTACAATCAAACCCTAACCATTCCAATTTTTAAAATAGCACCACTTTACCCTCTTGCATGTATTTTTGTCTTCCTTTTTCTAAATGATTGACAACTCATCATTTTTTCCATACGATTTTAGATTTTTCCCGCTCTTTTTTGACAACTCATCATTCCACTCATGCAAACATTAAATGTGATGGTTTAAAATTGTACAACTACTTCTAAAACCATACAATGTATGGTCTAAATCATACAACATGCTTCCTTGTGTAGCGACCCTGGGGCACATGTGTCGCCCTTAGACCTACTTGCGATGTTGTTTATTATATCAAATGTGAAAGCGAAAAGACCATAAAAGAAAGCATATAACAAGGAAATGGTAAATAATGGATCTTTTATTAATGTTGAAACCTGGTTACATGTACATCTCTCTTAAGGATATCCTTTTCTTGATACAATAATTTACAAGTTGGGGGAAGAGATGTCCCCTTATGCAAAAGGGGTAGCACACTTATGAAATGCTTCATGGTTCCACACACGAAAATGTCTAAGGGATTACAAATGCCTCCTTCTCTAGGTATATCTCTTGGATAGATCCTTTTGATCTCCCGTGTCGTGGGTTATGCCTCGTGAACCTGTAGCCTTATATGCATTAGAAATAACAATATCCATTTAGCTGTTCGAGATAGCCTCCCCGAATGAGGTTGTTAGTAGGCCAAATGATATGTAAATGCTAGAAATATTATGCTAAGTAAATGAAATATAAATCTATGCTAATGATGTGCAAGAATTTAAGAAAAATCAGTAAAACTAATGTCTAATAAGAACCCTAAGCTAAGCCTGCAGGCCACTGTTCGAGACAATGACCACTAAATTAAGTCTTATGTACTCTACCCCAAAGCTATGGATTGAATCTTATGATATTTGGAAGAATTGTTACCTTTTTCAATGTATCGACTCCTTCGTATGTGATGAAATCCTCAAATAAGGCTAGTGATCTTTTGCATTCCAAAGTGCTCCACTATGCTCTCCACAATGACCTATTCTCCTTCGATTCTAGGTCTTTGAGTTGCAAGTATCTCCCTAAAAATTATGTTCAAGTGTGTTCTCTGATTTTGGTCTCAATTTCATGATGATTTGGTGCCTCTAGGTTTGCACTTTTTAAAGAATGAAACCATAGGTCTATGTTCAAAACCCTAGGATTGAATTCCTCATGCACAGTGGTTGTTAGCATGAGAAGATTTTTGTCTTTTTTATGTTTAAAAACCAGTTAACTAAAGCCTAAATCTAGACTCAAGTCTCCCATGCGGACTGGTCATGAAAGGGAATGCAATATCACTCCTACTCACTTTTATTGCATGCAGACTGCCACTTTCACATCTGATTAGGTCTGTTTATCGATAAACTGACTATAATGACTTAACCACTATCATCTGCAATGACTAATATTTGGTCATTGATGCCTACAAAAGCTTAAGCCTGGTTGCTCTAAGCTTGAGTGGCTGATGTTTGGCCACTCTGGTCATGAGAGGCTAAGCATGAATGGTCTTACAAGTGCCTTAGGTGAGTGATAAGAATAAATTTTGATTCTTGGAAGGCCCAAGGTTATGCTATTCGGTCTTATGATTGTGCCTATGTAGATAGTTACCCTGAACATGACATGTTTTAGGTGTCTACAGATGCCCCTTTTTGCGATGCGCTGTGTGAACAACGCAGTGTTTGAGAAAAAATGTAGACTGATCTATTTGTAGGGTGTATGGTGATCAGTGAGCTGACCAACTCTAGATTACCCAATTATGCAATATGGCATGCATCCCTAGAATCATTGCTTCAATGCTTAGAAGTCTTAATTCAGCCACGTGGCTCACACATACATTCAATTGCATTTTTCCTAAGACACGATCGGGCAGCATTAGTTGCTACAATAGTTTCGACCAAAAGGAGAGCTACAATAGAAGATGTTTTTGTCTGCTTACACCCCCCCCCAAAAAAATGGGGAAGTTATGATTGTTGCAAGCAATGATTCATAGGATGAATGCAATTTTGATATGATCGAGTGATCTGTTTGTTGATATCAACTATGAGTATTTGAATATTTGAACTACCCTCTCACTCAATGAATTAGTGAGATAAAGGCGATGAATAAAGTGACAAGTCACTTAGACCAATGTAACTTATTTGGTTTCTTCCTTAGCATTTGTTCTTTTAATGGGCATAATTCCCATCCAAGCATGATGTCAACTGCTTATGGTGATCATCTATCCCTATCCCGAGGAGCAGTCTAGCTATTACTAGCCTTCTTAGAGAGTTAGGATGAATGATCAAATTTTTGCTTATGTCGCATCATCTAGCTCAATATTTTTGGAGTCATAAGAGAATGTAGATGATATTATCACACCTATGGAGTAGTTTGACCATCGCGGTATTCTTCGGGTTTAAAACAATGCATGATAATTCTAAAATGAATGTTTTTGCCCCAAGTAGCCTTATGGTGACTTACTCATCTCACCAAAATGCATGGAGCGCTAGTCGCTGCAATTGCTGAGTTGATAGAGTAAATAAATAGGTACGAGGCCTACTTGAGAGTTTGATTTTATGAATTTTTATGTTATTTTGATCATCATGATGACTAGAAGTCTTCAAAATGTGCTTTTTTGAATGTTTTTTATTGCTTCTCATGCAAGAAATTTTCTTATTTTTGCCTAGGACTTCGGCCGTTGTTAGGTCTAGCAGCCGCACACTACCTAGATTTGGCCACACTTGCCTTGAGTGGCCAAGAGATGTAGGCCACTGATGTCAGCGATGGTCAAGGCAATATAAAAGTTGCCTAGGATTTTTGTTTCCTTCACTTTTTTCCAGCTGTCAATTTGATTTTGGATCTCTAATATGAAAGAGACCTTCTGCAACTTGGAGTACTTGCGACTTGGGAGACTATGGCTACATAGGGCAAGGCATCTACGAGTGGAGGAGCTAGATCCTCTCGAGTACTCTCTTAAAACTTAACCCTGCTTTGTCTCTTTTTGGTAAAATTGAACCTCACTAAGTAATCGGTAAAAGAACCTCATTAAACTTGCATTGAACCTTGTAGCTAGGCTTAGCTTAGAATTTTATGCAATGGGCTTGTCCCCATTTTACGTTTTCCATTTTTTTTTTGCTTTTTGGCTTAGGGCCCACGCGTCTGCTATGTTATCTATTGATCGTTATCGATCAGAGTAGCTAACATAGCTCTTTGTGTGGCTGCTATCACTAGCAACAACTGATTTGAAAACCCAACGATAAGAAATCTAACCATTAGGGCTTGGCTACTTTCATCTCCAGTAGTCGATTTCTAGCCACTGTAAGCAACAGTGACCAAGAGCCCTTAGTAGTTTTCTTTATTTTTTTGAAATTTTTTGATTTGCTTTACTACTTTTTTTGAATTTTTGACTTGCTTTATTTTTTATTTTTGAATTTTTGACTTGCTTTATTTGATTTATTTTTGAATTTTTTACTTGCTTTGACCAAAGGGCTTATGTGCATTTGGGGCTTTTGATGGGTGCAATCTCGTTGTTTTTCCTTAGACTTAGAATAGCCCATAGTTATTCACACCATTGTATGCTCATCATGATTTATGCCTCAAATGCATGGTAATTATGCTTTGTTTTATTTTCTCTTTGCTTAGATTCTCGCTGCTCAAGCGCAAGATCCGAAGCTTATACACAATCTTGTACCCTCCTTGACTGACGATGATTGGGCATGGTTCAAGGCTCATGGGCTTCAGTATGCTATTAGATTACCTACAATTATGTCAGATCAGGCTTACCTAACAGCTCTGGTCCATCGATGGGATCCTCGGACCAATACCTTCCACCTCCCTACCAGTGAGATGACTATCATGCCAGAGGATGTGTACAGGATCTTTCGGATCCCTTTTGATGGAGTGGCCATTGTATCCTTGGATACTAATGATTGGGTGGCTATTTTTGCATGGATATTTGGGAGGCATTGAGGACGCCTTCAAGGACACCAAGTCTGGAGGGGTCTCCATCTCACAGTGGCATGAGGCGAGGATCTTCTTTGACAGACATGTAGTGTTGCTGATGGTCATCAACAACATCTTGATTCCAGATTGCTCCTATTTGAGGTTCCTGTGGAACCTCCTTGCGATGGTGCAGGACTTACTAAATAGTGAGGATCCTATTATCTATGCATGGGATATATCTTTGTTGGTTTAGTGCTATAATGAGTTATACCACATCCATAGGTGGTGTCATGCCAGTATGGCCTGCAACCTTCTCTTACAGGTTTGGGGATAGAAGCATATCAAGATAGATCGTCCCATAGGTTTTCCCATAAAGATCACCATTATGGATGCATGGTCATAGTGCTATGCTACCATATGGCATTGAGAGCACGAGTTGTGTAAGAGCCGACCATTTGTTGGGGAGCTTACCCATTACATTGAGACTTTTACACACTTACAGGCTGATGACATCACATGGCGGCCATATCATGATTGTCTAGCATGGGACGACCCAGCTAGCTTTACTACCAATATGTAGTGGGAGCGGTGGCTCCTTGGCTGTAAGGTTGGTATCTGAGAGTATTTCTTCCAGTATCGAGTTCTTCGTCAGTACGGGTTGCAACAAGATGTGCCTTAGATTCCACTTTTGTACCATTGTGCTACAGTAGAGAAGGATTTTCCTCCTTGACAGGTTACAAAGCTCTCATATAAGGAGGATTCCCCAGTAGTTGATCCAACAGTTGCTGGAGAGGTTATAGAGACATACACTTAGCGATGGGGAGATTTGATGTGGCATGGCAATGGCATGCTAGGTCACAAGGATGACGAAAGAGATGATAGTATAAATCCTAGAGGACGTAAGGTCCAAGCTAGGATCAAGGCATGGGGCCAACCATCAAAGTAGGTGGCAGTGGAGGAGCCTAATGTTACTAAGTAGAAGGAGGAGCTATATCCTAATGAGAGAGACTCTCCATTGAGGGCACAATTGCATGAGGTCGAGTCTAAGCTTCAGTCGACCAAGATCCAGGTCTAGTAGTCGGATGCTACTATAGAGAAGCTAACTACACAAATAAAGGCTCTGTAGGCTACTATTGGGGGTGACAGTGCTAGAATGCAGTTCATGGTTGATCCTCATGTGCCATAGGGTCCACCAAGGGCTACAATAGAGAGAGATCAGCCATCTACAAGGTTTACTAGATGCGAGTGATGTACAGGCTACTGATGATGCAGCCTATATTTCCACCCTCTCTCGATAGATCATACAGATAGGAGTCGTTCCTAAGGAGAGAGGAGGATTAGGTAGATCATATGTCAGTGGGCACTCTACTTCAGGGTAGTATTCTATTTTCCCTAACTAGAGGACTCAAACTCAAACAAAGAGACCCACAGGTTCACACCACTCGACTCATGATACTGCCATTAGGGGAGGTGGCACTGGTAGAGGTGATTTAGGGGGCTCAAGCCCTGTATTTGACTAATAATGCTATTTTGATCTATTTTTGAGGTTGACCTGACCTATATGACTGTAGCCCTATGGGCATTTTTGCACATCTATGGACTTGATACACACATTTATATGATATCTTTACATTTATGATTCATTATGTGTATCGTTTTATTGCTTATGTTTTTAGTTTTGTTTTTATGATGTGATGTGATGATGGTATTATGATGATGATGTGGATCGATGCTGATATGGATTGGTGCATATGTTAGATGGTAGATGATACTTATGATGATGTTTATGATTATGTGAATGTAATGTTAGATAATAGATGATATTTATGATGATGTGAATGTAATGTTAGATGATAGATGATGTTTATGATGATGATATTATGATGGTGTTTTTATGAATGCAATGGGAACTAATGCATTATGTACATGATTTTGATATGAAGTAAAATGAACCTGTATGCTTTAATTACTTCAAAATATAAGGAATGCATATGCTATGATCTTAATAATCTAATGGGTGACACCACAGAAAGTAATAAATTAATCATGATTTTAACTAATCATTTTTGTGATAAAAAATTGATTAAGTATTCATGTATGAGATGTGTGATGCGTGGATTTTCTTGATAAGTTTCTGTAAATTAAAATATACATATGTAGTCAGTGTTATTCTATATATTATTTATAATATATATGTGGTATCTATCCTACTATATTGATACCCCTTAATTTATAGAATCTTATAAAGAAAATAAATGATGTGATGGATGATGTGATTTGTTGCTATATATGAAATTTTGATGTTTTCTTGATGTTCAACCACTCTAGTTATTCTATCAACAACTACTAATCGACCAATAAAGGCTTTGGTAAGTAAGGTTGTCATTATGGACCTAGATACTCATTATCCCTGTGTGTGCAAATGAATATGTTTAGATAGAACCCAAGTTTTTCCTCCGATGTTAGGCGGGATTCTTCAGTACATTGCTAATATCGAGGATTTCCAAGTGTTCATCTAATTCTTATGTTGGACTTAGTTGGACTATACCACTAGGTAGTTTTGGTCACCCAAGCTAGCTCTTACACATTCAAACATTGGTCTTCACAAATGCATAGTTTTTGTGATAGACATATCATCATGCGTAAGTATATCGCCATTGCTAGGTTGATTTGCACCAATTCTGTAATGGGGATTGCCTTCCAGTTTTGTATAATGCTGAGAATTCCAAGGATTCAAGCTCCATCCCTTCTTTGACTTGGCATACTTGCTCATTTAGTGATGAAAATCACTGTTTATTTTGATTGGCTTTTTTCTTTTTATTTTTTTTTCTGAGCAAGGGATTAGTGATGATAATCACTATTTATTTTGACTTTATTTTGACTTTGATTGATTTTAACTTTGAATTTTGGATATATGACTTTTTGAGAGTTGTCATTTTTTCTTTGACTAAGGATTTTTGCTTGTTTTGACTTTAAGAAAAGGGTTTCTAGGTAGGGTGGATCTTGTCCTTTTGCCAATTCTCAGCACTTTTAAATCGGTTGCACAGGGGGATAAGCAAGGAAGACCTTTTTTGCTTTAGGTAACTTAACCACTTCACGACTTTCATCTTTTCCTTGTGCTAACTAGAATTTATGTTTGTAATTAGTGATGGGATACTGAAGTATGCTAGGCTTTTCTTACCACTAGACCTCACTTCCTACTAACCGAGATGTTCCTATAAAATTTGATAAGGCCACTAGGCATGGTTGAATAACTTGAAAATCCAGTTTGTCTTTATAGCAACAGTAAATGGTTGTGTTGAAAAACACAATTACACACTTGTATGAATAGATGCGGGTGGATTTTGTTTTTGGGTGTGATACATTCCGTGGCATCACCTATAAAATTGTGGTCATGACATATGCAAGTTTATGAATATGAATGAATAATGTAATGCAGCTGTGTAGATGCAAATGTGATATGCAAATGTTTTTGTATTTTGTATTGTTTTTGTATTTTTTATTTCTATTTGACCAAAGGGCTTATGTGCCTTTGGGGAATTTGATTTTAACCAAGTAGTGTGATGATACTCTTGGAGCGTTTTTGTTTGATTTTTGACCAAGCGGTTTGAACACCCTTGGAGAATTTTTGATTGATTTTTACCAAGCGGTGTGAATACCCTTGGAGCATTTTTGAATGATTTTGACCAAGCGGTGTGAATACCCTTGGAGCATTTTTCATTTATTTTTTATTTTTTATGACATATTTGCATTTTTTTGTGTTTTATGATTTTTTTTTGTGTGTTTTTGTGTTTTATGAAAATTTTTGCATGTTTTTGTGTTGTATGATTTTTTTTACATGTTTTTGTGTTTTATGATATTTTTTGCATGTTTTTGTGTTTTATGATTTTTTTTGCGTGTTTTTGTGTTTTATGATTTTTTTTTGCGTGTTTTTGTGTTTTATGATTTTCGCTTGTTCTATTGCTCTGGCAACCGGGATGGGTCCTCTGGAGCTACACTTTTCAAATACCTAAAATCTGTTTAAATGCGGACTCTTCCGTTAGGTCTCCCCATGGGCACTATGTTCAATATCCACTTTGGGTAGTCATTAGGAATTATGAAAACTGCATTCAGTAGATTTTGCAATTCATTATTTACCATCATAGTGATGGTTGCCTTTTTCTCTTTCAGCATGTTGACTTGTCACAAATGGTGAGGCCCAAGGTAAGCCATTTCAATTTTCAAGTCAAAATCATCATCGCTTATCCAAAAATCGTTGGCATTAGTGTGGGGTCCCAAGATGAGAGGCTCATGTCTTGGCCTCAAATAGGCCATCTCTATTTCATCCTCATAGTCTTGATCATTTATGAAGATTCCATGTGCATTTGTATGTTGCCCCAAGCTAGGAGAATGTCTTGGCCCTAAATAGGCCCTTTTATGTTTCATCTTCATAGTCCTCATCACTTATGAAGAATCCATGAGCATTTGTGTGCAGTCCCAAAATATGGGGCACGTATCTTGGCCTCAAATAGGCCCTTTCTATTGGGTACTCTGACTCATATCCACTCCCATTAGATATGTATCCAATTTCTTTGTGGCTAGACCAGGTGAAGCTATGCAAATAGTGAGGCCCATGGTGGGGTGAGCCTACTAGTGTCTCATCATCGCTTGCTTCATACCCATTTTCTATTTGATCCTCACCCCATGAGTTGTAACCGGTTGGTGTGGCATTGATTGAGGAGTTTGGATGATAAGATTTTGGTGGTGGCATGTATGTGTTGTCCATTTCATTTATTAATTTATCTCTTGATTTGAAATTAGAAATAGCCATGCAATTCCAAGCAAATGTTTATCTTGATTATCAATTTAAGTGTGCCCTAAACTGTTTGATGTGTTTTTGATGTGTTCTTTTCCTTCTTGATTTTGTGTATGATTTAGAAAGATAAAATGCATTCATAGTAATAATCAAGAACACCCATGCCAAACATGATTTCCCAAAATATACTAGGGTACACCACTTAAGTCCTAGTGGGGGGTTTGCCTGGCTCTTCCACTCTGAACCAATTTGATTGTTCCAATAGTAGGAGATAGTTTGAACACAAGTAACTTAGTATTACTATGAAAATTTTCTCAATCTATTTCTATGAGAATCTAGGGGGCAAACTGATGGAAGGAGATGAATTCCAACATCATCAGACTAAATTGAGGGTTGGTGATGAAATCTAACTCCCCAACATTTTAGATGATACGTATGTGTGTCATGTTCATTTTAAGTTATTGCATAATAGTAAAAGTGCATCAAGTAGCAGCAATGAATCTTTCCTATATTTCTAAGTGTAAAAATGATGTTTTGATTTTTAGAAAGATGCATGAACTACAATGATTTGTATGAATGCACTTTATCTCATGCAAATATGGCCTTATGTAAGGCCTCAAAGCAAGCAAACAACACACAATGTCTAGCACGTTGGGTTCTAGGGTGAACTTTTCAAGAAGAAGCCATTATTCCTAGCAACGCCTAGTGAAATAATAAAAGAAGATCTAAGATATGCAATGTTTGTTCTTTTATTCCTTCAATTTTCCAAATAGAAATGTGCTTTAAGTTTATTGTTTCAAACAGACAGAAGAAAATGAAAAGCTATAAAATAATAGAAAGCATGTACCAACCTCTAATCCATCTCAGAGAACCAAATTTATGTCCTCTACTGCACTCCAGTGTTGGTCGATGTCGACCAAAGTGGTTGATTTTTGGCTGCTATAGCTCAGAGTGGCTAAACCTGTTGGCCGCTATAGATTAGAGTGACTAATTTTTGACCACTGTAGATCAAAGTGGCTGAAACTGCACACAAAACTAAGTCAATTTTCAAGCAGATAAATAAAAAATAGTGGGAGTCCCACCATGATTGCCATCTATAGCAAACTCGGGGTGCACGCGTCGCCCTTAGCCCTACTTGTGATGCTGTTTATTATATCAAATGCGAAAGCAGAAAGACCATAAAATAAATCATATAACAAGGAAATGATAAATAATGGATCTTTTATTAATGTTGAAACCTGGTTACATGTACGTCCCTCTTAGGGATACCCTTTTCTTAATACAATGATTTACAAGTTGGGGGAAGAGATGTCCCCTATGCAAAAGGGGTAGTGTGCTTATGAAATGCTTCTCGGTTCCGCACATGACAAGTATCGCATGCTTTTACATATTATTTTACATCATAATGTGGGCCACCATAATCCTGCTAGTAATATTTTCCTTGCAATTGCATCTAGTCCCATATACCCTTCTGCTAAGCCTTAATGAGTTTCCTTCAATATCGCTTTAACTCCTCCATCACACATATTCATAAGATACCATCACCTCCCATCATATACATCAATCTCGCTATCAATTGGAAAGGTGCTAACTTCATAATCACTTTATTTTTCTCAGTTGTCATCATCTCTTATGGAAACTCTCCTATGAATAGATACTAGCCAATCAACTTGTACCATGATGGAACAACATTGATTATGAATAACTATGCATCATGGAATTCATCTAGAATCCATGTTCTTGGAGGCTCTGCTGATCGTATCCAATATATTTGGTCTACAATTACATGCTTCTTACCAGATCTTACTACTACTCAGAATACAAACTCCTATAGAATGTAAAGCCACCTGCTGACCCATCCTTGTATCACTGGTTTGTTTATCAAGTACAAAAAATCTTGGTAATCTATGTAAAAAGCAAAGGAATTTACCAATAGGTAATGCTTGAACTTCTAAACTACATATGCCATTCCCAAGGCTTCTTTATTTGTTGTACTATAGTTTATTTTCACCCTTAACAATAGGTGACTAGTAAAGAAAATAGGCTAATATAGCCTGAACTGTCCTTCTTGTGCCAAGGCACATCCAATTGCAAAATTTGAAGCATCAATATGGACATGGAATTCCTTATCCCAATTTAGGAACACCAAAATTGGGCTACTGATAAGCTTGGCCTTCAATTGCTCAAAGACTCCTTGGTTCTCCTTTGTCCATATAAAAGGAACATTTTTCTTTGTCAACAATTCCAATGGATAAGACACATGTGCATAATTTTTGATAAACCTTCGATAATACCCTGTTGATCCAAGGAAGGTTTTAAGTGAACTCACATCATATGGTTCTTCCATGTGCAATATCACAAATTTTATTAGGATCTATTTTTAATCCCTCACTGCATACTGTGTGCCCTAACAACTTTCCATATGGTACCATCAGGTAACACTTCCCAGGTTTTAATGAGATCTATGCATTTTTGCATATACTCATACATTCACTAAGGGCAGGAAGATGCTCCTTGATCTTCCCATAAATGAACCAGTCATCCAAAAATTATTTGAAGTTCCATGTTGCTAACTGATCAAATATATATATTATGATGTGCTAAAATGTAGCTAGGGCATTATAGAGCCTAAATGACATTTGATTGTATGTATAGATGCCATTCTTCATAATAAATGTGGTCTTCAAATTATCTTCCTTGATTATGCTTATTTGATTATAACCTAAAAATCCATCCAAAAATGAATATATATCATGTCCTACGACTTCCTCTAGGATGGAATCTATGAAGGGAATAGGGAAGGGGTCCTTGATGGTTACTGTGTTTAGACTCCTAAAGTCAACACCTATTCTAATTTTGTCCACTTCCTTCTTCAAGGTGACCACTATAGGTGATACCCATTCACTGGTTGTAACCCTAAATATGATTCCTACCTCCAACATCTTCTCTATCTTTATGTTCACTAATGCAACATATTTTGGATTCATCCTATATGGTATTCTTCTTACTAGTTGTGCTCCAGGAATTAGCGTGATCTTATGGATACATAACTTAGGTGGTACTTCCTTCAAGTCCTTATATGTCCATGCAAAAAAATCCTTATATTCTAAGAATATCTTAAAAGTTACCACTTTCAATACAGGGTTCCAATAATCACCACAATGAATCATCCTAGGTTCATCCTTCATCCCTAGATTAATGTCCACTATCTGAGGTCCTTCATATTTGATATTCTTTGACTCACTTGTTGCTTTCTCCAAATTATTTGGGTGTGTTGGTCTTGCATCAATTTATTCATATCCTATTGTATACTCTGTAAAAGTTTTTAGAAATGTCCATTTCTCTTTTGCCTCTTTCTTAGGTTCATGGTTGACTTTGGTTTTGTCTTGTATTTCCTTGATCTCCTCTAATTAAATACAGAGATAATTGGGCAAAAAATTTTGTACTCCTCCATTTGCCAATGAAGAAGTCCACTATCATATCTAGCTTCATCTTCACTACACTCATCTAGGTACAACATTCCTTCTCCATCTGGTTCATATCCTTCATCTCCTAAGGAATTTTTTGATTCATCGATCGTGGCTACATCCTCAATGACCTTTTGATTAGTTAAATTAATCATATACTTATGTTGTCCCTTATTAAAAGTGATTTGATTATTTCCCCAGTTGTAATTAACTTTGGCTACACATAGCCATCATCTTCTCAATATATCATCATATGCAGGCTTTTGCATCGTAATCACGACAAAATCCAAGATGAATTCTTGGTCAGCTATCACCACTTGTTTTGATGTTAAGACTACTTTTGTCTTGATACCATACTACTCAGCACCATATAGTCAAAATCTTGGTTCCCATATAGATGGAACACCCAGTTCCAACCAAGTACTTTCAGGTAGTACATTTATGTTGGATCCTCCATCCACGATAACTTGCATCAATTTGTACCCTAAAATCTCCATATGAACTAATGCAAGTTTATTTCCTACATCAATCATTAGTATTGTGGGATCCATGAATTGGTATTTTTGTTTCTTTTTTTGAATCGGTTGACTCTACACTTCCATCACCTTGTGAGGTTGTATCTCTTCCATAATTACTTTTTGTAATGATGGGATAACTTCTAATAGATTAGCCATTTTAATCTCTATGTTGGTATTCATAACTTGTGCTACCATATTATACACAACTACTTTCTCTTCTTATGGTTTTTTAGTTTCTTATCTTCTGCTAGCTTCACTTGCCTAGCTTTTTGTGCTTCATCTTGTAATACTTTCTTTGCTACTTGCCAACACTGATTTGTATTCGTTGGCTTAGGATACTTATCATTTTTATCCTGATTCCTCATCACAACTAAAAATTCTTGAGTTTCCTATTTAACTTTAGGAAAATAAATATCTAAATAATTTACATTTTATGGGTTACTTGAATTTGTCTGCTTGGGGTAATTTTCTTCCTTGTGGTTACCCAAACCACACCACCTACACGTGTGTAGTGTTTGCTTGCTATGTTTCTTGTCTTTGAGGTGAAGGATAATTTTTCATGAAATGCCCCCACTCTTGGAAATTGCAACATTGTATGATCGGCCTCCCTTCTGAATCATATTATAAACAAATCTATCCTCCTTGTTGATTGCCCTGGTTCTACCTTCCACCTCATCGGCTATTTTTATAACCACCACTTTTGACTTATTGTCTTATTCCTAGGGTCTTGGGTTTCTCTTCCTACTCTTGGATTATCAGGACTTATGGACATAGCATCACCTCGTGTTCCATCACATTATAGATATGACAATAATCATTTCATGGACACTTTACATTTGTATGATCCTCATTTTTACATTCTATGCACCAAATGTCATTCCTGTCAAGCTTACTTCTTTTTTCTTTCATGATCTTATCAAAATCTTGACAAAATGATGCTACTATCCTTTGTATAATGTCATATTATCCATTATCTAAATCATTGAACTTGGGATAAGATAATATTCCTATCTATGTCTTCTTTGAGTTACTCTCAAAATTATTTGCATGCTTCAAATCTTCATCATATGTTTTTGATGGTATTGCCTTCATATTTTTCTTATATTTTGGTAGCAATACATATACAAACCACTGCTTCACCAAAATATCTGCCAAGAGCATCTACATCTTATCTACTAACTGCTTTAGTTTGTGGTTGTATGATTTTACATCTTCATCAGGCTTTTGCTTTTTCATACAAAGTCGAGTGACAATATCTCCATCATCCTTAAAGGGATGCAATTCTTCAATGAATTTATCTTTCACTTGATTCCAAGTATGAAAATCTAATGCATTTTCCCTTTTTAGATATCAATCCATCACCAATCCTCTCAAGATAGCAGGGAATAAATTCAACCAGCCATCTAGATGGTCTACACTATTTTCCATCCAAATGGTTATATAGGTTTCGATATGTCTTGTGGGGTCTTCCTTACCCTCACCTGTAAATGGTGGACATATCTGATTGGCTGCCTTATTATCCATATTTGGAGAATCATCCTCATCACTTGAGGTGTCCCATAGAATATCTATTTGATTCCTCCTTGGGGGTGTTTTACTGCACTCATTATCAAATTTTTTTATCTAGGTTATCTTATCTATCCCATCAGTCATTGACCAAACTCATGTGCATCTTAACTTTGCGACTTCCTTCGTTGATGTGAGGGAGATGGTCTTGGTCCTTCTTCCTAAGACCCCGTGTTCTATTGCCCTAGTGCTTGACTCCCATCCTCTGCACTCCTTTGAAACCCTTCTGTCACTTTCTCAGGTGTCACCATCCACTCTCCTTCCTTGTGCACTACTTTTATATCAACTTGCTCTTCCATGTTAGGTGGTTCTGGTACCTCCTCTTCTATCTCTATCAATAGTGCTTCTAAATATCCTTCTTCATATGTCCAAACTTGCTCTATTTTTGGTTCATGTGTACTATGGTCTGAATTACTTGCATTCTTTCTTTAAGAAATTCTCATTCTTCTTCTTACTAGAATGTTCTCTCATACTTCTTACCTCCTACATATTTGCACATTGGTGTCTGTCATTCACCTCCAATTTTGTAATATTCTTGCTTTGTCAATTTGATCCGTTTTAACAAAAATAACAAGTTTAATAAGGAAACAATGCCAAATGTAGCATAGGGGTGTAGTATTCCTAGTGGGGATATGGTTCTCCAAGGCTTAGAATGATCAATTTACTATTATCAATTGATGAACCAAATTGTACAATTGTACAGTCTTCACAACCATCAATTTGCAACAACAAAATAGCTTGTATGAATACCAAATCATATAGGGATAGTGCTTGTATGATTTCACACTCAACCAATCCTACAAATTCAGTTTTGAAATCTATCGTACACAGTTTTATAACTAAATTGTTTGATTTACGAATATTATCAAATCGATGTAAGTTTTCCTTTATCGCATGAACTGCCAAACCGGATAAGTTTTTATTGTACGATTTTTAACATGCCCGGTGTATGATTTGTACAAAATAAAATTTCAACAATATGCCAATTGGATGCTCTTCTATACCAATCTCTCTCTGACAAGTTTTAGAAAGTTCTAACATGGTAATCACTCCATTCCTACCAACATGTAAGTTCTATCATCAGGGTTTGAGAGAGTTCTATCCAATGGCAATATCCAAAAATTGTACAACATTCAAGATGTCCTTCTTGATATCATACTGATCATAAATCATTTCTAATATTCACACCAATGCAGGTTCTATTCCATACTTCATAACAATGCATTAATCATCAAATAACAACATAAGAAGTACATACAATAACCAGATACTACAAAATATCACTCCATCATTATAGAATCATATAATACACGATAAAAGACTATGAATTGGGCTTTTGATTTATTACTTATCAATAGTGCAATTCAATTACTAAAGGTACTCAATAATCATAGATATGCATTCAATTCTCAAACCAATCTATCACTATATCATAACCAGGCTAACTTGACTATCAAAATTGAAAATGCGGTCTTATATAATGTTTCCCAGGTTGTTTCCAAGTGATTTTTGAGGTAATTTTTTAATCACAACTACCCATGCATAATGGAATACATAATTACACCTTTTACTAAGTCTAAACACATGATTTATCAAATTCATGCACAATTACAACTCAAATTGCATTTCCTTTGCATTTCATTACATTTCATGATACTTTGTATAGTTTGCCCTCTAGTTTATACATTTAACCTCTTGTTTGTATAGTTAAATCCTGCTTGTACGATTTATCAAAACTATAAAAATTATCAAAATTAGGCAAATCCTCTTGTCACTTCTTCTTCTTCTGGGAGGTGCTACCTATAGTAACAATGGCCATAGGTGGACTGGATCAATGGATAGATGGCAAAATCAAGTGGGGTGAGCGACAAGAATGGGTGGACATTCACCCTCAAAACTTTAGGTAGAACTTATCGAAAGGCCCACCCAACTTGTTGGGCAAACATTTAAAAGGGCTTGTATGGGCGAACAAATTATAAAACCTGCCCTTGGAAAGGAGATAGACTCTCACCAATTATGGGTGGGAAATACAAGTGTAAAAAGGGTGGTACCTTAGAGAAATACCTGTCCTCACTTCCCAATATCCTATGGGTGAAAAAAAAGCAAAAAAGTGCCTGAACGGCAAGCAAAACTCCTACCATCACTCGAAATCCAAAGGAAGACCCACCCACTTCCATAGTGTGCCAAGGACTTGATAATGTACATAGAAGTGACTGGTTTCTAGTGTGACGCTCTCGAGGTCCTCTGGTGCCTATCATGCATCATATAACTAGGGGATCACTAGTCAAGGAGAAGAATGAGGTAGCTAAGCAATAATGAGCTGATTAGAAGATCAAAGGATTCAAATTGACCTAGAAGCACCTACCACTCTTTTAGAAGATCAATGCTTCCTAGTAGGAGTACTGTACCAGAGCAGTACTCATCAACAATAGTAGTCGTCCTTCCACATACCACCATTAATGTCTATATTTTGAAATAAATGTAAATATATTTATAAGTAGTGGAATGTGTAAGATTCCAAAGGGCGAATATTTAGCCAATACAATTCTTATGTAAGGTTTTCCCTCTCTAAATACAAATTTTGCACTATTCGACCTCTAATTGTGTCTGCTTGTTCTTCACCGAATATATGAATATTCAATTATTTATTTGCATAATTCATCCCGTGTTATTCTAATATCTAAATTTTGTGAGGTGTGCTTGAGAGAATAAGGGGGAGCATGTTCATTATATGGGTTGGGGGTTTATTTCTGCTAACATCGACTAAGTAGGATTTCTTTGATTCTGCATCCTGAATCTCATGCACCCGCTCATCGGTATTGGAATTCACCTTGTACCCATTGTTGATAGAGAGCTAGGAAAAGGACACCATTGGGTGGTCAGGTGTAGGGTTTGTGTTTCAAACAAGATATTGTGCTTTCATAGATATTGATGTGACTATACCCATACTTGTGATTTTAGCTATGACCTTTTATTTATTTGTTTTCCCTTTTCTTTTATGGTGTAGAGTAGCTAGAATCACCCCGAGGAACCAAACATATTCTAAGATCGTCTACCCTTCCCTTCTGATGCAGTGGCCATTATATGCTACTTGGCACTTATCCATCCACCTCACCTTATGCACAATGTCAGATTGGCAACCAACAATTTGTGGTGACTCTACCAGGGAACAAATGAGTCCCCATATTTTAGGAAACTAGACTTTAGTGACTCTTTAGTTTACCTAGATCTTATCAAAGTCACCTGGTGACTCTGACTAAGTGGAACTTGCAGATCATGAGATTAGTCACCCATTTTTGTTGAAGATCCAAACATCCTAGAGGACTCAAGGTATGGTGAGCAACCTTGACCTCATTGGCAAAGATATTATGCTCACCTGGCAACTTTGAATCTGACTCCTACATCATAATTGGGACCTCTGAAGACTAGTGCCTTAATGGCTCAACTGTCATTCTCCCAATGGAATGATCTCAATCCACTAAACCTCCATTGCTCCTATGAGATTCCCAAGGGTGCCCTAAATGCCCTAACCAAATATAATGGTACCTTAGTAATGACTTGAGAGGATATTGAAGATTTTGCTACACTGGCACCCCTCCATGGCATTAATCATGAAGATGTCATGACTAGAATTTTGGTCATATCACTTGAAAGGAGGGAACTATTGTGGTATTGTACCCTTGTCTAGAGAACTATCTACTCATGGGAAGACCTACCGAGAGCTATAATTGACATATTTAATAGCTCCATGGACCCTTTCCAACTCTTGATGCATCTCACTTACATCAAGAGGGCACATTTTGAATCCCTCATCAACTTCAACATCCTATTCGAAAGGAGTTGGAAAAGGATTCCCCTTGAATACCTATCATCACCTACTAAGGCTCACCTGTACTATGTGTAGGCTCTAAGCTTGAATATAGACATCCTCCTGATTTAATATGGGGAAAGAAGATTCCCCAAATATTTTAGGAGGTTGTACGGGTAGAGTGACTCCTGCTTCAAGCAAGAATGACATATTTAGGAGACTCCACCCTCCCATCCCAATTTCCATCCACAACTGCTCCTTAACCTATTGCTCAGTATCCACCTTGGATATCATCTCAAGCTATGCAAGATCCAAGGCTATAGACGAGTGGAACACAAGGGGTAGGTGCCATCTCAAGCCTTTATGGGAGAAGTGCAAGCATCAGCACAAAAGGTGGGAACACACGCACATGAAGGGATCATTTTTACACCCTTTTTATGGCTTCGAGTGCAATAAGCAAGGGGTAATCCATATCCATGATGAAAAAATCAATCAATCTCTGGTTCTTGAAGAGGCCCCATCAGTAGTAGGCTCGATCAATGAGACATATAGAAAAAAATATGTGATGTTGGTAGAGTACCAATCTGGGATCTCATAGTAGATGAATCTCAAATACTGGCAACATCAAAGCTTGTTGCTAGAAGAAATAGTATAGGTTGAGATCTTCCATATGGTAGGATTTATTACCATATTGATATTTGATTGCATAAGTACTGGTATGCATCATGATATACCAAGTTGTGAACTTTTCATGACTTGGAGAGGCTGGCAATGCAGATTGAACTACATGAGGCACCTCAAGTACAATATAATATGGTCCAGGTATTGCAGATTCATTGGATGAACTCTGGAATAAATCAGTGGTTGCAGCATACCAATAGCACCACAATTTTTGTGTATATAATCCAACTAATAAATAAAAGTTCTCCAAGAACATGTTGAAGTGACATCATATAAATGCTTGGTGACTAGAGGAAGACCATCAGAATTCTCTATCTTGGAATTCATTCATATCTTCTATGTATTTTTTGTGATCCTGTGCCCAATGGATCTAAGGCTCATGATTCAGGCACCTCTACAGATAATCTTGTATAAGATATATTTTTCTTCTAGGAAGTAACATCCACTCCTCAAGCAACAAGAAATGAACTCTATAAGATCCCAAGGGGGTAGAAGTAGCATGAGTCAAAAAACATAAAAATAAAAATGATGCTACGACTAAATAATCCCTAGGAAAGTGGAAATAAACAAATAAGGTTCTTACAAGATTGTATGAGAAAGAGGTATTGCATCAGAGCTGTAAAATACCTTGATATTATATCTATTCTTGAATCTATCATAATCCTTTATGGGGTATGTTAGTGGGAATGCGATCTGTGGGGGTGTCCCATGGATCACTTTCCCTTTTGTTTCTTTTATATGGTGCATCCTTTGCTTCCTTCTCTTTCCTTAGTTCTTAACTACTTCCAACCATTAGGGTTAGTAGTAGCTATCTCCCTACTTCTACTGCTTCTTGTACTCCCCCCCTCCTCTCTTCCCATTTTTTTCTCTTTTTCTAGTTTTATTTGTTGTTTCTTCTTGTTATCTCCCACTTTTTCTTCTCTTCCACCCTCATCCCCCTCATTTTCCATTCACCTATGGCTCTCTTCCTCCATTGTCTTGCAACTTTTCTCAGCTGCTTTTGTTTGTACCCTCATTGTCCCACTTTCCTCTTTCATTATATGAGTTTCAATTTGAGGCTTTATATGTCCTCCTTTCCCATAAGGAAAAAGTCCCTATGAGTCACCAAGAGTATGGGTACAATTTTTCAATCCACATTTTTGCAAAGATGATGGTCCTCTTCAAGGAGCTTACCAAGTTTTGAAGGCATGAACGGATAGGTGGAAAAAAATAGAGTATTAAAAATGGTCATAGGTAGACTGAATCGATGGACAAAAGGCAAAATCAAGTAGGGCAGGAGACAAGAATTGGTAGACATCCACCCTCAAAAATTTGGATAGAACTTCTCGAAAGGCCCACTCAACTTGTTGGGTGGACATTTCAAAAGGCTTGTGTGGGTGAACAAATTATAAAAACTCACCTTTGGAAAGGAGATAGACTCCCACTAGTTTTGGATGGGAAATACAAGTGTGAAAAGGGTGGTACCTCAGAGAAATACCCACCCTAGATTCCTAATATCATGCGTACAAAAAAAAAAGTAAACAAAGCACCCGACTAGTACATAAAACTCCCAGTATTGCACAAAATCCAAAGGAAGACCCACCCACTACCGCATTGGACCAGGGACCTAACAACATACATAGAAGTGATGGGTTTTTGATGCGATTCTCTCAAGGTCCTTCGGTGCCTATCATGCACCATATAACTAGGGGATCACTAGTAAAGGATAAAAATGAGGTAGTAGAGCAATAACAAGCTAAGAAAAATATCGAAGGGTTCAAATTGACCTCGAATCACCTGCCACTCATTCAGAAGATTGGTGCTTTCTAGTAGGAGCAGTGTACCAGGGCGATGCTCATCAACATCAACATTCATCCTCCTGCCTACCACCATTAATGTCTGGATTTTGAAACTGATGTACATATAGTTATAAATAGTGGAATGCACATCATTCCAAATGGTGAATCTTTACCCATTACAAGTATTGTGTAAGGTTTCCCCTCTATAAATACAAATTCTACACTATTTGATCTCTAACTGTGTCTACTTTTTCTTCATTAAATTTATGAATATTCAATTCTTTATTTGCCTGCCATCCTATGTTATTCTAGTATCTAGATTTTATGGGGTGTGCTTGAGATACTAAGGGGGAGTGTGTTCATTATATGGGTTGGGGGTTTATTTTTGCTAACATCGACCAAGAATGAGTCCTTTGATTCTGCATATTGGATCTCATGCACCTGCTCATCAATACTAGAATTCACCTCCTGCACTCTGCTGATAGAGAGCTTGAACGAGGATACCATTGTGTGTTTGGGTGTAGGTATTGTGTTTGGGATGGGGTATTGCACCTACATAGGTCTTGATGCAGCTATACCCATCCTTGTGGGTTCACTATGTCATTTTATTTATTTATTTTCCCTTTTCCCTTTCCTTTTATGATGTAGATTAGTTGGAATCACCTCGAGAAACCAGTCTTCTTCAAAGATAATTTGCCCTACCCTTTTAATTTAATGACTATTCTACACTACTTGGAACTGATCCGTTCACTTTGTCTTGCACGTAGTGCCATATTGGCGACCAACAACTCCTATCATAGTAGCCTCTCTACTCCTTTTGTCTTTTGTTTCTTTCTTTTGATTTTATTTTTTGCTATCTTCCACTTTCTATTTTTTATTTTATGACCAAGGATAAGGCAAGAAGTCTAGGATTAATTATATTTAGTAGGATAAATAACCCGTTGGAACCACCAATATTGTAGGTAAGTTTTTCCTATGTCCCCACTTTACTTATGAAATATTCTATTCAGAAGTAGGATCGACCAAAAAGTGGGATCAAAATTCATGATCTACCTTTAATTGGAAGGATGTACACCAAATGAAGGTGAGTGGTCTTTGAGCCACATTAGTTTTTGGATCCCTCATCAATAATTGATTTTTGGGGATGACAAGGCTCACATGTATTCAATTTCTCATCTGATAACCTATGCTAATTTTTTTGACCAAAAAAACATAAAGAAGAGAAAAAAGGTCCATCATAGCTAAGGCCAAGCACATAGTAGCTAATTGAAAGTGAACTAAGGAAAGCACTAGGGTGTAATCTAATAAATATTACCATTTAGCCAAATGGGAGCCTCCCTCACATGTGGTGATTATTCAAAAATACAAATGAGAAAGAACAAAGGGTAGTGAAAGGCATACCCATAATTGATTATCAAAGTTGATTTTCATGGAGGCTTGTCATAGTTATCCACATGGTAGTTGTAACAGTTTCCTACCATACATGTAAGCCTACCCTACTAGCCTATGTTATTCAAAGAGGCAACACCAATTATGTCGATAAGAAAAATATCTCAGAGAAGGGTATGCCATGAGATTTAATAGCACAACCACCCTAGAGCTCCAATAACGAGAGCTAATAGAAACAACTAGCCATATGAGGACCTATACGTCTCTAACATTAATGGCCCCATATCTAGAGATCTTAAGGTTTCTATATGTAGGTGTAGAGGTATTGTGGCTATAGAACAAATAATAACTTGTATACCTTCTATATAGAGTTTTAGAGGGAAAGGTCCCTTGATCCTAGCCTATAAAACTTATTGTAAATGCATTGGGAATTTCCTACTCATACCTCATATTTGGCCTTGTAAGCTCTTCCATTTACCTCCTCAATTGTATGAGTGGGTCTCAAACCTTAAGCTATTATATAAGGATCATTGAGCCTCTTAAGAGCATAGGCCTTGTAATTATTTAACACATGAATGGAAGCTATGATTAAATTTTCTATCCTATTTTTTTAGTGTGGTCTTAATTGGGTTGTGTGTGATGGTGTGTTTAAATTCTAGTTATTATACTATGGTGAATGTATTTACTTCTAAATTATTCATGCATTCAGGAGGGTAATTGATCTTGGCACATCACCTCCATAGCTTAGATTTTACTTTCCTACAAATTCACTTTCCTACAAGTTTAATTTTCTATTTTATGCTTTTCATCACTTTCCTTATTTGTCTTTCCTTTCCTTGACTGCAAGAAACACATACCTAATCCTAAAGGATCTAAAAGTATACAAAAATCAAATCTGATGAAGAGTCAACCTTAGATAAAATTATTGAATGTTGCTCTACAAGTTTTCCCTTTTTCCATGAAGCTTCCTATTGCATTTCTCTATGTGAGGCGTGGGTCTCCTAGGCATGTCAAACTACTACTCTAATAGGACAAAACATTTAGAGATACAATAGTAATCATATCAAACAAGCTACCAAGATCTAATATTCTCTAACAAGCCATCCTACTATACATTCTATATGATCCTTATAATACCACACATGTAAATAGCATAAAATTTCTTTATGTCGACATATCTCCCCATACTAATTTATACTCTATCCTTAGAATATGCCTGATATAATCTAGAGGATGAAATATATTAATTTTATCATAGTTCACCCATTTCTTGATAGGTCTTCCATCCAACTTCTCAAGCTTGTAGGTCCCATTGTTATGCACAACTAATATTTGATAAGGGCCCATACACATAGGCATAAATATATTTTGCTTTCTCATTTTGTGTTTGGCATTGTACACCATCACCAATTCATTGACCTTGAAAGGCAACCACTTCAACTTTTTATTCCAACACTCCTTTTCTTCCATCTTCTTTGTAGTGTGGTCTTGCATTGCTCTTATATTTTATCCATAATGTGTAGTTGTACCACCTAGTCCCACATATATTCTAGTTCATTCTGCCTATACCATGTCATCATTTGTATAGTGGGTATATCAAATTCAATGGGAAGGACAAGATAAATGTTATATGTCAATCAAATAGGGAATACCCTGTGGATGACTTGATTATGTTCCTATAAGCCCATAATGTCATATGGATTTTTAATCCATGTGTCGACTTAGATAGTTACATCCTTCATAAGTATTTGACATAACACATGATTAGTTTGTTCTACTTACCCATTTGAACTTGGTTTATATATGGTCCCTTTTATGTGCTTGATTGCAAATTGAGTCGTAAAGTCTTCCACCACTTTATTTAGAAAATGGGTAACTTGATCAGAAATAATCTCCATTGGACATCCAAAACTACTAACGCTTTAGTCATATACGAACCATGTAAATTATTCCTATCTCATACTCTATTGGTTGAGCTTCAACCCACTTAATAATATAATCTATTTTTCCTTCATGATGTTATAATAAAGGGTCCAACCATATCAATTTTCCACTTTTCAAAGGACCTAAGAGGAAATATAGGACATAAGGGGGAAAATATTATCCTATGATTTCCAAAGGATGAGCACACATTGAATGTTTTACAATACTCCATGCAATATTTAAAGAGTGTTGTCCAATGATATTCTACATCTAAAATCCTTCTTTTTGTAAGTTTATTAGATAAGTATCCTCCACACACACCATCATGTGACTCCCCAATCAATTTCCTTCCTTACTTTCATCCAACTACTTGTTAATACTTATCATGTGGCATTACTCGATATAAAACTACCTTCATTATTGAATGGTTGACTAGCTTAAGAAATTTTCCTCTTCATTCTTGGCATTGCACCATTCAGAATCTTGACTAAGGTTAAGTATTTTTATATGTTTGCATATTCATCTAGAAAAATTGCATCAATAAACTCATCAACTCACATTCAGATCTAACTCCCTCATATGCTCTCAAAATAGAATCTACATTGATCTACTTCTTACTTGGTCGGTCAACACTATCAAAGTGAAAATATTGTAATAGGTGAATTCATTTGGCAATCCTTCCTAATGAATTGGTCTTATTAAAAATATAATTGAGGGAATCATGTTTTATTATAACAATGAATTTTCCCCATAAGATAGTTCCTAAACTTCCAAAGATCAAAGATGATGGCTCGTGCTTCCTTCTTTATAATTGTATAATTCACCTCTACATTGCTCCTATGCCTACTTCTAAAGTATATTGTATGAGCATACCCATTATCATCCTACTAAATCAATATGCTTCCAAGTTCTATGTAAGATGCACATACGTAGATAATAAAATGGCTTACTCCAATCTAGATTCTTCAAAACTAGAGTAGTGATCAAGGCCCACTTTAGTTCCTAGAATATATCCTTAGTTTTTTTTCTCAGTTCATAGGGCATATCCTTATTGAAGAATTTTGTTAAAGGTAGTGCAATCCTTGAGACATTATTTAAAAACCTCTTGTAATATCCCATAAGGCCTAAGAATGATTGTAACTTAATTTTGTTGCTTAGAAATGACAACTCCTTAAGCTTAGAAACCTTTGTAGGATTGGTTTCAATTCCTTGTTGAGAGACCACATGACCCAACAAGACATATTTGGTACATATAACTATGCATTTTTTAGGCTTAAGTGGGGCTTTAGCCTCATTAAAACACTAAAATACCTCCTCAGTACCTGCTATAGGATCTACCTTCCTTCCAAAAATACAAAAATAATCTAGAAAAAATATGATAAAATTTATAATATAAGGATCAAGTACCTTATTCATCAATTTATGAGAAGTTTTAGGTGCATTGCACAACCCGAATGACATTACTTGATAGTAAAATGTAACCCATGGAGTGATGAAGGTTGTTTTCAACTGGTCTTTTTTTGCAATAAAAACCTAATTGTAGCTAATATAGATAGAATACTCTTGTCCTATAACTTAATATAAAATATTATATGATAAGGGAAGAATATAGTGGTATTTATTTGTAGCCTTATTCAACTTCTAATAATCAACATAGAACCTCAACTTCCCATTGTTTTTTATTGCAATGATGATTGGAGACACCCACCCTAAGTTGTTTACTAGAAATATTAAGCCTACACCCAACAACTTGTCTATCCCTTCCCTGATAGACTTGGAAATTTTTGGATTCATAAGATAAGAAATTTGATTTATAGGTTTAACATCATTGAACTCTATCTAATGCCTCATTAAATCTACTTGTCGTAACTCTTTATGATTAAAAGTGAACAAATAAATATACTTATGGAAGAGTCAAAAGTAGATCTCTTTTTCTTGAGCTTCTATTGCATATATGAGTGTAAATTTTGTATTTGGTTCTCCACCTCTTTCTCAAAAAACTAATGTGGATGATATACTATAGTATTAGGAAGGATATCAGCCATTGAGACATCCATCTTATTTTCTTCTTTATCTTTAGTATCCACCTCACTCATACTGGAAAATTCAAATGTTGTCCACCACTTTCTTCCTATGTTTTCATTATCCTTAATGTGTGAGGTTGAGGTATTATATTTATATTCCTGGAATTATCACTTTTCTAATGATAATTCCAGGAGTTGCTTATATGTGATGTTGGCAATTTGCTTTGACAAATCCTCCATGATTGAGTATGGTGCCTTGCCTGCTAAGATTGAAAAATATTAAACTCCCATTTTTTGTCTCTTTAATTTGGGTTCTTCTTTCTTCTCCTTCAACTCCTTTAATTTATTGGGAATCCTATCACAATCTTGTTTTATGACCATCAACATCAACTTCTCTTTATTATCTTAAGAAATATAAAAAATGCTAACTAAAGATTTATCCTTCTCATTACTTTTTGTTCCTAAAGTAGATGCCTTATTAGGGAAATTTTTCTTGTAATGCCCTTTATTTTTGCACTAATAGCAAACTACCTCAAACAAATTCTTTCTAAAACCTTTATCTCTATATTGGGATCATTGGGTTCCTATGTCCTTTCCTTAGAATAAATTGATTACAAGTTGTTCTATCTAATTTATTAGATCTATTTCAACTACAAATATAGATAAAGATGAACTTATTATTCTATCATTGTTTCTAGTTGTGGAAACTAGCTAGAAGCTATTAAAACAATTGGTCCTAATGGAATTGGCTCTTCCTCTAAACTTCCTTACTACTTTGCAACCTCATATGCATGTTGAGTAGTGAAAGGTTGCTTATACTAGGTCCTTTGCCTAATTTTTTTTTTGAAATATGTAATAAAATACTTATAAATCATGTTATCCACACCATCCATGGGGCTATTAGAAAAGTTTTTCTTTTGTAACTGCACATCCACCTTCTTCGAAAGCTCTTGAACTCATGCATAGTAGTCATGAATGGTCTTTTCAAGTCCTTGAACTAGCTTCATTATCTTGATTATTAGATAAAAATATTTTTAGGATGAGTTGTACTCCATAATATTTTCACTAATCTCATACCATGAATTCTTGATCTTCTCCTCTTGCATCTCATACCATCTAAAAGCAATATCATCTAAAAATATCAAAAGGAACTTTTTCCATTTATACCTCTATGTTAAGCAATTACAAATGAATGTTCTTTTATATTCTTGAATGAAGATATTGGCATCTTCAAAATATTACTATGAAAAGACAAGAATTTTTTCCATCTTTATGATGGCCTTGGAATCCCAAGTACAACTCTTCTTAGTGAAAGAACCAAGGGCTTGTGAATTGGAAAATAAATATGCCTATAGAGTATAATGAATATTGCTTACTTTTTTCTTACTCGTATGCCTCTAGTGTCGACATACATATAAGAAAAAGGTAAACTAGATGGTATATTATGATGAGGTAATCACAAACAATTCAAAATATCACCAAAACATATGCTTCTTGACCATACTTTACTAAAGCAGTACACCCATGAGTACATAAAACAAGTTCTATAAGAAGGATATCAACTTGTGGTACCACTTAGTAATGATCCTAGTAAATAGACTTTACCATAGAAAATTCTAGGGTTACCATGGTAAAAATGACTTATTATGAAACACCACCACCAAAGAGAAGTGGTCTCAATGACAAAAAAATGTCAAACTCAACACTCTCAAAATGTTTTGCCAAGACCTCCTATTATTATGATTATTTTATGGACACAATATTTATTTGGTGGTGGTATGTTATTGTAAAAATATCATGCATAATAAAATATTAGAAAATCATGGAAAATAGAAAATTATGCAAGCATAATAGATGACACAATGAAAATAAAAGAAACTATAGTATACATACAAATTACAATAATATATGGATGCTCACCAAATTGCCTTGTGAGCAAACACAACCCTCCTATTGAACCTCCACCTCGTGTGGATTTTCCCAATTATTGTGCTCCACACCCTCACTTTGACAATCTTAGAAACACCTTGGAAAAATACCATATTTTCTAGTTAGTTTGGCTTCGTAACTCTCGCTCACACACTATACTCTTTTTTACTTCCTTGAGCTTACACTTGCTCAACTTAGTGTACCTCCTATGAGGGGTCTCTCCCTATTTATAGGTTCATGGGAAATAGATATTACATGCATAGAGAACTCTAGATGGACACATGGCAACACTTTCTAGAGATCTTCTTTTGGACTCTTCCCATAATATTAAGATATTTGAGAAACCTTTTGTTCGTTTTTCCTAAGATACTTTAGAATTACATGAGATAGTCCAAATATCACATGTTTCTAGAGATTTTTCTTTTGGAATTTTTCTATAATTATATAATACTTCTAAAT
This sequence comes from Wollemia nobilis, assembly GCA_028583015.1. NCBI lineage: Eukaryota > Viridiplantae > Streptophyta > Pinopsida > Araucariales > Araucariaceae > Wollemia > Wollemia nobilis. The sequence continues at coordinate 1,112,483 of JAQPPZ010002492.1, forward strand.
TTAATTTTGATTTCCCTTTTGAAATTTTCCTTTAATTACATAGTACTTAATAAGTACTTTTTATTTTTCTTATGAAAATTTTCAAAAATTACGTAATACTTTCAAAAATACTTTTCACTATCTTGTATTTTTAGAGGTTTAATCATTTACAACATATCTCCTTGTGAAAAAGACAATTTACCATTATATTTTTACTTTTATTATTCACTTTTATTTTTTTACGATGAATTGTCCTTATCACAATATTTTGTATACTCCTTTTACACAAACATTATATTATTTAATGGTTTCCACACCCTTCTCAAAGAAGCTACTCCATTGCAAGCATCCCAAACAAGCTATCAAGCTATAATTTTATCTAACAAGCCATATCACTATAAATGATCCTTTTACTATTGCACATGCAAATATCGACACAACCCTATCTAATAGAGCTTTGAAAAGCCACCAAAATAGATAGATAGAGAGAGAGAGAGAGAGAGAGAGAGAGAGAGAGAGAGAGAGAGAGAGAGAGAGAGAGTTAATCTAGATCTGATTCAATGTCACTCTAAACAACATCTAGATCTTTTGATGGAAAAGATACCCAAAGTGAAACCATTTTAGTGTATTTAGAAAGAATGCTCATTTGACTCAGTCATTGACCTTATCAAAGTCAATATTCTTTTTTTGGGGGGGAATTTTTTATTTAGAATCTAAAACAATACATTCCACAAGGAAATCCAAGTGATCCAAGCTAGCACATCATACGAAATACAATAAATCCACCAATAAAATCCATGGATCATTCTAAAAATAACTTTGATAGGACACAAGAACCCATGATAATCAGGTTCCTCCACCTTGAAATTATCTTTCCTGGTCCTCATGAATTAACTGATTAAGGAGTCTGAATTTCTCCTGATCAAGATCATTCTAGCTATCAGCTTTCCAGTAAGGGAATCCTTAAGAAGCCCACTTCACCAAACAATTGGTCACTCTATTCCATTCTCTTGGGATATGAACAAAAAAAAATTCAATAAAATTCCCAGCCAAACTCAAAATCTATTTCACTATTCTAGCCATAAACCAGGAAGCATCCTAAAAAATACTTGTTGTTTAGAAGAGACACCACTATTATGGAATCAGATTCACAAATAACCCTTCTCCATCCCAAAGAAAAATCTATTTCGAATGCATGGAGAATTGCCAATGCTTCCATATGATTATTCAAATAAATTTCCTTGTACATAAAGAAAAAGAGGTGGACCACACCCTCACTATCACGGCCAATTCCTCCTATACTAGAATTACCTGTGTTACCCTTGTAAGAACCATTCGTGTTTATTTTAATAACACCCCTAGGGGGTGGACTCTACTTCCTATATCTATTAACCTTCAACGAACTAATCCTCCTAACAGGGCCTCTATTTTCAATTGGTGATAATAAAGAAATCTTTAATCTATTGTTAATCTGGCAGTCGAAGAAAGTAAGAGGAGAAATCAGAACACACTTGACCTCAAGAGTCTCCTTAACCATCCTTTTGAAACTAATCCATACTTGTAAGGCTCCAAGTTGACATCCCTAAAAAATTCTTCGATTGCATTCCAACCAAATCTGCTAAAAGATGAAGGACCAAAATCCCAGGCAGTTTGAAGACATGAAGTAGAGGTAGGGGGTCTACCCAAGCTTTCCCAAAAATCAAAAATAGAAGTATCATGGATGATGGACCTTTTCGAGATATAGCACCACAAGTTCTAGACCTCCAGGGAATATGAGCATTGGAAGAAAATATGGAGAATGGTTTCCTCATTATTTCCATAAAGAAAACATAGTGAAGGACACTGAAAACCTCTTTTCTGAATATTATCCCAAGTTGAACATTTCTTTTGACATAGAATCCAAAGAAAATAATTACATTTGGGCTAACCAAACTTATTCCAAATCTTATTCCACTAGGGGGACATAATATCCTCTCTTCTCTACATAATAAGGGCTTAATAACCCAGAGCAATAGTATATTTCCCTTTTGAATTATGGCCCCAAGAAAGAATAGCAGAGTCTTCAACATAACAACATGGTCTCTCAGCCAAAATAGAAGCTAGAGTGTCATGATCCTCAATACAGTCACCCTTTGGACAACCCTACAAATCCCACCAGCAGTTAGTAAAAGAATTGCCAAGAGGACTTTATCGCTTGAAGTCAGCCACCTTAGACCAACCTACATCAAAAAAATATCTCAAAGAAGATGAAGGTGGGGGAAATAAGAAATAATAGGAGGATGATTATCCCAAGAATCTTCCCAAAATAAGGCATTGTTTTCCTTATTAACAATCCAAAAGAGACCCTACTTAATAAGCATGACACCTTTTTTTAGAGTTTCCCAAACAATGGAACCTTTCCCCCTCAGCTCCAATATTAGAATCTCATCAACCGGAGCACCACAAAAATATTTGAGGCTAATAATTTAGCCCAAAGCTTATCAGGATTACTGCACCACATCCAATAAAGTTTAGCAGCCAAAGTGAGACTATTCAAATCAGATTACCTCAAACCAAGACCCCCATTTATTTAGGACAACACACAATATACCAACTGACCAAGCTCCATTTATTATAGTCTAAGTTTCTTACCCATAAAAATTTTCTAGAAAGAGAATTAAATTATTTGAGAAAGCACTTAGGAGCAGCCAAGATAGAAAACCTATAAATAGGTAAAGCATGAAGGATAGACTTCAAAAGCATTAATCTACCAACAAAGGATAGCCATCGAAAAGTCCAATGATTAACCCTTGATTTAAATCTATCCAAAATAATTTTTCATTAAGCCCTTCCAAGATTTTTAGAAAATAGGAATCCTCAGATACTCCACTGGAAAACAACACACCTGAAAACATAGAATATTATCAATCCTACGTTGAATCTGACCATCCATATTGAAGAAGAAAATCTTTGATTTATCTTCATTAATCATTTGATCAAAGGCAAATAAGTAAATATCTAAAGCCTTCCTAAAATTAACTACTTCCTCAAATTTTGCCCTCCCCATCAAAGTAGTATCATCGACAAACTAAATATGAGACTGGGATAAATAATTCTTTGTACAAGACCATCCCTGGATAGCACCATGATTCTAAAAACTCTTGAGAAGTTTGTCCAAACATTTAGCCATAAGGATAAAAATATAGAAGGACAAGGAATATCCTTGACGAATTCCCCTAGAGGCTAAGAATAAATCATACTATAAACCATTGATTAAAAGTCACACAACTCATGACCCATTCAATCCAATTATACAAGAATCCAAAAGCTTGAAGGATGTTCTACAAAAAAGGCTAGCTAACCTTAACATAAGCCTTGGATATATCAAGCTTAATGAACATAGCCTTTTCCTTAGAGATATCCATAGAGTGAGTAGCTTTAACAACAACCATCACACCACCTAAAATCTAATGACCCTTAACAAACCCACCTTAATCAGGAAAAATAAGAAAACCAAGAACTTTTTTCAGTTGATCCGCAATAATATTGGTAAAATTTTGTAACATTGCATAGGTAAATAGGATGGAAAGACCCCAACGAGCTACCATTTTCCAATTTTGGAATAAGAGAAAGGAAGGCTGAATTAATAGCTTTAAGAATTTTCTTATTAAATTGGGATTCTTGAATAGCTTTTAGCAGATCAAAAGATAACACTTCCCAAAATTCTTTGAAAAATTCTATAGGGAAACCATCAGGTCTAGGTTTTTTACCTTTTTTCATTTGAAAAACCACCACTTTAAGTTCCTCCACCGATATGGGGTCCATTAGCATCTTATTCATATCATTACAAACTAGCCTAGGAATACAATCCAAAATAAACCTCATATTAAAAGCATCATGAGGACCCTACTCAAAGAAAACAGAGGAGAAGAACCTGACTGCTTCATTAGAGATATTCTCAAAGGATGAGAGAGTTTATCCCTAATCAAAAGTAAGTGAGATTATAACATTACCATTCCTGCGGTCTTTAACCGAATTGTGAAAAAAGAGGTGTTTCTATCCCCTTCCAACAACCAGTCAATCCGAGATTTTTGCTTCCAAAAAATCTCCTCAAGAAGCTCCCATTCAGTAAGCTGACTAGAAAGGGAAGCTTCCATTTCCAACATATCATTTGTCAATCCTTCATCTTTAATTTGAAAAATGATCTCCTCAGGATATCATGTAGTTGCTTTTTCTTCTGAAAAATATTTCCAAAAGGAAATTTGTTCCATTGCCTGATTTTAAATATGACAAACTAGAGGTTTTTGAAAAAAGTAAACATAGCAGTACCAAATTTGGATTTCCATTTGACCCACCACCTCTCCACATATTCATACAAATCCTTATCCCTAAGCCACATAAGTTGAAATTTGAATGACATAATTCTTGGCAATAAGAATCTTGAGGATTGAAAGAGAATGAGCCAGTGATCAGAGCCCCTCTAGCCTAGAATATCTGAGAATGAAGTCTAGCTATCATCAAACCAACTATCTAAATTAAGGAATCGATCCAATATTTCAAAAATAAAATCCATTCCACATATTCTATTAGTCCAAGTAAAGAGCCCATTTTGAGGCTTCACATCAACAATATTAAGGAAATAAATGTTGAACTGCATCAAAGTATAATAAGGACCCAAACACTCCACACCACCATTCTTCTCCTCCAGGGATATGATAGAATTAAAATCCCCAACCACAATCCAAGGATAATTGGGAGAAAGATATCGAATGAATCTAAGATAATTTCATAAGAGGATTTGACCTAATAAATCACTAGGGGCATACACATTACATAGAATAATAGAAGATCTAGATGAAAAGTAGGTAGTAACCACAGAGAGATAGTTCCTGCTACCCACCCACCAAGAGGGAGTTAAGCTTCATGGATCCCACAAACATGCAACACCACCCACCAAACCCTAGGCTCTAATAGCAAGATAGTGACCACCTTTCCATATCTTAGAAGCAATTCTAACCATATCTTCACACCAAGAGGGAGTTAAGCTTCGTGGATCCCACAAACATGCAACACCACCCACCAAACCCTAGGCTCTAATAGCAAGATAGTGACCACCTTTCCATATCTTAGAAGCAATTCTAACCATATCTTCACAATATAATTTTGTTTCCTGGATGAAAATAATATCAAGTCTATGATATTTGATCAAATTTTGAGTAGCTTTTTTTCTAGGGCTATTACACAAACCCCTAACATTCCAAGATATCACTTTCATTTTGGGGGAATAGATAAGTAAGAATCTAATGTCTTAAAAACACCATACTCAACTAAGGATTCTCCTATCAATTTCACTTTTTCTTGATCCTTTTTTCTTCTTGCTTTTACCACCTTCTCCACCTCACTTTTTTGATAGTTTTGGGTGAATACCTAACACATAAGAAACTTTCTTTTTCCCTTCCTCTTTGAAAATCCTATCCTAGGAGGGTTCAAACCTAGTCTTATCCTCATTTCCCTCAATCAAGTTTTTAGCCAAAGAGGAATGATCAAGAACTTTATCAAGATAATACACCTCTTTGGAATTATCTTCATTTCTTAAAAGAGGGTTATTAGGCACCACCCTTTTCTTATTAGAAGTTTATATTTCAAATGAAGGATTTAGGAAATAACAAGTACCTAGTTTTTTAATAAAAGAATCCATATCACCTTCATTCCAGACTTGTTCCTCAACATGCAGCTCCTCAAAAGTCTTAAACACATCAAATATGTAACCAGAACCTCCCTTTCCAACATCTTTATTTTGATAAACAAAATGCCTAGATCTTGAACGAGACTTAATAGGAATAAATCCATCAGGACTGGGCATCTCATTAATCATAGGAGCTTTTCCTTTTGCCTTTATAGATGCATCTGCAAAGTCATATGAAGAGGATCAAGGCTGAGAATTCACTTTCTTACAGTTTCTTTGAAGATACCCATATTTATGGCATATATGGCATTGAAATGGGAGAGCTTCATAATCTAACTATTGGATCTAAGACATGTTTCCCTGTTTAATCTCCAATAATTCAGACAATGAATTATTTAGATCTACTTCAACACAAAGTTTCCTATCCAAATTTTGGCGAGACAGACCAACCCGTTTTCCAATAATCTCTGCAATAGAATGAAGAATATTCGGCCTCCAATATTCCATAGGAAGTCATGGCAAACAGACCCACACATGAATCCTAGAAGGCCTCTCCTCCATCGGATCAAATCCTAAATACCAAGGTTTGATAAATAATCCATACTAATTGTGAAATCAAGTAACCCCCTTGAACACTTTACTACGATCTGCTATACGGGAGAACACCACAATAAAATACCCATTAGCTACAAGAATAATCTCCAGATCACCTTCAGGGCTCCAATTTCTCCTAACCCAATTTTCTAAAAAAGGCATAGAAATTTTGAGACCCATGAATTTTAAGATAAGTGCATGCTCAGACAAATATAAAACATCATCTGCAACAAAAATAGGATTGATAACCAAGATAGTATGATCTTTTATTTTCTCCAAACATCCATTATTCTTCGACTTTGAAGTCAAAGAGAAATTAGAAACAATATCAAGGGTCGCATGCAACAAAAAATTCATGGAATTTACATGATCAGAAGAAGAGGCATCCTTATTCAAAACAACATCCTTAAAAGATAAATATCTGGAGTCACCAAGACCCCTCAAAGTTGCAATATCTAAAGCCAAACTACAACACACCTTTCACCAACCAACACGCTAGTTTTCAAGCACCGACCTGAAACCCTAGATGTTGCTCCTCCCATCCAAAATACATATGACATAATTTATGATTCAATCAATATTTATTAGCAAGGCATCCTAACTAGAATATTCAACCCACTTGGTGGTATCCTAAGCCAACATCAAGTTTTTTTAAGATGTACTTACATTTAAGAAAGACAATTTCCTCCTATTTGATAATAATATATGCAACAAAATCCATCTTCAAGGTGAGAGCTTTAGCTATTATCTTGTAAGAGACATTAAGTAATGTGATGGGTCTCCAACCAAAAAAATTATCTCTATTAGAGACCTTAAGGATAATCTTAATAAGACTTTTGTTAACAAGAGAGCTTAAGAACCCCTTGCTCTCAACTTATTTATACGACATGAAGAGATTATTCCCAAGAAAGGGCTTGAGGGCTTTGATAATCTCAACAAGGAGGTCATCAATTCTTGTATCCTTGTCAGGTTTCATACTCTAAAGTGCTAAGGTAAGATATTTTTTTAGTTTGTTCATTTTGTAGGTATCAACTACCTTGGGAATATTTTCCTAAATATATTCATTCAAAATATAATTCAGTTTTTTTAAATTGGTAAAGAAGTGTCTAAAGTAAAAAAAAAACCAAATTTCTTACTAATGGTTGTAATGGAGTCATCCTCTATTATTATTTTTAAACCAAAACATATCTAGATAATTTATATCAAACCCAACTTAGAATTTATAGAATCTCTTAGGACAATATGAATTTTAAATCATGTTAATAAATTATTTTTCAAATGATGTATTAATTATAAATTTGGTTTAAAATATTTTGTTTTTATTATTTATGAATCTTGAAATTGTAACTAGGAATTTATAAATGTTAGATTGCATTTATAAATTGATCACTTCTTTTAGGATATTATAATGGGCTTATCTTCATATGAGGTTGAATATACTTGAATGCATAATTTAAATTTAAGTGCAACAAAGCTCACATAATTTTAAAATATCAATTGATTTGATTTAATTATATAAATTAATATCTTAAAAATATTTATTTTGCATAGTATTTTATTTATACAATAAAATTGATAAATACATATAATTAAAGATTATTCTTGGAATCAAAGAATACTTAAAACATGTATTTTAAATAAAATAGAAGATTTAATATATATATATATATATATATATATATATATATATATATATATATATATATATTATTAATATTATTTACAACTACAAATTTTAGAAGTGTCAAATTTAAATTGAGATCATTTAGATTAATATTGTTAAAGTGTTTGTATTTTTAATTTTAGGGTTGTATAAAAAACATACTTGTATTGGATATTTTAATATGTATATCACATCCTAATAACACATTTGATATATATTAAGTAAATGAATAAGATATAAATACATCTTGATAATGCATAAATACTTTTAATGTATACAATGTGCACCTTATACCTTTTTAACTTGACACCCATAAACTTTTACACCTCATATTTATATATCTTAAATGTGAAGGCTTGCATTAATATGCTATGACTATACCTTATATACCCATACATATGCACATCCATACAACATTAATTTAGACTAAACTTGATTTTTTAATAAATTATACATGAATTTCAAAAAATATATTACCATTAAAAAACATAAAACACAACATATACTATTAAGTTAGGTAAGCCATATACAAACATCATTTTGTTAAAAAAATTATGGCTTGCTTTTCCATAAAATATGTTTATGGCTTTTTTATTTTTCCTACTTCTTAGTCCACTATATTAAGTAAACTTAAAATATTGGCAAACATAAACATAAATATATCTATGTAAGTGTTAAATTTTTGTTTGATTAAACGCAAAACATCAAAACATCATTGCTAATTTATTATATAGAATTAAAAGGCTTGTAATTGCATCATATCCATACAATAATATTATAATAACTTGATAATCATGTATGTATGGAATTGACATCTGCCTTTCCTTTTTGAACAACTAGTCACAAGGTCAAATCATGGAGCTACCATTATAACCCAACACGACCCGAAGTGAGGGAGACACCCGGTGGCTCGAAATTGGTATAGTCGTCGTTTGAATGATATTATAATAACTTGTTATTTATGTATGTATCATTTAACAGTAAACCTTCTTCAAAGTGGAGATGTTTAACCATATGAGTTTTTGCCTGTTTGATTTAATTTTTATTTTAATAGGTCAATGTTAAACTAACTTTTTATGTTAATAAATAAATTTTAAAAAATAATTTATTATTTATTAGTTAATTTTATATAAAAATAATTCCATATGAATAAAATCAATGTTTATGTATATATTTTTTGTTATGTATAAACAAATGTTTATACTTTAAAAAGATTATCCTGATTCAATTTTAATATATAGTAAATTGAAATATAGTAACATAATAATAACATGATTATAATATAATATGAATTAAATTTATTTTAATCTTTTATATTTTAAAATTTATTGTTTTAAGTAATATATTTAAAAAAAAAAAATCACTTTATTAAAAGCGGTTGTGATAAAGTGTCACATTTTATCAAGGGAAGATTTAAAAAAATACTAATTCTTATTTTTGTCTTTCAACTCAGTTGTTTTTATAATTCAATTATGAATAAACCTATACAAATAATTTCAAATAACCTATAATCTTATATAAATTTAATATATTTCATTTCTTTATCATTAGATTAGTCCATAAACAATAACCCTAATAAAAACCAATATAACATGTTAACTGCATATAAGCCCTGACATAAAACTCCAACCTGTAAAAATGTATGCTTCTTGTTTTTCTATATTTTGGCCCGTTTAGTCGATGCCCATGTCCCACAAAGTTCCCAAGTAGAATTATGGCATAAACTTTCTTGAACAAGATAGGCATATGACAACATTGATGTATTAATCAATGGACAAATGTAAATTGTGTTGACACTATGAATTTTTTGTCTATAAATTATATTGTGTTGTCTGCCACTTAGTGAAGCCTTATGAGACCAACCTCATTAAAACCGTGGAAGAATAGCATACTTTAACTAAAGATAGCGCCTACTTTATTTTACCCTGTCAATTAATCGTTGGAATCATCTAATGAAAATTTGTCATTTTAGAAAGAAAGTTGAAAATCATGTAGGACAATTGGCTCTTAGTGTTTGGGTTTATGATAAGATGATGGGAGTGTAGCGTAGCGTAGCCTGGCCACCAAGGAAATAAAACTTTGGAAAAATCACAAACCGCCAAGTTCCAACACAGTAGTTGGTTATAGCCACTATTTTTAGTAATTTTTTTAAGGTTACATAAGGGTTGGTTATAGCCACTATTTTTAGTAATTGACAAGCACAAGGTTTAAATCATATGGACTGCTCCTAACAGCTTATTCGTCTTGTTGTTGTTGACCTGGCGTGAGATGGAGACCACCGGTCGCTTGGGGTTTGTATCACCATCGTTGGCACACTTAAAAGATTCAACACAAATTACTACCTTTGCTAAAGTTGGCAACATGCCCCCGAGGTTTGCACCTAGGTATCTTTTAGTAATTGTTAAGTGCAGGGTTTAAATTATAAGAGCTGCTCCTAGTAAGTCTATATCGCCACCTTGTTGTTTTTGACCTGACGTGAGGTGACGTGAGGGAGACCACCGATCGCTTAATATTCGTACCTTCATTTTTGATTGGCATGCACTTAGAGGATTCAGAATAGACTACTACCTTTGCAAACAAACATGCCCCAGGGTTTGAACCTGTATCTCTTCTTGGTAAATGCCTAAACTTATCAATCCACTTAACCTTTGAAAAATCGATATCTATTGGTATTTAAAAGCATGGTTAATTATAGCAATCATACTCAGAGGTGCATAAATGTTTGCTCATTAATAAGGGAGTTTGTGTGACTCTCAAAAGTGATATGTCCATCCTAGTCAATTTTTTTTTATCTTAAGTATTTATTATCATTTTTGTTATTCCTATTTTTGTCAAGATTTATGTATTAAACCTACCTCTTGAAAGGGTTTGTGGGTGCCACCTAGATGTTGTGGTTTGTGGTTGCCACCTAGATGTTCCATAGGTTCAATGATATTTTAATTGAGTCTAAATCAATAATCTTCATCGTATTCCTTATAGGCTCTAGATATAAAGGAGGTATGATTTATAGCCTTCCAAGGCCTTGTATATTCTCCAGAGTTCCATCATTCATTCTTTAGTGTTAATTAGGTGTTTTTTTGTTAGAATATATTAATTTACTAACTGGAACATTATAATATTATACTGTTAATATTGTTTATGAGCTACAAAATAAAATGATGTGGATAAGAAGTAAAGCATCAATAACTAAATATACATAAGAATAGAAAGAATAGAATCTTTTAGCAGTAAAAGGACTATAGCTATATATTGTTACAATACATTAGATATCAACATTAATATGTGGGAGAGTCTGTTATATGGAGAAATTCTAGGTGTGTCTTTCATGATATCTTTAGAAGACTTCAAAGAAGAAATAGAAGTAATCAAAACATGAACCTGCTCATCATTGTTAACTGCCTTCTTTTTAGTTTTTTGTTGGACCTTCTGAAGATCTTGAACCATATGAGAAAGCTGATGAAGTCTGTCAATAACATCTCGTGGTGTGCTAGAAGTTCCATAGACTTGGGAATGAATGCGTCCCACATGTAACAAAAGATCAAACATCAAGTTTGCTAAAACTATATCCCATGGAGGAGTAGATCCAATAGCCACATTTTTGCATCTGCACTTCGAAATGTGCTTGAGAAGGATGAGTCTACAAACATCCCAAAGTTTGTGGCACTGATTTAGCTAAGAAAACCAAGCAGAGAGAGCTTCCAAGATATAGTGAAAGAGGAAAAAATAAAAGAGTAGAAGACATCCTAAAAATGTTTAGCTATGTCACAAAACCAAAACAAGTGAATTAGAGTTTCTAAAGCATTACAAAAATTGCATTAAGGGGGAATGTGTAAAATAATTGCCATACTTTCAGAAGTTGGAATCTTTTGATGCAAAAGCCACCATCCAAGAAGTTGAGTTTTGGATTCAACAGGAACTTTTCAAATCTGAGTAGCAAGAAACTACCATTAGGCATTGGTAAAATTCACTTGCCACTTGTCATTGAGATTAGAGAATAAGGAAGGAGGACACAAATTATTTTTGTATATCCAACTAGAAGTAATGGAAGAGATTTTATGACCATTAAGCCATCTCCATTCATTCCATTTATTATGGGTAGTTGTTCCCAAATTTATAAGGACCTCACAAGAAATGGAAGCCACAACTAGGCCATAAGACTCTTTGAACCTAGAGGGAAGGAAACATTAATTGCATATTTGAGAATAGAGCAGCTACTTGGATCTCAGACATCTCTAATTTTATTAATACCTTTCTTTAAAAAATCTAGAATTTGAAAAGCATTGCATAAAGCTAAAGGTTTATCATTATGGAGGATAAGTTTATTCCAAGAAATACTATTTAGATCGATGCTCAAACCATGTCTCAAGGAGTCATACTTTCAGACCAATAAATGAGAAATTGATTACCAAGCTTTCCAATTTTGGGTAACTTGAATAGATCCTTTAACTGGAAAGTAAGGTGCATTAAGGGCCTTATTCTCCCAAAAGATTTTATTTTCATTTACCTTTGCGAGTAGCTAGCGAGATTCTGTAACAAAATAGGTGTTCAAATTTTCATCACCAGTGATGGCTCTAGCAACCCTTTTTGCAACCAAATGTTTGCTTTGGGTAAGAGGATCAATGATGCCTAGACCTCCTGAAGCCTTAGGTTGAGTACAAATATTCCATGAGATGGCAGTCATTTCCACTTCCCTATCCCATTGGGTCCATACAAATTTATGAATGGCTTGAGTTAATTTGTTAAAGGCTACCTTGAGGGCCATCCAACAAGAGGAGTAATTAACATGAGATGTTGCTATAATTTTATTTGCAACTTGAATTCTTCTTGCTAAGGAAAGAAATTGAGTTGGCCAAGCATTAATTTTTTTTGAAGTATTTCCATAACCTAGTTCCACATATCCTTAGGAGAGATATTAATCCCAAAGGGAATTTTCAAATAACGTACAATCATACCATGAGGGATGATCTTCCACTCAGTCGAGGAGTTGCTACCATGAGGAGAGGAATAAGTATAAAACACTTTAGTTTTAGAGTCGTTGATACAAGATCCAAAGACGTCACAAAATAGTTGAATGATCTCTTTAGTTGTATCCACCTCTTGTTGGGTATTTTAAATAAAAATAAGGGAATCATCAGCAAAATGTGAGTTAAGAGCATGCTTATCCCTAGGAAGCTTAATATCTTGAATGAGGCCATCTGAATGAGCCTTATGAAGAAGATAACTAAGAGCATATTCTTACCTCTCTTCATAATAGTTCTCTTGAAGCTTATATCAATGTGAGGCTTATAAGTTGATTCCTAAAGTTACGACTCATAACAAAATCTCCAATTGGAAACCTAGTACCCTTCTCAATGTTTTGTACAAGATCATAGCTAAAGCTATAGCTTTAAAATTAAAATTATTTCTTAAGTGATTGCTTTTCTTATAGGACGTTATATTTTAGATAATCTTATGATGGCTTGGGAAAGTTCGTAATGGGATATCAATTCCAATCAAGATGCCCTCTTGGTTAAGTTAGATTTTGAAAAAGCTTATAATAGAATTAGATGGGATTTTATTCTTAGGATGCTTTCTTGGCTTGGTTTTAGTCCAAAATTTTGTAACCAAATTGGTATGCTCTTTGGTGATGCTTCGACTTGTGTTCAAGTTAATGGAGCTCTTTCCTTCTCCTTCCTTATTCAATGTTTTATTATATATGATTGCCCTTACTAGGTGTATTTTAAGGTTTGTTTAGTGTCCTTCAAGTAGAAATATGCTTATAATTTTGATGCAGGAGCATCCGGTGGTCAAGGAGCAATCTTGCATCCTCCAAATCATTTTATTGTTTGCTTTTATTTTCTAAGTACTTGTGTTGGGTTTGTTTCAAATCTTGGCCCAAGAGGGAGGTTTTGTAAAAAGAAGAGGAAGTTTTAGAGTAAAGGCACAAGTTGCGTTGGGGTCGCGAAATCGCGACATGTCGCGATATCGCGACTACAGTTGGCAATTAAAATCAAAGGCTCGGTGCAGACGAAGAAGGGGAGAAGGTTTTGGTCGCGATATCGCGACGTCGCGATATCGCGGCATCATTTGCAAATTGAAGAGAGGTGACCGTTGGGTCGCGATATCGTGACTTTTTCCGCCAAGGTGAAAGCAAAGGGACAGTGGGTCGCGATATCGTGACATGTCGCGATATCGCGACAAGTATGAAGACAAGCTTGTGGACACGCGTTCAAATGAGAAGGAAAGCCATAGTGACACGCGACCTCCACGTGTGTTAAAGTGACACGGTCAATCGAAGACAAAGCAGAAAAAAAATTAATTAATTAAACGTGCGGGCTGCCACGAAGATTGAAATTGAAATTGGCGACCGCGTGTATTAAGATGGGAATGGTCTTCACAACAGTACAGAGCATGGACATTATGGGCGAAACAGAGGCGCGGAAGGACGATCTGACCAAGGCGGCGTTTGCAGGTCAGAGAAGATCTTTAATGAGGTTTTCATGGTGGGTAAGGCAGTGGCCATTTATGACAAAATTTGGGAAGTTCGACCGAGGGAGGGAAAATTAGAATTTGAATTTGTTAGGCAGGGCATTGATGGCCGAGAGGATCGGGGGCCTCGTTAAAAACCCGAAATGTTGTAAGGATGGGGATGGTGAGTTCGGGATTTGGGAGGAGGAAGTGTGCTGAGAAAAACTGTAACAGAGACCATATTAATGAAATTTACTACAATTTGTGAGACTGGTGTGTTTTGAATCTTGACCTCGCCATCAAGTGGTATCAGAGCGGGAGCTCCTGAGCGTGTAACAGATCGCCGGAGAGAGGCAGTTGCACCAGGATCTGTGGAAGAATTCTAAAAAAAAAAAATAATAATACAGAGAAAATATCATGCCTCCACGAAGGAACCGTGGCGGAGCAGGAAATGTAGTGTCGGCCGAAGACTTCCGGGCCTTGCAAAGGCAAGTTCAAGCCCTACAAGAAGAGTTACGCAGAAGACGCGAACCCGGAGGGGATGAGGAAAGTGAAGACGAAGTTGAGGAAGAAGACCAGTTTGAGGAAGAAGAAGAAGTTGTGGATCCTGCTCAAGCCCGGTTGTATAGGGCCATCTCTCAGATTGGAAAACAGCCAAAAATGGAGGTATCTACCTACTCGGGAAATCTGAATCCAGAAGAAGTGATTGACTGGATAAATGATTTAGAGGAATATTTCGAGTATGAGGAGATTGAAGACCCTAACCGGGTCAGATTTGCTAAGACCAAGTTAAAGGGTCATGCCGGCATTTGGTGGAGGGAATGCGGTTGGAGAGAAACGAGAAGAGGGAAAGAGAGAATAACAAGATGGGATAGAATGGTGGAGAAGCTTAAAAGACAGTTCATCCCGACAGATTACGAGTTGGATCTGCTAAGAAAAATGCGAGCTTGAGACAGGACAAACAAAAGCTGTCCAAGAGTACATCTGAAGAATTTTACAAAATTTCTATTAGAACAGGGCATTTAGAGGCAAATAAAGAGAAAGTAGCCCGTTACATTAATGGGTTGAGGCTTGGTATCCGGGAAGAACTGAGCCTGGTTCGAGTAAACACCATTGAGGATGCTTATCAATTTGCCTTGAAGGTAGAAGAAAAGCTAAACAGGGCGGTTTGAAGGCAAGCAAAGAGGAAGAGGCCGAGGTGGAAGGAGCTGGTGGGAGGACCGGTGGAGAAAAGTACAAGGATCCGAAGAAGGCGGGTGAAGCCGGTAGTAACCGGGACCAAAAAGAAGAAGATGTTTATCAGCCCCGAGATCAGAACAACTACCCAAGAGGACGGGGTGGATCTGGACGAGGGTTTGGAAGGGGAGTATTTCGTGGAACATGTTTCCACTGTGGTGAAGAAGGACACAGGGCATTTGAATGTCCACAACACCGAGAAAGAACAAACAAGAGGCCTGAGGGCCCAACCAGAGCTGCTGTGGCAGAGGAGGATCCTGAATCTGAGCATTCCGAAGAAGCGGAGAGAGGAGAAACAATGGTTGTAAGAAGAGTCTTGTTGAACGAGGAGAAGGACACAGACCAGAGGAAAAGTTTATTCCGCACTAGATGTAAATGTGCGGGCAAGGTTTGCAATATCATTATTGATAATGGTAGCACGGATAACCTGGTTTCTGAGGAAATGGTTACAAAGTTACAGTTAGAAAGGAAGAAACACCCACACCCATACCGGGTCGCATGGTTACAAAAGGACCACGGAGCTTTGGTCAATGAGCAGTGTTACATTAAATTTAACATTGGGAATTATTGTGATGAGGTCTGTGTGACATCTTACCCATGGATGTTTGCCACATGTTGCTTGGGAGACCATGGCAGTTTGACCAGAGTGCAGTACATGATGGCCATGCCAACACCTACTCATTGACAAAGAATGGTGTACGCCATAAACTAAAGCCCTTGAAGGATGCAGATGAAAAGGTATGTAATATTTCCAGAGTCTGTTTAGTTGAGGGGAGAGAGTTTATGAATGGGTTAAAGCATGAACATTTATGTTATGCAATAATCCCTAGAGTTAGGGGGAAGGAATGTCGGGATACCCCAACAGAAGTTCTAAATCTGCTGGAGGAATTTCCAGACATTGTGTCTGACAATGTGCCTGAGGGCTTACCCCCTGTGAGAAAAATTAGCCATCATATAGATTTAGTACCAGGATCAAGCCTGCCAAATAAAGTTGCACACAGGATGACACCTGTAGAGACTGAGGAGTTAAATAGACAGGTCCAAGAATTATTAGAAAAGGGATTAATTCGGGAAAGTTTGAGTCCATGCGCGGTACCTGCAGTCTTGGCGCCAAAGAAGGATGGAGAATGGAGGATGTGTACAGATTCACGGGCCATCAACAAAATTACTATTAAGTACAGATTCCCGTTACCAAGAATGGATGATATCATGGATTGTTTAAGTGGAGCTGAGTACTTCACAAAGATTGACCTGAAAAGTGGTTATCATCAGATCCGTATCCGAGAGGGGGATGAATGGAAGACAGCCTTCAAGACAAGAGAAGGCCTGTTTGAGTGGTTGGTCATGCCCTTTGGGCTGTCCAATGCACCAAGTACCTTCATGCGGTGATGAATGAAGTACTGAAAGAATTTATGGGAAAGTTTGTTATTGTTTATTTAGATGATATATTGATATTTAGCCGGACCACTGGAGGAACACACGATGCATATCAGGAGAGTCTTTGAAAAACTGCGAGAAGAACAGTTATTAATAAATTTGAAAAAGTGTAATTTTGTCAAGAAGGAATTGGTATACTTGGGGTTTGTAATCTCAGCAGAAGGTTTGAAGATGGACCCCGAAAAGGTGAGAGCTATCATTGAATGGCCTACTCCAAGAAGCACAACAGAAGTGAGGTCATTCCATGGTACGGCCGGTTTTATAGGAAGTTCATAAAGAACTTCGAGCGGTATTTGTGCACCTCTCACAAAGAAAATGAGGTGAGATAAAAAGGAGTTCAAATTGACATCGGGGGATGAAAGGAGCTTTGATACATTAAAAAGAAAAGTTACATAACAGCCTGTTTTGGCACTTCCGAGACTTCAACAAGGTATTTCGGGTGGATTGTGATGCCGGTGGCAGTGCAATAGGGGCGATCTTGAGTCAAGGAGGCAAGCCAGTTGCTTATTTCAGTGAGAAGTTAAATGATGCGCGGAAAAAGTATTCAGTCTATGATCAAGAATTTTATGCTATAGTTCAGGCCCTGAAAAAGTGGAGACATTATTTATTACCAAAGGAGTTTGTACTGTTTACTGACCATCAGGCTTTGCAATACATTAACAGTCAGACAAAACTGAACCAAAGGCACATGAAATGGGTGGAGTTCCTCCAAAGTTATACCTTTGTACTTGAAGCACGAAGTGGGAAGTCAAACAGGGTTGCGAGATGCCTTAAGCGAGAAGGCGGACTCTGACGACAGATTGACGAGTGGAAGTAGTGGGGTTTGAAGAAGTGAAGGGTCTATACCCTGCAGATCCGGATTTTGCAGAAGCATGGAAGGCTTGCTCAATACCTCTTACTATGGATAGAACAAAATGGTTGGATTTCTTAATCCAAGACGGGATGCTGTTCAAGGGTAGTAAGTTGTGCATTCCCAGAAGTTCCATGCGGGAGAATTTAATCAAAGAAAAGCACAGCGGAGGATTGGATGGGCATTTTGGTAGGGATAAGACCATTGCCTTGATTGAGGAAAATTACTACTGGCCACAACTTCGGCAAGATGTACGGAAGTTTGTGCAAAGTTGCAGAATATGCCAGATGGCAAAGGGTGTAAAACAAAATACAGGACTGTACCAGCCATTACCTGTGCCTGAGAGACCATGGGAGGACATAAGCATGGATTTTATTCTTGGCTTGCCAAGAACACAGAGGGGAAATGACTCAGTATTTGTGGTGGTTGATCGGTTCTCCAAAATGGCACATTTCATTCCCTGCCAAAAGACAAGTGATGCAGTTCACATTCCTTGGGTTGTTCTTCAAGGAAGTGGTACGACTTCACGGTCTACCGAGAAGTATAGTTTCGAGACGAGAGATACAAAGTTTGTTGGGTATTTACGGAGAACTCTGTGGAAGAAATTGAAGACAGGACTTGAAATTCAGTTCAGCATACCATCCACAGACAGATGGGCAGACGGAGGTGGTCAATAGAAGCCTGGGCAATTTACTGCGGTGTTTGATAGTGGATCAACCCAAGGGATGGGATTTGGTCTTACCATAGGCAGAGTTTGCATATAACAATTCAGTTAATAAAAGCACAAATAAATCTCCGTTCCAGATAGTATATGGAAACAGCCCGAGGAATGTGTCTGAACTAAGAAAGTTGGACAGAAGAGAAAAATGTAGTGCCGAGGCAGAAGAATTTGCAGAGCATATGAAAAGTCTGCATGAGGAAGTAAGAAGACAAATTACAAAAATGAACAGTCAATATAAGACAAGGGCAGACCAGAAGCGGCGGTTCAAGGAGTTCGAGATTGGAGATGAGGTTATGGTGTATCTCAGGAAGGAGAGATTTCCTGCCAAGACTTACAATAAATTGAAGATGAAAAAGTTTGGGCCATGCAAAATACTGGGAAAGCGGGAGTCGGGGAAATGCGTATGAAGTGAAATTGCCGAGTTGGCTTGATATTTCACCTATTTTTAATATTTCAGATCTCGTGGAATATCATGAGGGAGAAAGTACGGACATGCAAAGTCCAGAACCATGGCAATTTCCAGCCTCTACTCCAAGCACGAGATGAGGCCGAGGAAGTATTAGATACCCGTGAAGGCCGGAGCACCCGAAACAGAGCGGTATGCTTGAGTATTTGATCAAGTGGAGGGGCGGACCAACTGAAGATGCGACTTGGTTGTCGAAGACGGAGGTTGACCGCTTGGGTCTCCCCTTAGCCAAACAAAAGTGAGGGTCACTTTTTTTATCTACCCGGGTGTCTGATGCGGGGAGCATCCGGTGGTCAAGGAGCAATCTTGCATCCTCCAAATCATTTTATTGTTTGCTTTTATTTTCTAAGTACTTGTGTTGGGTTTGTTTCAAATCTTGGCCCAAGAGGGAGGTTTTGTAAAAAGAAGAGGAAGTTTTAGAGTAAAGGCACAAGTTGCGTTGGGGTCGCGAAATCGCGACATGTCGCGATATCGCGACATGTCGTGAAATCGCGACTACAGTTGGCAATTAAAATCAAAGGCTCGGTGCAGACGAAGAAGGGGAGAAGGTTTTGGTCGCGATATCACGGCATCATTTGCAAATTGAAGAGAGGTGACCGTTGGGTCGCGATATCGCGACATGTCGCGATATCGCGACTTTTTCCGCCAAGGTGAAAGCAAAGGGACAGTGGGTCGCGATATCGCGACAAGTATGAAGACAAGCTTGTGGACACGCGTTCAAATGAGAAGGAAAGCCATAGTGACACGCGACCTCCACGTGTGTTAAAGTGACACGGTCAGTCGAAGACAAAGCAGAGAAAAAAAATTAATTAATTAAACACGCGGGCTGCCACGAAGATTGAAATTGAAATTGGCGACCGCGTGTATTAAGATGGGAATGGTCTTCACAACAGTACAGAGCATGGACATTATGGGCGAAACAGAGGCGCGGAAGGACGATCTGACCAAGGCGGCGTTTGCAGGTCAGAGAAGATCTTTAATGAGGTTTTCATGGTGGGTAAGGCAGTGGCCATTTATGACAAAATTTGGGAAGTTCGACCGAGGGAGGGAAAATTAGAATTTGAATTTGTTAGGCAGGGCATTGATGGCCGAGAGGATCGGGGGCCTCGTTAAAAACCCGAAATGCTGTAAGGATGGGGGATGGTGAGTTCGGGATTTGGGGAGGAGGAAGTGTGCTGAGAAAAATTGTAACAGAGACCATATTAATGAAATTTACTGCAATTTGTGAGACTGGTGTGTTTTGAATCTTGACCTCGCCATCAAATTTAGTCTTTGAAAGAAATTTTATGTCAGTGTGAATAGTGATTGTATAAAACAACATTATTTTATGTTTTACTTGAAAGTAAATCTTGGGTGATGCAATAGCAAAACTTGCCACTACTGCTTGGATGAAATAGACAAATTTACCCAACATACTTGTTAGATTTAAGATAAAATCACATACAAACATGTTCAATAATCATAGAGAAAACACAAAACAATATATTTTAACTCCATATTATTCACCAATATTCAATAAAATATTACCATAAAAATATTTCCAATTCACCAGCCTAAGCTTGCATACAATAAGCATATTTAATGTTTCAATGTCTCTTCTTATTTGAGAGACTCTTTGATATTTGCAGCTCTTACCATTTCATCTTCACTTGTTTTTTATCTTCTCACATTCTCAAGGTAGATGTATCGATTCAATTGTTTATTTTTTCCCAATGATTACAAATATCAAACGATTACATAATTCTAAATAATGTAATAATGTCTTACAATACTTTTGGTTGCATAAAGTTATTATAACCTCTATATCTCTATTAGTAGGTCTTGTAGATACACTCATTTCAAATGTTAACCATTAAATTCCCAATTTGGGTTGAAACCCTCAGATAAAGGTTTGATGCATATTCATACCTCTTTACAATGTCAATATATCTTTCACTATCCTCTCTCTTTCCTCTCTATTATTACAGATAATGAGAAAATAAAAACTCTTGATAGAAAATATAAATCCTCATCAAAGCCCTCAATTTTGTTGAATTCGTAGTCAAATAAAATGTGTCATTTCATTAATATTGAAAGATATTACAATACAATATTTTAAAATACCCCTTGGGCTACAATGAGGGTCTTCCAAGAATGAAGCCCTTTTTACAATGCAAAGTTTTGGCACTTAGTCTTCTCTAACCACCTTGAGGAGGGATGGGTTTATGCATGCGTACCACCCTAGGCTGAGTAGAGCCTCCAACACCCTACACACACCCAAAATACTAATCAATAGCACATTTGAATGAAAGTGCAAACAAATAACATCAATCTAATGCATCAAAATAAGACTAAAATAAGCTAAAAGCATATAAAATTTACCTTGCTCACCTTTGCATACTATCTATTGTTGGATTTTTGACTGTGTCGGATGCAGTTCAACTTATATTGCTCATAATGTGATGAAATATTAATGGGGCTACCCTCCAAATTTTGAGGCTATTGAATTATAAACCTTCGATTTGCACATAAAACAAGTCAAGATATTATGAACCACATCTTAGGGTGTTTTTGAGCATATGTTATTTAGAAATGAGATGAAATTTTAAGGGAACATTTTGTATGTTGTCAGGAAGCTACCCTCTAAATTTGGGGGCTATTAGAGTCCAAACTTACAATCTACACACAAAACAAGTTGAGGGACTATGAACCACATCTTGGGGTGTTTTTGAGCTTGTGTTGTTTAGAATACAATGAAATTTTGAGGGAACCTTATGTATGTCAAGAAGCTACCATACAAATTTAGTAGCTATTGGAGTTTATACCTACAAACAATTTACAAAATAAAGAAATAAAAATACACAAGGAGAGGTCTACCACGTTATCTATGACAAACACAAAAGTACATGCAAATGGATCCTAGACATATTTGACAAAGTTTTCCTACAATATCTTACATGCCTCTCCAAATACAAATGAGCACCTATTTATAATTTTGCTCAAGGGTGAGGATAATGATGGACAAGTTGCATGGGTGAGATAAAAGGGGGAATCTTGAGTTTCCCCACTTGGTTGCTTGGATGGACAAGTGTGCAATATTTTTTATTTAGGATATGACACACTTCATTAATACCCTTGGGTGGAGAGATTCCTCACCCACCAAAATGACACCTCCACTTGGCTGAAAGGATGGATAAATGTACAATATTCTTTATTTATGCTATGATGCACTATGACATGTTATGACGTGCTTTATTAATGCCTTTGGGTGGAGAGATTTCTCACCCACCAAAACGGTATGCTTCATCCATGTGATTGGGTGGAGAGAATCCTCATCCATGTGCATTAATGAGCACGAAATATGGAGAGAAGGAATTTAATGCTAACTAGGATGAGGTGGACTTGGGTTAAAATATGGAGATGGTCTCATGATGACCATGGGTTAGGTGTCACAAGGTTTTTTTGATGGTCAAAGGGCCTAGTATATTCAAGATTATTATTTATAAAGTTGTAATGTATTAGTTGAAATAATTGTAAATTAATTAAATATTAACATTAAAAAACGTTAATATGATACTTTTTAGGTGTCTATATTTACTCCTTTTTGTACTGTATTGTGTGTACATACAATGCAATACAAAAACACATGATATGAGGATGGATTAATGACTATGGTAAATATGGATTGATAATGGATGATGATGGATGACCATGGAATTTGGTGCATTGCAATGATAGTTGAGAGAGAGGTGCAATATTTACTCAAATCATGAACAATGTAGGATACCCTAATTATGGAAGGGAAAAATATCCTTAACACTTTACTTTCGATATATTGGCAAGCTCATTTGATTTAGCAAGCTAACTAGCCAAGGGTAGGTATCTTCATAAGCAAGCATCGATTAAATAAGTGGACTCACTTTTCCACCTCGATGCAATGAGAATATGAGTAACCATGTAGATATTGGTATGAAACCCACTCAATTGCGATTGAATTGGATTTTTATTGAGAAGATAAATTCTACTTTTCCCCATCAGAGAAGAGTTGGTGATAGTCTCAGGAAAATATTTTAAAAATTCCAAGTTGAGCATTTGGATATTGGACCTGTTCAAGGTGCATTTATGGGTGATATCTATCTCCTCAAGTGATGAGTTGAGGTATGAAGAAATAGAGGACAACAAAAAAACACTTTATCAAAAATCATTGTACAACACAAAGGTGAAAGGTAATAAAATACGAATGATAGAACAAAGAGGATGGACAGGAGGGGAGTAGAGAGACTTATGGAGGACAACAATCATTTTGCTACTTTTGTTGTGGTAGATAAGCCATATTTTTGGTATTGTGTGTGATGAGCAGATGTAGGTGGCATGTATATATTTGATGTATGAGATTATAGTCCTAGAGAAAATTTTGATTTCACCCTAGGAGCACTGATGATGATGATGTATATATATCAGATTTGATTGTTGACATTATGTGCAATATTTGTGAAGGTATTTTTTATGTGTATGATTGATGAATGCATGTGAATAGATAGATAGGATATGCTAAATGAAGTAGATATGATATGCTAATGTGATGAATTTGTTTATGTACATGGTATAGACTAATATATGCTTATGTAATCACTTGTTGGATATGTGTACATGTATTTTCAATTATAATCATTTTAGTTAATCAATGATAAGTTAATGGTTATAATAACACACTAACACAACATAAAATAAAATAACCAGGATGAAGACAATACCTAGGATATGATGGAAAAGATCACATATAAGGAACAATGTATGAAATAGATGGATAACAAACAATAAAAAAAGTAGAGTGAGACAAAATGAGACTAAGAGAATGTGTACAATGTATGATGGCTAATCAAGATGCATATCACTCAATTATATTAGATTTTGAGTTTGATAAGTATTTCAAGATACTCAAACACCCTAGATGTGATCATCAAACACATCTAATGGTCAATAAACATCCCATAGAAATTGAGACCAACCTAAAAAATATTAAGCCAATCATGGACCAAAGTGTGTGTAGTGAGATTCATTTCCTATCTTGAGTAAGGTTGGACTAACCAATTGTGACTCAAGCCAATATAAGCTAGCTCATATGTAAGTAATCAAAGGTCTATATAAAATGAGGTTTATAATGTGATAGACATATCACCACTCGGAGGATATACTCCACTACTAAACAAGTGTCTACATTTATGAACTTAATGAATAATATCTTTAGAAAGCATTTGGATAGATTTGTTTTGGTGTTCTTGTTGGAATATATTACATCATTTGATACATGTCAATATACAACATGGGTACATCTATAGATTAGGAAAAGAGTCTTAGATTATGATTTAATCTATGCAATGTAATGCACAAGTGTATAATGATATTTTGGCAATGTAAATGTGTATAGTTATCCCTATGTATATGTGTCAGTAGAGTAGAAAGATGAAAATTCATAGGAAGAGTGAGGCCAAATAAACATCCATATGAATAGTCACATTCCATTATATATATATATATATATATATAGATGTATTGATGTAAAACATATATGGTGAAGAAGAAAGAGTCACCTATGTAAGCAATGGAAGATAATGTAATATAATGTATTTTGATCTCTTCATTCAATAAAAATTCCTGAGTATTTTTTAGTATTTGGCATTAGAATTCTTTGAGTTACTATATATTAGATTCTAAATTTATATGCGTGATTGGTCAGCATTATTATATCTTTCATATTATAATTATATTATTGATCTTGAGGTAATATTATTTTGAGTATTCATTCATCAAAAGCTAACAATGGTATCAAAGCTATGGTAGATATAAATTGAAAGAGCCTCAAGAGTCATTTCTACTGGTTAAAAAGAGACCAATAATGATAAGAGAATTTCATCTAGAAAAGTAAACCAGAGAAGATAAGATAATTTTCTCTAGAAAGGTAAACCAAAGAAGATAAAGAAAATTTCCTTTGGAAAGGAACCAGAGAAGATAAAGAAATTACCTCTGGAAAAGAACTAGAGAAGATAAAGAAATTGCCTCTGGAAAGGAACCAGAGAAGATAAAGAAATTAACTCTGTGAAAAAATAGAGAAGATAAAGAAATTTTCTCTAGAAAGAGAAACCAAAGAAGATAGCATTTCTCACTATGTTGAAGAAAAACCAATGACATTTAAGGATATACCTATTCCAAGAACAAAATCAGAATAGAATAAATTTTATAGGTCTTGAAGATAGACCTTGATATTGAAAAGAGAATATACCTATTCCAAGAGCAAAATCAGAATAGAAGAACATTTACAGGTCTTGAATACAGACCTTGATATTGAAAAGAGAACATACCTACTCCAAGAGCAAAGTCAAAATAGAAGAAAATTTATAGGTCTTGAAGACAGACCTTGATTAAGAGACCCTTAGAAGAATTCCTCTTGATTAAAAAGGATCCTAGATTATTTGGTTAGAATCTTTCCACAAGGTTGAAAGGAAAACTATGAAGACTAGGATTCAACGTAGATTTGATTCCACTAGTTTTTTAAGATAACTAGTAAATATTATTATTTCTGAAACATTGAATACATCTGGTTATTTTTGTCTAAGATTTGTTGCAGAAGATTGATTCTTAGAAGTTGAGAAGCTTCCTACAATAGATAGAGAAGAATTTCATCTTCGATTGCCTGAAATTCTATATGCTTTTCGAGTTCAGAGATTAACTCTTTTTTTGCAGAAAAGTAGACATTAAAGAAGGTCCAAAAAGAAGATCTTATTGAAGATTGAGAATAACCAAGAAGAAGGTTTTCATTGCAAGATTGCATATTGAAGAAAGATATCCAAGAATATGTCACATTGAAGAACTTCCAAGATTGGAAGATTGAATATTTAATATAGAAGGTAAGATTACAAAAGGTCCTATTGTAGACAGAAGCAACAGAATATAGAGATCTAAGAAATATCTCATTGAACAATTTTACTAAGAGAATTGAAGACTACAAAATTAGAAGAGAATATAGAGGTCCAAGGTAATGTTTCATTAAAAGTATTTACTAAGAGAATATAGAGGTCCAAGGTAATGTTTCATTAAAAGTATTTACTAAGAGAATTGAAGACTACAAAATTAGAAGACCCAAGAATAGAGGTATAAAGAAGATTTTGAAGAAAGAAAAAAGGCAAGAGAAAGCCTAGCTACAACAATGACCATTTGAAGAGATTTGAAGCAGAATATTACAAGAAGAAGGAGAACCTAAGGAACTAAGAATATTTGGTAGAAGGAATAAGGAACTAAGAAAATATATTCTAATGTTAAAAGTTTTAAATATATTAGTGGCGTGATAAGTATTTTAAAACCTTAGAAAAATAAAAATATTATTTTTGAAGCCTTTTATCATATTTTGAAGAACTTTTTGGGATTTGAAGTATTATATTTGGTTTTTATAATATTGCATATTGTAGATTTACAAAAAAAAGTTAATATTTGCAAAATTTCTAAGGTTGGAGAAATAAGGCATACAACATGAAAGTAGGATTTCAAAATACTGCAAATATTATTTTTCTAAATTTCTAGAGTTGGAGGAATAAGGAATCCTACTATAAATTGGTTTATGAAATTTAGAGTATAATATTTTTATTCATAAATTTTGGATATAAAAGGAGTTCTATATAAATATATTGCATTTGATAATATTAATCTCTAAGTTCAAAATTATTATAGTTTTGAAGATTTGTAAAGGATGAAAATTAAACACAATGATTGATAAAAATTGATTACATTTCAAACATTAGGGAGATAAAAGGTGTTCTAAAAAATATAGAATTGAAAGGACTATATTGAGACTAGGGATTCATAAGGAATTCTACTCCAAAAGAGATATGGATAATATCATAAAAGAAGTATTCAATAAAAATGGTGAAGAAATGTTACAAGCACTTAAGTTCTATTCTCAGAACTTAATATCAAATATTGATGAAGATCCCGTATTTGACATTCTAAAAGATAAATTGACTATGTTATTCAAATAAGCTAAGGAAGATTTACTATTTTTACATAATTTCTTTATGGAAAACCTTTTAGGTCCTCATGGGAATCTCAAGATATTATTATTTCTACAAAATAATGTCTAATAATGTATTTGTCATTAGTCATATTTGAACTCTTTCAAGAAAAGGTGAAAAATAAAAGAAACAATTCATATGATTATCCCAATGAAGAATCATTGACTTCAAGTCAATATTATTGTGATGATCTACTAACTCATCTCATTGAAGGAACATCACAAGTGGAAGTGCAAGAACAGAGAAAGAAAAGAAATTAGATGAAATAAAAAGATGACTATTTGAAGCAATTAAGGCAAGAACCTGAATGGTATCACTCTAATGATACACCAACACAATGTCTAGAAGGAAAATCATCAATGAAGATATAGAAATAGAAGAATAAGAGTAGAAGAGGACACACCCGAAAAGTCACATTGGAATCATTCTATGCAAATCCAAGGAGCGATCTCATTGAGATAGATTGATGAAGACCATATTAAATACTAGAGTCTTCAATAACCAAATAATGTAATACATGTGGGTGTTGGAATATATTACATTATCTGGTACATGCCAATGTGCCAACATGGGTACATCTATAGATTAGGAAAAGAGTCTTAGATTAGGCTTTACTTTATTCAATTTAATACACAAGTGTGCAATGATATTTTGACAATGAAAATGTACATATTTATTCTATGTACATGTGTTAATAGAGTAGGAAGATGAAGAGTATAAGAAGAGTGAGGCCCAAGAAACCTCCATATGAAGAGTCACATTCCATTATATATATATGGATGTATTGATGTAAAAGATATATGGCAAAGGAGAAAGTCACCTATGTAAGAAATCGAAGGTGATGTAATATGATGTATTTTGATCTCTTCATTCAATAAAGATTTCTAAGTATTTCTGAGTATTTGGCATTAGCATTATTTGAGTTATTATATAGTAGATTCTGAATTTATATGCTTGATTGGTGAGCATTATTATATATTTCATATTGCAATTATATTATTGATATTGAGGCAATATTATTTTGAGTATTCATTCATCAAAATATAATAGTTTTTGGATGATATATTGATATATTCTTGAGATAAGACAGAGCATGATAAACACCTTAGAATTATACTGGAATTATTAAGGAAAAATTAGTTGTATGGGAATATGTCCAAGTGTGAATTTTATGTACCAAAAGTATATTACCTAGGACATATTGTATCAGAAAGAGGGGTTGCAGTAGATCCTAGGAAAATAAAAGCTATTATGAATTGACCACCGCCAACAAATGCGATAGAAGTTTGAAGTTTCATGGGTTTGACTGGTTACTATAGGTGATATGTTAAATAGTACACCAAGATAACCTCTCCAATAACTAACTTTTAGAGGAAAGAGAAAGAATTTATATGGATAGAAAAATGTGAGGCAACTTTTTATCTGCTTAACAAAAATCTTACTACGCTGTCTATACTAAAGATACCCGATCCTCAAGAGAGTGTTTCTATTTGTATAGATGCTTCATTTGGGAGGAGTGCTCTCATAGGAAGGAGCAATAATAGCCTATGGATCAAGGAAAGTGAAATGACATAAGGTTAACTATGCAACCCATGATCTAGAATTAGCAGCAGTTGTATTTGCTCTCAAGAGTTGGTGACATTATTTGGTAGGGAGATCCTTTGAGTTGAGAATAGATCATCAGAGTCCGTAATATATATTTACTCAACATTTACCGAATTCTAGGCAGATAAGGTGGATGAAATTTCTTACTAAATATGATTTTGACATTGAGTATATAAAAGGAAAGGAGAATAAGATTGTTGATGCACTGAGTAGGAGGAGACACATAGTTGTTATGTCTCACATCCATGTTGATTTAATGGAACAAGTCAGGAAAATGCAACATTAGGATCCATATTGTTATCATTTGAATAGAAATAAAACCAGATGAAAACAAGGATTTTAGCATTAAGGATGGTTTTTTATGCATTAAGGACAAGGTAGTGGTTCCTGAAACTAGAAATTTGAGAAAAATGATCATTAATTAAGCTCATAGATCTTTGTATTATACCCACCCAAGTGGAGCAAAAATGAGGAAAAATATGAAGAAAACTTTCTATTTACCAGGGATGAAGAAAGACATAACTGAATTTGTTGCTCAATGCCTGGAATATCAAAAGGTAAAAGTGGAGCACAATCATCTTGTTAGGTTGTTATATACACATGATGTGCCCATGCAAAAATGGTAGGTGATATCGATGGATTTCATCATAGGGCTACCTAAAAATGGGTTTCAATATGATACAATCTTAATAGTGGTCGATAAATTAACCAAGGTTGCGTACTTTATACTTGGGAATACAAAGGATGATGCCATCATTATGGCTAATAGATTTGCAAAAAAGATATTTTGACTTTATGGTTTTTGGAAGTAATCATATAAGATAGGGACTCAAAATTTACATCCGAGTTTTGGCAAGCCTTTCACCGTGCCATTGGTACTAGACTGAACATTAGTTTTTCTTATCACCCAAAAATTTTCAGAGTAATATTCCATTCTTTGGGATATTTACCCTTTTACTCCACTAGGTAAAATAGGTAGTATATTGCATTATACTACATAGATTATTACATTTACTTTTTACTTCATACCATGAGATATTTACTATTATAAATATCTATTGGTTAACCTAGAGTAAATACTAAAATATCCTAGGTCAAATATTTTAGGTTAGTTGTTTAGTTAGACTTCTCTACCTAGGTTAGTGGTTATCATCATGTTTCTCTCAACGTGTATTGTTAGCATGATATGTACTAAATCAGTTTACTTTGTAACCTATATAAGCTTATAATTTCCTAAGCTTATGCTAATGTTGAAATATAATCTTTCGATTATTATTTTGGTGCAACCATGTGACTACATTGGCATCAAAGCCAACCTTTTTTGCTCACTCGGAGGATGATTTGGTGACATTTGGTCGCCACCAAACCCACCTCAATAGGCAAGCTCGATGGAGGGAGCGACCACGCGAGGTCAAATTCTGGCCAGGTCAACTCAACCTGCCAGGGCCAAAGGAGTAGCCTTGGATCGATCGACCATGACCAATAACCAAGGCAATCAGTGTCTATCGACTTCCCATAGGGCTTTCGACCTGCCAGGTCAAATCCTACTAGGCACGTGATCCCGAGGCCACCACTGGCCAATCAAGACCGCACCCGCAAAACAACCAGTGATATTATTAGTAAGGTAGGAGCGCCCTCCCAATCCCATGTGATTGTGGTCCATAATTAGTACCACGCCTGTAGACCAGCTAGCGGGTTCACGAGGAGGGCAGGAGTGCCCTCTCGATCCCACATGGTGGTGATCCATAAGCTGAAATCAAAGGGTAGGAGCACCCTCTAGGCAATCTGATCTATATCGGTGATCCACTCGAGACATATCTTAACAGCTGATGACCAACCAGACCTGGATATATGGCATAGTGCCACGTCTGACCACCTAGATTGTTGATGTTGGACCCTAGAGTTACTAAGCTCGACATGTGGCACACACATCGAGGTGAAACATGGCAAAGCTAGAATGCTGACACTTGGAGGGAGAGCCAACCACGTGGTGACACATGGTAATGAAAGCATAAGGGGCAGGTCCAGCTAGGTGACATGGTGGCGACAAAATTTTTTGGCTAGGCATCAAGCTACCATATGGCGAGGAGAGATTGGTTATCTGAGTCATAAGTGGCAGAGGGGCATCGTTGTTTGGTAGGTGATTGCCCGTAGGAAATCGAGGGACTAGTGGCGAGGAGAGGGTTTTAAACACCCTTGCATCCCTACACGGGATGCATGTGGGATAATTCCCACAAAAAGGCTTATTAACAAAAGCCTTTCCTCAACTACTGCGACTGCGGGACGACTTTCAAAGCTGCCTCAACAGTGTAGTGGTCAAGGCTTTCCCCTTGACAATGCTAGATCTAGCACTCAAATCTCGCACAGGACACCTTTTTCGCGCATTCGACTTTGGCTTACGCAAAATTATAAAGGTACAATTTTTTTTAAGGTTTTAATCAAATATTTTAATTTTTTTTTATATTTTTTATATAACTTAGAACTTTTTGGAGGAAATTCAATTTTTTTTTTATCAAATCTAAGTTTTTTTCCCCTCAAAACTCTTTGTTATATAATTTTTTATCATTATTTTTTTTTTAAAGTATTAAACCTTACAAATTTGCTATCTTCAAACAAATCCTTAGAAAAATAAATCCAAATAAAATTTCTTTAGTTTTCTTCCAAATTGGGAGATAAAGAGACAAAGAAAAACAAAATTTTGCTAAACCAAGGATTTCTTCAACATTTTTTTTTGCAATAAAATTCTCAAAGTTCTATAGTTTTCTTCACATTTTTTTGGAGATAAAAAGACATAGAAAATCAAACTTCTATTACAAAACAAAGATATTTAAAACATTGGGCAAGGACAAAGGTCATTTTTCTTTGCAACAAAATCTAAAATTTGCATTTGTTTTCTCCTTCACAAAGGAGATATAAGACATAAAATTGCAACCTTTTTTTTCTTGTAAACTTGAGAAATATTTTGAACCTAATTTTTGATCCTCATGCTTAAGTGTTGAAGACATAAACCAAAGTCGTGTGTCGATTGGTCAGGAAGAATTTCAAACGCAGGTCGTGTGTCGACTTGTCTTGAAAGGAGTGCTCAATTTCTAATTTTGTAAAAATTAAGAGGGGATAGAAGACACATTTGTGATTCTATTTTTACAAAATTGTAGAAAGAAAGGGGGGATATTTCAGAGTAAGAAAGGTGCATTCTCGATTGTACTTGACACCTTTTTCTTAAAATTGGCTACACTAGGTGCATTTTCGGTTGCATCCGACACCTATAGTGATAAAATTTGGGTTACTCTCTTTTTTATTATTGCACTAACCATCATGTTTTTTGCAATTAAATAATCATTAAAAAAAATTGAAGAGCATTTTCAAAAATCCAAACTTCACTACAATCGTGCTACACCTTGCATAGGTTAAACAAGTCAATTTTCACTCCCCATCAAAAGGTCAAAATCCAAACACCTTGATTCACTCTCTTTGTTTGGCTTAATTTCCTCAAAATTTCCATCCTTTTTGAAGGGTGTTAAGGCAGGTGCCATTAAATATCCTAGAGAGCAAAATCAGAAATCTTTCAAAACCTACCACTTTAAATTGCTCTATTTGTTTGGCTTAATTTCCTCAAACTTTGTATCCCTTGTTAAGGGTGTTAAGGCAGGTGTCATTAAATATCTTAAAGAGAAAATTAAAATCCTCCATACACTCTTTTGAGGGTATACTGCAAGATAAAGTCATCTTAGTCATATCAATTTGAAACCTTCACCATGGCCATGATCAACAAGTATCTCACTAAGAGCCAACTACTCAAAGGTTCAAATTATTTTGCCTGGAAAACTAATATGAAGGCCATTTTAACTATAGAGGATATGTGGGAAATAGTGGCTGGCAATGAGACTAGACCCACATCACCTGGAGCAGATCAAATAGCCTATGATAAAAAGGATAAAAGACTTTCCTTATTGATCTTTCTAGCTATTACTGATGATATCCAACCTCATATCAGTGAAGCTAAAAATGGTAAGGAGGCATGGGATGCCTTAGCTACCATATCTTAGGGAAAGAATCAATCCACGATTCTTAACATTCAAACACAGCTTCATACTCTTCATATGAACTTAGGAGAAATAGTAGAGCTATTCCTATGCATGGTGGTAGATATGAAAACAAAACTGCAATCCTTAGGATAAAACTTGGAAGACAAAGTCTTGACCTCTAACATTTTGAGGGCTCTTCCAGACTCCTATAGAATGTTGATCACTTCACTATAAGTCTCTAGAAGGACAGTGATGTTTGTAGAGTTGGTAAATTTACTTCAAACTGAAGAAGCTAATCAACTCCAAAGAGATGAGGCATCCAACAATGCACTTTTCTCAAATAGGCAAGGTGGAAAGAAAAAGTGGAATCAACAGAAAGGATCTTCTTCTAACAAAGATAAGGGTAAAGGCAAAGAGACTAAGAAGAAGAAGCAGTATTGTCAAATTTGTGATAAAGACACTCATGAAACCAAGAGATGTTGGTTTAAGAACAAGCCGCCTAAAGAAAAATATCAAAATAAAAACAAAGGCAATGTTGCTAGTGAAGTGTCTAATTTCGATTCTGATTTTGGTTCAGAAAAAGCACACAGAGTGCTCATTGCTAAAACAGTATTGTAGAGAGAAAACACATGTGTCACCGTGAGCAAACACCATATCCTCTCTTTCCTCTTCTAGGCTTCATAAATAGCATAAGTTTTTGTTTGAAGTACTTGTAATAAAGGGGTGTTTGTACCTCTTTTTAGGCTTCATAAATAGCAAATTCTCGGTGTTTGAAGTCCTTATAACAAAAGGAGGGAATTTTTTGGTGTAAAATTGCCTAGGAGGTAATATTTGTAAAAATCCTTCACAAAACTCTTGAGTTGCACATATTTTGCAATTAAAGGGGGATATACATTTCTTTTCTTCACAATTTTTGTAAAAAGAGAAGAAGACTTATAAGGGTGCATTTTCGACAACAACTAACACCTTAGTCATACTTCTTTCAGAAATTAATTACAACATGTTTTGCAACGAGAAGGGGGGAACTTATAAGGGTGCATTTTTGGCAGCGACCAACACCTTAGCTACCTTATCTTTTGTAAACTTATTGTAAATGAATGAACCTCGTATGAAGTGATCTATTCTACTACACCTAGCGATTACAACGACTGGTTATCGATGCAATTCGGTTGGATGAAGTGATTACTATAAGAACATTCATTGGTGTGAAGACAAAGTGAGGAATGACCCACTTTTTGCTTAGGAGCAGCCAAAGTACTATGACAGAGCAAGAACCAGTAGATCAACATATTTTTCACTGTATTGGGACAATTATATACATTACCGAAATAATGTAATCAGGGGGGTTGTTAGAGTAATATTCCATTCTTTGGGATATTTACCCTTTTACTCCACTAGGTAAAATAGGTAGTATATTGCATTATACTACATAGATTATTATATTTAATTTTTACTTCATACCATGAGATATTTACTGTTATAAATATCTATTGGTTAA
This sequence comes from Wollemia nobilis, assembly GCA_028583015.1. Classification (NCBI taxonomy): domain Eukaryota; kingdom Viridiplantae; phylum Streptophyta; class Pinopsida; order Araucariales; family Araucariaceae; genus Wollemia; species Wollemia nobilis. The sequence goes on from JAQPPZ010002492.1 coordinate 1,146,711, forward strand.
CCTAGAGTAAATCCTAAAATATCCTAGGTCAGATATTTTAGGTTAGTTGTTTAGTTAGACTTCTCTACCTAGGTTAGTGGTTAGCATCACGTTTCTCTCAACATGTATTGTTAGCATGATATGTGCTAAAGCAGTTTACTGTGTAACCTATATAAGCTTATAATTTCCTAAGCTTATGTTAATGTTGAAATATTAGCTTTTGATTATTATTTTGGTGCAACCATGTGACTACAAAAACTGATGAGCAAATAGAAAGAGTGAACCTGGTGCTAGAAGACATGCTTCACATGTATTGTATGGACCAGAAGATCTGATGGAAATATTATTTGCATCTAGTAAAATTTGCCTATAATAATGGTCACCATTTGACCTTAAGCGTGGCTCCATTTGAAGCTTTGTATGGTAGAAGGTGCAAGACACATTTTTCATGAGATAATACAAAGGATCATATTGTGTTAGGATGATATATGGTTAAATATATGGAGAAATAGTTAAGGATAATCAGGAAAAGGTTAAAAGAAGCCATAGATCAATAGAAGAGTTATGTTGATCTTAAGAGATCACCAAGGAAATTTGTTGTAGATGATAGGGTATTTCTAAGGGTGAGACCAAACAAGAGTGCTATTAAGTCAACAAAACTGGACCCTAATTTTGTGGGACCATTTGAAATTAAAAAAAATATCAGTCATGTGGCATACCGACTTGCCTTACCACCTAGTTTGTCTAAGATTCATGACATATTTCACATTTCTTTGCTTAGAAAGTACATTGCTAATCCTGAACATGTATGGGACTTGTCTTATTTACAGATGGTGAATCCAGAGGCTATAGAGGTCCAACCTGTAAAGATCCTTGAGTTCCACTCCAAGTTAATGAGAAAAGGAACCTTGGAGGAGAGCAAGGTTCAAGGGGATAGTTATTCTGAAAGAAACAGTACTTGGAAAAAAATAGCAAACATGCAAAACAATTTTTATTTTTGTTTGATGAAGCAATATAAATATTAATTTAATGTATAAACTATGATAATACACAAAAGACTGTGTAAATCCTAAGGGGGGGAGGATTTCATGACCTTTCCTTGGCAATTTTTTTATTTTGGATGGTTTTATGCTTTGATGATTGTTTTGTTGATAAGATGTTGGACTATCTATTATTTTGCTATGCAAAACATATATCAAGTAAAAAATGTGAAGTATATTTAAATTGAAATGATAGATTAATTTGTGTTTTGCTTCTGATAAACTTATATCTCATATTGGAATATGATGTTGTTAATAGAATTTGCACTTGTGCAAAAAATAGGCTTTCTTAAGGTGGCAAACAAAACTAACCACTAAGAAAAGTATACCTTCGGAAAATTATGTGATGGGTAATTCTTCGAATTATTTCGGGGCAACATGAATAAGTATTCCTTTCATGAAGATGCATAACATGAGCTCCATGAAAAAAGAAATATTAAAATTATCTTGAGTTTGCAATTATATAATTATTGCTTTATAAAGAAATTTTAGATAGAATAGAAATATTAAAATGAAAGAAAATGATGGTTTTCTTCTTATGTTGCTATGAAATATTAAGTAGGAGCATTGAACTTTTAAAAAGTAATATTAGAAGCTGATTTGGTATATTTGAGCTATGTTAATAAATATTTGAAACGATTAGTTCTAGTTGGCATCATGATTGTAATGGATCATTCATTATACCTTACCTTGTCATCGAATGAAACCTTCTTCTCCGTATTAGAAGCGAGTGGGAGTAATTTGACCACAGATTTGTTCGATAATTGATTGATAAACCAGGTAATGGGAATGAAGGCAAACATTATTTTTGGTAGAAGAAGTGTATTCGGGTTTCTTTAAGGAGGTTCTTCTTTTTTTGGAGACAAAAAAAAATAGAGAGGGAGATTAAAAGGAAAAGAAAAAGAAGATAGGCATAGTAGGTATCTTGTTAAGAAAAGTTGCTGACGAAACTAGGTAACCCTATGAATTATTGATCTAGTTGGTAATTTTTTTTTTAAATTGCTTTGATATATTTTGTTAAAAATAGAATAGTTGAATGCATTACTATTACTGAGTCGGATGCTCATGTGTTTGTGAGCTTTGACTCATGTTTTTGATAGAGTGATTGACTTATTTTGTGATATATCCATGAAAATCTTAATGTGGATTACGTCTGACTTGCTATCGTCCATAGACTAAGACTGGCGATGGTTATTCATTGCTTTTATTAAAATAAAATAAAATAAAATAAGACAAGCATTCTGGTTTGTTTTTTCCTTCTTTAATTTATTAAAATAGAATAATTTTATTTTTTTGAGTAAATCCTTTATAGACTAGAAGGTTAATAACTGAGTACGTGAGACTGAGTTGACCAAAATAGGAAAGGTTGGTTAGAGTTTTCCCTTGCGAATAGAGTTTAGAATATTTTTATTACATTTCCTTTGATGGTGCATTGAGGAGTTTAGAAGATATAGATAGTGGATAACTTTTACTTTCTTTGCTTATGCATCAAACTATTCATGTAGAATGAATGTTTGAATGAAATGAAATGGTAATGATTTATATCCTTATATACTCAATAATAGATGGAGCTTTTTGAAAGAAATATTGATTAACGTATCTATGGTTATTGTTGAAGTTATGGACTATTTTAATTGTCTTTATGCTTTTTGGAAACCTATGTTTCAGGTGATTTGTGGTACTAAGAATTAAGCAAAGAGGACACCATAGTTTACTGAGAATAAGGATAAAATATTGGATGTCTTTATTTTTATGTGATTACCATTCATTGAGAATTTTCTAGATATTATTATTATGAAAGGTAGAAGATAGAAATGTTGGTGATAAAGATATAGGCCTTGTTGTTTCGAACTTAAATAGATGAAACTTAAATGATGAGTATTTAGACTAGTTTTGTATTCTTTTAATGGTGTTGAACGTAGTGGCAGCTACCTTAGGGAAAGAAAAAAACTATTATCCTTCTTTGTGATATTTGTAAATTGAGTTGTTGATCTAGAAACAATAGTTCTTATTTTAAAGATAATATCAGCATGTTTCTTTAATTCCTGAGTGTTTATCATAGAAAATATTAGAGTGGAATATAGCATGTTTGGAAGCAAATTCATTTGGATATTATTGCATGAAAGAATGTGTTTTGAGATTTATTTTTATATGCACAATATTTGCATTAATTTTGGAAACGGATCCGTCTATGATCCCAACACAAGGTATTCTTTCTCGATAGATTATGTAGTGAAGTAGCTATTACCTCTTTTGTTCGAAAACTTTGGAAGCAGATGAAACTCACCATAAAAATATGAGTAAAGGATGCGATGACATGATACCTTAGCTTCATTTCAGATGCATTGATGGGGATATCTAACTAGTTGTTGGACGTTGTAATGAGATGTTATTTTTAATGAAAATATAATATATTTAAAAAGGATATCATGTCATTTTTGGAGGAAACGGAAGTGTCAGTGGTAGTTATGTAATTAAGAGTGTAACTTTTGGTTACGTTATTTAATTAGATGATAGTTTAGAGTAAGCTATCTATGTAAAACCATAATGCTAATTTGAAAGGATGTTGAGCTATGGATTAAATATTATTATGTTTTATGGTTATTTATGGCATAATCGATAGGATATATATATATATATATATATATATATATATATATATATATATTTTGTTAGCATATATTCCTATTAGCTTTTATTACATTATTTTATTGTTAGGCTTATTGTTAGCGTAGTTTATTTAGGGCTCATTATTATTCAGCCTATTACGGGCTAATTAAAGCCTACAGTGTAAAATTTTTGTCGAGAGCTGGCTGTAGAACTGACATGAGCTGATTTGGCTATAACAAAACCGATCGGATAGGACTGCACTAGACAGACGGACTCAGTGGACCCCCTAGACCTAGGCTGGATAGACCAAACACAGACATGGGACACCGGATCGGGAGTGCGCAACTGTGGACGGGATCGAATAAAACTTTTGTGACTTAGCATTTTTTTGGCCTGGACGGAGGATGTGAGCGTGGGTAGAGTCTACCCAAAGGTAGACACCTACATTGGTGTCATTTTTTTATTTTAAACCTTGCTTGGTGCCGTGAAACGGCCCATGTGGGATTTTATTCCGCATTCTGAGATAGGTGCAATCGCATTATCAGACGTCCAAAAATGCAAAGGATAAAAGATGCCAAGAAAATTGACAGTGATTGCAGGCTTATTAAAGCAATAAACCACAGCAAAGCAGGCCACTTTTTTTGGACACGATCAAAAATTTTCAAGGATATTTTTTTATCGGATTGAATATTTTTTTTATCGATCTCTGGCTAAAATATGGTGGCAGCGCATAGCCACGACAACGCTGGTTTGTTTGGCAATATCGCTGCAGACTATGTAGCGATTAGCGATTTCCATAATAACGGGTGGATCGTAAGAAAAATATGACACAGACCCGAGGAGGCAGTTTTGATGTCATCGCGAAGTGATTTTTTTTTGTGGCTGCACTTCACCATTGTCGGATCTGATCGCCAATACGAGAGAGGATTGTAGGAAATTTGTTTTCATCGCTAACGCCAAGCAGATTTGCAACCAGATCTAGACTGTTTCTTAACATTGGCAGAATGTTGTAGAATAGGTTGTTGTACTGGCAGTGCTATAGTGCATGCTCTTGGTGGTGAGGTTGAGCAATAGAGCTGGCAGTGGGCTTATGAGCAAATGCAGGTTTTTGGTCTTCCAATTCCATTTTTTTTTTAGTGTTCTACTAATCAAAAAGATGACGAACGCCATTGTTGGAGTCATTGGAGGTCGAAGCAGCATGACGTCGCTGCCACCAAGGGGCACCACTCGAGCAGCGCCACCGGAGGACAATGCCGCCACCCGAGCGGTGCCAACAGAAGAGGCGCCGCTTCTAAGGAAGGGCCGCGACGGAGGCTTCAAATAAAGGGTGTTACTTTTTAATCCCAGCCGAGGCGGTAGCTTGGCTGGTTTGTAGCCAAGCCTTGGAAGCTGGAGGTTGGGGGATCAAAACCCGTCGACCCCCCAAACAAAGGTAAAACAATTTTTTTTAAGTTATTTTTTAATATTTTTTTCTAAAGTTAAAATTAAAATTTTTTAAATTATTTCTTTTATATAGTTTTAAAATTATTTAAAAAAAAAAAAATTGCTATAAGGAATAATTTTTTTTTTTTTTTAACTTTAGAATATAAAATGTTTTAAAATGCTTTATAAAAGAAAATTTTAAAGGGGGGAGTTTTTTTTTTCAAGGGGGGATAGATTTTTTCTCTCCGCCATCAAAGCAATTAAAGAGGCATAAAATCATCAAACCTCCAAACCTGTTTTTTAGACTTCATAAATAACAATTTTTTGTTTGAAGTACTTCACACAGCGGGGATTTTTTTTTGGTGATATATTGTGCTAATCTGCCTACAGGGCAAGCTTTGTAAGAGCCTTTTTTAGGTTTAATTGTTGCATTTTTTTGCATAAACGGGGGGATAACATTTTTTCTCTCTCCACTATCTCCTATTTTTGCATCAAAAGGAGGATATAATTTTGCAAAACCAAGGGGGGAAGACTTATAAGGGTGCATTTTCGGCAGTGACCGACACCTTAGTCAAATTATTTTGCAAAATTTTATTGTAAAAGGTGCATTTTCGACAGAGACCGACACCTTAAAAATGGGCAAATCAAAGAAAAAGATAGCCCTAAAAACTGATGTTGCTAAATCAGTTAAAGACCCATACTTTCCACCAGAGATGGATGGGTTGGATTTTTATGAGGAGGGCACATTCCTCACACTAAAAAATGGTTTAACAGCTCTCCTCGATGATTCTGAGTCTTGTATAGACCTTCAGACAAAAGGTGCTCAAGTTCCTATTGGCGTTCTAAGGGGCATATACCTGGTATTTTTTGCACTTGATCGTGCCCAACGTAAATTGGAAATAAATAAGGAAAGTGAGGTCCTAAAGGCGAACACTTGTTGTGACACAAGTGACCTTCAGCCCATTATGGCACATGCTTGTTGTGATACAGACAACCTCATACCTTCTATGGTAGATATCAGTTGTAGCATAGGTGATCTCATTTCAATAGCAGATTTTGCTTGTGACACCAGTGACTTAACAACTGAAACTCCTCAAAAAGAGCTCCATAATCTCATCAATATCGACAAATGCAATATTGTTAAAAGCATTGATGAAGATGTTGAAATTGGGTGTTTTGAAAAACACACCAAAATATTTGGTTCCAAAATGATGAAGAAAATGGGATTCAATGGTGAGAGATTAGGTAAAAAAGAACAAGGCATTAAAACTCCTATAATGCTAAATGTCAGGGCAAATAATGAAGGCCTTGGCTATACTGGACATGCAAGTACCAGTAATTCTATGTTTGTAAAACCTAAATCTCCTACAACTCCTAAAAAGCATTGTTGTAGTCACTATGGAAAGATAGGACATGTTGCAGCTAAGTGTTGGAGATTACATCCTTGTGATTCTTGTGGATGTACGAATCACTCTTCTTCAAGTTGTTGGTACAAACTAAAAATGGCCAACAAGGTTCATATTGATTGTGGATGGGCAGATCTCACACAATGGACCATGATGAAAGAAATGTTGTATGGCTTCTATCAAAAAGGTAAAACCTATGGTAGACCCCGAGGCAAATCCAGTGACAGACCTAATGGCAGTCTCAGAGATAATGACCTAGAGACAGACCTAAAGACAGACCCAGAGACAAAGTCCCAAATGCATATCTACAGGTAGATCCAGAGGCAATGATCCAGATGCAGATTCATAGGCAAATCCTGAGATAGACCTAGAGGTCCAATTCCAGAGGTATGCTTAGAGCCAGACCTAGAGCCATGAGCCAAAGCCAGAGCCGAAGACAAAGCACGAGCCACCATTTTTCATTTCACTTCTTCTTCTTCTTCTTCACTGTATTGGGGCAGTTATATACTTTACCCAAATATGTTGTATGGGGGGATGATAGTGTAGCTAGTAGTTATTACATTACCCAAATAATGTAATAAGGGGGGATGTTAGCGTATATTCCTATTAGCTTTTATTACATTATTTTATTGTTAGGCTTATTGTTAGCATAGTTTATTTAGGGCTCATTGTTGTTCACGAGATCCGCTTATTACGGGCTAATTAGAGCCTACAGTGTATTATTTATTCGTTCATTGGAATAATCAAATTGTTAAGTTCCCTGACATATATATATAAAGGAATGTGAATCATATTATGCTCTTGAAATGTGTGATTCTTTATATGGGTTGTAATTAGTTTCAAATTAGAAATAAAATTTAGTGTTAAATCTTGTAAGCTTTCCTTCGTGTGAGTATAGTGAAATTGGGATTTATGTAAGTATTTAGATAGAAACCTTATTCTTGACAATACTGATCTCAATAAAAGAATTTTGAGATATTTTTGGGTAGACAGGTTTTGGCTTCGTAGTTTCCTCGATTCGTATTAGAAAGAAGAGCATTGGAATTTTAGAAGTATAAAATAATTCTAAGAAAGAGTTGACTGGTTTTTGTGGGTAGCGTTTAGTGTTCTTACTCTAAGGGATTTGAGTAGAGAGTAGAGATTAATGTTTTGCCTCAAGAACTCATGCACTAAAAGACTTGTGTAATAAATGATGAGTAGAGCTTCTCCTTTCAAAAGAACGAAAAGGTAGCTTCAACTATCCTGTTAAAATATTACAAGAGGAAGTTGATGGGAAAGAGTTGTAAATAATGCTCCTTCACAGATAGACTTGTGAAGTAGTAAATATGGGTGTACTCTCAAGCTAGGATAATAAACTTAGATAGACTGGTATAGGGTTAACTTAGCTCTTGCAAATGATTTCTTGAGTTTTAACTATTTTTTAATAATAGCAGTATTATGGTGAGAAAATAGGGAATATGACATATGTAATGTGAGGATGTGCACAAGTGTCTTGTATTAGGAGTGCATGTAGGAGAGTAAGAGTTATGTAGAAATGTGCAAATTCCATAGAGTTAAAGTATACACGTAAGAAGAGAGAAGAGTCTTGTATACAAGTGGTATGATGAGAAGCCAAAGTTCAAGAATAGGAAAGGTTGTAACTTCCATATGTTTGAGTGCAATAGACAAGTATTAAATAGTCACCTTCTATATCTATATTATGGAGACAAAGCTCCATACAATGTAAGTGGAAAAATGGTCTATAATGATCACCATAACAAGCATTGATAATAAAGCTTGTATACATATTTTGAGCAATTTTATTGTAAGTATTCTTCATGCTTGTACATGAATGATTTTGGTCATTTACATTCATATTTGATATTATAGTGAATGTTATTATATTTATATTGGTTAGTTTATATATTTGATTGCTCATATATTTAATTTTACTCTTGATTATTCATATTATTTCCTAAAATATTGTAGCTTAATTATATTGGAACCTAAGATAGCTTGGCTTAAAAGCCAACACCTAGTATTTACTTCTCATAAAGGCTTAAATCCCACTCCAAACTTCTAATCCACCTGACTGGGTTGTAGGTCCATAGACATTGATAATGATGAAATGAATATCTACAAAATAGCATGTGATTTAAGAGGTTATCCAATTTTATTTTTATGAATGGTTACATAGGATGTTATAGTAGGATTACAACAAGTTAGAATTACCCCTGATGCTCCTTTAGAATCCATAGCATCCCATTCACATCTTGCCCATACTATTTTCATAGTTTTAGAAACTTCTTTTGTCATTTTATATTCCTAGATACAAAGAATATCAAGAATATTACTAAAACATAGGTCCCTAATACACATCTACTTTGAGGGGGTATTAGCACCCCTTATATTCCATGAAATGATAATCATGTGTCATTAGGGACTGTTGGACCTGCTTGCAAATTATAATTATCATTTTGTTGTTAGGTAGAGAGGAGTTCAACTAACTTAGTTTTTGTTCCTTTCTCTATGTTTGCTCTTGCTTCCTTGGATATCGCTTGATAATTTGAAGGTATTTCTCTTTTTTTCTTGCTTGTATTAGGAGTAGGTCTTGTTAATCTATTCCTCGATATTCTTTCACAAGTTTATTTTTTATCAAATGTATCCTCTCTTGGCTCTATTACAAAAGCTTTTGACTTATACTGCTCATTTTCTAGTATTTCCCTAGTAGATCTTTACTTATATCAATCATGACCAATATCCAAGCATAAATAGCCAAGAATCCATCTTTTGATTTTCTAAAATATCAAAGAATTCTCCTAGAGTGTTGCCTATTTTCTTGAAGGTATCCACTTTACAAAATTTAATGTGCAACCCATACATCCTAACCCGAACTAGTACTAAGGATAGTTTATATTTTTAGGTAAAAAACTTTCATACCAGTAGGTAAGAAAGAGTCCTAATCTTCCCATAAACCGACCCCTTTTTAGGATTTTATCTCTTTCTTTCCTAGAAAAAAAATGGCTAGGAAGAAACCTTTGGAAACAAATGATAGACTCACTTCTGGAGACTTCCAACTCCTATCAATCCATTTTGTCAAGGTTGAAGCCCCTGGTCAATACCTATTAAATTTACCAAAAACTACCCTATCTTGAAGCAACGACAACCGATCCTCTGTGGTGCACTCACTAACCTCTATTACTAAAGATGATTCTAAGAATTTATCTATAAATCGATCCATGGGAAGAAAATTAAAACTCAAAATCTACTTAAATTTACTAGAATACCCTATAGCGAATATAATATTTGATAAAATAATTATAATAATTTGCATGCAAAATTTTCTAAGATAAAGAAGGGAAGAAAAATTAGCTAAAAAATTATATGCCCAGACAGAATGTCTTGCCTCACTAAAGCCCTAGCCCTCCATTGCTCTTCATATGACCACTTATTTTAAAGCTATTCAAATTTATTCATATGACCACTTATTTTAAAGCTATTCAAATTTTACACAAATTAATATAAGAATCGGTTGAATCAAATAAAATAAAATAATTTATATTAATTTTGTTTGAGTGTTTATATTTTTAATTTTAAGATTGTATAAAAAAATATACTTGAATTGGATATTTGAATATATATATATATATATATATATATATATATATATATATATATATATATATATATATATATATATATATATATAACATCCTAATAACACATTAAATATATATTAAATAAATTAGTAAGATATAAGTATATTTAAAAAATGCATAAATACTTTTAATGTGTACTTTATGTCTTTTCAACTTCACACCTTCATAATTATATGTCCTAAATTTAAAGCCTTGCACTAATGTCCCATATGTATACCTTATATACCCATGCACACCTACAAAACATTTTTGTTTTTTTTGTTTACCCACTCTTACACATACCCCACCCAGTTTAATTTAAACTTTTCCTAAAAAAAAAACCAAAACATACCATTTCTTTTAAAAAAATTAAATAAATAAATAAATAATTATTAAAAAACATAAAACACAACATATGCTATTAAGTTATTAGATAAACCATATACAAACATTATTTTTAAAAATCCTTTATGGCTTGCTTTATTATAAAATATGTCTATAACTCTTTCTTTTCCTACTTCTAAGTCCACTAAATAAACTAAAAATATTTAGTATAGAGCCTTATAATACTTACCTTTTAATCAAAAAGGTATAACTATTTATATAAAAACGTAAATTTAACTATGCAAGTGTTTATTTTTATTTATTTAAATGTAAAATATCATTATTTTTAATTAAATAATATAATCATTGTTTTTTTAATTGATTATATGAAATTAAAAGGGATAATATTATATTGCACCATGTTCATATAGTAGTATTTTGACAATTATGTACATCATTTGATAATATTTAGACCTATATCTTCGTGAAAGTTGAAAGGTAATTCGTTTAATTTAATTTTTGTTTTTTAAATTTATAAGATTAATGTTAAATTATAGCTTTCTTATTTTTCATTATATTAATAAATTATTTTTCAAATAATAACTTATTATTTATGAATTAATTTTATATAAAAATATGTCCATATAATTAAAACCAATGTTTATGCTGAGATTATCATGATTTAATTTTAATATATTACATAAGAACATGATTATAATATAATATGAATTAAACTTATTTCAATCTCTATAATTTATATATAAAATAATTTTATTTTAAAAATCTTATGAAATATAATGTTTTATGTATAATTCTTTTGTTTTATTACATTTCTTTTTTACAAGTTATTGTTTTAAATAATATATTCTTATGATAATTTTTTGGAAAAAGTGTCACTTTTTATGAATTTTTTTTTAAAAATAATAAAAATAATACTTATTTCCATGTCTTTTAACATAATTGTTTTTATGATCCAATTATATATATACTTTAAATTTATTAAATAAACACTTAAATAAAATAATTTTTTTTATATAATTTATAATTTTATTTAAAAGAATTAAAATATATATTTCACCTAGACTAATCCATGAATGATGACTCTAATAAAATAAACAAGCATGCATACCAAAGTTATTAATTGCATATAAGTCATGACACTTAGTCTATGCCCATGTCCGGCAAAGCTCCAAAATAGAATTACGGCATAAACTTAGATGAAGATGATAGGCATATGGCATGATGTATTAATCAATTTTCCTTTTCCTTGTATTGATGTAAATTGGGTTGCGAAAATGTGACATTCTTGTGAGTATATTATGTAGGACAATTGGCCTTTAGTGTTTGGTGTTTAAACATTGGAAAAAGTCATAAAACTGCCAACAACCTACCATATACTGTTTATATTTTTTTGATTGGTTGAAAGGGTGTTGAAAGGTCCCTGAACCTTGTACAAGAGGTTTTTACATGTTTTTCAAGCCGACCGAGGAGGCCCAAGAGCTTGAGATCAGAGAGAAAGCAAACCACCACCCAAGGGAAGCTGTCGCGATATCGCGACCAGTAACGTTTTCGCGACCCACAGCATAGGGAAAAGGCAAGGAGGAAAGGATGTCGTGATATCGCGACATGATGCACCGTTGCAGCCAAAAGAGGAAGAGATGTCACGAAATCGTGACAAGAAGCAGCATCGCAGCCGAAGGAGAGAAAGTGTCGCGATATCGCGACATGTTGCAAGGTTGTTGCCAAAGGAGAAGAAGTGTCGCGATATCGCGACAAGTTGCAAGGTTGGTGCCAGAAGAGAAGAAGTGTCACGATATCGCGACATGTTGTAAAATCATGGCCAAAGAGAAGAAATGTCACGATATCGCGACATGTTGCAAATTCGCGGCCGAGGAGAAAAAGTGTCACGAAATCGCGACAAGTTGCAGCAAGGCGGCCGAAGAGAAAAAGTGTCACGATATCGCAACAAACTGCATCATCGAGGCCGAAGAGGAAAAGTGTCACGAAATCGTGACATGTTGCAAAATCTCGGTCGAAGGGAGAAGGTGTCGCGATATCGCGACATGTTGCAAAATCGTGACCGAAGAAAAAAGGTGTCGCGATATCGCGACATGTTGCAAAATCGCGGTCAAAAAGAAAAGGTGTCGCGAAATCGTGACATGATGCAGAATCGTGGCCGAAGAGAAAAAGTGTCGCGAAATCGTGACATGTTGCAATATTGCGGCCGAAGAGAAAAAGTGACGTGATATCGCGGCAAACTGCATGAACAAGGCTGAAGAGGAGAAGTGTCTCGAAATTGTGACGTGTTGCAAAATCTCATCCGAAGGAAAAAAGTGTCACGATATCGCGACATGTTGCAAAATCGCGGTCGGAGAAAAAAAGTATCGCGATATCGCAACAATTTGCAAAAATGCGATCGGAGAGAAAAAGTGTCGCGATATCGCAACATGATGCAGGATCGCGGTCGCAGAGAAAAAGTGTCATGAAATCGTGACAAGTTGCAACTTCGCAGCCGAAGAGAAAAAGTGTCGCGAAATCGCAACATGTTGCAAAGATGCGGTCGAAGAGAAAGTGTCGCCAAATCACGACATGCTGCATCATCACGACTGAAGCGGAAAGGTGTCATTGTAAGGACAATGACAATATACTATTTATATTGTCATTGTCCTTACATGGTATTTTATAAAATCATGGTTAATTATGGTAATCATACTTGGAGGAGCATAAATTTTTGTTCATCAACAGGGGAGTTTTTGGTTAATCAAGAGGGGCATTGATAAGAGGTTCATCAATAGCAGAGTTTTTGTGATTCTCAAAAGCAATATGTTTACCTTTGTCAGAGTTACTATTATTACCATCTTTACTTTTATTTCTCGTAAGGATTTTTATGTTAAACATATTTCTTGAGAGGTTATTAGATGTTCTATAGATTTAATTATGATATCTTCTTTGAATCTAAAAAAACAATTTCATTTATTTTGAATTTTTCAAAGATGATATTTTTTGAAGATAATAGTTGTTGGGCTGTTTATATTGTTGTTCAGTGGAATTTCTTTCGTGTTATTATTTTGTTTCAGCTTTGAAAAGCTAGGAATGTTGCTGAATATTCTCGAGATTCAATTTCTAGTCAGTTATTACAGTATTTTCTGTTGTTACTGTTCAACTCCATTCGTAGGATTCCAAGTTGACTCATAAGTTGGTGCATTTGATAAATTTTGTCAGAGGTTCTGGTGCAAAGCTCAGTGCACTGTCAACATGGCTTCGCCTAACCTCCTTACGCCTTAAGGTCCCTCTATTTCTTTGAGGCCTCGCCTAACCTCCTTCTGCCTTAAGGTTCCTATGTTTCTTTGAGGCCTCAACATAGTAGGTTGAGGGGGTGATATTTTCTAGCATTAGTTTTTTCTATCAATGCCCACAGTAGGGCTCGATCTCCACTTGGAATGACTTCCTTTGTTTAGTTATTTTGTTTATTCACCGTTTTAAGGGCTAGTTTTTTTTTTTAACTCAAGTCTCTACGACATTGATTGTTTGGTGGCCTTGCGTGGTGAGTTATGTTTTTTTTAGCTCCCTTTTTATTGTAACCTTTCTTGTTTTTTTATTGAATATAATTATTGGTTCCAATAAAAAACAATTTCAATGGTATTCCTTATAGACTTAAGATATATAAAGGAGATATGATTTTTAGCCTTCATAGCTTTGTTTGTTCTGAGTTTTTTAAAGTGTTAGATCATTTATCTTATGGTGCTAATGAGTTGTCTTTTAAGGTTTGAAGGATACCGCTAAGAGTTATCTTTTAAGGTTTGTTTAGTATCCTTCAAGTAAAATTTTTATGTTAGAGTAGGAATGATGATGGCATCAAATAATATTATTTTATGTCTTAATAGAAAGTAAATTTTGGATATGTAGTAGCAAAACCTACCACTACAATTTAGATGGAACAAACAAACTTATTTAGAGTACTTGTTGGATTCAAGATAAAATAACATACAAACATATTTAATAATCAAAATATTTCAACTCTCTATATTATTCACCAATATTTATCAAATTATTGTTTTTTAGGTCTGAGGGTCTGACTCGTTGGTCAAAGCGCTCCCTTTGGAGAGTGGAGACCATGACTCGAAATCCTCAGATCTTATAGAACCGAAGGGTGCGTCACGCCAACATTTTCGACTACGTTAAAAGGTTTACCCGATGCAACTAAAGGTTATAGTAGCAACAAGGAGCAAGATTTGAACCCATAATAAAGCGATGGAAAAATATAACGAATTACCGATTCCTCTAGTATATGCCAAAAAAACTTATTTTCTTTTGTAAGATTATAATTATTACTCCACACTAAAAGGATAATGGATTTGATAAAGTATGTATGGGAAGGAGGGTGAGGAGAGCACAACTCCTTTGGATGAGTTCCTAGATCAAGGTTAGGGTAGTGAGTGGAGGATGGTGGATTACTTATGGCTAAAGCCAAATTATTTATTTCTTCCAAATAAACTATGCAACAATATAAAGAGAATGATTGGATGATAATGATAAATCACAATTCTTCTTAGGTTACTAAAAACAATATGAAGAAACTTCTAGCTTTCATAGTGAATCTAGCTTAAATGGTATGTGTAGTGGCCAAGTGACTAAACCTAGACCCATTCTATGTCCTTAACTAGTGTAGAGTTCTTGTCTCATCAAGGATGCTCTTGGAGATAGCTATTGATACTTAATTTCTAAATATAAATTCTCAACAAACTTACACTATCTTCTCCTGCAAAGTTTCTACAACCTTCTCCATTTGGATATTTAAGGTGTGAGGATTATCCTCATTTTAAGAACTTCAATTTAGGACTTGATAAGGTTGAACCTATAGGTTTTTTACTTATAATAATTGCATATTCCACTCCATAAAGCTAAGGTATAGACATAAAATTTTAGGATATGATAGAAATAGTAAGCACTTTACGTAAGGCTATATATCATAATTTCATGTGTATGATATGTACTTTATTTATAAAGAGTTCAAATTTTCAAATCTTGTTACCTATAATCTTTAAAGATATCATATTTGTTATTTGTAATTACTCACATGAAAACATAACAATTTTACTTATTATTTCTTCATCATTTGTTATAGGTTATGACTAATTTAGATATCATTTGAATTTATTTACCCTTATTCTCTTTACAAGTTGTGTATGTATGTAACGATATAGTCGAGAGATAAGTAATTTGAAAACAACTTAGACAAGCATTATTTTCTACTAGTTTTAATATTTTTTATATCGTAATTTTAACATGGTGGCATCATTTGTAACTAAGGAAGGTTCCATCCCGTGAAATAGCTTCTTGGTGAACATGAGATATGTTTTTAGATCAAGAAAAATTATGATATATCGAACTCTAGTCATTATCGTTATTTTGTTTCAAATTTACTATGTTCTATACAATTGAACTTACTTCTTGATATATCAAACTCTAGTCATTATCATTATTTTGTTTCAAATTTACTATGTTCTATACAATTGAACTTACAAAAACAAGTAAATAGATTTTATATCATGCTTCTTTTCTATTAGATTTTTTATTTTTACTTTAGCAATGGTAAGACCTAATGTGCATATTAAGTTCTCCCTCAAACTTAAAAATTGAGTTTTAAAATATATACGGACCATTTTTCATGCTCCTTACATAACCATTTTTTAATTTAAATTATTGTAAGAAAACTCTAAAGTTTGTAGTCTATAATTAAATTCTCAATATGTGAATTTGAATTATAGTCAATGCATATGCCACATCCTTCTTCATGTATTTTTGAAACGAGTAATATAAGATAACAAACAAATCAAACATGACCATGTTTATGAAACTCTCTAGTTCATGTAAAATGTACAAAAAAAAATTTGAGTACAATTCCCTTATGTTACATGAACTTAGAGTTTTGTGGTATAAAAATATAGGTTTCTACAACTTTGAGAATATTTATACTAACTTGATGTAAATTCTAAGGACTTAAAAGGACATTTAATGATAAATGTTCTTTTAAGTCATTAAAATTTACAAAAAAAACTTCCAACTTATTTAAGTGTGGCTGTGATTTTACACATTCCCCTTCAATACAATTTATGTAATGCTTTAGAAACTCTTATTCACTTGTTTTGGTTTTGTGATATGGCTAAACAATTTTTGGATATTTTCTACTCTTTTATTTTTCCTTCTTTCACTAGATCTTGGAAGATCTTTTTGCTTGGTTTTTCTCAGTTGGATCAGTGCCCCAATATTTGGGATGTTTTTAAACTCATCCTTCTCAAACATATTTGGAAGTGCATATGCAAAAAGGTTTTAACTATATCTGCTCCTCCATAGGATATAGTTTTAGCAGACTTGACATTTGATCTTTTGTTACATGTGGGATACACTCATTCCCAAGTCTATGAAACTTCCAGTAAACCACGATATGTTACTGATAAACTTCATCAACTTTTTCATATGGTTTAGGATCTTCTGAAGGTCTAGTAAGAAACTAAAAGTAAGGCAGTTAACAATGATGAGCAGGTTTAGGTTTTGATTACTTCTATTTCTTCTTTGAAGACTTCTGAAGATATAACGACACACCCATAATTTCTCCATATAAGAAACTCTTCCACATATGAATGTTGATATTTGGTTGTAGCAAGATATAACTATAGTCTTTTTGTTGTTAAAAGCTTCTATTCTTATGTATATTCAATTATGGATGCTTTACTCCTTATCCACCTCATTTTGTTTTTTAGCTGGTGGATAGTGTTAGCACCATAATATTGTAATGTTCTAGTTAATGAATTAATATAATCTAGCTTTTTCTATAAAAAATAAGGACATTTAAAAATACATTATATGAGAAACATGATAATGAGCATATTATAATCATTTTTCATTACATACTTCTATTAAAGTTATCACATATTTAACATATTTTTTGGGATTGCCCAAGAGCAAGGAAGGTGTGAAAAGAGGCAAAGTGGATATATAGTCTGGTGATTCAAGAACAACTTACTTGGAAGGTGATTTTGTTTGGGGACCAGTCCAATTGTGTGGCTTTCAAATTGATTTTATGGCGTACTATTAGACTCTCTATTTTGTTCATTTTATGGAAGGATAGATGTAATTTGGTCTTCAATAATGAAGACTCTATTGTTGCTCTCACTGTAATTCGGGCCCATACTTTAATTACTGAGCAGTTGAAAATTTTCAAGTCTGATATCTTGAAAGATTACCTTAGAATTGACAAGGGGCTTAGAACAGATTACTTGTTGCTTTTGCACAAGCAGATGTAACTTTGGAAGGCTTGTTTCTTGTCTGTTGTTGATGTACCTTATTGATTATTCGTTAATATGATGTATTTTTTCAATAAAAAAGTTGTCACATAAGACATTAAAGAAAGGTTATTATACCACAATTCACAAAGAATATAACCGATTATTTTTTTAAATAATAACTTATTATTCATTAATTTATATTTTGTAAAAACATGTCTATATGATTAAAACCAATATATATGTTTAAAAAGAGATTATCATGATTTAATTTTAATATATAACATATTAACATGATTATAATATAATATAAATTAAACTTATTTCAATCTCTTTTATTTATATATAAAAATAATCTTATTTTAAAAATCTTATGATATATAATGTTTTATGTATAAGTTTTGTTTTATTACACTTTTCTTCTACAAGTTATTGCTTTAAGTAATATATTCTTATAAAATAATTTTATTATTTTAATATTAATTTTAAAGTTTGAAAATGATTGTAAAAAGTGTTACCTTCTATGAAAAGAAGAACTTTAAGGAAAAAAATAATCTTATTTTCCATATCGTTCAACCTAATTGTTTTTAAGATCTAATTATATTTTTTAAATTTAATTAAATAAATATACTTAAATAAAATAATTCTTTTAAAATTTATAATCGTATAAAAAATTAAAATACATTTCACCTGGACTAAACCATGAATGATGACTCTAATACCACAATTCACAAAGAATATAACCGATTATTTTTTTAAATAATAACTTATTATTCATTAATTTATATTTTGTAAAAACATGTCTATATGATTAAAACCAATATATATGTTTAAAAAGAGATTATCATGATTTAATTTTAATATATAACATATTAACATGATTATAATATAATATAAATTAAACTTATTTCAATCTCTTTTATTTATATATAAAAATAATCTTATTTTAAAAATCTTATGATATATAATGTTTTATGTATAAGTTTTGTTTTATTACACTTTTCTTCTACAAGTTATTGCTTTAAGTAATATATTCTTATAAAATAATTTTATTATTTTAATATTAATTTTAAAGTTTGAAAATGATTGTAAAAAGTGTTACCTTCTATGAAAAAGAAGAACTTTAAGGAAAAAAATAATCTTATTTTCCATATCGTTCAACCTAATTGTTTTTAAGATCTAATTATATTTTTTAAATTTAATTAAATAAATATACTTAAATAAAATAATTCTTTTAAAATTTATAATCGTATAAAAAATTAAAATACATTTCACCTGGACTAAACCATGAATGATGACTCTAATAAAATAAAAAGGCATATATAACAAAGTCATTAATCCATAATGATGACTCTAATAAAATAAACAAACATATATACCAAAGTCATTAATTGCATATAAGTCATGACATTTAGTCTATTATGCCCATGTCCGGCAAAGCTCCAAAATAGAATTATGGCATAAACTTTGATGAAGAAGATAGGCACATGACAACATTGATGTATTATTAAATTTTGCTTTTTCTTGTATTGATGTAAATTATGTTGCGAGAATGTGACGTTTTTGTCTATGAATTATGTAGGACAATTGCCCTTTAGTGTTTGGGTTTATGTAAATATGATGGGAATGTAGCGTAGCCTGGCCACCAAGGAAATTAAACTTTGGAGAAGTCACAAACCGCCAACACCCTACCATATAATGTTTATATTATCATTGTCTTTCCATGGTATTTTATAAAATCATAGTTAATGAGGTGCATAAACTTTTGTTCATCAATAAGGTTTTTTTTGGTTAATTAAGAGGGGCATTGATAAGAGATTCATCAATGACTGTAAATTTTTTTTAATATAAAAAAATTAGATTATATTAATTTATAATGGAAACATTATAATATTATGGAGTTAATATTATTCATTAGCTAAAAACAAAATAAAGTGGATAAAGAGTAAAGCATCCATAAATGAATATACATAAGAATAGAAGTTAATAGCAACAAAAAGATTATAGCTATATCTTGTTGTACACTCATTCGTCTGAGAATGAATGAGAGCATGTTATATAGAGAAATTATGGGTGTGTCTTTTGTGATATCTTTTGAAGTCTTCAAAGAAGAAATAGAAGTAATCAAAACTTGAACTTGCTCATCATTATTAATTGCCTTCTTTTTAGTTTTCTATTGGACCTTCTGAAGATCCTGAACCATATGAGAAAGTTGATGAAGTTTGTTAATAACATCTTGAGGTGTGTTGGAAGTCCCATAGACTTGGGAATGAATGCGTCCCACATGTAACAAAAGATCAAAGGTCAAGTTTGCTAAAACTATATTCCGATAAACACCTTTTTGCATATGCACTTCCAAATGTTCTTGAGAAGGATGAGTCTACAAACATCTCAAAGTTTGGGGTATTGATCTAGCTGAGTAAAACCAAGCAGAGAAAGCTTCCAAGATCTAGTGAAAGAGGGAAAAATAAAAGTGTAGAAGACATCCCAAAATTGTTTAGCCATGTCACAAAACCAAAACAAGTGAATAAGAGTTTCTAAATCATTACAAAAATTTCATTGAGGAGAAATGTGTAAAATCGAGGTAAGATTTTCAGAAGTTGGAAGTTTTTGATGCAAAATCCGCCATCCAAAAAGTTGAGTTTTGGATTCAATAGGAACTTTTCAAATTTGAGTAGCAAGAGACTGTCATTGGGCATTGGTAAAATTCACTTACCACTTGACATTGAGCTTAGATTCTAAAAAAGGAAGACACAAAAGAGTTTTATATATCCAACTAGAAGTAATGGAAGAGATTCGATAGACCATTAAGCCATCTCCAGTCATACCATATATCATGGGCAGTTGTTCCCAACTTTATAAGGACCTCACAAGGGATGGAAGCCACAACTAAGCCATAAGACTCTTTGAACCTAGAGGGAAGGGAGCAGTAATTGCATATCTAGTTCTAAGTTAGAATTGAGTAGCTAACCAAATCCCAGATATCTCTAATTCTATTAATTACTTTCTTCAAAAAAGCTAGACCATGAATAACAATACATAAAGCTAAAAGTTTATCATTATGGAGGATAAGTTTATTTTACCAAAGACTATTTAGACCAATGCTCAAACCATGTCTCAAGGAGTGAGACTTCGAAGCCAATAAATGAGAAACTGATTGTCAAGCTTTCGATTTTTGGGTAACTAGAATATATCCTTTAACTGTAAAGTAAGGTGTATTAAGGACCTTATCCTCTCAAGGGGTTTCTTTCCATTTACCTTCGTGAGTAGCTAGACAGATTCTATAATGAAATAGGTGTTGCTAGTTTTCATCACCAATAATGACACTAGCAACCCATTTTGCAACCAAACTTTTACTCTGGGTAAGAGGATCAATAATGCCTAGACCTCCTCAAGCCTTAGGTTGAGTACAAAGTTTCCAAGATATGAGTGTCATTACCACCTATCCATCCCATTTGGTCCATAAAAATTTATGAATATCCAGAGTTAATTTGTTATAGGCTACCTTGGGGGCCATCTAGAAAGAGGAGTAATAACATGAGAGCTTGTTATAATTTTATTCGCAACATGAATTCTTCCTGATAAGGAAAGAAACCGAGTTGGCCAAAAATTAATTTTTTTTAAAGTCTTTTCATAACCCAGATTCACATATCCTTAGGAGAGATATTAATCTCAAAGGGAATTCTCAAATAATACACAATCATACCATGAGAGATGATCTTCCACTCAGTTGAGGAGTTGAATCCTTGAGGAGAGAAATATGTATAGAAGACTTCAATTTTAGATTCATTGATACAAGAACCAAAGACATCACAAAGAGTTGAACAATCTCTTTAGTTGTTTTCACCTCTTGTTGGGTATTTTGAAGAAAAAGAAGAGAATCATCAGCAAAATGTGAGTTAAGAGCATGCTTATCCCTAGGAAGCTTACTACCCTAAATGAGGCCATCAGAATGAGCCTTATGAAAAATATAACCAAGAGCATTGAAATCCAAAACATACAAAAAAGGAGTTTACCTTTGTCAAGAGTTACTTTATCGTATGTATTTATTATCATATTTACTACTTTTATTTCTTGTAAGGATTTTTATATTAAACCTACTTCCTGAGAGGTTATTGGTTTGTCGGTACTTCCTAGATGTTCTATAGATCCAATTATGATATCTTCCTTGAATCTATTTTTTTTTTGATGGTTTTCCTATAGACTTCAGATATGTAGATATAAAGGAGGTATAATTTTTAGCCTTCTAAAGCTTTGTTTTTCCTTCTTGAGTTTTTAAAGTGTTAGATCATTCATTTTGTGGTGTTAGCGAAGAGTCTTTTAAGGTTTATTTAGTGTTTTTCAAGTAGGAATACACTCATACTTTAGTCTTTAAAAAAAATTGTCATAGTATAAATAATAATGGCATTAGATAATATTATTTTATGTTTTACTTGAAAGTAAATCTTGGGGTATGTAGTAGCAGAACTTGCCACTACGACTTGGATGGAACAAGTAAATTTACCTAAAGTACATGTTAGATTCAAGATAAACTAACATACAAACATGTTCAATAATCATAAAGAAAACACAAAACAAGATATTTCAACTGTTCATATTATTCTGAATATTCATTAAATATTACCATGCCATTTTTTTTTCCTTTTTTTTAGGCCTAAGGCCTTGATCCATTGGTCAAAGCGCTCCCTTGGGATGGTGAAGACCATGATTCAAATACCTTAGACCTCGTAGAACCAGATAGCGTGTCATGCCAACATCATCGACTACATTAAAAAGTTTACCGGGTGCAATTGAAGATTATAGTAGCAACAAGAAGCAGGATTTGAACCCATGACGAGGTGATGGAAAAATGTAACAAGTTATCGATTCCTCTAGTATACACAAAAAGAAAACTTCTTTTCTTTTTTAATATTAAAATTATTACCCTACACTAAAGGGATAGTGGATTTGATAAATTATGAATGGGAAGGGGGTAAGGAGAGCACATCTCCCTTGGAGAAGTTGCTAGATCAAGGGTAGGACAGTGAGTGGAGGATAGTGGATCAAGATCGGGTAGGGGAATGGATGAGGGGAAGGGATCTAGGGTGAGGGGAGTTCAATGTGAGGAAGTTGGGGTGTATTAAAAAAATGAGGGTATGAACTTTAGGGGGAGTGGATGTCTTAGCAAAGCAGTGAGTGTGGACGATTGCTATGAAGATATTAAAGGTTCAATTATTTTGAATACTCCAGAGTGTTTGTCATGATCTTGAGTCTGTGTAAATGCATTATATGATAAATAAATCATTATGATTATTCAATAGCAAGCCTGACAAGGGTGAATTGAGAGGGGATGGTGTGTAAGAATGACATCAAAAGGATGCATTTTATAAATATCTAGGTCTTTCTCCCATGATGAAATAAAAAATCCACTTACATTGAGGGTGTTAGGAACTACTCTCTAAAAATATAATGAAACCACAATATCAAAATTATCCCACTATCAACATCCTATCGTAGTATAGCAATAAAGCTTAGTGAAAAGAGAATCAAATAAAGTAAGAAGTCAACTTAGGTTTGTTCAAAGCATGTTTAGAAGATAAATCTTGACCATTATGTATGAAGGAAATATCAAATGATGCCAATAGATCACTTTAAATGGTCTAATAAATTAGAATCACATATCTAGTAATATTTTTTTTATATTTCTTGCATGCAGGTTTAAACACCAAGCCTTCATCTAGCTCCCTTCTTCGCCATTGCAAGTAACATTGATATTTCTAAAATATTATTTATAAGAAATGTAAACTAATTATATTTATATGTCTATTTTACTTGGATTGAGCATTCCTAATGTATGCATATAAGGTTAATCCATTTTCATAAAATAAATTTTCATGACCTTTTCTTCACTTTATAAATGATTTTTATTTTACATGTTTTGTTACAAAAGTTGTGTCAATAAAAGATGAATGGCATTTCCCTTGTCAAGGGCAATTTATTGTAGAGAAATTCATAAACAAAATGTCATTTAAATGAATCCAAAATTTTATCTTTAAAATGTATCATAAGATAATGTTGAGCTCTCTTATTTAATGCAATGTAAAATTATAAAAAAGATGTAATTTTATGAACATATCTTATTAATTTATTATATTGTGATGAAATTTTTTGTAATACCATATCCTAAAATCATGAGATGACATGGTAAGGTCCAAGCTATTTTAACTCCATAAAACCAATCAAAAGATGTTAATTCTTCTTCCCTTTCAAATCTAGTTATTGCTACAAATATAAGAGATTCCATATATAATTAGTATATAAATTTTATTCTGATTAGTTAAAGTATGGGATGCATTTGCTTTGAACACATATTAAAACCTTGGGTTTACTACACTTGGAAGCCTTACAATATTAAACTATTCATGTTCAAAAATTAAAATAAAGCATTTTCATGTTTAGTTTTTGCAATATCAAACATCAGACTTGTCTATGTTTTTAAAAAAACTTTATTGCTCAATTTCTCAATGTACAAATAAATATATTTTTTTTCAAAGAATTTATTTTCATTCCCTAGGATTGATCATTTTGTTGGGCTTCCTATCCCATGCAAATATTTAAAGTTTAACTTCTTTAGAAACGTAAATTGTTTTCAATGATTTCAAGAATTAAATAAATGAGATTGATCCAAACTCTATTCAACTCATTTCTCAAAATGAATCAAACTGAAAATATATTTTTAAAAACCTATAGTGTTTCATTCAATGAATGAGAAAAAAATTAATTTTCTTGTGGAAGACCCTATATGATCTATGGAAGATAAAGAAAAGATAAAATAAATTACATATGTTTATTTAAGTCTTTTTTCCTAAAGTTTAGTTGTGAATTTTTTTTATATTATCACTACATTAACACAAAAAGGTCTTGTTCATATACATTACATGATGTTCTAAATTATCCTTAAAATATCCACCTACTCTTATAGACGGTAAACATAATAGTAGAGAAAATAAGGAAGAAGCGTTTCAAATTTCTTTGTTAGGGAACAAACATAAAGATGCAATGACACTCATTAAATGAACTAGAATAGCTAAACTAGAATTAGACGAAGGATGAGTCCTCAAGAATATACATAATTTTGGAAAAGCTTAAGCAACAAAAAGTTTATGAAGATTGATAACTAGCCAAGGATTATGGCAAGAAGTAATTCAAGAGAAATATTTAGGCACCTTAGCCTTTGTAGATTGGATTAGAGTGCTAAATAAATCATTTTCAAAAGCCACAGTTATTTGAAAAGCACTAGTGAAAGATTTTCCATTTGTTGGGAATTTTGTGGCTTGGAAAATAGGGGATGGAAATGAAGGATAGGAAAAAATATTTTGGCTAGGAAGTAAAGGAGACTATCATATTCCTCAAAACATAGCAGATCATATCCAAATATAAGGAAATATGGTATTGGCACATGTGGTATCAATAGAGAGGACTAATTTATTTAAACAAGGATGACTCACAATAGAAGAGTTAACATTAGGAGAAAATAATGCACATATTTGGCATAACTACATAAAATATAAGACTAAATCAACAAAGAGACTGTCTAATATAGTCTAAGAATCCAACAAGTGGGCAGTACATATATAAGGGTATAAGGTAAGCTTTGGCAACAACAATGAGGAAAAGGTTTGGTGGTGGAGTAGAATATGGAAGGTAAAGGCTTCTCTAAAAACTAGAATATTTGCCTAGTTAGCTCTAGCCAAAAAAGCACTAACATGGGATGTTCTTCAAAGGAGGTCTTAACAAAGGCCAAGTCAATGTGTCATGTGTATAAAGGAAGAAGAAACAATAGATATTATTTTGGTTCATTGTACTTTTACAAGAGAAGTGTGGAATTCAAGTCTTCCACTGACTCAAGGGAAAGGACAATGGTCTTCTAGGATTCTTTGGATAACATGCAATGGTGGTTCAAAGAAAAAGGATTAAAGTAGTATAGATTTATCCCTTTGATATTAGGATGGGGCTTATGGATGACTAGAAATTCTAGGTTGTTTGAAGGTAAAGAAATTCTAGTGATTCAAGTACAGATGCAAATTAAATTCATATTTGAAAATCTAAAAATATTTCCAAAACCAAAACTCAATAGGCATATAAGAACACCAATACTAGATCCTATGAAGCCATGGATATTATTTTGTGGAATTTTCTAGGGCATCCCAGGTAGGTGTGGGGCAAGAGGAGAATTTTACTTAAATAAAAATCATAAGATCACTTTTAATATAGGTTTAGCTAAAGGAACAAATAATATGACAAAATTGAAAGCATTGATCCTCTTGATGAGAATAACAATGGAATAAGGAATTACAAATTTATAGATTTATGGGGATTCAAAATTAGTGATAAATGGGTTGTAGATCATGTTGAGATGAAAAAATTGCTCCTCAATCCTTTCTATGAGCAAATGAAATTATTAGAATCTTATATAATAGAAATTTCATACAAGCACATCTATAGGGAACTAAATATAGAAGCAGATGGTCTTTCAAAATATGGTTTGAACCTTCTAGGAGGCACTTGGTAGAGGGAAGAAGTGATTAGAGGACTTTGGATATCCTCATAGTCCTCTTCTTATTAAGGATCATATCAAAGATCTATTTTTAGAAAAAATATTTTGAAAGAGATCCTTACCTTTATTTTATAGAAAGATATGCTTCAGAATAGCATTTCTCTTTATAATTGAAATCAAAGTCCTCAGTTTCGGTACTCAAGTAAGAGTCATTCAAAAATTGTGATTGATCAGGAAGTTATTCCTACTTTCCACTTGTTAGCCTTGTTGTTAGGATTTTATTTTTGGATTGTAAGCTAACTGTAACTTATTACAAAAATGAGGTCATTACTCCTCTTAGTTCACTTTAGACCAACTCCTAGATAGGATGTAACTAAAATTCTTGAGGTTACTTCATACCTACAACATTGTAATTTTTTCAAACTCATTTTTTTTTAGGAAAAAAAAAGATGATAAACATAATAATTATATAAGTTTCTCAAGTATATACTCTTCATTTTCCTCACTGTCCAATTCAATAACCATTATATCTGGAGAAGTGGTTTATGTTTCTTTTAAAACACATGTTTTAGATTCCAATTCTTGAAGCAAAAAATAAAGGATTACTTATTATTGGCTAAAGTTAAATTTAAATTTTCTCTCAAAGAAACTATGCAACAATATAAATAGAATTGATGGATGATAATTATAAATGAAAATTCTTCCTAGGTTACTAAAAGCATTATGAAGGAACTTCTAGATTTAATAGTGAATCTAGCTTTAATGTCATGTGTAGTGGCCAAGTGACTAAACCTAGACTCATTCTATGTCCTTAACTAGTGTAGAGTTCCTAGCCCGTCAAAGATGCTCTTGGAGATATCTATTGATACTTCATTTCTAAATATAAATTCTCAAAATACTTACATTGTCTTCTCCTACAAAGTTTTTACAACCTTCTCCATTTGGATATTTAAGGTGTGAGGCTTATCCTCATTTTAAGAACTTCAATTTGGGACCTGATAATAATAAACCTATCATTTTTTTACCGATAATAATTTCATGGTGCTTAATATTCCACTCCATAAACCTAAGGTATGGACATAACATTTTAGGATATGATATAAATAGTAATCACTTTAAGAAAATATTTTGTCAAGGCTATATGTTATAATTTCATGTGCCTGATATGTACTATATTTATAAAGAGTTTAAGTTTTAAGCTCTTGTTACCTACAATATTAAGGTATCATCTTTGTTATTTGAAATTATTCACATGAAAACATAACAATTTTACTTCTACTTATTATTTCATCATCCTATTTTCTACTAGTTTTAATAGTTTTTATGTGGTAATTTTAATATGGTGGCATCATTTGTAACTAAGGAAGGTTCCATCACATGAAATAGCTTCTTGGTTAACATGAGATACGTTTTTAGATCAAGAACAACTGTGATTTATAGAACTCTACTCATCATCATTATTTATTTTAAATTTACTATATTTTATACAATTGAACTTACAAAAACAAGTAAATAGGTTTTATATCATTCTTCTTTTATATTAGATTTTTTGTTTTTACTTTAGCAATGGTAAGACCTAATGTGCATATTAAGTTCTCTCTCAAAATTATTAATTGAGTTTTGAAATATATAAGGACCATTTTCATGCTTCCTGCATACTCATTTTTTTTAATTAAATATTTTTTATATCATAATATAGGAAAACTTTAAAGTTTTTAGTCTATAATTAAATTCTCATGTGAATTTCTAGAAATAATAGATAGAGTGTTTTGTGAATTATAGTTAATGTATATGCCACCTCCTCCTTCATGTATTTTAGAAATGGGTAATATAAGATAACAAACAAATCAAACATGATCATGTTTATGAAACTTTCTAGTTCATGCAATATATAGAAGAAAAAAACTTTGAGCAAAGTTCCCTTATGTTACATGAATTTAGGGTTTTGTGGTATAAAAGTATAGGTTTCTACAGCTTTGAGAATATTTATACTAACTTTTTGTAAATTCTAAGAGTTAAAGGACATTTAGAAATACATTATATGAGAAACATGATAATGAACATATTATAGTCATTTTTCATTACATACGTTTATTAAAGTTGTCACATATGATCTTAAAGAAAGGTTATTATACAACAATTCATAGAGAATATAACCTATTAGTTTTTCTCTTATCAATGGGTAACACATTGTAGACCTATGTTGATGAGATTTGATTGACTATGCTTAAAATGGGCAATGATAATTCCTCAAGTATTGATGGTTTTAGTATGAATTATGTTAGGCTTATTGAGACTTTGTTGGTTAAAATATTTTCTATATGTATTAGAAAGAACCTACAAAAATATTAGCAAAATATTACTATGCTCATAGGTTGAACAACTTCTAAGATCATAATCAACTCAATAACATGCATATATATCAAAATCCCAATAATTAATAATAAACTCACTAAAAGCTTTATTGAAACTATTAAAGCAATGCATAAATACAAAGCTTCTTCAAGTTACATATTACATGGATTTGTCTTCAATATATACATACATGAGACTCTTCATATTACATGACTCTTGACCTTTGCTCTCCTCAAACTCATGGGAGAACCAACTCTTCATATTTCTCTTTTACATAATAAATCTCATATATTACATAAAGACAAAGTCTCTCATGATTGCTCATAACTTCGCACTTCTAAACTTGACACATCATTCATATAACTCACACTTACTAACAAGACACCTCACACACATAACTCCACACTTATTTACATGACACATACTCACACTTAAGAACTTAACACACTATAAACACAAATATAAAATAAACACTCTAATCTAAATATTTACGAAGGTACAAAATAATTTAATACCTCCAACACCCCCTTATGTTATAATATTTGATATGAAGACCTTTTGTCTTCATGTGCTTTCTTCTTTTTCATGCATGCTGAATTTGGTACTACTTCAAGTCTTATCATTATATTTGTCTCTATTACCTATACTTTTGAATAAATCATCAAAGAATGCATTGAATGTTCTTTTACCATAAAATTCTTATGTTCAATATAATACTTCTTTTGAAATTGTTCTCTTGGCAAAAGTTGATCCAAATATTTTTGTGAAATTTCTATTACATCCAAGGCAAATATGCCACTTTTGTAGGACCCATAGACTTCAATTCTATTTAGTCTCTTAATTAGACATCTCTTATTGCCATTAATGTTTTTGAATTCCATCGTTCTTCCTTTATCCAACAATTATGATACTAATATATATATATATATATATATATATATATATATATATATATATATATATATATATATATATATATATATATATATATATATATATATATATATATATATATATTTATATATATATATATATATGCCAATAACATAAAGTACATTTTCCAATGTACATTCTAAATATGGTAGACTTAGTGTGACATTCCCTGATCCTTGAACTTGATAAATTTTATCATTTGCTATCTTAATTGGTATATTTGGTTTTACTTGAATTAAATCAAACCAATAAATATTGTTTGTCATATGGTGGCTTGCTCCTAAATCAATGTACCAAGAATTGTCTTCATATTCCATTTTTTGTTTTGATTGAATTTATTGTGGCTTATTATATCTTAGCACATGTCTATGGCAAAATTTTTGTTTTTGAAAGTTTATCTTCATGAATTTTGGTCCTTTAAACCTAATGGTCTTTTAGATGTACTCATTTTCTTTTAATTTTTACAAATTCCTTTTCATTTTTATTTTTGTTGATGAGGAATTCTTTATTACTCCCAAAAAAACTTTTTGTAGTTTCTTCAATTTTGTAGAAATCCTTTTATCTCCAAAATTAATATTTTCTTTCTCTTTTTCAATATTCAATTTTATTTTTCTCCTTCACATTTTTATTCTTCCTTTAAATATTCAATTTTCTTCTTCAATTCACTTTAAATTTCAATCTTTCATTGTCAGATTTTTATTCTTCTTTCCTTCTATATCATCAATTTTCAACTTCAATATTTAATTCAATTTTTCTTTCTTCAAAGTTTATTCTTTTCTTTCAATTTCAAATCTTCTTATATCTCCCTTCAATTTAATTTTTAATCTTATTCTAATTTAATTTTTAATTTTATCCTAATTTAATTTCTTTAATTATTCAATTCTTTAATTCATTTCCTTCAATCATCAATTTAATTTCTTCATTCAAACAATTTCATTATTCAATATTTACTTAATTTCTTCTTTCCTTCTTTTGATTAATTAATTTATTCTTCTTATAACTCTCATTTATTTCATTCTCTATCTTCTTATCACTCCACTTTATTCAAATAAATCAATTCTCCTCAAATATACATAAATATTAAATAGCTCAGAAGTAAAAAATATACCTTATTATATGGCATTCATCCTTCGCTTTAAAACATCTTGTCCTCACAATTAAACTTTGGATTAGCTTAATTCATCTGTGTGATTATTTTCCATGAGCATTACTCAATCTGCTTTGACCAACCATATTCTTCTTGTTTTCACCTATCATTTTCGACCTACACTTAGTCTACAATAGGTATTAATATTTTCTCCTATATTTTGTCATTTTTAAGCATGAATCTCCTTACTTTTCTCATCCCTTCTTCAATCAAATACTTGCAAACATTGAACAACATAAGTTTCTCTTCAACATTATCATCAAAACCTTTGACTGGTTGTTTTCTTCTGTGTAGATCACATAGGTCTTGCAAACACATACCTCAAACATCTTTCTTCAACACTCCTTTCTTCTTCAAACATCTTTACCTCCTATGCAATGTTTTGGTAATATTATTTTCTTTCACCACACATGTTCCTTAGCAATATTCTAGAGCAAACATCTTCATCGAATGCTCCTCTTCATAAATCCTTGAATAAATTCATGTTGGTTTGTAGTTATAACTACTTGCAAATATATGCTCTCTTCTCTGCTACTATGCTAATCCTCTCCAATCCACTTGTTCCTTGCACACTGTGTTTGCCTAGTTGGTCTACTCATCTCCTTCCTTATTCAACCTTCTCTTTAACATTCCTTCTCAAAAGCAATTGTCCTTCCTATAGCAATCAAATCTCTCTCAAACATTCTTCCTCCATCATCTTCATCTATTCCTCTTTTGTTCCTCATTGCAACTATCTCACTCAACGTGGCTCTACCCAAGATCACTCAAGTGTTTTTAATACCACTTTCAACAAAATACTACTATGCTCACAGGTTAAAGAATTTCTAGGATTGTAAATAAACTCAATAATATGGATATAATCAAACTCCTAGTAATGAACAATAAATTCACTAAAATATTTATTACGTGGAATTATCTTCAATATTTACATACAAGAGAATATTTATTTCACATAACTCTTGATCTTTGCTCTCCTCAGACTCACAGGAGAACCAACTCTTCATATTTCTCTTTTACTTAATAAATCTCACATGTTACATAAATATAAAGTCTCTAATGATTGCTTATGACTCCCAACTTCTAAACTTGACACATCACTCATATCACTCACACTTGATAACAAGACATTTAATACATGATACATACTCAGACTTAAGAACTTGACACATACTATAAACAAAAATATCAAACATACACTCTAATATTAATATTTACAAAGGTATTAAATTATGTAATATCTCCAACAAAAAATCACTCATGATTATAATTGATTAGGGATATATTAAATTCATAACTAATAATCATACTTTTAATTTGATAATAAGTTAATAATATAGTATCTTACTTATCATGTACTACAAATGTTTTCCATGTTCTCTACCCAAGCTCAAATGTGTATCAAAATATTGATAATCAAGGTTACCTATACTTGAACAAAAGATTAAAACTTGTTAGTTTGACTTTAAATTACATGACCTCATGCAATAAAATGAATTGTAGCATTTTGAATCTTTGTTTTTCTAGACATAACTATAGTTATAGGATAAATGACGGGATGACAACAAATACATACAACCTACTAACCTTGTTTGCATCAAATTGCTTAATCTAAATGAAGTGTAAATAGGAAACTCTTATATTTTGGTTGTTCATGAAACACTTAGATTATGTAAAAATGAAAAAAGGGGTTGTGTGGATATAATAATTTATATTGAAGCTTTGATTTGTTAGGGGTTGAATATTTGAAAAATTCTTTGGCAAAAACATTCTATAAATTATGAATATGTATAAGGGAGTGAGTAATGATGAAAATGAAATTGAAGAGGGGAAACTAAAAATATAAGTAAGGAGAGAATTGATTTATTAGAAATCTATTATGAAATCCCAAAATAATGTATATGGAATAAAATAATAAATTTTAAATTCTAGGGGTGATTGGAATGAGGGGATGTGATAATATAAAGACATGGGACAATAAGAAAACCTTATTTGTTATTGATTTTAGTAAGATATTATAAAAGGAATATGGTATTACCTAAGGTGCAATGTTAAGAGTACATAGAGCACAACATGTTTAAAGAACTCTATGGATCAAGACACAAAAGCATATTACTAAAGAAATTGTAGAATTCCAAGGATTCTATGGTTTAACTATTGATACGACAAATGAATCCATGAAGATGATAAAAAAGATATTATGGATTCTAATATTTCTCCAAAATGGAGTCTCACTTTTCCTATGAAAGCATTTTCATATAATAGATGTTGGATATATAGTAAATGTGCATATATCATAATAGGGCCCATAGGAATGTCCACGTCTTAGGAAAAAATAAGAAGAGATGGTAAAGAATAACAATGATGTCATGTGGAGAAAAGTAGCAAATAAAATTGACTCACATGGAAAAATGGATATGATCAAATTATGAATTATAATCAACTCATCAGATGATGATGAATAACCATGGTGGTTCTTGTGGAATTTATCAAGGATGACATATGAAAAACTATAAAAGGACTTATCACATTTTAAAGAGGTTATTAGGTATGTAAGGATAAATCTTTAAGACCCAATATTATGGGATATCTTTGTGGATATGCTTTTATTGACAATTTCATTTGTTTTCTTAGAGTTGGTTACTTATACAATGTGAAGGAATAGGGTCCTAATTTATTACATCCATGATATGATCAAATGCACACATTCAAGTGAGAATGTGTATGCCTCGTTAATATTATGGATGCATAAAGGCCTAAATATTTTTGGCTTCTATTGCTTTCTTAAAGTTAAATCTCTTTACTATAATAGATAGTTGAATGCTTGGTGTTCTTTATTTTGTTGTTATGTGTATCTAAAATATCAACGAATATGATCATTTTGTTTTATATACAAGCTGATTATTGTAAGGTCATTGTATTTGGTTATTCAGGTCCTATCATAGGTAGTTAGAGAGTTATTTTAAGGACATTATGGATGGGAAGTTTGGATTCATTTGAGACTATTACAAGTGGATTGTGTATGGTAATTTAGAAATGTTTTGATGCTCCCTTATAGGTTTCTATTACTAAAACTATTTTTAACTATCTAAAAATATAAAAGATAAATTATAATAATACTGCAAAATATTATCTCTAATGATAACTTAGGAGTAATTATATATAATAATTATTTATAAGAAAAAATAAATTATTTAAAATAAAGAGTATCTATATAGGCAATACTTCAAAATAAGGAGGATTATAATCGTAAACATTGGTTTTCCGAACAATGTCACAATTATCACCCTTTTCAAGTAAAAGTAGTTTTGACTCATCTCTTCACATGCCTTTATAGTTAAATTATTTTTTAAGATAGATATGTAGGTCATCTCACCTATTTGATTCTTTTGGTATGGCATAGGTTTAGAGGGTCATCTTAATGGTACACCTAAAGTGTTGAGTGAATTTATCTCATCTTGTGCCTCAGTCCACATGATGAGTTTTAGAAGGGGGATTGATGCCTTCAATATTGTATGTTAATTGATTTAATTTTATTTGTCTAAGGAATTATAAAGCAAGAGATGGGTATAAGTCCAACCATGTTCAAATTTTTACATTATGATGGATTTTCCTATTATAAGGGTACTTGTAATAATACAATTAATTGTAAGAACAACACAATGTGGTTTATTAAAATAGATGTGATATGGTTGAAGATCTTTCCAAACCCATATAACCAAATAAAAATATTTTTTAATTGTATTTTAAAAGCTTATATATTTAAATCAAATAATAAACATATTTTAAATCTTAATAATAAGTTTCACAACACTCACATGTTTTATAATACTCCATACAATCTTTGAAGGGTGTTGGCTAGTGATATCCTACATCTAAAAACCTTCTTGTTGTAAGCTTTCCCAAGAAGTATCCTCCACACACACCATCATGGGATTCTCTAATCAACTACCTTCCTTTCTCTCATCCAACTACTCATCAATACTTTTCATCTAGCCCTACTCGATATAAAACTCTCTTCATTATTGAATAAGGTTGACTAGCCTAAGTAATCCTTCTCTTTATTATTGGAATTGCACCATCTAGAATCCTAAATTTGGTTAGATATTGTCATATGCATACATATTTATCTAGATTGACTTCTACTAATAGCATCATTGCATCAATAAACTCATCATATTCACATTCAGATCCAACTCCCTCATAGGATCTTGAAAGAGTGTCTAAATTAGTATGCTTCTTACTTCATCAGTCAACTATATTAAAATTCAAATTCTTATAATAGGAGAATCCATATAGCTATCCCTGTTTATGGATTGGCCTTCTTGACAATATACTTGAGGGTAGTTTGGTCTATCATAATAGTAAACTTTTATCCTAGAGGATAGCTCCTAAACTTCTTAAGAGCAAATATGGTGGCTAGTGCTTACTTCCCTATAATTGTATAATTTACATTTGCACTACTCATTTGCCTACTTCCAAATTAGATCGAATGGTCATACCAATATCATATCACTGACTCAATATGTTAGAGTATATTACATCATTTGGATCATGTAAATGTACCACCTTTGGTACATATCTAGAGTAGGATTTTACTTCAAAGTAAAGTTAGTTAGTTACTTTAAGTAATATAAAAAATGCACAAGTGTCAATGTGCAAGTTATAAATGTGAATGTAGTCCATATGTACATGAGTCCTAGATAGAGTAAAGGCCAAGCAATCTATCTTTCTATATAAAGGTCTCATAGGTGTGTAATAGATGAAGTGTGTGTAATAGAGGAGTGTGTAATATAGAAATGTGTGACATATGAGAGTATGATGTAATAGAGTGAGTGTGTAGTGAGGTACAATGTACTTCTTTCATATACTTTTATGGAGTGTTCATGTCCTCCATTATATAGCATTGTACTATTTTTGTCACTCTCATAAATGGCATATTTTTGAGTTATTTGCAAATGTTATTTTCCTGTATATTATTGTGCTATTAGATTTATAGTTATCTCATATTAGTTATCCTACATCTTGGGGCTATACTACCTCCCATAAAAAGCTAATAGTGGTATCAGAGCACATGGTAGATCAAATAGGAAATAGGGAGATCCACAAGTGAGACTGAGAGAAATCCAAAAATCTCATTTACAAAATTTCTAAGATTACATTTGGCTAGAGTATTTCCACGGGATTATGGGAAAAATTGTGAAGACTACGACTCAACATAATGTTTGAAAAATCAACAAGTGAAGTTTATTATTTCTAGAATTATAAATCCTTCCATTCTAATTTCTAATATCTTGTTTTAGTAAAAGGAGATTCAGAGAAATTTTGAAAGCTTCCTACAATAGAGTTAAGAAGAAGATATTCATTAGGATAATTTCAACACTTGCAACAAGTAGAAGATTGAAGATATCAATGACTTGAAAAAGGTCCCATTACAAGAGTTGTGAACCTATAGATTGTAGAAGAGAAAAAAAAGGCCATAGTAGCCTTAGTGCAAAATCGAAGAAGAATATGACTCCATAGACGAGTCAAGGAGGAAATAGGAGATTTGTGATCTTTATTCAAGATCAAAATCTATAGAGTGTAGAAGCATAAAATGTCATAGGAGCCTTGCTACAAATTCAAGAAAGAGAAGACTCTAGTGAAGAGTCCCGATGAAGAGAGGAGATTGGTGATCTCTAGTGCAGATTGAATACTTTGCCTTGAAGAAGCTAAAGAGACCCTTAGAAGGTCTAATTACAAAACTCCAAATTATAGAATATTGGAGGTTGATGATCTCCATTAAAGCCTACATTTTACAGAAGTAAAGAAGGGCCAACAAAGGCCCTGTTCTAGATTCCAACATTAGCATATTACAAATATCTGAGAAGATATCATTATCAACACTTCCTTAGTAGAAGGTTGAAGGAAATATCTCATTTGGAAGACCAAAGAAACCATGATATTGAATACCTTGGTGTGGTCTTAAGGATAAATAAGAAGAAATAAGGAGAAGTCCATTAAAGGGGTTCCTAGGAGAACTTACTAAAGAAATCTACCAGAAAGAAGAAGCTACTGATAGAGCAAAATTTGGGACAATTATCACCATTCAAAAACAAGATTAAAAGGAGAATACTTTGGCAAGGAGTGCCAAATTTTGGAGGAGATCATTGAAGACCTCAAGACATTAATATTCTTGATAAGAGGGATGAGATCAAAGTTAGAAGTTGATAAGAAGAAAAGAGCCTAACTTTACTACCAAACATTGGAGGTTTGAAGATTACCATTGAAGGTTAGAAGGCTCATTCAGATATAGGATTTTGTTGAATTATTAGAAAAATACTAAAGGGTTATTGAAAGAAAACTCATCTACGATTTGGAGAAATTCCCAAATTTATGAGTTTCAAGAATAGCATTTTAGTACAAAAATTGATTGTGAGAGAGAATCAATCCGGACAAAATTACTAGCTATAGAACTTCAGATCGATAGAGAACATTTTTAAGGAGAATGAAAACCACCATACTACAGTTTCAAAGTAGCAAGATAGAGGAGTTACTAAGTTGTGAATTGGTGAGTTAAGAAGTTGTTGCATACAACCAAGAATAGCTACAAATCCATCTAGTTAAATATAACAATAAGGTGAGTCTAATCACCTAGCAATCCTTCATCTATAGATATTATTAAGGTAAGCAATTTGGGTACAAATAGGTTCATTAGTTGAACTTTAATTTGGGTTATTATCTAGTTCTATTAAGCACCATTTTCAATTATTTAAAAGTTGCAAAAGAAGGTTTCATATTATAGTCTTCAAGGGGAGTGCATAAGGAAGTTCTTTTAAGTTTTATACCTACACATTAAAATAGGAGTTAGATGTATATTTTCCTATTGTTTAGCTATAGAAATAAGACTACATTATATAAGTTATAGTGCATGATTTAAGGTTCATTTACAAGAGTAATAAGGAGAAACTATTACTGCACTATATTAGTTATTAAAATTTCACTGAGGACTCTTAGTTAAGGTGAACATTTATTAAAAATCTATATGTTAGTTGCATGGTTAAGTGCTTGGATTCATTGGTGTTAAAACTATCCAAGTTAGAGGTGAGTGTTGTCTGAAAATAAAAGTAATAATAAATTGCTCTCAAGAATTAGAACAAGCAATTGACATATCTTAGAAGCTAAAGAAAAGCTTCAAAAATCTGTCTTCATTTTTCCTCAAGCTATAAAACAAGGAGATACCATATCAAAGGAGAAGAATAACATAAAAGGAAGACAAATAACTCTCAATATTTTGGTGCAAAAATAAGGTATCTTATTTACGTTAAAGAGATGCACCATATTCCTCCTAAAGAGGACATAATATAAAATGTCCCAAGACACTAAAGGCAACAAGTATCCTATATCTGTAGAATACAGAGAAAATGATCCAACTAAGGGTACAAACATAGATTTAAGGTGTCCAAGAGATATCGTCTTCACCAGCTTATCCAATATCCATGATTGCATCAACCTACAACACAAGTACCCATGTCAAAGGCAAAGAATAACAATGGTATATCAAGAAGAAAAATGTAGGTGCAATACCTAGTAATGAGAACATCATCGTATGATATATATGTGGAAAAAAGGATAAAATTAAGGCCTATGTAAGAAGTTGATTATCTATTTTACTTCTATGTAAAATATAGTACCAGAGCATACATCTATCAACGTGGATAGAATAGCACTAAGGACAAGCACAAATAAGAAAAAGAGCTATACCCAAGGAAGATCTTGGAAGAACCACCAACTAAATCTAAGCCACCATTGGAGTGCCCTTGTTCATCTTAGTTGGAGATACCCACACAACATCTAATATCATTTGGAAAGAAGATGTTGAAGATGAGCAACAAAGGGCATTTATTGACAAACAATATACAAGAAGGAGACGTTAGATGAAGGTTTACATGCATGAAACCTAAGTATCACTTGGTACAAAGGGAATCTTCACCCTATCATTTCTAATGCTCAAGAGAAAGGCACCCACTAGAGTAACACCTTTCATCATCATTTTAATGCTTGAGAATATTCAACACCTGCAAAGAAGAATTCCTACCTGCACCATGGAGTCTAACACCTTCAAGGGATATCGTGGGTGAAAGAAGAGACGATAATGCCTTGTACCACTTGGCACAAATATCAAGAATGCAGAAGCATGATTACAACCACCACAAAGAGGAGTGCTCGTAGAAAAAATATACACCCTAGAATTGGCACTAAGTGGAGAACATATTGAAAGTATGAAGTCAGGAGTCAAAGTCACATTTAAAGACTATCACAAGAAACATCTACCAAGCC
Organism: Wollemia nobilis; assembly: GCA_028583015.1. Classification (NCBI taxonomy): domain Eukaryota; kingdom Viridiplantae; phylum Streptophyta; class Pinopsida; order Araucariales; family Araucariaceae; genus Wollemia; species Wollemia nobilis. Next base: position 1,185,679 of record JAQPPZ010002492.1, read on the forward strand.
TATCATAAATCAACAAGGAGGTACAACAAATTTCAAGGTGATTGAAGTTAAACATAGCACCCATCTTCAATACAAAGGTTTTATTCAATAAGGCTTAAATATTTGCTTTCTTAAGAAGTAATAAGGGATAATATAAGATTGATATTATTCACATATTTTGCATTCACATTTATATGTAGAATCAACCATACATTTGAAAGCAAATTCAAAGGAAGCCTATATACTTAACAATTTAATATTTGCAATTAAAACCATAGGATTTATAAGAGTTTCTACTTGGATAAGTTAAATTATTATTGCGAATATTATTGTTTTATAATATTCCAAATTAGGGAGTTATAAGGTATACTACAACAAAAATATATTATTGGAATTTAGAAACATTCTATTAATATCAAGGGGCATAAAAGAAGTTATTCATTTATTTAAATGATTTAGAATTATATACTTTATTAATTGTGTCATACTCATAATACAAATACAAAAGAAATCCAACCGTTGATAACTTCAAATTAAGTGCATAGTTCATTAGGAGAGATAAGGTGAAATAGAAGTTGATTATTACTACTTACAAAATATTATAAAATAAAATTAAAAGTGAACTATTAATTATTAAACACTTTATTAATCTAGGGAGATATAAGGATCATCATGGAAACACATAAATTCATCCTTACAGAATATCAACTCCTTAAAGGTCCAAATTACTTCTCATGGAAAAACAAAGTGAGGGCAATATTAATAGTTGAGAAGCTTTGGGAAATTGTCAAAGGAATAACTACCAAACCTAATTCAGGTAAAACAGAGATTCAAAAGTTTGAAGAGAGTGATGCAAAAGCATTAATGATAATAAATTTTTCTATTATAGATGAAATACGACCTTACATCAATTTAGCGGGAACATCTACGAAGGCTTGGAAATCCCCATAAAAAAATATTTGAAGGGAAAAATAAAAATACTATCCTAAATATTCAAACTTAATTACATTCTCTAAATATGAACAATGGATAAAATATAGAACTGTTTCTAAGAAAGGTAATAGACATTAAGGGAAAACTATTAACCTTGGAGAAAACATTGAATATAAATTCCTTGCTCAGGTAACCATGAGAGCACTTCTAGACAACTAAAAGCATCTAGTTACATATTTACAAGTACTAAGTAAAGATACATCATTTGATGAGCAAATAACATTCTACAAGAATATGAGGTAGAAAGTACAACGAACTATGAAATGACTAACATTGCATTAGTTTCAAAATATACTCCACAATGAAAAATAGCCTCATATTCAAAAGGACAAAAGCCTTGGAATAATAGATATTATCATGTATGCAAGAGAAAATTTCAAAGTACTAATTAATGCATATTAAATCCAAGAAATCAAAATCAAGGAAATCTAATAAACTATGGAATTAAACCAAACAGGGCATTCAAACCAAGGTAGCATCAAGCTCAAAATAATACTTGACCGCAACAGTTTCAACGACCATACAATTATCCTCAATTGGAATATCAAAGAGGAATTCAGAAGGGACATTTAGCTCAAAGGATTCAAGAAAATGAAGAACTATAATATTCTATAGATAATGAAGTTAAAGCTTTCACAAAAAAGATAGTTTTTCATGAGGACACTAATCACTTGCTTGAATAGGACACAAACAGTAGTGAAGGGGATACCAGTTCTAGTACCAAATCAAAGATCCATATTGAATACTAAAGTATTCAATAACAAATAATGTAATACAAGAGGGTGTTAGAGTATATTACATAATTTGGGTCATGTAAATGTACCACCTTTGGTACATATCTAGATTAGGAGTTTAATTTAAATTAAAGTTAGTTATTTACTTCAAGTAATATAATAAATGCACAAGTATCAATGTGCAAGTTTTAAATGTGTATGTAATCCACATGTACATGAGTCCTAGATAGAGTAAATGCCAAGCAATCTATATTTCTATATAAAGGTCTTATAGGTGTGTAATACATGAAGTGTGTGTAATAGAGGAAGAGTGTGTAATATACAAGTGTGTGATATATGAGATTATGATGTAATAGATTGAGTGTGTATTGAGGTACAATGTAGTTATTTCATATACTTTCATGGAGTTTTCATGTCCTCCATTATATAGCATTGTACTATTTTCATCACTCTCATTAATGGTATATTTTTGAGTTATTTGTAGATGTTCATTTCTTTATTTTCCTGCATATTATTGTACCATTATATTTATAGTTATCTCACATTACTTATCCTACATCTTGTGGTTGTACTACCTCCCATCAAAAGATAACACAATATGCTCCCAAGTTCTATGTTAGATGCATCTATGAAAATAATAAATGGCTTATTTTGGTCTAGATTCTTCAACATTAGTGTAGTTATTAGGGCCTATTGTAATTTCTCAAATGCAACCTTAACTTATTTCATTGGTTCATAGGGCATATCCTTCTTGAGGAATTTTGTTAATGGTAGTGCAATCCTTGAGAAATTCTTTATGAACCTCCTATAATATCCCACATGGCCCAAGAATGATTGCAACTTACTCTTGTTGCTTTAAAATGGTAGCTTCTTAATATTGGAAACCTTTGTAGGATTGATTGCAATCCCTTTTTTGGATATCACATGATCCAATAATACACATTTGATACATCTAAATATATATTTTACAAGATTAAGATCTTGGACATATCCAACTACTAAAATACCTTCTCAATAGCTGCTAGATGGTCTACCTTTCTCCTAAATACAAAAATCATCTAGAAAAGCTTTGATAAAAGTTTTAATACCTTATTCATCAATTGCTATATTGTTGCAGGTGCACTACATAACCTAAATGACATCACTAGATAATCCAAGGTGCCTCGTTAAGTTATGAAGGTTGTCTTCAACTAGTCATTTTTAACAATACAAACTTAATTGTAGCCACTATATTCATCAACCATACTATAGCATTATTATCTTAAAACTTCTTTTAAAATATGATATGAGAAGAAAATCAAATAGTGGTCTTTCTTTGTAGCCTTGTTCAACTTCTAATAATCAACATAGACCCTCATATTCCATTTTTTTTCCTTACAATGATAATTGGAGACACCTAATTTGAGTTGTCTACTAAAAATGAATCCTACATCTAACAACTTGTCTATCTCTTCCTTGAAAAACTTGAATTTTTTTGGATTCCTATGACATGGTATTTTCTTTATAGGTTTAACATCATAGATCTATTCTATATAATGCCTCACTAAATCTACTTGTCATAACTCTTTACATATAAATATACCTATGGAAGAGTCAAAAGTAACCTCTTTTTCATGGTCTTCTATAGCATATCTAAAGTTTAAAATTTGTAGTTGGTTCTCCATATCTTGCTTTTAAAACTAATATGGGTGATCTACTAAAGCATCAGGAAGGATGTCAGCCATTAAGGCATCCACCTTGATTTCTTCTTCATCTTTAGTATCCACCTCACTTGTATTGATATAATCTAAGGTTGCTTGCTCACTTTATTCCTCTATTTCTATTGTCCTCAATGTATGAGGTTGATGCATTAAATTTATCTTCACTTGATTAGAACCCTAACCAACGGTCATGCACTTTTCATGCTAGTTATTACTAGCATGGAATTTTCTTAACCATCGCCTTCCTAAAAACATTGGAAAAGCTACTAAACTATATTTCATGACTTAATAATCTACCACATAGGTGACTTCCATGATTTATACTACTATATCAAAGACTAATCATATTGTCTTTTTTTTTTCCTTTATTCAAGGATGTCAAAATTAAGTTAAATGAAATATCTATCTCTAGCCCTAATGTCTTCAAAGTAGTTTATATCATTATATTGACATGGGATCCACCATCTTCCATGACATTAGGAATAGAAATACCTTTGCACAAGACTTTAGTTTGTGGAGCATATGAATCTACCTTTACATTGAAAACAATGACATTGGTCTTCCTCCTTTGTCTAGAACTACGCCTGCTACATAACTCCCTTCCATTTTTTGATGATAATTCCAAGAGTTTCCCATACATGATGTGACCAATTTAATTCAACAAAATATCCATGATTGAATATGGTGCCTTGCATTCTAAGATTATAACATATTAAACTTCTAATTTTTATCTCCTCATTTTGGGCTCTTCTCTCATCTTCTTCGTCTTCTTTCATTCACTAGGAGTCCTATCACAAGCTTTTTTGATATCCATAACATCAACTTCTTCTTTGTTATCTTGAACAAGATAAAAAAAATTAACTAGAGCTTTGCCCTTTTCATTAACTTATGTTCCTAAAGTAGATACCTTATTAGGGAAATCTATCTTTTAATGCCCTTTCTATTTGCACTCATAGCAAACTATCTTAAAAAAATTCTTCCTAATACCTCTATCTCCAAATTGGGATCATTGAATTTTTATGTCGTTTCCTTCCAATAACTTAATTGTAAGTTATCCCATATTTTTATTAAATATTCTACTTTAGTTGAAAAAGTAGAAGAAGATGAACTCACTATTGCTATTGTTGTTGTTAGTTGTGAAACCTAACTAGGAGCTATTAAGACAACTAGTGCTTGTGGAACTGGATCCTTCTCTAGAAATTCCTCTTACCACTTTGTAACCTTATATGCATGTTGTATAGTGGAAGGTTGCTCATACTTGACCCTCAGTTTAATTGTTGCTTTAATACAAGCAATATACTTATAAAGCATATTATCCACACCCTCCATGTGGCCATTAGGCAAATTTTTCTTTTGTAACTGGAATTCCACATTTTTCTAAAGCTCCTACACTTTATCTTTAGGTCCTTCAACTAGCTTCGTTATCTCCATCATTAGGTCAAAATATTTTTGGGATCAGTTAAACTATTTGATTATATTTTTGCTAATCACATCCCATGAATTCTTGATCTGCTCCTCTTACATATAATATCATCTAAAAGCAACATCAACCAAATTTTTTTAAAGGAACCCTAGTCATTGCTACCTCGTGTTAAGTCATTATAAATGCATGTTATTTTATATACTTCAATGAAAAACTTGGCATCTTCAAAATATTGGGATGCAAATATTGGAATTTTCCCATATTTATGATGGTCTTGGAATCCCAAGTATAACTCTTCCTAGTGAAAGAGCTAAGGCCTCGTGAACTAGAAGCTAAATATACCCATAAAGTACAATGAATACTAAATTTGCTATATTTTTATTGTTGGATCCTTACTCTTATACCTCTAGTTTAGAAACACAATTAATATTATGATGCGGTAATCAAAAACTATTCACAAGATCACCAAAACATGTATTTGTTGACCATACTTCATCAAACCAATAAACCCATGAGTACAAAAAATAAGTTCTATAAGAAGGAGATCAACTAGTGGTAACACTTAGTAATGATCATAGTAAATAAACTTTACCATGTAGAAAATTCTAAGGTTACCATGGTAAAAATGAGTTATTGGGAAACACCACCACCAAAGAGAAGTGTTCTCAATAACAAAAATGAAAATATTGAACTTAGCACACTCACAATATTTCACCAATTCCTCCTCTTACTATGCTCATTTTGATGGATACACAATCTTTATCTAGTGGTGGTATGCTATCATAAAACTCTCATGCACAATAAAACATTATCAAATCATGGAAAATAAGAACATATGGAAGCATAATAGATGACACAATGAAAATAAAAGAAACTATATTATACATACAAATTACAATAGTACATGGATGCTCACCAAATTGTGTTGTAAGCAAACACAACCCTTCTGTTGAGCCTCCACCTCGTATGAAATTTCCTAATGAATGTGCTCTACACTCTGACAATCTTGGCCACAACTTGGATAACAAGACTCTTTTTAGTTAGCTTGGCTTGCTACCTTTTGTTCACATACTAGACTCTCTTTTACTTCCTTGAGCTCACACTTGCTTAACTTAGTGTGTCTCCCTTAAGGGATATCTCTCTCATCTATAGGCTCATGGGATCTAAATATTACATGCATGAATAACTCTAGATGGACATATGATAACACTTTCTAAGGTTCTCCTTTTTGGACTCTTTCCATGATATCAAGATATTTGAGATACTTATTTGGACTTTTCTTAGGATAATTTTGAACTACATGAGATAGTCCAAATATCACATGTTTCTAGGGATTTTCCTTTTGGATTTTTCCTATAATTAAATAACACTTTTGCTTTACCTTTTTTGAAATTTTCCACAATTACATAATACTTCCAAAATACTTTTGTTTTTTTTTTTTTTTTGATTTTTTCTAAAATTATATAACACTTTCAAAAGTGCTTTTGACTATCTTGGATTTCTAGAGTTTTTATTAATTACAACATATCTCCTTGTGATAAAGACAATTTACAATGACACTTTTTACTTTTACTATTCAGTTTTACTTTTTATCACGACTTGTCCCTATTACAATGTTCTTTTTGTATCCCTTCTGTATAAACATTCTATTATTTAATGGTCACCATAACCTTCTCAGTGAAGCTAGTCCACCACAAGCATCACAAACAAGTTACCAATCCATAATCTTATCAAACAAGGTTGTGTCAACATAAAAAAAAAATGGATCTAACATTCTTATCCAACTTAATACATTGCTTCAAAATAGCCTCCCTAAAGGCCTTCACTTGGCATGAAAATAAAACACTAGCATTACTTATTAATATATCAACGAGGGCCTCCTATTTTCTAAAGACTTGATTACAAAATCCTTTCCAAATACTGAAAAGGATAGAGATCTTGATGATATGCCAAAACACAAGGCGAAAAGAAGCACAATCCAACTGATCCCCAAAAATAACCCTCTTCCAGCTGATGAAGCTAGAAAACACACCGCTATAAAACCAAGAATAATTCCTCTAGATCTTCTTGGACTTCAGGCACTCCCAAAAAGTATGTTTGACAGTCTCTCTCCACCCACATGAAGAAAAAGTATCTAAAATATGCATCCACTTAGCCAGATGCGCTTTGCTTTACAAACCTTGCATAATAACAAGCCAAACAAACACTTTCAGCTGAAGTGAAATCTGGAAATCCCAAACGCTATACAACCTCTTTCTCCACTTCTGATTAGTGCAAGTGATACCCCAACTGGCATTCATCACATCACCAATAGAAATTTTAGGGACCATAGCATGATATAATCATAAATTTTTGAACATCCAAATGGGCTTCCCATAGAACCACCGCCAATATTTCCAAATAGGACCCTGCAATGAAAGCTTATATAATAGCTCCAGAGGAAGAAGACTCTAAATTTTCTGCACTGCATACTTATCTAAATATTTCAGCTTAAATCTAACAAGAAGTTGCTGCCAAGGCATCCAATTCCCAATTTCCCTTTCCCAGATATCAGCCCATCTAAGCAAGCCTTTTTTGCTTAGTCTCTTATAGTGCAAGGTAGGATTATCAGTAGCATAAACACCATTCTCATGCCAAATCCATATAGACCTACAAGGCAAAGACCATCCACGTCTATCATCAAGGAAATCCCACTTGACCAGATTCACCACAACTTTCCAAGCTTTCCAAATCCTCTTGACAAGAACGCTTCCCTTAATTTTGAATTTGCTAGGATACCCCATAATATCTGTTGGCAATTTTGGGTTTGAGATCCTAGCTTCTTTTCTATGAGTTGTCATTGATGTCAAAAGGAAATGGCATTAATGTTAAGAGGATGCGTTGGCTTCAAAGGTGGAAGATTCCAAGAGAATCCGGAGATATTCCATTGGCAAGGGTTTTTCATTAAAATCAAGTTAAATGGTTTTTATTAAAACCAATGGAGGTTATCTTTATTATTTATTTAATTATTATTTAAAACCCTTCAAGGTTTTAATTAATTAATTATTTAATTAATTAAGATAGAAATTATTTTTAATTTATTAAAAATACTTAAGGGTTTTTAAACCCTTTAGAAAGCAAATTTCGATTAAATTCGAAATTACTTTTCTTTGCAGCCGACGTGTTCTAAAGTCCACATATGGACTATAAATATGAGAAGGTTCCTAAGGTTAAACACACTTGGAAAATTGAAGGCAATTAATTGGTTTGGCTGCAATCGAATGTTTTGTTTACGCTGCGAAAGAGGAGAGCTCGTGGTTTGAAAAGCTTTCGAAAAGCTTGACCGTTCATGTGGAAGGAAGTTCGTCTTGGACTTCGTAAGACTCTTGTGGGCTAGTGGTAGCGAAGGCTGCGTTTGGGCTTTGCATAGGCGGAGGTCTGCGTTTCGATCCCCATGGAGGGAGCTGTGCATGGATTAGTCACATTTTTATTAAAACGTGTTTTGTGCCGCGAATTTCAGATTCTTCAAGGGCAGCCATTATAAGGTGTGATTATTTTTCTTGATATGATTTTTGGCATTGTTTAGCATTGTTTAAAAGACATAGGAGAAATAAGGGGATATTTCTTTGGTTGTATTTTTGAGATTAGTCTTTTGCTATGCTAAATTAAAAAATGGAGATATAAGGTGTAAGTTTTGGTTGTTGTGCTTTTGGCTTCTTTGGTGGTTGTTTTTAAAGAAGAGGAGCTAAAAGGTGTATTAAGGAAAGTTTTTATATATGCTCATTTATCTTGGTTCTAACCCTAACTTGGTTGGAAGTTTGAGGGTTGTGTGTGGTGACAGGTTTAAGGATCAATTTTCTTCTACTCCAAAAAGGTATGGGCACATTTTTCTTATGAGTATGATTGGTGTATGTTTTTCTGAAATAAGGTTGGAGTGAAAAGTTTTTCAACTAGGTTTCCTTTGGTTGGGTGTAAATCCTATTTTCTGGTTTGTTGAAGACTACCTATGCATTGTTATCCTTAAGGAGAGTTTTTGGTGAATGCATAATTTCTTGTTTGAGATAGTGGAAGCTTTGTGCACTAGGGTTTATATTTGTGAGTCTAGCTACTTGCATTGAGTTGGTGGAACCCTTGGTTGGCTGTTTTGAGTTTGATGGTTGAGTTGCTTCCGTAGAGGTTGTTTGATCAAGTTATTGCTTTACTTGATTCATGATATTGGGCTTACTCCATTGAGTTGATTTGAGCAAGTTATTCTTTGCATTTGGTGATATTGTGTTGGTGGTTGTTTTGTTCAAATATCTTTGGAGGGAAAAGGATTTCTACTTGTTTCCTTTTCTTGTGATGATTGGTTGAATGCTTCAAGGTTGATTTTGAGTTGAATGGTGTTGGTTGACTAAACCTTGTTTGATGAGCATTGTTGTTGAAACCCTAATTGATGGTGAAAAGAACATGAGTATCATTGTTACGTGATTCTTTGCATCTTTGGCAATTGTTGGGGTTTCATGTTCTTGAAAGAAAACATTCTATCCTATCCATTTCAAATATTGAGTTGAGTTTTCAGATTTGAGATTGAGATTGAGCTGAGTTGATTTGAGTTGAGTTTTGAGATTGGGATTTGAGTATAGAACATATTGAGTCTCTAAAAATTATCTTTATGCTTCTATGAGTTTGACAAATCACATTGGGTCTCTAACAATTCACTTTGTGATTTTCTACTAAGAAAGTTTTTCTTTGTGAGCTTGCTGAGTTTTTGGACAGGTTCCAATGGGGACTTGTGAGCAGTTTTTGGACAGGTTCCGGTGGGGACTTGTGAGCAGTTTTTGGACAGGTTCCGATGGGGACTTGTGAGCAGTTTTTGGACAGGTTTCGGTGGGGACTTGTGAGCAGTTTTTGGATAGGTTCCGGTGGGGACTTGTGAGCAGATTTGGACAGGTCCTAGTAGAGGACTTGTGAGTTGAGTTTGATAGTTCTATCAGAGAACTTGAGGATAGAGGTGCATTGGTTCTATGAGAAGAACCTAAGGACAGATTTGGCAAGTCTTTGAGAAGGCTTGTATGCAGAGGATTGATTTTTTCAAGAGTTGGACAGATCTGACAAACAGAGGAAGACTTGTACTAGACCGACTGACTATGTTTGGTACAGGTTGCTGAGCTGATGTGGACGTGATCATAGAATGCAGAGGTCTCTTAGGATAAGCATTGAGGATAGGAGGTCTTTGGTGGAAAGGAGTTCCACGTGTTGGCAAGAGGTAGAGGCGGTTGATCTTCCGAGGGATCATTTCCGGAGCGAGAGGGGAAGGTATCTCCTTTGAGCAAAGGCTCATAAATTCTAATTGGGGGAAGGTATCTCCTTTGAGCAGAGGCTCATAAATTCTGATTGGGGGAAGGTATCTCCTTTGGGCCGAGGCTCATAAACATTATAATTGGGAAGGATTCCCAAAGAAATTTGAGATAACTTTTAGAGAAAAGTTTTGTGGACGTAGCCCAGCCATTATGGGTGAACCACATTAAAATTGGTGTCACTTCGTGGATGATATTATGCATTACTTTGATATTGCTTTACTGTTTTGAAGTATAAAGGAAAAAGTAAAAAGAGGTCTTATACTGTTCACCCCCCCCTCTCAGTATAAGCTTGTGTTCTTCAATATCCTCAAGGCTAAAGGTACCATGGATACCATCAATATTAACATAATTTTGAATCCTGTATGTTAACATACGTTGCCAAACAATGTCCCCTTCTAGACACCTAGGAATATATTTGGAATCTAACGCCTTGCCCTGAGTCTGTATATCCAGCAACCCCAAACCACCTTCCTTCCGCGGAAGAGCACAATATTTCCAATCAATAAGAGGAACACGCCTGGAGCCATCAACATTGGCCCAAAGGAAATCACGAATGCAACTCTCTAGCCTCTTATACTACGTAGTGTTGGGAAGCCAATAAGAGGAATAGTACATATGACAAGTTTGCAAAATTTTGTTAACAATTGTGAGCTTTCTGAAAAACTTATCATTTTAAGCATAGCTCTTAGCTTTACAAGGGATCATGGTGTATATATATATATATATATATACAGTCTGCCTTTATAATGCAAGTGGAGAAGGTGAGCCTGGTCGTGTTGAACAAGAGGTCAATGGTTCAAACCTTTGTAATGCAAAATGGGATACAAAGGTTGTGTGTTAAATTCACTATTGATAAGCATAGCTCTTGGCTTTACGAGGGATCATGGTTGGGAGGATACTGCTTAACCCTGTGCATTGGTCATAGAGGTTTCTCACACTGACCTAAATTTTTTATTTATTTTACTTTATCTTACTAATCTTATTTATAACAAGAATAAGTACAAAGATCATTTAAATTAATAATGTTTAAGTATTTATATTATTATTATTTTTAAAGGGATAAATATTATTATGTGGTGAGGATATAACCAATACATAGCATATCCGCAACATGTGAGGAGAGAGATTTGAACCTGGGCCTCTCGATTTCAACTGGAGAGTTTTATATTATTTTTTACAAAGTGCTTGTACTTTTAATTTTATAATTGTATTGAATAACTTTTTTTTATTGAGGAAATCTTCTTATACATATACATATTCACCGTGGGGGTTGAACCCGAGTCACATCATTTCATAAAAAAACCCAAAACATCATATTGAAAAATTATTTATGGCTTGCTTTTCTATAAAATATGTTTATGGCTCATTTTTTTCCCTACTTCTCACTTCACTATAGTAAACTAAAAACACCTATCTTAGAGTCTTATAATACTTATCTTATAACTAGGCAATAATACTTATCTTCTAACTAGCAAACATAAATGTCTATAAAAAACATAAATATAACTATACAAATGTTACATTTTTATTAAAAAGCGAACTATGACAGTACGTTGTTTTGAAAATATTATTCTACTAAGATGCAAGCCATAGATGAGGTGAAGTTTTGGCTTTGTGAAGGCTGTTATAAGAAAATATCAATAAATATGCTAAATTTTGGATTAATTATATTTATACAAAAATTTGAAAAGATCCAAAAAAAATGAAAATCAAGAATTCAGACATTTTATGTAAAATGATGTAGATTTCTAACTATAGCATCTCAATTGAGATGAGAAGTGTATCTATTTGTAAACTCTCAAGCTCTAAAGAAGAGAGATGTAATTTTTCAAGGTTGGGGGACCCGAGTACAATCCCTTATTATCCAGCAAAAAAAATGTTACATTTTTATTTCATTAAATGCAAAACATCATTATTATTTTTAATTGATTATATGGAATTAAAAGGGTCACATTATATTGCATGATGTCCATGTAGTGGTATGATAGTATGTTACAATGTGAACATATACAAATGCAAAGCTGGCGAGAAATGACTTGATCAAGTATGAACACAAAGAGGGTTTGGAATGTCGGCAAGCGCATCATTTTGTTTTCTCTCCTCCCTATTCCTTCTCCTATATTCCCTCCCCTTATTCCTCCTACCTATCCATTTATGTCTCCTTCTTGCCTATTCTCTTATCTCCTATTATTCTTCCAATAGTACTTTAGTTTTAAATTACATTATATATACTCCACAAGGTTGTACTAATTTTTAATTAATATGAAATAAAGATTTCATTGCGTTGCGTTTGAATATTGCTCTTATTCTGGTATCAGAGCATCAGGTGCAAAGAGCCAGGAGTCCACCATGCTGTTTGAGGGCATGGATTTCGAGGCCCCTAAAAGGCATAAATTTTGAAGAACGTACTTTGAAGCATACCAGGCAACAAGGTGACTGCATCAGGTGCACACAAATCAAGGCCGATAGAGGTGGTGACACATGGTAGTATGAGGGGACACAAGAGTGTCTGACAAAACCTGGACATTGCATGCATTTTGAGGTGCTGAGGTGGGACCTGATAGAGCTACACATAGATCGAGGTAGTAACAAGGAGACACATGGCAGCAATGACATGGCTGAGTTGGTAGTAGTGACGTGTCTAAGTTGGCAGCAGTGACATGGCTGAATTGGCATCATTTGGTTGGTTTACGTGGAGGCAAAAGTAGCACGGATGATTACTTGCAGGCAATCAAATCAATACCCACGACATCTCATATCGACCTTTTTTGTTTATACAACCCAGTAATATATTGTTGCATCGGAATACTAGCTCGAGTGGTAAATACGGTGGTGTGATAAATGAGAGATCCCGAGTTTGAAACCCGTTGGAGGTAAACAAAAAACGTTTTTTATTTATTTTCAATTTTCCAGCATCAAAAAAATAGAAAAGGCATGTTGTGCCTTTGGAGTCAGCTGCAGTCGTGGGCGTGTTGGCTAGGGGTGCTCGTCCGAATTCAACTGGTCGCAAGTTCAACTCGCACGATCGTCAACATAAAGGTTCATTTTTATTTTTATTTTTTTTTTAAGTTAATTTAAGCTTTATTAAAGTTTATTTTAATATTAATTTAATAATTAAAAAAGTGCTTTATAATTATTTAAAAAAAAATTAATAGTTTTAAAGCATATTTTAATTATTAAAATTAAAATATTAAAATACTTTATAAAGTTTAAAACTTTATAAGAGAAATTGTGAACCTATTGCCCTAGAGGCAAATTGTAAAATCGCCCAAGGGGCTTGAAAAACATTGCAAAATTGTGTAATAGCCTAAGAGGCAAGCATTGTAAAAAGGGAGAAAATAAGTGACGAGAAGCCTTCTGGAGTGCCCGTTTAGTGCTTTCAAAAATTTTTGGACTCCCCATCTCGTGAGTTTAGCACTGCCCCTTGAAACCTCATTCAAGGCTAAAAAAAATTCTGTAATAGCCTCAACAGTTGTAAAGGAGTGAAAATTGTAACCTCAGAGGCTCTAAGGAAGTTTTTTGCATTGATGAGTAGATGATCAGATCTACCAATTGTTACCATGCATTGTGCTCTCTTCTGCTAAGAGAGACTGTTGAATTGTTTTCTGAAATATTTTAGAGAGACGGACTGCATGTTGTGTTCAATCAGTTATAGAATACCGTCATAGCACATCAAAGACACCCTGATTTTGGTTACGAGGTTGATTATGAGGATAACATATTTGGAAAATGAGTTAAGGAGTTATATTCAGTGGAAATCACACCCCAGGAACCAGCAAACCAACAAATCAGCAATAGTGATTCCCTTCAAATTCTGGAACTAACTGAGCCAGCCCCTGAAATTATCTTCATCAGCAACGATGAAGACTCGATCACCAACAACTTTTGGAACCCAGTGTATGGAGATCCACATCAAGAAGATCAAACAATCAGTGAGAGAGTAGAGAAAGCAAGATTTGATTTAAATTTGTAATTGCTTTTCTTTGCTATTGATTGTTGTACTAGACCAATAAAAGTTTATTTCTAGTCAGTAACTATGGCCTCGAATACTAGTCTACCCATTCCAGAGTTTAATGGGTCCGACTATGAATATTGGTCCATTAAAATGAAAACCTTACTCATTGGTAAGGGTTTGTGGGATGTAGTCGAAGAGGGTTACACTGAACCCTCCCCTACTGACTAGACCACATTAAGTGCTGCTGATAAGAAAGCTAGGAAATAAGCACAAAAAAATAATTCCTCTGCCCTGTATCATTTGCAAGCAGCCTTAGATAAAAGCATTTTTCCTAGAATTGCATCTTGTGTAACTGCTCAAGAGGCGTGGAAGGCTTCCAAGGGAGTGATCAAGTAAAGCAAGTCAGGCTTCAAACTTCAAAAAGATATTTTGAGAATCTTAGGATGCAAGAAGATGAAAAATTTTGTGACTACTACATGTGAGTCAAAGCATTATTAGACAAAATGATCACTTTCAGAGATGAAATCAAGCCAGAGACTGTGGTGAAGAAAGTAATAAGAACACTTCTTCCAAAGTGGAACCATATTGCAATTATCATTGAAGAATCGAAGGATTTGACTACACTATCCTTTGATACTTTGATTGGTTCTCTACTTTCACATGAAGAGAGATTGCAGGAATCTCCTTCAACTAGCTATGGAGGTGATGACAAAGCCTTTGTATCTCAAGAAGGAAAAGTGCAAGGCAGAGGCCAAAGGAGAGGTCAGCGAAGAGGCAGAGGTAAGAATAGGCCAAGAGGTAGAAATCCAAGCAGATGAGGATCTCCCAACAAATGTGGAAGTAAAAATAGATGCAATCAACAAAGCAAAGGAAGAAATCTAGATCGAGGAAAAGGAAGTGACAAGGCAAAGAAGGTTTGTTTCAATTGTGGCAAACCAGGTCACCTTGCTTGTGACTATTGGTCCAAATCCTCACAAGGAAGTAGCAGTCAAAGCAGTCAGAATGGCCATTTTGGTTAAGAGGAAGAGACATTTAATATCTTTCTCTCCCATGGTCAATCAGATCAAAATTTGAATGACACCTGGATCTTCGACACTGGGTGTTCCAATCATATGAGTGGCAAAGAAGAACTCTTTGCTACAATAGATTCCACCTACAAATATCACATCAAGCTGGAAGATGATAAATCATTGTCATTTGAAGGCATTGGAGCCATGGAGGTTCCAACACAAGAAGGCATCAAATAGGTGAATTATATCTATTACACCCCTCAACTACAACATAATCTGCTTAGTGTTGGTCAAATGATGGAAAAGAATTATAAATTTGTCTTTGATGAGGGAAAATGTGTAATATTTGACAAGAATAATGGTAATAGAATCATCACACAGGTACCAATGACCAAGAATAGGTTATTTCCCCTAAATTTTGGCTAGCCAAGGGGAGCTCAAATGGTGAATATTGCTATTGTAAATCCAAGTATACTTTGGCACTTGAGATATGGTCATCTAAATTCTGCAAGTCTGAAATTGTTGACTTCTCAAGCGATGGTGACCGAACTTCCTAAAATTCAATATCATAAGGAATTTTGTGAAGGATGTGCCTTGGGAAAGCACGCCAGGGCCAAGCTTCCATGAGTACAAGCATGGAAGGCCAACTATCCACTTTAGCTAGTGCATTCAGACATCTGTGGTCCAATGCAAACAAAAATTCTTGGTAACAATTCTTACTTTCTTCTTTTCATAGATGATTTCTTTAGAATGTGTTGGGTTTACTTCCTGAAGCATAAATATGAATCTTTTGATTTCTTCATTTATTTCAAAACAAATATAGAGAAATAAAGTGGATATCATGTAAAATGTCTCAGAACAGATAGAGGAGGAGAATACTCTTCCAATTTTTTTTTGAAATTTTGTAAAGAAAATGGGATAAAAAGGCAATTCACGACTGCCTATAATCCATAGCAGAATGGTGTGGCAGAGAGGAAAAATCACACCATTTAGAAATGGCTAGATCGATGTTTCAAACGAAGCATCTGAGCAACATGTATTGGGCTGATGTATTCAGAACTAGTGTCTACATTTTTAATAGGATTCCTACTTCAAGTCTGAAGGGGATCACTCATTACCAAGCATGGTGTAGCAAGAAACCAAATGTCAAACATTTCAAAGTTTTTTGTTCTTTGGCTTATGCACACATTCATGATGAGAAGAGAAAGAAGCTTGATCCCAAGTGTCAAGCATGCATTTTTGTAGGGTATTGTGAGTCCACCAAAGCCTATAGACTCTACAATCCAAAGACCCGAAAGTTTGTTCTTTCTAGGGATGCGATTTTTGATGAAGGGGGAGAATGGAGACATCCAAGATTTTTTATTTATGATGAGTCCCATGATGTAGGTTCTTATCAAATTCAGCAGGTGTCACCCAAGAAATGCAATGACACACCCCTTCCAAGCCTAAGCAAACATTCTACTTCAAGTTCATCAACAAATTCTCCAAGTCCTTCTCCACAAAGATCAATCAGTTCTTCACCGATGGATATTGATTCTCCATCCAGAGGTAAGAGAACACTCCAACATCATCCATATTATCAGATGTTGGATAAAAATTTTTA
Organism: Wollemia nobilis; assembly: GCA_028583015.1. NCBI lineage: Eukaryota > Viridiplantae > Streptophyta > Pinopsida > Araucariales > Araucariaceae > Wollemia > Wollemia nobilis. The sequence goes on from JAQPPZ010002492.1 coordinate 1,202,397, forward strand.
GAGAAGATATACTAAAAGTCAAGCTAGTGAAATGAGTTCAGTTTTGCAATGACTGGAAAATATGCATTTGTATGGATATGATGACTCCCAAGAACCTCGGGGAGATGTAGTCAACTATGCTTTGTTGACTAGTACACAGCTTGAAACTTCTAGCTATGAGAAGGCTTGTACTCAGTAGATATGGCAAGATGCCATGAAAGAGGAAATGACCTCTATAAAAAACAATGATACTTGAGAACTGGTAGAGCTTCCTAAAGAAAAAAAATGTGTTGGATGTAAATGGGTCTTCAAGACCAAATTCAATAATGATGGAAGCATTGAAATACATAAAGCAAGATTTGTAGCAAAAGGCTTCACACAGAAGTATGACATTGATTATGAGGAGACATTTGCTCCTATAGCCAGACAGGAGACAATCAGAACAGTTCTTGCTTTAGCTACCCACAAAGGATAGAAAATCCAACACATGGATGTAAAAAGTGCCTTTCTCAACGGGTACTTGACAGAGGAGGTTTATGTTGAACAACCTCAATATTTTCAAAAGCAAGGTAAGGAGCACCTTGTTTACAAATTGAAAAAAGCACTATATGGCCTCAAGCAAGCACCAAGAGCATGGTACTCTCGTATTGAAGGTTATTTCAAGGAACATGGGTTCATCAGAATCAAAAATGAACCCACTCTCTACTACCTTAATACAGATAAAGATATCCTTATAGTTTGCTTATATGTGTATGATCTCATATTTATGGGTAGTAATGAAAAGATGAATATGGAGTTCAAACACTCCATTATGAAGCAGTTTGAGATGAAAGATCTAGGTTTAATGCACTACTTCTTAGGCATGGAAGTTTACCAGACAGATAGAGGGATCTTCATATGTCAATACAAGTATGCTCAAGATATGATTAAGAAGTTTTCCATGAAACATTGCAAAGCAGTTGCAACTATAGTTCGACATGAGATCCAATTGAGCAAAAATGATGGAGCATCAAATGTTGACATGACCACTTACAAGAGCATGGTTGGGAGTTTGATGTTTCTCACCAACACAAGACCTGACATTCAGTATGTTGTTTCTCTTGTCTCACGATTTATTTTTAATCCATATGAGCTACATTTGCAAGTAACTAAAATAATTCTCATATATGTAAAAGGTACATGGGATTTTGGAATCCATCACCACAAATGTAAAACTGTGAAGCTAGTAGGCTTCAGTGATAGTGATTGGGGCAGCAACATTGATGATAGGAAATCTACTTTAGGGAATTGTTTTAGTCTAGGGTCATGACTAATTACATGGAGTTCCAAAAATCAGACTGTTGTAGCATTTTCCTCTACATAAGCTGAGTATAAAGCAATAACATATGCTAGTACTCAAGCTCTATGGTTGAGAAAAGTACTAGAAGAGATTGGAGAATAACAAAGTGGTCCTAGAAGAATCTATTGTGATAACATAAGTGCCCTTTAGTTGTCATATAATCCAATCCACCATATCAGAACAAAACACTTTGATATGAAGTATCACTTCATCTAAGATATGGTGGAGCAAGAGATTGTTGAGCTTAAATTTTGCCGCACTTTGGAGAATGTTACAAACATCTTCACCAAAGGCATGGCTAAAGCTCAATTTATAAAGCTGAGATACTGTCTTATCAGTCCTCTCAACTTTAAGGGGGAGAGTGTTACAATGTGAACATATACAAATGCAAAGCTGGCGAGAAATGACCTAATCAAGTGTGAACACAAAGAGGGTTTGGAATGTTGGCAAGCGCATTGTTTTGTTTTCTCTCCTCCCTATTCCTTCTCCTATATTCCCTCCCCTTATTCCTCATACCTATCCCTTTATCCCTCCTTCTTGCTTATTCTCTTATCTCCTATTATTCTTCCAATAGTTGTGTACTTTAGTTTTAAATTGCATTATATATACTCCATAAGGTTGTACTAATTTTTAATTAATATGAAATAAATATTTCATTGCGCTGCATTTGAATATTTCTCTGATAGTAACTTGATAATTATGTATATATCATTTGATAAGATTAGAAATATTCTACAAAGTTCAGAGTTTTAATTGTATAAGCTCCATTTATTTGATTAATTTTTTGTTTTTAATTAATTTTTAAATAATAAATTATTATTTATTAATTAATTTTATATAAAAATAAGTTCACATGATTAAAACCAATGTTTATGTTTAAGAAAGGATCATCATAAATAAATTTTTAAGCTTAGCGCAGTGGTAAAGATCTTGGTTTTCATTGAAACCTAAGTTCAAACGTTAAAACCTACACAAGACAACATTCAAACCCACACACTATACAAGAAGACCAGACCCCTCATAAAAACATGTGTAAACTTAAATTTTTAAACTTGAATTTTTAAGATAATTGTAAGTATTACATTGGTAAAGGCTTTAGCCTCTCTTTGGGAGGTTCACGATTCAAACTCCACTCAATATGAGGGATGGAGATCCCTCATAAAAACCTATGTAAACTTATTGAAAAAAAAATGATTGAATTATTTATTTCCCGGTAAGGGGGCGAAAGGCCTCATCGAACTAAACGCTTGTCCCTTTCCTGGTGCTTTCAGCGGTGTAAAAGGTTTAAAATGATTGTGACATGGTGGTTATTGGGGAAGACTGTGCAAAGATTTATGTGACGGCTTCTAGGATGGATAGCACAAAATACTGTGGTGGCTACCGATTCCACCATGTAAATTTAAAATATATAACCGACACACTATACAAAAATACTGAACCCCTCATAAAAACATGTGTAAACTTAAATTTTTAAGATAATTGTAAGTATTACATTGGTAAAGGCTTTAGCCTCTCTTTGGGAGGTTCAAGGTTCAAACTCCACTCAATATGAGGGATGGAGATCCCTCATAAAAACCTATGTAAACTTATTAAAAAAAATGATTGAATTATTTATTTCCCAGTAAGAGGGTGGAGGGCCTCATCGAACTGGATGCTTGTCCCTTTCCTGGTGCTTTCGGTGGTATAAAAGGTTTAAAATGATTGTGGCATGGTGGTTATTGGGGTAGACTGCACGAAGATTTATGTGACGACTTCTAGGATGGATAACAATATATATATATATATATATATATATATATATATATATATATATATATATATTTAGAAGATATAACAAAAGACATGCCCAAAACTTCCCCTGATTCAATTTTAATATATAAATTATTTCTATTTCTTTTTTAAGACGTTAGAAGATATAATGAGACATATCTAGAACTTACCCATATAACAGGTTCTCCCACACATGAGTTTTGATATATGATGTACTGCATCAAGATATAACTAAGGTCTTTTTGTTACTATTAGCTTCTATTCTTATGTTAAATTATGGATGCTTTATTTCTTATCACTTTTTTTTTTTGTTTTTTAACTGGTGAAGAATATTAACACAACCAAAATATTGTAATGTTCTTATTAATAAATTAATATAATCTAACTTTTAAGGAGGGCCTTATCGAACTGAACCCTTCTCCATTTCCTGGTGTTTTTAGATATGTAAAAGGTTTAAAATGATTGTGACATGGTGGTTATTGGGGCAGACTAATTGAATATTTATGTGACGACTTTCAGGATGGATAATGCAAAATACTATGGCAGCTATCGATTCCATTGTTAGCATATATGTCTTACATTATTGAAGCAAAAGGGTAGCGCACGTAGGCGCTCTCTAGGTTGGTTTAATAACCACCAAGTTGGTTTCATAAACCAACTTATTGTAACCACATTGTAATCTTTATAATTGATATCAATCGGAATGAATCTATGCTTCATGAAACTCTACATGGTACCAGAGCATGGAAGATCGCAGGCAAGCGTTGGGTGGACGCAGACAGGAAGACGAGCCATGAGCCAACCACTAACGCGTAGGATGCAGGACACAGACAGAGCCAAGAGCCAACCACTGACGGACGCGACACGCAGGACACAAACAGAGCCAACCACTGGTGGATGCGACACGCAGGACACAAACAGAGCCAACCACTGGCGGATGCGACACGCAGGACACAAACAGAGCCAACCACTGACGGACACAACATGCAGGCAGGAGGACACGTAGACAACAAGTAGAGGATACTGGAAGGTGGCTGCGGAGGCAAAAGGGGTGGGGTGGTTGCCCAAAGGCAACCGAAACATCATATGGCCTTCGTCATTTTTAAACAATCCTACAATGGCAGCATAGGCCATGTGGGATTATTGTTTTTAAAAACAAAATCCTTTGCACTCGACGTGATAAGACCCACTATTTTCACAGAGGTTCTCGTCGGGCCCTCTGGCTCACGTGGTTCGTGTTGTGCTTGACCGCCATGAGGTCGCGGGTTCCATTCGCTGCGGGGAGGTATAAGGTTTTTTTTTTTTAAATTCCTTTCTTCTCTCCATTGCCGAAGGTATAAGATTTGTTTGGTTCTTGTTTACTCTCGTCGGGCCTTCTGGCTCACGTGGTTTGTGTTGTGCTTGATCGCCGCGAGGTCGCGGGTTCCATTCGCTGCGCATGTATTGACGGGTGGTAGTGTTGTTTGACACCCTATTTTTTTCGACGGTGGTGGAAATTTGTTGACGGCGGGTGGGGTTCTTTTGACGCCCCAAGCTATTCAATTGACGCTTCTCCTGCAATTGACGCCTATGCTGTCCAAAATTGACACCTTAAAAGGCTTCCATCAAAAAATTTTGGAGTTAAGGTACAATTTTTTTTTTCTTCCTTCTCTATTTTGCCAAACGAAAGGGGGACAGTCTTCACATGATTCATTTGCAAAATTGTCAGATAAAGGGGGAAATCAAAACATTTGAGAGTAAAAAAATCTGCTAGATTTGTAATAGGTGTTTAAATTTGTGGGCATTTGTGATTTGTTTTGCATTTAAATATTTTGTTTTCTTGCATTAACAATCATAAATTACAGATAAAAATAAGACCCCAAATTTATACCCTATTTGTGCAATTTATTGCACAATAGCGTTCGGTATTTGAGATACCTCTGGTCCACACTTACAGGTAATGTTGTCGTGCTTTGGACTACTGTATTCGTCGCCTAATATAGCTGCAACAATGACATCTGAGCTTGTTCTCTATTAATCATCAGGGAGAAATAAGGCAAACCAGATCTATTTTTTTCCATTTCATACCCACATCATGATTGTTGTTAGGCGTAAATCCTGACGAAAGTTTTTTTTCCAAAGTGTTTAGGGGAAGTTACGCCCCACGCATGAGGAATAAAACTTTCTATGGTAGGTGTCATTAACAACACGATGCCCTTTCAGTATCGCCTATGTTCAATATATTGTGCTTCTCATATGTACTTATAGTCTCCCTCACGTAAGGGCGGGTACATATTGAGTAGTATACTTTTCATATATACCTATAGTCTCCCTCACGTAAGGGCGGGTATATATTGAATGGTTACGATATAAATATCTAGTAGGTATAAAGAAAGGGAGACCAATTGGTGATATAAGGAACCTTCATAATGGCCACAATTCACAAGTATCTCTCAGATTCACAGTTGTTGAAAGGTCCTAACTTTGTTCCATGGAAAACAAAGATGAAAGCCATTCTTCAGTTGGAAGATTTATGGGATGTAGTGACTGGCACTGCAAAGCACCCTCAGACAATAGGAACAGATCAAGATGCTTGGGATAAGAAGGACAAGAAGAGTCTCATGTTTATCTTGCTTGCTACTATAGATGAGGTGCAGCCTCATATTTGTGATGCAAAAACTAGTAAGGTAGCTTGGGATGCCTTGATCACAGTATATGAAGGAAAGAATCAATCCACTATTCTAAACCTTCAAACTCAACTACATACTCTCAGTATGAATTATGGGGAAACAATTGATATATTCCTTTGCAGAGTGGCTGACTTGAAAGCCAAATTGAATGCCATGGGAAAACCAGTGGATGATGATATCTTGAAATCTGTCATCTTGAGAGCATTGCCAGATTCCTACAAGATGTTGATCACTTCTCTCAATGTTTTTGGTAGACAAGTATCATTTGTGGAGCTGGTAAATTTGCTTCAGACTGAGGAGGCAAATCAGGTTCAGAAATATGACGTGCCAGATAATGCCCTTTCCATACAACAAAGTGGTAAGAAACAAGGTCAGTTTCAAAAAGGGGGTCCTTCTTCCAAAGGAAAAGGGAAGCAAAATCAGCAGAAGGATAAAAAATATTGCAAGATTTGTGATATGAATAACCATGACACCAACAGGTGTTGGTTCAAAAACAAGCAACAAAATGATCAAGGTCCTAAGAAGAAGGGCAAAGACAAACAAAAATACAACAAGAAACATAAGCAACCTAAAGGCCATGTTGCTTATGCTGACTCCAACTCAGACTCAGATTCTCCTGGGTCCGATTCAAATTTTGACTCTGAAAGAGCACACAAGGTGCTCATGACCCATACTTCGTCTTCCCAGATAGATGTTGTATGGTATATTGATTCAGGAGCTAGCAAACACATGACTGGGGACAAATCATGGTTTGATACTTTTGCAGAGAAAGAAGGTAAGCCAGTCACAATTGCTGACAATCAAGTCTATCAAGTAAAGGGAGAAGGGGATGTTTCTGTGTCCCTTCCTGATGGTAATTGTCAAATTGAGAAGGTTCTCTATGTTCCAGGATTAGCCAATAATCTGCTCTTAGTCACACAAATGTTGGATAGAAACATGGATGTCATGTTTCGAGTTGTCAAAGGCAAGAAGAGATGTTTTATCACCCACAGTGGTAAACATGTTGCAACCGGATCCTACAAACATGGCTTGTTCATTCTAGATGCTCTTTCAACTCCTCATGTTGCTCTGGCTGCAACTACAAAGGAGGCCACCTCTCTCTGGCATAGACGTTATGGGCACCTCAGTTCAGGATATTTGCTTGAATTACACAGATATGGGATGGTGAAAGGTCTTCCTCCACTCTCATCTATCTTACCAGTGTGCTCGGATTGCTTAGCAGGGAAGCAACATAGAGTACCTTTTGAAACTAGCTCCTCTCGAGCTACAAACCCTTTAGAGCTGGTACATACCGATCTGTGTGGTCCTATGCCAACCAGATATGGTGGAAAGAAGTATTTTCAACTATTTGTTGATGATTACTCACGAAAGATGTGGGTTTTCTTTCTTCAGTTGAAATCAGAAGCATTTCTCTACTTTCAACAATTCAAGAAACTTGTCGAGAAGGAGTCGGGATGTTTCATAAAAACCCTCCGCTCAGATCGAGGGGGGAATACACCTCTGAAGAGTTTTCAGATTTTCTTAAGAAACATGGGATCAAAAGACAATTGACTACAACCTATACACCTCAGTAGAATGGAGTTGCAGAAAGGAGAAATCGTTCCATTATGGAAATGGTTCGATGTATGCTAAAGGGAGCACATCTTGAGGATCAATATTGGGTAGAAGCGAGTAAACACAACATCATACCTCCTAAATAGAGCACCCACTAGAGCTCTACAAGGGAAAACACCACAAGGAGCTTGGAGTGGTAAGAAACCCTCCATTTCTCATTTAAGGGTGTTTGGATGTAAAGCATTCATGCACATTCCAAAATAGAAAAGGAGGAAGTTGGATGAGAAAACCCTGCAGAGTGTATCTTTCTTGGCTATGATGAGTATTCAAAAGGTTATCGATTGATTGATCCTAAGACCAAGAAGACACACGTAAGTAGAGATGTTGTATTTGATGAAGCTTTCACATCAAAAGACACATCTATAGTTGTATACCTAGATGAAGAAGAACCTAAGAAGGAGGTTCAACTTCCACAACAACAACAGAAAGTCCCAAAATGGTATACTAGCACTTTGAGAGATGCTAAGTTGAATTCCCTTCCAGATCTATCTCTAGATAGGCCATGTACTCACAGTATGACTCAACAAATGAGAGCAGAGGAATCTACTTCAGAGGTTGACGAACTTTGTCAACACTTTGATGATTTGTCAATGGGTACAGAAAATGATAGAGAAGAAGATGAGGATGAAGAAAAGGTTTATATGTCTACATTGAATGCAAATGAACCCACAACGGTTCAATATGCACTTGATAAACCATAGTGGAAAGAGGCCATGGATGTAGAACATAAGTCTCTCATAAAAAATAATACTTGGAAGTTAGTCGATCTACCAACAGGAAAGAAACCCATAGGCTGCAAATGGGTGTTCAAAGTGAAGTATAAGGCAGATGGATCTATTGATAAGCATAAATCCCGACTTGTTGCGAAGGGTTATGCTCAGAAAGAAGGCATAGACTATGAAGAGACTTTTGCCCCTACTGTAAAAATGACTACCATTCGAGTACTTTGTGCCATGGGAGCTCAGTTTGGGTGGAAGTTGCATCAGATGGATGTTAAAAGTGCTTTCTTGAATGGTGACTTACAGGAAGAAGTATACATGACTCAACCGGAAGGATTCATGGTCGAGGGGCAAGAACAAAAAGTATGCAAGTTGATCAAATCCTTGTATGGGCTCAAACAAGCTCCTCGAGCTTGGTATATCAAGATAGACAGTCACCTTGTGCAGCATGGATTCAAAAGAAGTCCTTCAGATGCAAATCTCTATATTAAGAAAAATGGTTCTGATATAGTGATTCTTGTACTTTATGTAGATGATCTGATCATAACAGGAAGCTCGAAAAGAATGATTGACTTAGTGAAAAATGATTTGAAGCAATCCTTTGAAATGACAGATCTAGGACTTCTGCACTATTGTCTTGGTTTAGAAGTTACTTAGAAAAGATTTCATATTAGAGTAACACAAAAGAAATATGCCAAGACTTTAGTAGAAAAATATCGGATGACTAACTGTAAGTCAAAAGCAACTCCAATGGAGCAAGGACTTAAGTTATCATGATATGATGAATCACCTCAGGTAGATGGTACTCTCTATCGCCAGTTGATTGGGAGTCTCCTATATCTGACAAATACCAGGCCAGATCTCGGTTTTGTTGTGGGCTATCTTTCAAGGTTCATGCAAGAGCCTAAGATGAGTCAACTGGAAAGTAGCAAAAGGAGTTCTTCATTATGTTCGTGGTAGTACAAATTATGGTCTGGAATACAAAAAGAATAATAAGTTTTTCTTACTAGGATACACGGACTCGGATTATGTTGGATCCATTGATGATCGTAAATCCACTTTTGGATATGTTTTTCATCTAGGATCTGGACCTGTCTCATGGCACGATAAGAAGCGGCATGTGGTTGCTTTATCTTCTACAGAGGCGAGAATATCGTGCGACCAAGTGAAGCAATCTGCGAGATAATGTGGTTAAGTCGCATTCTTACAAACATGGGTCTTCCAAAGAATCTTCCTCTTCATTTGTTTTGCGACAATCAAGGTGTTTTGAATCTTGTCAAAAATCCAATTTTTCATGAACGTACCAAACATGTTGATACCAGATGTCATTTCATTCGAGATGAAGTTCCAAAGCACCATATACAACTTCAATACATTCCTACTGATGCGCAAGTTGCAGATATCTTTACCAAAGCACTTGGACGTATCAAATATGAAAAGTTTCGAGATACTATTGGAATTTGCCAATAATGTAATAAGGGGGGATGTTAGCATATATGTCTTACATTATTGAAGCAAAAGGGTAGCGCACGTAGGCGCTCTCTAGGTTGGTTTAATAACCACCAAGTTGGTTTCATAAACCAACTTATTGTAACCACATTGTAATCTTTATAATTGATATCAATCGGAATGAATCTATGCTTCGTGAAACTCTACATCCACCATGTAAATTCAAATATATATATATATATATATATATATATATATATATATATATATATATATATATATATTATTTCTATTTTTTTTTTAACTTTAGAATATATAACAAAAGACATGCCCAAAACTTCCCCCGATTCAATTTTAATATATAAATTATTTCTATTTGTTTTTTAAGACATTAGAAGATATAACGAGATATACCTAGAACTTACTCATATAACAGGTTCTCCCACACATGAGTTTTGATATATGATGTACTGCATCAAGATATAACTATAGTATTTTTTTTACTATTAGCTTCTATTCTTATGTATATTAAATTATAGATGCTTTATTTCTCACTTTTTTTTGTTTTTGTTTTTGTTTTCAAGATATAACTATGGTCTTTTTTTTACTATTAGCTTCTATTCTTATGTATATTAAGTTATGGATGCTTTATTTCTCACTTTTTTTGTTTTTGTTTTTGTTTTTAAGGTGGTGAAAAATATTAACACAACCAAAATATTGTAATGTTCTTATTAAATAAAATTAATATAAACTAACTTTTACTATAAAAAAAATTAAAAACAAAGCAATATCATTATAACTTGAATTATATATATATATATTTATATATTTATTTATTTATTTATTTATTTGTTGGTAAAAAATTATTGAATCAATAAACCTTACAAGAAACAGAGAATCCCATAACAATAAACCTTATAAGGACCAGAATAAAGAAACCCCTACTATCACTGAGCACCAGATTAAAAGACATCCAACAAACAACAACCTCAATCAAGTATATCTGCAGCAAGCAAATTAGCAAGATGACGAGAACAATCCAATAAAAGTTGATCCCATTCCCTAACATTTCATTCCCTAACATTCCAGTCTTCTTAAAACTAAAAAACCTATTTTACTAAACAATCAACCACACATTCCATTCCTTCAAAAGAATTATTTTATTTAAATTTCTTTTATAGAGAAAATTTTATTTTAAAATCTTATGAAGTGTAATGTTTAATTTTATCCTTATACACTATTGTTTTAAGTGATATGTTCTCATGGAATTATTTTTCACTTTAAAATTGATTTTAAGGTTTGAAAAGTGATTGTAATAAAGTGTCACTTTCTATCGAGCGAAGATAAATATAATTTTTTATATTTTTAAATACTTGAGAATTGTTTAACAAAGATAATTAGTGGTATATTGTTGAATTGTTATTCAAGGTAACAAAGACATTTAGTGAGAATAGTGAGGAATCTGTCGGTCATTTGCTTCTTCAATGTGGTTTTGCGAGTCAACTTTAGCATTTGTGGTATGGTGTGTGGAAACAGTCTTGTGTTCATTCTTATTCTCTTTTGGATTTTTGGAGGAGTTTTAGAAGGCCTTCGGCTAAGGTCTTTTTTTTAGTTGCTTGGCATATTGGTCCCTCGTGCATTTTCTGACAAATCTGAATTGAAGATTTTTTTAAGGGAGACAATTATATGTTTATCAAGTCTGTAAGAAAATTTTGAGAATGCTCCTGAAAACTGTCTACCAAATATTAGATTATCAGATTAGTATTCCTGTGCATACAGTGGAGGTCCAAATTATGCATGGGTTTGACGGTGTCTAGTCCACGTGCTACTATTTCTTTTACCATGAGGGGATTCAATAACAGAGTGCAGAGAGAGGGTAGATGACACCCGCCTCCTAGCGGGGTTCTTAAGATTAATACTGATGGGTCTTCAAGAGATAATCTTAAAAATACTGGTATTGATGGAGTGGATGTGATTGCACTGGTACGGGGTTCTTAAGATTAATACTGATGGGTCTTCAAGAGATAATCTTAAAAATACTAGTATTGGTGGAGTGGATGTGATTGCACTGGTACAGTATGTTTCTTTTTATCATGTTTTAAAGGAAGACATACCAATAATTATATGGAAGCCCTTGTTATTCTTTATGCACTGGAACAAGGATATGGTTTGGGTTGGCATGATAATTTGTGAATCGGATTCTAAAATTCTCATTAATTTGTTGAATACCTGTAATCTTACCAATGTTAATTGGAGGTTGGCCGGGGTGGTTAGGCAGATTCTCCGTTTTCATTATCATATGGAGTTCATTGCTTTTACTCATATTCTAAGGGAGTGGAATGGTGTTGCTGATTGTTTGGTTAAATGGGCCTATGAATTTCAAGTAGGTTGGGATGTTAAGGAGTGGCATCAACTTCCTTCAATGTGCTCTCAATCATTTACTAGTTTGCTGAAAGACCATATGCATGAATGAAGCAATTTTGTTGTAATCTGATTCTTGGGTCTTGTATGCCTTTCTGATTTCAATAAAAAATTTACCCCTTTTTATAAAAAAAAAAACAAAGACATTTAGTGGTATATTGTTGAATTGCTACCCAAGTTTAAGAAAGAAGGCCCTTGTTGTGCCTTGAGAAGTGTAACCTCTAATTATACCAACCATTGTGCTTCATCTTACTTTAATAAATACATAGGGGAATGGTTGGATTAAACGAAGCCAATGGATTTTGACCTCCTTGAGGTATTGAACTGGGGCAGCCAATGCTATTTACCATTTAGAATATTTTACCTGGGTATACCATATGGTTTGAACCTTAAACTTTTCAAAAAAAAAAAAAAAAATCAAAGCCAAAACCTTAACTACTGTCCTATTTTTGTCAGACTTAATAATGCAATTATATATTATAATTTAAATTTAATTATATAAAAAACATGTAACTAAAACACGTAGTTTCAAATAATCTATAATCTTAATAAAAAAGTAAGATATATCAATACCAGTCCATGAATAATGACTGATAAAATTAACTAAGGTAGTCATTCATATACGTCAATGTAACATTAACCTTTGATGCTAATTGCAGATAAGCCATGACATAAAAATCCAACCTGTAAAAATGTATGCTTTTCTTGTTTTTCTATATTGCGGCCACTTTAGTCTATGCCCATGTCCCACAAAGTTCCCAAATAGAATTATGGCATATAAACTATATGACAACATTAATGTATTGAACAATTTTCCTTTTCCTTTTATATGAAAAAAACAGATGTAAATTGTGTTGAGAGAAAGTGACATTTTTGTCTATGAATTAGATTAGACTGTCTTGTCTGCCACTTAGTGAAGCCATATGAAAGATACCGTGGAAGAATAGCATACTTTTTAACTCAAGATGTTACCCTTTATTGTACCGTGTCAATTAATCATTGAAATCATCTAATGAAAATTTGTCATTTTATTATGAAAGTTGAAAATCATGCAGGACAATTGGCCTGTACTGTTTGGGTTTATGTTAATATGATGTGGCGTAGCCTGGCCACCAAAAAAAAATTAAACATTGGAAAAGTCACAAAACCGCCAACACCCTACCATATACTGTTTATATTATCATTGTCTTGACATGGTATTTTATAAAATCATGGTTAATTATGGTAATCTGGATGTTCATAAATTTTCTTAATGGACCTTTACGTATAAGGTATAAGGTGAGTAATAAGTTAAAGAGATTTATTCCTTTGGTAATCAGTTTTTCATTTATTAATTTAGAAGTGTGCTTTAAACGTCTGTTTTGATCAGTTTTTTATGGAATAAACTTATCTTTCATAATGATAAACCTTTAACTTTATGCAGTATTATTTAAGGTCTAGTATTTCTTAAAAAAAGGTATTAATAGAATTAGAGATATCTAGGATCTTGATAGCTACTCAATTTTTACCTGGAACCAGATCTGCAATTATTGCTCCCTTTTCTCTAGGTTCAAAGAGTCTTATGGCTTAGTTGTGGCTTCCATCCTTTCTGAGGTTCTATAAAGTTGGGAATAACTGTCCTTAATATATGGAATGATTAGAGATGGCTTAATGGTTATTTTATCTCTTGGATTACTTTTAGTTGGATCTACAAAAATATTGTGTGTCATTCTTTAAACTCTAAGCTCAATGTCAAGTGGTAAGTGAATTTTACCAATGTCCAATGGCAGTCTCTTGCTACTCAAATTTGAAAAGTTCCTGTTAAATCCAAAACTGAATTTCACGCAACTTCTTGGATGGCGGATTTTGTATCAAAAATTTCCAACTTTTAAAAGTTTGGCTTCCATTTTACATATTTTCCCTCAATGTAATTTTTGTAATGCTTTAGAAACTCTTATTCACTTGTTTTGGTTTTGTGACATAGCTAAACTGTTTTGAAATGTCTTCTACACTTTTCTTTTTCCCTCTTTCACTAGATCGTGGAAGTTTTTTTTGCTTGGTTTTTCTCAGCTCGATCAATGCCTCAAACTCATGGATGTTTGTAGACTCATCCTTCTCATGCACATTTGGAAGTGCAGATGCAAAAAGGTGTTTATTGGTTCTGCTCCTCCATGGGATATAGTTTTAGCAGACTTGACCTTTGATCTTTTATTACATGTGGACGCATTTAATCCCAAGTCTATGAAACTTCCAACACACCAAGAGATATTATTGACAAACTTCATCAACTTTTTCATATGGTTAAGGATCTTTAGAAGGTCCAACGGAAAATTAAAAAGAAGGCAGTTAACATGAGCAAGTTCATGATTTGATTATTTTTTTTAAATACTTCAGAAGATATTACAAAAGACACACTAGAATTTCCCCATATAACATGCTCTCCCACAAATGAGTGTTGATGTATTGCATCATGATACAGCTAGTCTTTTTGTTGCTATTAGATTTTCTTCTATTCAGTATAATTTACTCTTTATTGACCTAGTGAATATATATATATATATTTTTAAGCGAAAAACCCCTTATGGGACCGCCTTGGTCTGAGAGACCACGAACAGGGGGTTCTACACCGTCAAAGTCACCCGGGAGTCGCACCCAACCTTGCCCGTACCAACATTATCAATTGGATTTTGGATACCCAATTCAGCTTTTTGATAGGGTGGAGATTTGAACCTGGGACCTCCCTTGGAGGATTGCCCTCTCCTCTCCAACTCACCTACAACACCTGAGTTGACCTAATGAATATCGTTAACACTTATAATATTCCAATTAATAAATTAATATAATTTAACTTTTCCTTAAAAATAAATTAAAAAAAATGGTTTGAGTTTATGATAAGATGATGGGAATGTACCGTAGCCTCGCCACCAAGGAAATAAAACTCTAGAGAAATCACAAACCACCTAGTACCTATTGTTTCTATAGACGAAACTCTATGATTTTTAGTCTTTATACGAAATCAACTCGTACTATATTGTCATTGTCATCTTTTTCCTTGTAATGATTGATATTTACATCTCTTCATAAAAATGGTATTTTAGAAAACCATGGCAATTTTATATATATATATATATATATATATATATATATATATATATATATATATATATAAAGTTATATATATATATAAAGTTATATATATATATAAAGTTATCGAAAGTAACATATGTTTTCAATTAAAAAGTATAAAGTTGAACATCATTGAACATCATTCTTAAATATGGGAAGATGGTTTGAGTTGCCAGTTATTAAACTCTCCTCTATACATATAAATCAATCAGAAGATAAAGATGATTAGATAAACAAGAGGGTCTTATATAATCTATGTCTTTCACTAAAACTAATTTAAATTTATACCTTTAGCTAAGAATAAGTTGAAAATGTGTTGAATTCAACTATATAAAATAAAATAAAATAGTAACATAGCTTATACTTTGAATAAAAATAAGGGGGCAGAGGTCCAAGGTCCAAGGTTCAATTGGTGTAGACCAATTGGTTCATCCAAACCTCATAAGGGGGCAGAGGTCCAAGGTTCAAATCTCGGGTCTCGCCAGACTGAACGCTTGTCCCTTTCCTGGTGCTTTCAACGGCGTAAAAGGTTTAAAATGATTGTGGCATGGTGGTTATAGGGATGGATTGCGCGAAGATCCGTGTGGCAGCTTCTAGTACGGACAGTGTGGCGGCCATAAAAGTTGGACAGCCTGCCCGAATTCGTGGCGGCTACCGATTCCACCATGTAAATTCCAAATTTAAAAAAAAAAAAACATAGCTTATACTTTGAATAAAAATAATTTTAAAATTTATTTTTTATAATATATTTTATTATTATTTGATTAGTGTAAAAAATATTTACTATTAATGCATAGGGTTGAGCAGTCTCCTCTCAGTTATGACCTCTTCGTAAATCCGAGAGCTATGCTTATCAATAGGAATTTAACACACACCCACTCCCTATGTTATGCTATGGTTTAATATATTTTATTTTGATTTTCATAGATTTTGGGGTGATGGGCCAAGAGTTTCACACTCTACAATAAGGTCCTAATCCTATGTGTGGAATCATATCATTTTAAATTATTAATATGAGTTCAAATCATTAAAAACTTATATTAACTTAGAGACAAGTGTTAAATTTTTGTTATGTATAATGACTATGGTATTTTTTAGATAATTGTGATATCATGATCACAATGTACTATGGGTGGGGTCCATTTCAATCTCCTGCGACGAATTTAAAAAATATATGTTATTTTGATATTTTTGAAATATGTTTTTCTTAAAATTAATGTAGGTTCTATACGGGTCTACTCTTGGAGATAGTAAAATCAGCAATTTACCTATAATAAATAGAAGTATTAAGAATATTATTCTTTGAATCATTGGATAAGGTAGGAGTAGTTTCTTTCAAACATGTTTTGATAATAGAAGTTCACTACAGAGGCAATTTTTGACTCAATAACCTAATGTGATCAATATTTTTAAGACTAATTAGTTCATTGAGTGATGGTCATATGATGTAAGCCAAATTATTTTCTAATATCATTCAAGTCTTGATTAGCAAATAAGTCTATCACTCTATTCCTTTCATATAGGTATATATCTAGAGATGGAAACAAATAAATATTTTAATTGAAGGTCTAAAAAAACTTGGAGCAATTTCCAATCTTGTCCAAATATTTTATAGATGTTGCCCCCACCATTATACTAGAGTCATCTTCCATGACCAACTTATGGATGCCCAAATGTACTACACAATAAAGACCTTATACAAAGTGATTGCTTCAACCTTATTGTTAATGAGGGATCCTTCGGGAAATAATTAGCTTTGATGAGCTTGCCCTTATGGCAACAAGGATTGTGTTTACCCTAGAGGGGCCAATATTAGCTTTAGAAGCCTAAGAAATTAAGTTTCACCTTGAGGTGGTGACTTCCAAAAATATGGTGTCCTTCATTCTTCCTGGATGGAGTCCTCTTGGAGAGTTGGATTGGAATGGAAATGTAAGGTCATTTTTTCATTGAAGTTTGTGCAAAGCTAGATGGTTATGGATTTGAAGAGTAGTTTAGCCTTTTTTAAGACAATAGACTTTTTTATTTCATATACCTGCTCCATATAGATAGTTTTCTCTAAAAAATTGATGGTTCCTCTCAATCTAGATGCTTAAATGAGGATAGTGGAGATTATGCCCTAAAGGAATTATGCATCTTGTGGTGGTTGAGACCAACATACAAACTATAATTATCGTAAGGTTATGAGCCAAGCTTAATCAAAATATAATGTTTGTATACACTTTGACACTATAGTTGCAATTGAGTAGGAGATGGTCAATGTATCAATCTCATTCCTACAAAGGATACACTATAAAGGCCCTAGCTAACCACTCTTGCATATTATAAAAAAGGAGACCTTTACCTTCACTTGCTAGCCATGCAAAAGCATTAGATTTGGGAAGGCCATGTACGGTCTAAATTTGTTGGTAAAGGTCAAGATTTGAGATATTATGAGAGCATAGGATTTCATATCTTTTCTTTACCTTATATTTATCAATGGTTCAACTAGCCATTTGAGAGTGACATATCTTCTAACTTTAGCAATTCTTTTAGTCTTGTTGAGGTGTGATTTTGTCCAATTACAAAAATCACTCGACAACTAGGATTCAAAATCCTCTCTTGCAAAGAAAGTATACTTCTCCAAGGTTCTCACTTAATATTTTTATGTATCATGCATATATTAAGTAACTGATAACAAGGGGCCTGGGAATCAGGTAATTAACTTTAAATTCATCATGTGTTAAGTGTTTTTTACTCCAACTCTTTCTCTAAGCAATAATAGATAAATTTTCCTTTTAATTTTGATAACTTGTGCAAATTTATTCTATAATATCAAAACAATATCTTAATTAAAATGCTTCAAATGATTTTGAGATAAAATTTAATCTAACATTTTAATTAATATTAAATTTCAATTAACTTTAATAAAATCAAAGTTTATGAAATTTTAATGAAATTGATTAAATATAAACCTTAATTATAAAGTCTAAACTTTATAATATTCAAAATTTAAGGTTTATTTAATGTAAATATTTGTTCATCCAAATATGAAATTGAAATTGAAATATTCGGAGAATGAACAAATATAATAATGATTAACCCAAATTATAAGGTTTTGAAACCTTAATAATTATGAAACATAGGGTTTAATATAAAACTAATCTATGAACTTTTGAATTTTATGATATGAAAATAAAGTTCATAAAGCATCTCCTTCCCGTAATATTTATTTCTTAAATATTTATTGAATTAAATATTTAAGAACAAATATAATCTTGAAATGTAAAGTTTGGATCTTTGGATAAATTGAAACCATATTAAAATAAAATCCAAACTATTTAATGAAAAAATATCAATTCTAAATTCTTAACTTTATGAAATTAAAGTTGGAATCATAATAATCATTTATCCTCGATAAATTTATTTATTCAAATACTAATTAAATTTAATATTTGAATAATAAATTTATTTATAACCTAGTTATAAAGTTTAACTTTATAAAAATTAAACTAGGTTAAATGTTTACAAATTTAATATGAAATAAATTTCAAAAAGGTTTAAAGTAAAGAAATAAATTAAATCTCGGACAAACAACTATAGAATGGAATACACAAACTTTAAAACCAATTTTATGCCTACCAGAAATCACACAGTACGACAATAAAAATGGTGCAATCTTCAATGGAAATTTAATTTATTAGAACTATATCAAATCATTTTATTAAAAATTAAATACCGTATTCACGCATATTTAAATCAAAATAATTTGATATAATAGTTGGATCTTACAATAAAATCTCTGCAAATCTCTGTTATTCCAAACCCTGTAGTCTTCTTCTGCTCTCCACTTTTGCTCCTTCAATCCTTTTATCCTTTCTCTGCCCTGCAAATGTCCGACCCTATTCTTGGCTTTTCATTCTCCATTTATAGTTTGAATAATTTGTTACATGGTTGGTTCTTTCTCATTCCATTATGGTTTCCATACAGTTGTAAAAATAAATTCTTAATAAAACCCTAATATCACCAACGCCTTTTTCAAAGGATTTAATATTTCTCCTCATTGGCATTCGAAAATTAAATTTAAGACATGTCCATGAAACCCACGAACACATCCTCTATTCAACATACTTTAATAATCCTGCCAACAAGACAAATATTAATTAGAATATAAAACATTTATAAAATAACCTTCTTAAATATAAATAAATGATAAAGTTATAAAACTTTATAATTTAATTAATTTAAAACATATTTATGAAATAACCATTCTAACTATATTAAATTATAAAGTTATAAAACTTTATAATTTAATTAATTTAAAGCAAGTTTATAAAATAACCATTTTAAATATATTAAATTATAAAATTCTATAATTTAATTAATTAAAAAAATATATTTTAAAAGAACATTTGAAACTGAAGGCCAAAAAAATAAAAAAGAAATAATAAACCACCCCATTCTTCCACATCATACCAATACCTGAAACAATCAAAACCAACCAACAACATAACAATAAAATTTCAAAATTTTCTTAGTGGGTCCCCAAAATTTGGGGTCGTTGTGAAGGACGTCACAACAAATGGCGACTCTACTGGTAAATATCCCTAGACATTTTGGACTTAAGAACCCAACTTTTGAAAACAACAAAAACCCAAATATTAGAATCATGAGCATCAATAATATCTAGAGAATGTGAACAAACCAATTCAACATGAAATAGTAGAATCATCAACATTGGCTTGGTGTGTGTAAAGTGATTCGTTCTATATCTTTGAAACCATTCAGCCTTCCATTGTCAATTTTGCATTTCAGGCTATGAACATTTTCTCTTTTGAAGTATACCTCCACCTGGCTCTCTTCAGACATTGCTCTACTGCCAGCCAAGCATTCATAGCCCCGGTAGAGATTATCTGAATCTCCCATATATTAGGTGAATTTTTGCATTTTGTATTTTTCATTTTAGTCTAGACCTATCTCCACTGCCAGTCAGGCGTCTATAGCCCCGATGAAGGCTATCTAGACTACGGTGATAGATTTATCATTACTTTTCTTTGTATTCATCATTTTTTCTCTTTTTCTTTTTATTTTTTATTTTTCTTCTTTTTATTTTCTTTTTATCCAATAACAAGGTACTTTGCAAAAAATCCACTTGCCATTTGGGTTAGAGATCAGGTAAAGCTAAAAGAGTATATGGAATTTTTCACCTTAATTTGAAAAACTGACAACTTCATACTTCCAGAATTTCAAAATATATTCTTTAAAGTGTTTGTAGTACTTGTGAAGCTTTTGCAATATGATTCTAATATTTCAAATTTCTTTATCTTGGTTCAAATTCATGAAGATATACACTAACATATCATTTTCCTTTTTCTTCAGGTTTTGCATGCTTTCAAAATAGGTAATTTTGTCCTATATGACCTAGGAACAAATACCAAACAAGATCATCAAGTGTTTATTGTAACTACCACAACTACCTCAATAGAAGAAACCATACCAAAAATCTCACAAACAACAAAATGACAACTTGAATACCAAAATTGTGGCATAATCCAGTATTATTCAAAAACAACAATGGAAACACATCCAATGATTTCACAAAACCAAAACATCAACAAACAAGCAAATAACAAAATTTCACGAAACAACAAATTATGTACAAAAAAAAATACAAAAACATAAAAAGCTATTTACAAAAATATACACTATGTACAAAATGATAATAAATTTATGATATCACCTTCCTAGATCCCAAATACGATTGGTACATTGTAAAATACATATATGATTTGCACTCCAAGATTTACATAAATCTAACCAAATTAAGATTAAGTGAAATGATGCAACCTTCATTTTGTCTTTCACACCCCACTGATTTAATTCAAACTTATAAGCAATTCCATGTTTAAAATTTGAACCATTAACCTTACAAGTAAATAGATAATCTTCCATGATCTTATGCTTATTCAACAAGATGGGAATTTCAAACCTTGATTCATCACTTTGACTTAAATTCTCATTTTCACAAGCATATAGGATTTCTTTCAAATAAGAAGCAACTTCTAAAAATTTTAAAGCAAAATCATCATCTATGTTTTTAGGCCAATCATATTCATGTAACAATTTACAAGAATCTAGGATATTTACAAAATAAGAATCATTATAGTTTTGTATCCTAGATTGAATTGTTAAGTATTGTTGAACTTGATTCAATGATTTAAGCATATCTTCTTTTTCATTTAGAAATGCAATATTATTTGTAGTGGGAAAATAAAACCACTTTAGTTCTTTATCAACCTCCAATGGCGTTTTATTATAAATATCTAAATCCAATAAATGATTATACAAACTTTTACCTAATTCTTGGATGTTTGAATACAAAGGATAATATTCTACCTTCTGTACACTTTCATTTACCATTACTTAATGAGCCATTATAGTCTTTTCTTTTTCTTCATGATCTCTATCATCACCACCATCATTTTGTATTCTTTCATCCATGACCTATTTTCCAGAAGCATCAAAATTAGGCATCCAATCAAGAATATGTCCATATTTTTCAAACCATAAATCTTGTTGATCAAATAAAGCAATAGTTTCTTTAGGATGAATAGGAAATTCTAATTATGTATTAGCCATACATGAAGTTTTTTATTTGAATATTCAATACAATCATAACTATAAGAAACATTTACCATTTCTTCCCTTTCTATTGCAGAAGAATGTTCTATAAACTCATGTTCAAAATGGTCAAATATTGGAACCTTCTCTACTTCTGAAATTGACATGTCATCTTCCAATTGGATAGAAATTGCCAAATATTCATGCAAGATAGAGGTTTCAACATCTTGCATATCAAGTGAAATGGAAAATTCATTAGTAGAATAATTAGAAATAAATAATTCTTCATATCTTCCCTATTAAGATCCTGCTATAAAATATACTAAACACACTCTCAACTCAAATAAACACACTCTCACACATTTGCTTGGAAATAAACTTACAAAAACATTATAAAAGTATTCAGAATTAATTGCATATGATAACAAAAACTACTTAAAAGGAACAATCTCACAATAGATAGAATCGCAGGCCTCTTCAAGGGGGCAACCTCCTTCGATACTTCATTAATTTGCAAAAAGATGATTACATTGGTGCCTTTTTGGGTATTTAAAGAGTTTCCTTCCAAGGTTGGCTTACATGCAAAATGCCACCTGGATTACATGCATAATGCCACCCGATATGCCACTTGAATTACATGCATAACGCCACATGAATTACATGCACAATGCCACCTTACCTAACCTATCTACCATGTGTTACATAGAAACGGATGTCATTTGTCATAGGCACTACCTAAGCTAAAAATTAGAACATTACAAAATATTAATCATGGGTACTACCCATGTTCACTAGGAATTATTACATTAAGGGTTAGGATGAGATCCTAACATGCCATTATCCTTGAAGAAGCTTTTTCCTCAAAGCTAAAAATGAGGAAACTGTTGCTGGAGTTGATGGAGAGACTCCCATGTAGCATCCTCAGGTTGAAGCCCATGCCACTGAACAAGGACCTCTGTAATGGTATGATTGTGCAGAGTGCGAGTTCGAAAATCTAGTAGCTGCTCAGGTGCGAGTAAGATGGAGCCTTCTTTATCCAATTTGGGAAGTTTTGATTGAACCTGTACATTTGTGCCCACAACTTTCTTGAGAAGGGAAACATGAAAAATAGGGTGGAGCTTGGAAGTGGGGGGAAGAGCCAATTTGGAAGCTGTAGGGCCAATCCGTTGTAGAACCTGATAAGGACCATAGAATTTTGGAGCGAGATTTTGACACCTACGAAGTTGTAGGGATGATTGTTTGTATGGCTGTAAGCGAAGGAAGACCATATCACCCACATCAAAACTGTGCTCAGAACGATGTTGATCAGCTTGTTAGCACATCTGATTCTGGGCCATGTTCAAATTTTGCTTGAGTTGGCGGAGGACCTCGGTGTGTTGACTCAGAGCATTGTCAACGGCCCGGACCTTGGAGCTTCTCGAAATGTAGGAGGAAGGCATGAGTGGAGGGTGCCCGTAAACTGCCTCAAACGGTGTGAGTTTGGTGGTGGTATGATAGGAATTTTTGTACCACCATTCATCCAAGGAAAGCCATTTTGCCCAATGAGTAGGATGATCGGAGGCAAAGCAGTAAAGGTAGGTTTCCAAGCATTTATTAACAACCTCTATTTGACCATCCGTTTGTAGATGGTAGGCTAAACTCATTTTGAGCTAAGTCCCCTGCAACTTAAACAAATCTTGCCAAAAATTTCTAGTAAAGGTGGGATCATGATCAGATACAATGGAGGTTGGCATGCCATGAAGGCGAAATATGGATTCAAGAAAAATTTGGGTAATAGTGGATGCTGTGTAAGGATGGGCTAGGGCACAAAAGTGAGCATACTTTGAAAGGCGGTCCACTACTATGAAAATAACTGACTTGCCTCCCGATTTAGGTAGCCCTTCTATGAAGTCCATGGAGATGTCAGTCCACACCTGCTTTGGAATCGATAATGGTTGAAGAGTTCCCGAAGAGTGCATTGTTTCCCCTTTCATCCTTTGACATGTGTCGCAGTCAGCTACAAAAGAGCGAATGTCTTGTTTCATACCTTTCCAAAAGAAGGTGCGCTTAAGTCACTCATAAGTTTTGAGGAACCCTGAATGGCCAACAGATGGAGTAGCATGTGAGGAGCTCTCGAAGTGGGGACTTAGGAGGAAGAACCAGGCGTTGATGGTAATGCAGATCCTAGCCACCCCAACTATATCCTGGTGTAGACTCTGGATCATCCATAAGTGAAGCAACCAAGTCTTTCAAATCTGCATCCTAAAATATTTCCTGATGTAAGGGCTCAATCCATTGGGGCAATGGTGCAGAAATGGCACACAACATACTAAGGGTCTCAAATTGGCGAGAGAGAGCATCCGCCATAATATTTTCCTTTTCTTTTTTGTATGTGATGTCATAATCATAGCCTATGAGTTTTGATACCCACTTTTGTTGCTCAGGGGTGGCAACCCGTTGTTCTAGAAAGTATTTCAGACTCTGGTGGTCAGTTTTGATGGAGAAATGGCACCCAATGAGGTAAGATCACTAATGTAGGACTGCATGCAATATTGCCAACATTTCCTTGGCATATGTGGATTTCCCTAAACTGTGATTAGATAGGGCTTTGCTGGTAAAAGCCAGAGGGCATCCTTCTTGCATCAATACCGCCCCAATACCATGACCAGAAGTGTCACTTTCAATGAATTTTTTTTTAAGAAGTCTGGCATGGCTAAAACTAGAGTGGTGGTCATGGCATGCTTGAGTTTTAGGAATGCTTGCTCAGCCGACCCTGTCCAAGTAAAAGAATCCTTCTTCAACATGGAGGTGATGGGGGCGGCTATATTTCCATAATTACAGACAAATTTACGTTAATAGCTTGTAAGCCCTAAAAATCCTCGAAGTCCCTTGAGAGTGCGAGGTTTCGGCCATTCTTGGACTGCTTGGATCTTCTTAGGGTCAACCTTGACACCATCCTTTGAGACAATGTGTCCCAGATACTCCACTTCGGTCAAACCAAAGGAACACTTGGATATTTTTGTGAACAGTTGATGGTCAGTCAATAGTTGTAGGGTTTGATCTACATGCTTGAGATGCTCTTCCCATGTGTGACTATAAATCAAGATGTCATCAAAGAACACAAGGATGAACTTTCGCAAAACATGATGAAATATGTTGTTCATTAGGCTTCGAAATGTGGAAGGAGCATTTGTGAGACCAAATGGCATTACCAAGAATTCATAATGACATTCATGAGTGCGAAAAGTAGTTTTAGGAATAAGAGCCGGATCTGATGGTACCCAGAGCGAGGGTCTAGCTTGGTGAAGTACATGGTCCCATGTAATTCATCTAGTAATTCATCAACCACAAGGATAGGAAATTTATCCTTGACAGTTATCTTGTTGAGTTCTCGATAGTCAATACACAGTCGCCAGGAGCCATCCTTCTTGAGGACCAGTAAGACTGGTGCATAGTAGGGACTAGTACTAGGCCAAATGATACCCGCCTTGAGTAATTCTTGTAACATTTTCTCAATCTCTAACTTCATGGCATGAGGGTACCTGTATGGTCTGATATTGGGAGGTGCACTATCCAAAAATTATGGAATGGCATAGTTGTGAGAGTGATGCGGTGGTAGTGTAGTTGGTTCCAAAAATATGGCCTCATGTCTATGGAGAATCTGTTGTAGGTCTGATGGAGTTTCAGCCATTTGAGAGGTGGATGGTTGGATGGAGAATAGTTGTGCAATGACCCCACGTGATGATTTATTTAGAAATTTCTCCATGCCATTTGAACTAATAATTTGAGGTGTTCCTACTAGGGAGCCCTTGATGATGTGTGTTTGTCCATTTTGGGAGAACTGCATACAGAGTTCAGCAAAGTTCCAACTGATAGTTCCCAACATACTCAATCATTGAGATCCCAAAACAATATCACATCCACCCAACTGGAGGGCAAACATGTCCTGCTTGAGTTCATAGTCCCCTATCTTGATTTTAACATTGTGACATTTTCCTTTACAAGGTAAGGTTCCCCTATTGGCTACCATGACCTCAAAGGAATTACAAGTGTGGATATAGAAATTTGCTCGCTGAGCCACTCTAGGGTCTATGAAGTTGTGCATGCTTCCCGAATCCATAAGGATGGAAAGACGTTGGCCCTTGAAAAATCCCACAACCTTCATGGTTTGTGGAGTAGTACTGCCTGCAAGAGCATGGACTATAATTGTTGTCTCAGGTTCTTGTTTCACTTCTTCTTGTGAAGAAGGTGTTTCTAGAGGGTCCTCATCCTCATCACTTTGGTCAGATTTATCAGGTTCTTCAACATATATCAAGAATATTTTTTGTGTGCACACTTATGCCCTTTAAAAAACTTTTCATCACAATTGTAGCATAATCCTTGGGCACGATGTGCATCCATCTCTTCTATGGTTAGGCGCTTGGGTGCAGCAGGTTTATTATCAGCCGGGTGTTGAGATCAAGAAGGAAATGAAGGTCTATTTTGAGGAAACTTTGATGGGTGCCTTTGGGCAGAGAGTTTAAATTTGGGCAAATGGGCCAAACTAATAGCTTCCATCATAGTTTGTGGTTTCAACATTCTTACTTCCGCTTGGAGTTCCACCTTCAACCCACTGATATAACAACTCTGAAAGAACCCTTCAGTCAATCCTCTTGTCTTATTGGCCAAATTTTCAAATTGAGCTTGGTATTCATGGACTGACCCTATTTGTTGTAGTTTGGTCAAGGCCCTTGTAAAGTCCTCATACTCACTAGGACCAAATTGAGTGAGTATTTGGGATTCAAAATTCTCCCAAGAGAGATTTGGGTTGGCAATACGTAACCATTGAAACCGGTGTAGAGCCTCAGATTCCAAGTTAAAGGAAGCCATCTGGACTCGATGAAATATGGGGACATTATGAAGTCTAAAGAATTGATCAACCCAACATAGCCACCCATCAACATCCTTCCCACTAAATTTGGAAAAGTCAAATTTGGGCATTCTGAAGGATGGTTCATGGTCATGATTCCTTGCAGAATCCTCAGTTTGGTGTTCTATTTTGGGGGGTCCTCTTTTTAGTTTGTTGTCTACTTCTGTTAGTGCTTCTTCTAAGCGATTACTAGTGGCCTCATGCTATAGATGAAGACCTTGGACTTCTTCCCTTATGGAGTGAAAAGTCGAGTGCAAGTTCTCAAAGGATTTTGTTAAGGATTCCAAGTGTTCTAGTTCCTTTTGATGTCCACGGGTACCCTGGGCCATTTTGAAACCTTTTGTGACTAGTTACTAAAAATAGATTTGAGTTTTTAAGACTTACTATTTTTAGGAAGAGCCCAAAAAAGTGCTTGGGTGTTATATATCAAAACAATCAGCTCGAAGAGGTGGTCACAATGAGCTATATCTCTCAACACTACTTTTTTTTTTATTTTTTTATCTACTGTTTTGTTGAGTCTAACGATGTTTACAGTTTTTGATTCTAAGCTATAGAGCAAAATTTGGGTACTGGAGCACTATCTATAACTGGCCTTGTGTCATGCTCTCACTGGTTGGCTCAGTCTTGACTTCACTAGCTCCAAGATTCTTTGTATTTTGCAGGTGACTGTTACAACAGTTCTATTCTGACTTTGAAAACTGTAAATTCTAACCTAACTGTGATGACCTCTCTGACTTGACTGACCTGACTATGACTACCACTATAAATTTGACTGTTATTCTCCAGATTGTCAGATTAAGTGTCACCCTCATGGTCTATCCTAAATGCATGTTCTTTCTATTATTTTTTTAGTAGAGGACTCTTTTCTCATATGCTCACTTTTTGGGGATTTGAAATGCAGGTTTACGAATAGGGAGGTTTGATTTTTTTATATTTTCATTTTTTACAGGTTGAAGTTTTAACGGAACCAAGGAATGCTAGGTAGAGGAGTATGTACCACACATAGGCCCTCTAATATACCGACAGTGACGAACAATAATGCTCGGACCAATATTTCGGGCCACTACTCAAGGAGGATTCCACACATACCCTTGAGCACACTACTCGCCTCTCTGACAATACGACAGGGTAATCGTCTAGGATGTTGTGTCCCGTAGACTGAGTAATACAAGGCCGAAAAGCTTCCTAATGGCTAAA
Organism: Wollemia nobilis; assembly: GCA_028583015.1. NCBI lineage: Eukaryota > Viridiplantae > Streptophyta > Pinopsida > Araucariales > Araucariaceae > Wollemia > Wollemia nobilis. Next base: position 1,230,144 of record JAQPPZ010002492.1, read on the forward strand.
AGTTTGTTTAAACCTAGATTGTCTCCCGATATACCCGAATATACGTGGGAGCTCAAGTTCGTGCATGAGTTCTGTCTGAGGCCTGGGTATTGGAGCCTGATCACCCCTCACTTCACTAGACGCTTTATAGGCTATCTAGCTTAGCCAATAATGACAGATCCTTCACAATATTTTAAAACCCCTAACATAGGCTAAGCTAGATAGCCCATAAACACACTCTCAACTCAAATAAACACACTCTCACACATTTTCTTGGAAATAAACTTACAAAAACATTATAAAAGTATTCAAAATTAATTGCATATGATAACAAAAACTACTGAAAAGGAACAATCTCACAATAGATAGAATCACAGGCCTCTTCGAGGGGGCAACCTCCTTCAATACTTCATTAATTTACAAAAATATGATTACATTGGTGCCTTTTTGGGTATTTAAAGAGTTTCCTTCCAAGGTTGGCTTACATGCAAAATGCCACCTGGATTACATGCATAATGCCACACGAATTACATGCATAGTGCCACTTTGAATTACATGCACAATGCCACTTGAATTACATGCATAATGCCACACGAATTACATACACAATGCCACCTTACCTAACCTATCTACCATGTGTTACATAGAAACATGTGTCATTTGTCATAGGCACTACCTAAGATAAAACTTAGAACATTACAAAATATTAATCATGGGTACTACCCACGTTCACTAGGAATTATTACATCAAGGAAGTTATTACATTAAGGGTTAGGATGAGATCCTAACATTCCCCAACCATTATAATAATCATCTTCCTAAAATATTTGATGAGATTGCATCCCTTCTTTCATTTCTTCTTGATCATTATTTTGAGAATACTAAAAATTGTAATAATCATTTTCAATGATCTCATCCAAATTTATGGAAGGTCCTGATTTATCAAGTGTTTCAAAACTAGTCTACTCTAGGACTTCTCCACTATCTAAAATAATATCACTTTTAGCATCTTCGATCTCTATCTCATGAGAATGATTTATATAATTATCCAGATATGCATCTAGATGCATTTATCCTTGTGCTTGAACACTGTCTCTTTTAAACTGTAGAATTAACCTTTGCAACTTATCTTGCATTTTAGGTGAAGCAAGTACTTCATTAGAAAGAGAGACAAAATCATCCCATTTATTCCATCAATAGTAATCATCCTCTAAAATTAGAGAGTGATGTTCAACCACTTCTTCGAACTCTTTAAATTAAAAAATCGAATGTTTTTCAAGTTCACCTTCATCACTTTCAAAAAATTTATCTTCAATGAAAAAATCATATTCCTCAAGTAAAAAACTTTTATGATCAGTCATAATGAAATTACCTCTAGAATATTTCAATTTGGGAGTTTTAATTGTTTCATTCAACTCCATGGAAGATTCTATTCTATCATATGTTTCAAAGCTAGTTAGATGTAAAACTCCTCCATATCTGAAGACTCATGCATTTCTACATTTTGATAAATTTGATTACTAAAATCCTCAATGATTGATATTAGATTTGAAACTTGAACTTCCTCTTGAACAATATCAAAAGTTGTTAAAAAACTAGGACATTCAATTTCATTCGATGGTGTCGAAAAATGTGTATCATGACTCATAGGTGGTAATTGATTTGAAACCTTAGGGTTAAGTAATGATAATCTACCCACATCAATTCCTCCTAAAATCAACCATTTTTCTATAGCTACTACCCCACCATAGGCGTTAGACAAGGATAAATCTTTAAGAAGCTTTACGAGCAACTTAACAGTAAAAGGATCTAAGGCTTCCAAGTATATTTGAATAACTTCTTCTGAAATGATGAAATGTGTCTCTATTTTAGTATACAACTTATGAAACCTATCATTAAATTGACTCATGGATTCATCAAGTTTTTTATAGATAGAGGTAAATTGATTTGATAACATATCTGTGTCAACCGATTTTTCAAAATTTTCAAGAAACATTGCTTCTAGTTGATCCCAGGAAGAGGTAGAACCTGCAGGTAAATTGATAAACCAATATTTAGCAAACTCATCCAATGTGTATGAAAATATTCTACAAAGAACATCTTTCTGCATAATTTGAAAATGAAACATAATGTTTTTATATGCCTGAATATGTTCTTCAGCTGTAATCGTCTCATCATGCTTAAAATGGGGTAAATCATTTTCTGCCATTGAACCAATTTTAATATGCAAGGCTATGTATGAAAATTCACAAGAATTGCATCATAATATAATTTTTTAATTTATGACAGATTAACATTAATGCAACATAAATAAAAAAATTTCAATTTTTTTTAAATAACTAATTGCACATGCTGAAAATTAAAATATTACCTTTCAGGCCCTCCTTCTAGCACCAATTTTTTGAGGTGTGATTTTTTCCAGTTACAAAAATCACTCGACAACTAGGATTCAAAATCCTCTCTTGCAAAGAAAGTATACTTCTCCAAGGTTCTCACTTAATGTTTTTATGTATCATGCATATGTGCTAAAATAAGTGCTTGAACAATTCTAGTAGTTTGCAAGTAACTGATAACAAGGGGCCTGGGAATCAGGTAATTAACTTTAAATTCATCATGTGTTAAGTGTCTTTTACTCCAACTCTTTCTCTAAGCAATAATAGATAAATTTACCTTTTAATTTTGATAACTTGTGTAAATTTATTCCATAATATCAAAAAAATATCTTAATTAAAATACTTCAAATGATTTTGAGAAAAAAAATTAATCTAGCATTTTAATTAATATTAAATTTCAATTAACTTTAATAAAATCAAAGTTTATGAAATTTTAATGAAATTGATTAAATATAAACCTTAATTATAAAGTCTAAACTTTATAATATTCAAAATTTAAGGTTTATTTAATGTAAATATTTGTTCATCCAAATATGAAATTGAAATTGAAATATTTGGAGAATGAACAAATATAATAATGATTAACCCAAATTATAAGGTTTTGAAACCTTAATAATTATGAAACATAGGGTTTAATATAAAACTGATCTATAAACTTTTGAATTTTATGATATGAAAATAAAGTTCATAAAGCATCTCCTTCCCGTAATATTTATTGAATTAAATATTTAAGAACAAATATAATCTTGAAATGTAAAGTTTGGATCTTTGGATAAATTGAAACCATATTAAAATAAAACCCAAACTATTTAATGAAAAAATATCAATTCTAAATTCTCAACTTTATGAAATTAAAGTTGGAATCAGAATAGTCATTTATCTTTGGTAAATTTATTTATTCAAATATTAATTAAATTTAATATTTGAATAATAAATTTATTTATAACCTAGTTATAAAGTTTAACTTTATATAAATTAAACTAGGTTAAATGTCTGCAAATTTAATATAAAATAAATTTTAAAAAGGTTTAAAGTAAAGAAATAAATTAAATCTCGGACAAACAACTACAGAATGGAATACACAGAAACTTTAAAACCAATTTTATGCCTACCAGAAATCACACAGTACGACAATAAAAATGGTGCAATCTTCAATGGAAATTTAATTTATTAGAACTAATACCGTATTCACGCATATTTAAATCAAAATAATTTGATATAATAGTTGGATCTAACAATAAAATCTTTGCAAATATTTGATATTCCAAACCTTGTAGTCTTCTTCTGCTTTCCACTTTTGCTCCTTCAATCCTTTTATCCTTTATCTGCCCTGCAAATGTTCGACCATGTTCTTGGATTTTCATTCTCCATTTATAGTTTGAATAATTTGTTAGATGGTTGGTTCTTTCTTGTTCCATTATAGTTTCCATACAGTTGTAAAAATGAATTCTTAATGAAACCCTAATATCACCAATGTTTTTTTCAAATTATTTAATATTTCTCCTCATTGGGATTCAAAAATTAAATTTAAGACATGTCCATGAAACCCATGAACACATCCTCTATTCAACATACTTTAATAATCCTGCCAAAAAGACCAATATTAATTAGAATATAAAACATTTATAAACTAACCTTCTTAAATATAATTAAATTATAAAGCTATAAAACTTTATAATTTAATTAATTTAAAACATATTTATGAAATAACCATTATAACTATATTAAATTATAAATTTATAAAACTTTATAATTTAATTATTATAAAATAACCAATTTAAATATATTAAATTATAAAATTCCATAATCTAAGTAATTAAAAAAATTTATTTTAAAAGAACATTTGAAACTAAAGACCAATAAAAAATAAATAATAAATAATAAACCACCCCATTCTTCCACATCATACCAATACCTGAAACAATCAAAACCAACCAACAACATAACAATAAAATAATCTGATCAATTAAAAATATATTTTAAAAGAACATTTGAAACTGAAGACCAATAAAAAATAAAAATGAAATAATAAACCACCCCATTCTTCCACATCATACCAATACCTGAAACAATCAAAACCAACCAACAACATAACAATAAAATTTCAAAATTTTCTCATTGGATCCCCAAAATTTTGGGTCATTGTGAAGGACGTCACAATAAGTCTATGGTAGTTTGTATAGGATAAATTTTTGGCCCTTAATAACTTATCTCAACCTAGAGAAATGTATCCATCTTCTCTGCATAAATTCATTTTCAATTAAGTTAGACCAATAATCATCCACTCTTTCTCCTATATTTTTAATGACACTCTACATAACAAGTTGGAGGATTTTATACTCATTTATAGGTTTGTGGTCCATCCATGCGTATATCTAAAAAGCATATTTAGAACAAATTCTAATCTCCCACTATAGATACCCCAAAATAATATTATGATAGGATGACAAGAAATCCCATGTGAATAAGCCTTAAGGAAGAGTACTAGATATGAAAATTATTTCTTGCTCTTCATTATCAAGGTATTTAGCCTTTGATCATTTTGATTTATTTTGATACAATAGTTTATACAATGACTTGACTCTCACTTATTTCATCAATGATTGTGGTAGATTGTGGCCATGATATCTCTCATGTGTTATTTCAGACATTGCTTGAACTTAATGGATCTTATTTTTGCCTTGTCTAATAATGTAGAAAAGAGAAGCACTTTCAATATAGCTTGGTAATGTGTTGTCTTTTACTAGTGTTGGCTTCGTGTGGAAAATTTAACATGGTGGACTCTCTCAAGACTAATAAAGGTTCCATCCCATAAAATGGTTGGTTGGTGAATGCAAGATATGGTTTTAACACAAAATCCAATATGAGTTATAGGATACATAACATGGTTAGTGTTGTAATTTAAGCTCAACATCCTTTACATGGTTGAATCTCTAAAAAAAAATAGTGTAGTGAATTATCACTACACTTTGTAGGGGTAAGACAACTTAGCTTAAATTAAAGAATGGCTCTAGTTGGAAGCAAAGTAACCCAAATTGAAAAGATGTAGATACAAGTGTATAGAAATAGTAACAAAAATTATCCAAACAGAGTTGATGGCAGAGGAAGGCATAACTAGAGTTTCAATAAAGACCCAAGTTGTAAAGCATGCAACCAAAATGGAAAAATAGCCTAGGTACCCTAGCCTGACATAAACATTTGGTAATCACCAATTAAGAAAAATAGCCAGAACACTGAGGAGAGTAGATCAAAAGTCAACAACAAGATATGTCAACTGGACCAAGCATAAAAAATTAGATCACTAGATAAAGAATAAAGAGAGAATTATATTTCAAAACCCAATCAAATTTACACCACTTGGGCTCCAAAATAATAGGAGGTCAAGCATTGCTTTAAAGGATCTCACCTTCAAACCCTCGCATGGAAGGACACAACCCTAGAACCCATAAATGGTGTTGGAATTTACCCTTCCACGAGTGTATAATCCCTTCCTTTCAAGAAGGTGTATCATTTAACGCATCATCATGAAAACTTCAAAGGAGTAACCTTGGATTAGATTGAGCATTAATGACAAAGGATATCAATGTCTAATCACTATGGATTTACATGCCTGATGAGATCTCATCCCAAATAACTTTAGATCTAAAGACCTTGGGATTGAGCACCATCAATACAAAATACCCTATGTGGAAAATTTTGAAGCAATAATTTTATATCGTAGGAGGGGAAAGCCTCCAAATGTAATCTATAAATATGTACACTTATTCTCATTGTTATCATTGAAAACCATCCATTTCTTCTAAGGGGGTGCTTTCCTTCATTATGTATTTGGGTTATGTAAATGTATATTTGAAGGTACATACTTAGGACATTATATTACTTTAGGAGAAAGTTATCTAGTTACTTCATGCAATGTAATAAATGCACAAGTGTCAATGTGCAAGTTGTAAATGTGCAAGGTGTCACTTGTACAACTAGATAGAGTGTTGGCCAAGTATCCTATTTTACCTATATAAGGAAGGCCTCATTGTTATATAGATATAGAACAAGGAGAGTCGGTGACATAGTAGCTTAGAGCATCTTTGTAGGTAGTACAATTTTGTGTGGATCACCATCTAGTGGTGATGGGTGCAATGTAGCCCAATAGATTTATTAATGGAGTGTTCACTTCCTTCATAGCTACATTGTATTCATTTATATCATTTATATTTATTGTATATCGTAGTCATCTAATAGATTTACTTTCTTTCATATTATTTTGCATCTCATAATTTTTATTTCCCTTTGCATGTTATATCAAAAGCTAACAGTGGTGTCAGATTAATGGTAGATCTAGCTTGTGCAAGTCTACAAGAAAATCACCATCATTATTGAACCTGGATGTTTTGATAACCTAACATGTCATTGGTCTAGTCACTATCAAAATATCTCAAAATAATATAGGTGATAGAATCAAGAAGAGTCACAAGTGATAACTGAAAGAAATCTCAATTTCAAAAAATATTGAAATTGCATTTGACTAGAGTCTTTCCACAGAGTTATAGGAAAACCCGTGAAGACTAGGACTTAGCATTCAATCCTCTAGATTGACAGATCATTTGGTGAATATCCAAGATATATGGAATTTTCTAATTATTGTCCAAAGTTTCTTTTATTACAAATAATTAATTATCAAAGGATTGGTACTCCTACAATATAAAGCTAGGAGACTCTAACTTTGTTGCTCGAAGGTTGGCATGCCCTCATAATGTAGATATTAGTTCCTTCTACATGAGAAGAACACTATGGAATAAGACTTCTGAAGAAACAACATGGTGAATCTAGGAGACTGAAGATCTCCATTGTAGATTCAAGAACATGCCATACAAGTCTTTATACTAAAATACCATAGTAGCCTTGAATAAAAATCCATAGAAACCTTGAAGCTAAATCCATAGAAGTTGTGATACTAAAATTACCACAGAAGCATTGATATATAAAAGGCCATATAAACCTTGAAGAACAATCCACAGAAGTCTTGATACTGAAAAGGCCATAGAAGCCTTAATAGGGAAAATTCCACAAAATCATTGATACTAAAAAGGCCACATAAGCCTTGTTACTGAAATATGCCACATAAGCCTTGATCCTAAAGAAGAATTTTAAAGAAATATCTGAATCAAAAACATATTGATATTTCGGTATTAACATTTTTGTTGTAGGAAAATAAGATTTAGTGAGTTGGAAAACTTCCTACAAGAAATTTAGGAAGGGTATCTTATTCAAAATCAATTTAGCACCTGAAGCAAAAGATATCAGGAGAAGATCTTGTTGAAGGACTTCCAAAATTGGAAGAAGGACTATAAGAATCTTGCTTGAATCTAGAAGTAGTAGAATCATATATCCAAGAGCATATCACACTACAAACACTTTTAGGAGTATAAGGTTGAAGAGATATCAAGGGAAGACTAGTAGAATCTACAAGATCAAATATCTTGGGAAGGTCTCATCGAGCAACCTATAAAGGCTATGAAAGCCTTACTAAAAAATCATCAAAGGAGATCTCACTGGAGAAATCCACTACCAAGGAGAATCCCCTAATAGTGAAGGACTTGGGATAATTATCGCCATCTAACAATAAGCCCAAGAGAATGAGAATTTGGCAAGGAGTTCCAAATTTAAAAAGAATAATCCAATAAAATACCTCAAGATATTCAGAATTTTGAGAAGAAGATCCTGCTTGAAGACAAAATAAGCTCATCAAATCTAGGAGATTTGAATATTACCTCTCACAGAAAGAAGGCACCACTTTAGAGATATAGACTTCTCCAAATCTACATCAGAAGGAGGCGATTACAAGAGAAGAACAAGCCATCAAATATTATGGTCATGAAATAAATTGTGAGACCATCATTTGGTGAAGAAGTTGTTCAAAACAGTCTACAAGAGCTGCAAAGTCCTACTCTAAGCAACAACTTGGTGATCTTAGATACCAAGATCCACATCCTCTATATAAGCATTAAAAGTAGCTACAAAATATTATAAAAATATATGCAACTATTGGTTCTTAATAACTCATTAGTTAGACTTCTTATTAGATTCATTAGAGCATCTTATTTGGATTAAAGTTGCATGAAGAAAAAGTAGATTATAGTCTTCAAAAGTGCAAAAAGAAAAAATGTTATTTTTAAGGTTCATTTGCACATTAATTAGGAGTTGATTAGATTTCATAATTATATCTATAAACTACCTATCATCTACTTTGGAAATATAAAAGAAGACAAATTCCTACAATATTAGTTGTAGTGAATTTGTGGAATAACTATTAAAGATTCGTTTTAGGTTATTCTTTATTAGTTGTAGTAGATTGATTAAAATGCATTGTCTTGAGATATGATTGGAGTGATAAGGTGAAATTTTTAGTGCATTAAAAATAAATTCTATTAGATTTATTTTGCACTATTATACTACTCTAAAAAAAATAGTTTTGTGTTCTTAAAGGGCACACAATCTGATTTGTATCAAGTGTCTAAAGATACTATTGAAGCACAAAAATCTGTAACTCGTAATGGTTGAAAGAAGCCACCCAAAAAGGTTATAATCCTCAAAAACTTGGAGAAGAACACAACTAATCGCCTAGTTGACCCAAAACTTGGAGATTTGGTGAGTCTCAAATCCAAAGCATTACAAGATTGAATGCAAGAAAATAAAATGCATAAAATTGCATAAACTAGAAAGATTCTATTTATTGTTATCTAAACTTGGATTTATTATAAAAGTATCCAAGAAAAAATGGGAAGGTAAACACTCATAAAAAACAACCTCAAAACCCTTGTATTGCAGGAATAAAAATCTGCTATAAAACCAGAATTTCAGATCTAAAATAAGAGGGCAAAAGAAGGAGTTTTATGTACAATCTATAGTACATTTTACTGCACTATTTTAATATAGGTTTTTTATAGCCCAAGAGTAGATTTGGATGTGTTCCCAAAAGGCACAATATCAACAGGAAAATAAGACAAGAAAGGTCAAATGTAAGCACTCTTCTTTCCAAGCAATATGAGCCACTCAAAGGGCCATCTTGGATGAATGAACCTGCAAAACAAATCCCACAAGAGGCTATCATCAAAGCTACATCTACGTAGAGAAAAGAGTGCACATATACCAATGTGATATGGACAACAATGTGAGATTGACAGCAACATAGAAAAAACAATATCTACATTGCAAAGAGAAGGCATCTACTTATACCAATGTGATATGAATAACAAAATGGGATGAACAATAGCTAAAAGACATCTATTTCTACCAAAGTGAAATAGACATCATATACACTACAAATATGCATAAGTATTAATATGTTGGAAGCAAAGAATATAAATAAAAATGAGCTACATTCAAAACTTGGTGAATACCATCCGCCAAAGGAAGCATCGGAATCACTATTCAAGCTCCATAGCACCTCATCAATGCACCTACAGAAGATAATTTTGCTTGCTGCTCAATAAAAGTAGCAAAGTAAAGGAATGACAAATTAAAAAAACCTAATGAGTTATAATAATCTCCTTTTAAGGTGTTACGGTGAAGGACTACATGCAAAGAGCATGAATGACACTTGGCATCAATATTCTAAGGTACATATGTTACAAGAACGTTGTCTCTCAATGCTCAAGCATACGTTACAAGAACTTTGCTCAAGCATACATTACATGAACTTCATCTCTCAACACTAAAGCATATGTGGTGACACTTGTTATTCTCCTCAAGTCCCAACAAGCAAGCAAGTGTTAAAAAGTGACCAAAAATATTGAACAAGAAAGAGTTACGAAGAAGGAGCGTCCGTACATAGTGGACAGGATTGATTTTATGAAGAACACAAGCTTATACTAAGAGGGGGGTGAAAAATATAAGATAAAACTTTTACTTTTCTTTTCAAAGTAGTTTATCCAATATTATCAATTGCAATAATGAAATAATGCATAAATCATCACACACATAAGAGACACAGATTTAACGTGGTTCATCCAATGTGGGCTACATCCATAGAGAAAATATTTCTTATAAATTTTCTCAACAAATATCTTGGAAATCAATTTACTATTACAATGTTTATGGGCACAAACCCAAAGGAGACACCAATACCCTATGCTCTAGTTTGTGGACCTCTATCCACAGGAGACACCAATCCCATTTGCTTTGGTTCATGGAACTCTATCCATAGGAGACACCAATCCCCTTTGCTCTGGTTCATGGAACTCTATCTATAGGAGACACCAATCCCCTTTGCTTTATTTTATGGATCTCTATCCATAGGATACATCAATCTCCTTTGCTCTAGTTCGTGGACCTCTATCCACAGGAGACACCAATCCCCTTTACTATGGTTCATGGACCTCTATCCACAGGAGACACCAATCCCATTTGCTCTTGTTTGTGGACCTCTATCCATAGGAGATACTAATCTCATTTGATCTAGTTCATGGACATCTATCTACAAGATATAGTAATCCCATTTGCTCTAATATGCTCAAAATATTTACATAAGGCTTGCTCAAATCTACTCCAAAACCTGCTCTCAAATCTTCTCAAATCTGCTCCAAGCCTACATACAAGGCTTGCTCAAATCTGCTTCAAAACCTACTCTCAAATCTACTCAAATTTGCTTCAATCCTACATACAAGGCTTGCTAAAATATGCTCACCAAAATCTACTCAACTTGCTCAAAGCATGCTCACAAGGCTTGTTCAAATCTGCTCCAAGCCTACTCACAAGGCTTGCTCAAATATACTCACATAACTACTCAAATCTGCTCCAAGCCTTCTCATAAGACTTGTTCAAATTTTCTCATAATCACAACTCAAATCTACTTAATAGAACCTTATCAAATTTACTCCAAGCCTTCTCACAAGGCTTTCTCCAATCTTCTCACAATCACAACTTAAATCTACTTAGCAGAACCTGTTCAAATCTTCTCCATGCCTTCTCACAAGGCTTACTCAAATTTTCTAACAATCATAGTTCAAATTTGCTACAATAAAACCTGCTCAACTATAATCCAAGCCTTCTCATAAGGCTTGCTCAAATATGCTCACAATCACAGCTCAAATCTTCTCAACAGAACCTACTCAAATCTGCTCCAAGCCTTATCACAAGGCTTTCTCAAATATTCTCACAATCATAGCTCAAATTTTCTCAATAGGATATGCTCAAATCTATCTCAAACCTTCTCACACAACCTGCTCAACTTTACCTCAAACCTGCTCATAAAACTTGCTCAATCCTACTCATAATACCTACTCAAATATACTCATAACACATGATCAAATCTGCTCATAACACTTGCTCAAATTTGCTCATAAAACCTACTCAAATCTACTCATAACACCTTCTCAAATATGCTCATAATACTTGTTCAAATATGCTCATAATACCTACTCAAATCTGCTCATAACCCCTACTCAAATCTACTTCAAACTTGATCACAAAATCTTCTCAAATCTTGCATACACACAATGCTAAAAAATAATGCTTATATCTTTTTCAAAAATGTGTTCTTTGGTTAAAGTAATTAAGACATATTCTACCCAAAAATATTTTTCTTCATGAACATATAGAGAATGATATGTAATTATAAATACTCAATATGTTCTTTCATATTAATTAAGTTTATTTCTTTCACATGTCCCACTTTTATTGCTTTCAAAAGATATTTCTAGTATAGCACTTGATAATTGACCTTCTTATGCTCTTCCTAAAATCAATCAAATCCCATGCACAAATTTTCTTCACAAAACTAATCTATAACTCTTGCACTTTCATTCCCAATGTCACTCAAAACCAATGCACAAACTACTTCAGAAAACTACTCTATAACCCTTACAAATTTATTTCCAATATCAATCAAAGTTAATGCACAATATTGCTCTCAAACCCTTGATCTTATATTTTCAATTTCTTTCAATAATAATGCTCAATTTTGTTCTCATACCCTAGCACATATATTTCAACAATAATGCATAGTTTTTTTCTCAAACCCTAGCACATATATTTCCAACAATACACATAAACTTAATCCTTATATTTCCAACTCTATGACATAAAAATATTTTCTTCAAACAAACATCACCCTTTGGAAAGGAATCAAATTACCATACCTCTAAAACTGCTTTTATGAAGATGTGTCCTCAAAACTTGTCTCAAAAATAATTTTCCTTTCTTGTGCCACTTCAAAAATTGGTTAGTAAATCTCTTTTTCTCTTCTTAATAAGATATCAAAATATTCTCATTTAAATACTTCATCAAAATGTGCTAAAAAATAATACCTTATATTCCTCTTTTAATACAAACCCTTTTTATTCCCTTTCTATGATATGCCCAAAATTACAAGTAACAATAATCATAAATACACCTTATTTCTCCTTTCTAAGATATTCAAAATACAAATAACAATAATCTTAAACATGCCTTATTTCTCCTTTCTAAGATATTCAAAAATTACAAATAACAAAAACCTTTACTACACTTTATTTCTCCTTTACTTTCAAAAATTATAGCATAAAAACAATACACCAACACTTTATTTTTCTTCAACCTTACTTCAAAAATTTTAATCAAAATTTTACCTTTGGTGTTGCTATGAATCGAACCTTCAACCTCATGACAAGCAAATTTCTCTCAAGTGCCTTGGCCAGCTGTGCTATCGCAGTGGATGAAACCAAAGGAGAGGCACATTTTACTTAAACCACATTTTGTGCACTTTCCAACACAAATCCACAAAACCGGTGATGATGGGAATTGACACAATGACCTCCCGTGAAACAGTATTTCACACACAACCCACAACCGGTTGGGCTACCTCGATGAATGAGAAAAAATGTAAGCAATAGTATTTGTTTTGTTCTCTTCTCTTCTCCAAAGCAAAACATAACTGGCATCCATGAGGTTTGAACCCTTGACCTTCAACCCAACAAACCTCCATGCAGATCCACACTACCAGTTGGATTATCCAGTGAACGAACTTACAAGCACACAAGATAAACTTTTTATGTACCTGCCTCATTTTTTGTTATCTTATCCTCTTATATTTTTGTCGTTTGTATTCACAGAGAAAACAATGTATTTGATTGTATTTGCATGTCATTAGTTGTGAATATCAAAGGTAAATAAATCATCATATTTATATGCTTCCAAATGGCTTATGAAATTGTCATATCGGCTTCAAAAATAAACTCAAATTTCTTCTATATGTTGGCACCAAAAACTTTGGGTTATAATATTTAAATTAAATATTATAACATAAACTTCTAATCCCTTGTAATAATTAAATCCTTTGATTTAATATTGCAATTTTATGTCCCTGCCTTTGTCCTTGGTTCTTATAAACGTTTGTCCTCATGCCATTTAAACCATTATTTAAATCCTTTGTCCCAAGCCTTGAACCTTTATAATATATCTAAATATTTTATCCAAGCATCGTTAAACCCTTGTATTTTCCTTTATAATATTTAAATATGAAATTTATACATTATAAACCTTTATTTAATAAATATTTTTTTGCCTTGTTCCATCTGAAATATATGCTTGCCTTGAATAATTTTCCAACCTTTTCAACTACACATCCTTGAAGAATATTTCCACCTTGAATAATATTCATCCTTTTGACATCAACCCTTTGACATCAATGACAAATCAATATGCTTAATAATTCCAACAATATCCGCCTTTGTCATTGATGGCAACCCTTAAAAAAATAAGTGGATTTCCAAACTACTCCCCCTCACAAGCTGCTCCTCCTTCCTGAAACCTCTTTCCCTTACTGAAATATCTTCCCCTTTGACATCAATGGCAAAGGGATCCTTCTAGGGCTAAAAATAAAACACTTAGCTCAGCCCCCTCACCACCTCCTTTTATTGAGGTGATTAATTATGAGATGGGAGTGAAGTTACTCCCAAATTACAATGCTCTTATTTTTCAATCATTTTCTAAACTTTTGAATTCTTACCTCTTAATATTTTGAGCATCCTTTTTCTTGCTTGTCTTTGGAAGTTCCAAAAATTTTGTTCTACACCACTTTTCTCTATGCCCAAAATTATTGCATTTGTAACACCTGATGTTGTAGTCCTTGAAAGGTGTAAATTAATTCTTGGTGAATCTATAATCATTCTTACCATAAACCCTACAATGTATAGCTTTATAACCAAAATTATTGTAATTAAAACACATGATATTGTAGTCCTTAGAAAGTGCAAGAGACTTGAAATTTCTCTTGTTGAAGCCATGATCATTTTTATCATGAACCCTATAATGTATAGCTTTATGACCAAAATGGTTACATGAGAAACAATAACCATGGAAGGAATAGTGAAACCTATTTGATTGCCTTGGAGGATATTGTCGCATGGTTCTCTCATTGTTTTTTTTGTGATGGTCCCTATTCCTTAATGGTGCATTGTTTTCATCCTCCTTGATGCTTCCACTTTTACACACATCAGCATAGGTCTTAGGTTCCTCTTCAATCATTTTCTTTGATGCCTCTTTTCCTTTTGAGCTTGACTCTCCCTTTTGTTTCTCTTGACCTTCTTCAAAACCAAGTCCAGTATTCATAAATGGAGATATTTGTGCTTTGATAATATCATCCAATATTTTTGTGCTTTTCCCAAACCTATGTAGCTTATCATTAGAATATTTTACTTCCATACTTAGATAAACCACTTCATGTTCTAATATTTTACATTCTAGCTCTTTTGCCTTTAACTATTCAACCATACCTTCTTCAAATTTTCTTGCCTCTTCAACCTTAAATTTTAAGTCTATAAGATCTTGTAGGAGCTTTGTCTTTTTTTCCTCATCCTCTTGAACTTGAACCTTCAATTCTGAATTCTTATTTCTAACCCTTTTCAATTCTCCAAGAGTAGTACTAAGTTCCTCCTCTTTGTTAACCATGGTTTCTTCTTTATTTTTTGAATATTTCTCTTTTTCTAGATCTTTAATAATAGGAGAATCTTCATTATCTTCTTCTTGGTCATAATTGTGCATGTTTTTCTTTTCATGAAAAATTATCTTTATTTCTTTTCCATTTGTGTTCCTGTAAGATCTTCCTGCAAGTTGTTAGGCTTTTACTAAGGAACCCACTCCGATACCAATTAAAGAACACAAGATTATACTAAGAGGGGGGTGAACAATATAAGATAAAAAATTGATTTCTCTTTCCAAATCAGTATTATCTAATATTATCAATTGCAATAATGAAATAATGCACAAATAATCACACACATAAGAGACACAAATTTAATGTGGTTCACCCAATGTGGGCTACGTCCACGAAGAAATTTTTTTTATAAATTTTCTCAACAAATCTCTTGGGAACCAATTCCCTATTACAATTTTTATGGGCACAAAACTAAAGGAGACACCAATCCCCTATGCTCAGGTTCATGGACCTCTATCCATAGGAGACACCAATCCCCTTTGCTCTAGTTCATGGACCTCTATCCACAGGAGACACCAATCCCCTTTGTTCTAGTTTGTGGACATCTATCCATAGGAGACACCAATCCTATTTGCTTTGGTTCATGGACCTCTATCCACATGAGACACAAATCCCCTTTTCTTTGGTTCATGGACCTCTATCCACAAGATACACCAATATCCTTTGCTTTGGTTTGTGGACTTCTATCCATAGGGTACACAAATCCCCTTTTCTCTAGTTCATGGATCTTTATCCATAGGAGACACCCATATCCTTTGCTCTGGTTCATGGACCTCTATACATAGGAGATATCAATCTCCTTTTCTCTAATCTACTCTAAACCTTTACACAAGGCTTGCTCAAATTTACTCCAAAACCTACTCTTAACTTTTCTCAAATCGTCTCCAAGCCTACATACAAGGCTTGCTCAAATATGCTCTAAAACCTGCTCTCAACTTTGCTCAAATCTGCTTCAAGATTACATATAAGGCTTGCTCAAATTTACTTCAAGCTTACATATAAGGCTTGCTCAAATATTCTCATCAAAATTTGCTCAACTTTCTCAAATCTTGCTCACAAGGCTTGCTCAAATATGCTTCAAGCCTACTTACAAGGCTTGCTTAAATCTTCTCCAAGCCTACTTACAAGGCTTGCTCAAATATGCTCATAGAACTACTCAAATCTGCTCCAAGCCTTCTAATAAGACTTAATCAAATCTACTCAACATAACTTGCTCAAATATGCTCCAAGCCTTCTCATAAGGCTTGTTCAAATCTACTCACAATCACAACAAATCTACTCAAAAAATACCTTCTCAAATATGCTCCAAGCCTTCTCATAAGGCTTGCTCAAATCTACTTATAATCATAGCTCAAATATACTCAATAGAACCTGATCAAATCTGCTCCAAGCCTTCTCACAAGGCTTGCTCAAATCTACTCACAATTACAGCTCAAATCTGCTCAATAGAACCTGCTCAAATCTACTCCAAGCCTTCTCACAAGGCTTGCTCAAATATGCTCACAATCATAGCTCAAATATTCTCAATAGAACCTGCTCAAATCTACCTCAAACTTGCTCACACAACCTGCTCAACTCTACCTCAAACCTACTCAATAAACCTGCTCAATTCTTCTCATAATACTTGCTCAAATCTGATCATAACACCTGCTCAAATATGCTTATAACACCTGATCAAAACTACTCATAAAACCTGCTCAAATATGCTCATAACACTTGCTCAAATATGCTCATTACACCTACTCAATTCTACTTCAAAATTACTCATAAAATCTTCTCAAATCTTGCATACACACAATGCTAAAAAATAATGCTTATATCTTTTTCAAAAGTCTTTTCTTTGGTTAAAGTAATTCATACATATTCGACCCATAATTTTTTTCTTCATGAACATATAGAGAATTATATGCAATTACAAATACTCAATATGTTATTTCACATTCATTAATTTTATCGCTTTCACATGTCCCACTTTTATTGCTTTCAAAAGATATTTCTAGTATTGCACTTGATAATTGACCTTCTTATGCACTTTCCAAAATTAGTCATAGCCAATGCACAAATTTTCTTCACAAAACTAATCTATAACTCCTAAACCTTCATTTCCAATGTCACTCAAAACCAATGCATAAATTACTTCACAAAAATGCTCTATAACCCTTGCAAATTTATTCCCAATATCAATCAAAGTTAATGCAAAATATTGCTCTCAAATCCTTGCTCTTATATTTTCAATTTATTTCAAAAATAATGCTCAAATTTGTTCTCATACCCTAGCACATATGTTTCAAAAATAATGCACAACTTTGTTCTCAACTCCTAGCACATATATTTCCAAAAATACACATAAACTTAATCCTTATATCTCCAACTCTATGACATCAAAATGTTTTGTTCAAACAAACATCACCCTTTGGAAAGGAATCAAATTATCATACATCTAAAACTTCTTTTATGAAGATGTGTCCTCAAACCTGTCTCAAAAATAATTTCCCTTTCTTATGCCACTTCAAAAACTGGTTAGTAAATCTCTTTTTCTCTTCTTAATTAGATATCAAATTATTTTCATTAAAATACTTTATCAAAATGTGCTCAAAAATAATATCTTATATTTATCTCACAATACAAATCCTTTTTATTCCCTTTCTATGATATACCTTATTTCTCCTTTCTAAGATATTTAAAATACAAATAACAATAATCTTAAACACACCTTATTTATCCTTTCTAAGATATTCAAAAATTACAAATAACAAAAACCTTTACTACACCTTATTTCTCCTTTACTTTAAAAAATTATAATTTGAGAACAATACACCAACACTTTATTTGTCTTCAACCTTAATCCAAGAATTTTAATCAAAATTTTAGTACCTTTGGTGCTACTGCGAATTGAACCTCCAACCTCATGCAAGCAACTTTCTCTCAAGCACCTTGACTAGTTGTGCTACCATGGTGGATGAGACCAAATGAGATGTGTATTTTACTTAAACCACATTCTGTGCACTTTCCAACATAAAAACCACAAAACCAATAACGATAGGAATCGACATAGTGATCTCCCATGAAACAGTATTTCATGCACAACCCACAACCGGCTGGGCTACACCAACGAACGAGATGTCAAATGTAAGCAATAATATTTTTTTTTCTTCTCTCTTCTCCATAGCACAACACAATTGACGTCCATGGGGTTTGACCCCTTGAACTTATACCCAGCAAACCTCCACGCAAATCTACACTACCAGTTAGATTATCCAACAAATGAACTTACATGTGTGCAAGATAAACTTTGTATGTCCCTACCTCGTTATTTGTTGTCTTATCTCTTAAATTTCTTTTGTTTGCATTCATAGAGAAAAAAAAGTATTATATTTTATTTGCATATCATTAGTTGTGAATGTCAAAGGTAAATAAATCACCATATTTATATGCTTCCAAATTGCTTACGAAATTGTCACATCGACTTCAAAAATAAACTCAAATTTCTTCCATACATTGGTGCCAAAAACTTTGTGTTATAATATTTAAATTAAATATTATAACTTTAACTTTTAATCCCTTGTAATAATTAAATCCTTTGATTTAATATTGTACATTTATGTCCCTGCTTTTGTCCTTGGATTTTATAAACTTTTGTCCTCATGCCATTTAAACCTTTATTAAAATCCTTTGTCCCAATCCTTGAACCTTTATAATGTATTTAAATCTTTTGTCCAAGCATCCTTAAACCTCTGTATTTTCATTTATAATATTTAAATATGAAATTTAAATATTATAAATCTTTATTTAATAAATATTTTCCTTGCCTTGTTCCATATGAAATATATACTTGCCTTAAATAATTTTTCAACCTTTTCAACTACACATCCTTGAAGAATATTTTTGCCTTGAATAATATTCATCCTTTTGACATCAACCCTTTGACATCAATGACAACTCAATATGCTTAATATTTCCAATATTTTACTCCTCCAATAAAATGCACCCGAAGTCCAAATATCACAATAGACAGAGAGAGAGAGAGAGAGCGAAACGCAGTCAAAGCTAGTCAAGCACATCATGGAAGGAAGATAGGAGCATTTAAGTCTCCAGGTATTGAAGGTCAAATCTTCCAAATTCAGTAGTGTATATGTTCCAGCATTAAATACGAGCATCTCCATTGATTCCAGTGCCCAAGGGAACCTTATCATCATTGTTATATTCAGCCAAAGGAAGCACCGAACAATGAGGAGATTAACATAATATGGTAAGGTTATAACCCCACTTTAGTATTGCTTTCAACTTTGGAGATATAAGGGTTATAAACTAAGGTAGAAAATTTAGTTTAGTGAAAGCAAAATCTATAAGGGATAACTTACCAAATTAAGAATAATATTTGTATCTCAATCCACGAGAAATAAGGAATTCAACTTGGATTAATTTCTTTGATATTTTACAAATATTACTAATTTTCTAATTTTTCAAATTTGGGAGTGATAAGAGTTACAACATCAAACTAGGTCTTTGGAAATTAGAAAGGTTATAAATATAGGTTATTAAATATATATTGTTAAAGTTGAAAATTTATATTTTCTTGTCTCTAAATTTCTCAAAAAGGAATAAAAGGAATCCAACATTATAACCTCTTCAAAATTGAAAAGTGCTTAGTTCAATTAGGAGAAATAAAGGGTTAGAAAATTTGATTTTTGACAGTACAAAATCAACCATAAAATTGAACTTTATTTTCACAAAAGCACTATATCATATTCCAAAAATATTAGGGAGTCATAAGGCATTCTAGAAAACTTGATTAAAGATTGTCAAGTTGGAAAGATATAAGCTTTCTTCAAAATCTAAAATTAGGTGTTCATACTCTCATTACTAGGGAGACATAAGGAAGCCTACAAATCTAAAATATTACTAAAGGTTTCATCAAATCAAGCTTATATACTTCAATCAGGGTTTGCATATCCTAATATAGAGAGTTGTAAGGAAGACTACAATTCTATCTCATCTCTTCAAATTTAGCCTCTTCAAATGGGTAAAGGAATGTCATACAATGAACTGCAACTCACAAAACATGAGCACATGTGGTATATTGACTCAGTATCCAGCCATCATATTATAGGAAATATACATTGGTTTGACTATCTTTAAGTTTCTAAAGGTTACAGACTAAGAATTGCAGATGACCAAACTTATCTTATACATGGATATGGATGTGTAACTCCCAGTAAATCATTTCCAAATATTCTACTACAAAATATATTGTATGTTCCTATATTAACATTAAATCTCATATCAATAAGAAAGCTAGTAGAAAACAATTATATGATTAACCTTGGATATATGGATGGGATCAATACATGTCTCATTATGAATCAAGATGGAATAAAAAAAATAGGCTTAATCCATGAAAATACATACATACTAGACTCAATGGAAATATCATAAGATATTGTGATGGTTAAAAATGTTACTACCATATTTACAAAGAAACAAGTTGAAGAAAATGAAGAACCGGTACACATAAAAGGTAAGATCAAAAGGATAAAAAATAAAAATATGAGAGGACAATTGCACCATAACATACTCATATATAATTAATCAAAACTAAATTAAGACACTTGCAAAGAGAACTATAAATATTTTTGGATAGAAGATAAGGAAGATGAATCAAAACAAGCCAAAGATCATCTGATGAAAGAAGAATCTTTAGCTTCAAGTACAACTTACTTTTTATCATACGAAGACACTGATTACTTGCTAAACCTGAATACAAAGTATGCAGAAGGAGATTACAAATCTCAAGAAGAAGAATAATTCATATTGAAGACTAAAAGTCTTCAATACCTAAATAATGTAATATAGGGGGTGTTAGAAATAGATTATATTCCATCATTTGCGTTATGTAAATGTATCTTCCAAGGTACATACTTAGGACATTAGATTACTTTAGGGAGATGTTATCTAGTTAATTCATGCAATGTAATAAATGCACAAGTGTCAATGTGCAAGTTGTAAATGTGCAAGGTGTCACTTGTACAACTAGATAGAGTGTTGGCCAAGTATCCTATTTTGCCTATATAAGGATGACCTCATTGTTAGATAGATATAGAATAGGCGGAGTCGGTGACACAGTAGCTTAAAGCATATTCATAGGTAGTACAATTTTGTATGGAACCATCCAGTGGTGATGGGTGAAATGTAGTCTAGTAGATTTGTTAATGGAGTGTTCACTTCCTCCATAGCTACATTGTATTCATTTATATAATTTATGTTTATTGCATATCTCAATCATCTAGCAGGTTTACTTTGTTTCATATTATTTTTCATCTCATGATTTTTATCTCCCTTTGCATGCTATATCAAAAGCTAACACATTCTCTCTTATGTCATGGTCTAGCTCTATCCTCTTCTCTCTACATGTATGTAACTGACAATTCACATTGAATAGAAACTATGACTACTTATGAAATACATGTCCTAGATCTAGTGTGGAAGTTATGTTTTTACACATATTATTGGAGGGACCTATGTTTCTTATGCACTATTGGATTGTTCTACATTATTTCACTTCAACCCATCATGGCATGGAGGGTCTACTAGATCTTTGGTGTATTTCCACCCATAGGTAGGATAGATAGGCTAGTTAGGCTTTACCACTTTCTTTTACTATTTTATTTTTCCCTTTTTCCATTTTCCTTGGTAAGATATACTCGGTACAGTAGGCTAGCATAGGAGGTAAAAAAAATGAGCATCAAAGATTGCATTATTATAAGGAGCTAACCTTGGTAAAAAATCTTAGAGGTTGTCAAGAGGAGACACATCTCAAGTTTCGTAAACCTTCCTTGGACTTATGCATCACACAAGACATAGGGAATCAAATGCACCTGCTTAATGAGGACCATATCATTCACAACCATAGGGGGTCATTGCACTCAGGGTGTAAGGATCATTTTAGGCCCCTAACAATGTAAACTAGCACACTCGATGGGACCCAAATTATAAAATCCATGTCTTGATAAAGAAGCTAGACCATGGTTTTGATGAAGGCCATGATCATTAGCTTGTTGATATTCACCTGGTGACTCTACTATAAAATAAGAACCCAAAAGAAATCACCATCCTAAACTGAGGTTACAATGGGAATCTCTATATAGCCAACAACACTCTCCACCTGATGACTCTACACAAAGATAAGAACTTGAAGAAGCCACCTAATAAAAACATTAGATTGAGATCATGGTGAAGATATCATTTCATTTTCTTATAAAAGTACCAACCAAATTCACCATGCAACTTTACATCGAGCAAATAATCTAAAAACTCATAAGGAGCCTACTACCAGAACCACATGCCTAACCATAGTCACTTCACACTTTGCAAGATTTTTCACATGGATCAAGAATATCCTCTTGCAACCCCTAGTGCCACCAAATGCACAAGACTACATTCCAACATCAGCATATAAAATAGTTCCACTCTACACTAGTGAGGATATATCAAATCCGATGATGCATCTACAATTTATGATCCACTTCTACTAGTTACACAATATCACAAAGTAAAATATAGCTTTGAGGTTGCTTGTGGTATCATTCAGAGGGAAATATCATGAAGGGTATGACTTCCTCCTCCCACACTTGATATATGAATGGTATCAACTTGTTTCCATATTTGTATATGGTTTTGAGGAGGATCAACCCACTCCAGCTATCCAACCCATCACACCTTAGTCCTCTCTCACTCAACAACTTACTACCCTGACTAGATCACATAAATATGATAAGGGAAAGAAGAATCTATATTTAAAAGGAGCGATATGCAAAAGGTCACATAGCCAAATTAGTTTCCTAAGAGACCCATGGATAGTAAAGGCCGTGGAGTCCATTTCCTTTGAATAACCTAAATAAGCAAGCCCCTCCACCCTAAGAAAATTAGAAGAGATAAAGAATCTAAGTTGGGGATGGGGGATATACTCTAACATGATGAAGGGCATAGAAGAAATCATTGTTTTTATCAGTCCACCTACAACAAAGAAATCAAAAGTTTTTGGTACCAATCAATTTGTAGCAAAGGGTTGCTAAGGAGCCCCAATTTTGTAAGGGTAGAATTTTTTTGCCCCTAAAACTAGAAGAAAAGGAAAAAAATATATGGTTGTAATGGTCACTTGGGTGGGAGAGCCTTTACTCCATACCCAATGGATATATGCCACCCACCATATACTATAATTTATTTTTTTATATAGGTAAGTATCAAAATTCACAAACAAGGGTAAGACTCCCTTCCCTCACACTCAATCTATGAATAGGATCGACTTGCTTACCTATTTGTGGATGAATATAAGGAGAAGAATCAACCCACTCTAGCTATCTAATTTATCATACCTTAGTTATTTCTCACTCAACAACTTACTACCCCGTTCGGATTACAACAATACATGAAGGGGAGGAAGACTATGTGAAGGTAGAGGGAGCAACATGTAAAAGTCCATAGATCCAAATCAGCTACCTAATAGGCCTAGGGATAACAAATATAATGGAGTCCACTTTATCTAGAGCACCTAAAGAAGTTATCCCATCCACCTTGAGAAGCTCAAAAGAGATAAATAATATGAGTTGAGTATGGAGAATACACTCTAACAGGATCAACAACAAAGGAGTCACCATTGGTACCAGTCAACCTACAAAAAGGAAATTGAAGGTTGTTATTACTAGTCATTTTGCAATAAGGGGGTTGTTAAGAAGCCCTAGTTTCATAAGGGTAGAGATATTTTACCCCCAAAACTAAAAGAAAAGGAAAAAATATACACCTTTTATGGTCACTAGAGTGGAAGAGCCTTGATTCTGTACCCAATGGATAGAGGTCATCCACCATGTACTATAATTTATTTTTATTATAGGTAAGTATTAGCATCTATAAGTGAGCCTGATTTTGCAGAGGTATGAGAGTAGGAGGTTAAATTTTAGAATTTGAAGATCCTACCTCTACTTCCCTCCTCTCTCTAGCCTTTATTTTGACTCCATTCCCAATATATAGGGCAATAGTTTTTAGGTTCCTTATCCTCATTGAGGTGAGGATCCCCCATGAGTTGCGAGAGTTGAAGTGAATTCTCACTACACTTGGGAGGGGTAAGATAACTTGACAAAAATTAAAGGATGGCTCTGGTGGGAAGCAAAGCAACTAAAATTAAAAAGAGGTAGGTACAAGTATATAGGAATATTAATTAATTTTTCTACACAAAGTTGATTATAAAGGAAGGCATACCTAGATTCTGGTAAAAAATCAAGTGATAAAGCACACAATTGAAAGGGGAAAACAACCCAAGAACACTAGCTTGACATAAATATTTAATAATCATCGGTTAAGGGAAATAACTAAAACACCAAGGAGAGTAGACCAAAATTCAACAATATGGCATGTCAACCGCACCAAGAATGAAAATATGGTCACCAGATAAATAACAAAGAGAATTATATTCCAAAACTCGATCAAATTTACACCACCTAGGACTCAAAGATATAGGAGGTCAAATATTGGTTTGAAAACTCACCCTTGAACTCTCGTATAGAAGGCCATGGACCTAGACCCTATAAATGATGCTGGAATGTATCCTTCCATGAGCTTACAGTCCCTCCCATGCAAGAAGGTACATCATTTAAGGTATCACAATGAAACCTTGAAAGGAGAGACCTTGGACAAGATCAAACATTAATGAAAAAGGATATTGACATCTAATCACTATGGATTTATAGCATAGGCAAAGAAATATTACCCAAAATGGCTTTATATCCAAAGATTTAGGGAGGTGTTTCTCCCTTGGATGAAAAGATAGATGAGACATTTTTTGCAGGACTGCCCAAACTTCCGAACTCGTTTCGGCCATATCTCACTCATCCGGACTCGGATTGAGCTAAAATTTTGAGGGTAGATGCCTGAAAAACCCTAGAACGTCTCCACAAATTTTCATATCATTTGGAGCAACACAGATCCTAGCACATCCCTATGTGTGAATGACATATTTGGCAAGCGGCTATGCGAGGGTTTCATCTGGGTTGAGTGCAAGCAGCTCCAGAGGTTGGTTTTTAGGGCCTTCGGGCCCTAGCGGCCAATATTTTTGTGGTTTATGCTCAATATTTTAGCAGGAAATGTTGTAGGGGATACAATATGGGTTAGAAATTTGTCTTTCAACAGATCATACTGTGAACTTGAGTGACAACGACTTCCAATTTGCTGCACAAAAGAAAAGTGAAAACCATACCTTTCCACGATGTCTAGGGCAAGGATTAAAGAGATCACGAAACAAGTTTCAAGTAGTTGATCAAAAAATGGCTCATATCTCAAGTGAATCTGGTGCTAAGGTGCACCCACAAAATAATTCTACTATGAAAACCCCTATCAAGGGTAAGAATTTTGAAGACTCGGTCCCAAAAATGAATTTTAGGGATGCCCTTCGTGGTGGACAGCCTCAGCCCAATGCTAATATCAATATTAGGGCTTCCCATAAACCTCTAAGAATGCCTAAGATTGATCCCAAGAAACGGAGTCGGGATGTCTTAAAGCAGCTGATGGAACTCCTATTGTTAAGCTTGATATGGGTAACATTCAGACTGGCATTGAAGATTTGGAAAAAAGAGGACTAATTTGTCGGTTCGTGGGTTTTCGTCCGAGTCTATCTGCTTTCAAAGTCTGGGCTGCAAAAAGCTGGAAAACTAAAGGTGAGTTACAAATCTCTATTTATCCAAATGGTTATTTTCTTGTTTTATTTGCTAATAATGAAGATAGAGAGAAAAATTTTCAAGGGGGTCCTTGGTTTTTTGGAAGGGCAGGGGCTTTTCATGAAGCCCCGGCATACTAAATTTAAAGCCGAAGAAGAGATGCCTTCTATAGCTCCCGTGTGGGTTAGACTCTTTGGCCTCCCTATTGAATTTTGGAATCCTACTATTTTTTCTTCAATTGGAAACTCTTTAGGAACTTTTATGATGACTGCTGATTGTACTCAAAATTTTGAACATATTATTTATGCTCGGATTTGTGTTTTAATGGATTTTGACAAACCCCTACCTAAAAAGATCACATTACAATTTGGGGAAGACACTTGGGAGCAAGTAGTGGACTATGAGAACATTCCTTTTCGTTGTAGAATTTGCCATGAATATGGTCATTTGGCCAGTGCTTGCCCAAATAAAATTCCTGATCAAAAGAAAGAAGATATAAACTCAACGAGTTTCCAAATACCTAAGAAGAAGAACACTCAGAAAAAACCAGTTATGAAGGATCAATCAAAGTCATCTGCTAATATGTTTGAAATCCTTTCCACAAATGATGTCCCAAGTGAGGAAGAGGAAATAATGGAAACTAAAATCTTAGAAACACAATTTAAATATGAAGGGAAGAACTCAGAGACAAACCAACAAATCAAAGGTTTTCAACAGAAAAAAAAGGAGAAAATTTACACAAGAAAAACAATATTTCAAATGTCAAAACTTCAAATAATGCAGGTCCCAATATAGACTCCGTTGAACCATCTAGTAAAATTTTGGTTGTGTACGAGCATTCTTCAAGGTTAGAAGCCATCTCAGATTCAATTGGAATAAGTCAAGAAATAGGGAAAAAAAAATTGAAGATGGATTCTAATAAAAAAGTAGGTCGCAAGACCAATCAATATCATATGGTAAAAGAAGGTGAAAATCTTGTAGAGGAAGGTAAGATTAATGCCCTTCCCAAATTTTTTAGCCCCGGTATTAATGAAGATCATCACTTGGAATATTAGAGGACTCAAAGGGAGTCTTTCAAAACAAAATGAAATTAGAAGAATGATTCAAGTAAATCATCCACATCTTGTTTTCCTTCAAGAAACAAAGATGTCAATGGAGGATATGGACTTAATTGCCAAGTAAAATTTGGCCAGCTAGAAAAGTGGTTTCCCTCGGTTCCCAAGGGACTTCGGGTGGCATTGCTTGTCTTTGGGATCCAAAAGAGGTAGTTATTCACCATATGGTTGGCAGTTGGGGTTTGTTGGCTATAGCTATTCAAAGTAGACATTCCAACCAGATTATGCTCTGCATTACTATTTATGCTCCGACTTCTTTGGAGGAAAAAAGAAGACAGTGGAAGGATATTACTCATATTATCTCTCATTTTCCTAAATCTTGGATCTTGATCGGAGGAGATTTCAATACCATCCTCTCTCTGGATGAGAAAAGGGGGGGAAATAGAAATTTGGACAAAAGCACTGACCTCATGAGCGAATATATTGCAAACCTCCATCTTGTGGATATCCAACCGAGATAATGGCCTTATGACTTGGTCTAATAGAAGGCAAGGCTTAGCTTGTATAATGGAGAGATTGGATAGGTTTTTGCTCTCCGAAAATTTCTTAATCCATGGTCACATTCCTAAAGTGAAGACTCTTAATAATGTTGGTTCGGATCATTGGCCAGTCATGGTGGAAATGTGGAAAACCAATGTGAGTTTCTCTCCTTTTCGTTTTCAATTAATGTGGCTTAGAGACATTTCCTTCAGACCTCATGTGCAACAATGGTGGAAGGAAGGTAAACCTAGGCATGGGACTAAGATGTTCTGTTTTGCCAAAAGATTGCAATACATTAAATCCAAAATCAAGACTTGGAACTGGAAAGAGTTTGGGGATGTTCATAAAAAAAAACATGAAGTTATTGCTCATCTTGAAAATTTGAATAAGAAAATCCATTTAGATGGCCTCACAGAGAAGAGAAGTGCAGATGAAATTAAACTCACAACTCGGTTAGAGGAATGGGAAAAAAGAGAAGAAATCTTATGGAAGCAAAAATCTAGAATTCAATGGCTCAAAGAAGGAGATCGAAACACAAATTTCTTCCACAAATCTCTTCTAGCTCGAAGATCTCACAACTTTATTTCTTCCTTAAAATCAGATTCTGGAGATGTTGTTTATACTTGGGATGGCATGAACTCTATTGTTGTTGATTACTTTTCCAATATTTTTGCTGCTACTCCCCTTGACTCAGCTTCACAATATAATGTTCTTCAATCAATCCCTTCTCTTATCACTTCTGAGGAGAACTCTATTTTGACTGCTCTTGTTACTATCAATGAGCTTCAACAAGTAGTTTTTAAAATGCAAAAAGGGAAAACCCTAGGTCCTGATGGTTTTCCTATTGAGTTCTACCAAGAGTTCTGGATATCCTTCATGTTGATTTATTAGAGGTGGTGGAAGAAGCCAGGAAAGCCAAAGAAATTTTGAAGGTTATCAATAAAACTTATATTACTCTTGTTCCAAAAGCTCAAGAGGTTGATCATATCTCAGCTTTTAGACCTATTGCTTTATGTAATGTTCTTCTCAAAATCATTACTAAAATCATGGCAGAAAGGTTGAAGCCTCTTTTGCATAAGATTATTTCCCTAGAGCAAGGGGGTTATGTGGAAGGACGTCAAATAGTAGATGAGATAGTTCTTGCTCAGGAAGCCATCCATTCCATGGATATGCAAAATTCTCCTTCCATGTTCATTCGGTTAGACTTATCCAAAGCTTATGACAGAGTGGATTGGCACTTCCTTATCAAAGTTTTGAGGCAATTTGGTTTCTCTAAGGATTGGATGGATTGGATTATGGGATGTATCTCTTCAGTTTCCTACTTAGTTCTTATCAATGGCAGGCCTTCTCAGTATTTCCTAGCTTCCAGAGGTATTAGGCAAGGTGACCCGCTATCCCCTTATTTATTCATCATTCTTGTTGAATGCTTGGGTAGGACTATAACCAAAAAGAGGGAAAACAAAACCCTTGAGGGAGTTACCATTGCTCATGGAGCTAGACCTATCTCTCATCTTCAATTTGTGGATGACTCTACTCTTTTAGGTAAAGCTAGAGTTAAGGAAGCTTCTAATATTAAGCAAATCATTAGCTGTTTTTCTAAGGCTACTAGGCAGTTGATCAATGAAGACAAATCTAAAGTTATTTTCTTTCACTGCTCTGCTAGACAAGAATCCATGGTCTTGGATAAACTAAGATATAAGAAGACCTCTCTTCCAATCACTTATTTAGGTATTCCCATAAATATTCAAAGGCAAAAAAATAAAGATTGGAATTGGTTGTTGGACAAAGTCAAGAAGAAAATTGGAAAGTGGACCAACAAGTGGCTTTCTTCCGGGGGTAGAATCACCTTGGTAAAATCAGTCCTTCAAGCTATTCCTATTTATGTTTCTTCCATTTTGAATATCCCAAAGGCTGTTCTTCGAGAATTGGATCAAATCAGTCATCGTTTCCTTTGGAGTGGTACTAAGGAGAAAAGAAAATGGGCCTTGGTGAAATGGGATACTTTATGTCTTCCTAAGAGTGAAGGGGGGTTAGGATTACGGTCTTCAATTAATAACAACAAAGCTTTAGCTGCTAAATTATATTGGAGGATGTTGCATAACCCCAATGCTCTTTGGGCCAATAATCTCCGTGCTAAATATGCTGAGAACAAAAGTCCTGAAGACCTTGTTCGCTATCAACTTCCTACCAAAGGTTCTCCCATTTTAGCAGTTCTTAAGACTGGTGAGGATTTGATAAAGAAAAAATTATTTTGGATCATTCATAATGGTCAACATGCAAATTTTTGGACAGATTCTTGGGATGGTCACAAGCCTTTGATAACTCGGTTTCCCGATTGGAGGCCTTGGATGGAGGAGCTTCACCGAGCTAATTGGATAAAGGTGGCTAATTACTATCGGTACCATACTGGTAATTCAAAGGTTGGTAGATATTGGATCCCTATTGAGGACTGGCCTATTCAAATCCCAGAAAGGCAAAGACAAGATATCCAAGGCATCCTTCATATGAGATCCCTCTCTTGGTCCCATGAAAATGATTGTTTTGGATGGAACAACACTACTAAGGGTGAGTATTCAGTTGCTCAAGGTTATTTGACCTTATGCCATAATAATCCCAACCATTCTTCTGACATATTTTCTCGATTGTGGGCTCAAAATCTCTGGCCTAAGGTGAGGTTCTTTAATTGGTTTTTATTGCATCGTAGGGTGCTTACTGGTGAGCAACTTATGAAGCGTGGTTTTCATGGCCCTTTTAGATGTGAAATGTGTGAAGAGAATGTAGAAAATATCAACCATATTTTTATTGAGTGTACTTTAGCCTCTGAGTTGTGGAGGAGAATGGCCACTTTACTTGGCTTACAATGGTCCAATTTTTTTACTTTTGAACAGACTTTGGAGGGATTGGCCTAATCAAGAGGGTGTTGATCATTTTATTAGGCAGTTAGTTTGGATGGGTTCTACCATTCTTCTTTGGAATATTTGGAATGAAAGGAACAACCAAATTTTTAATCAAGATAGGAAGGATATTCACTATATTTGGCAAAAGACCATAGCCAACTTAGTTGAATCAGTCCATCATCTCCTTAATCACCCCCAAAACTCCCACCAAATATGGGATCAAGTGATGCAAAGATTGAAGATTAAACCTTCTAAGGGCAACCAACTTAAAGGGAATGTGAGTATTAGTAATATGGATAGGAATAGAAATTGGCAACCTCCTCCTAAGGATTTTGGAAAAGTCAATACTGATGGAGCCTCTAGAGGGAACCCTGGAAAAGCCAGTGTGGGAGGAATTGGTAGACTTTCAGATGGCTCCCTGGTTTTTACTTTTGTTGAGAATTTGGGTATTCTTTCCAATAACCTTGCTGAGGGGTATGGTATCCTCAGAGGCCTTCAGGAGGCTACTAAGGTTGGATGGGAAAAGGTGTTAGTTGAGTCTGACTCTCAACTTATGATTAATCTCTTGAAGAATCCTTCTAAGAATCATAAGGTGGATTGGAGAATAAAAAGAATTATTGAGAAGATTCAGTTAATCCAGATGGGATTTTTGAAAGTTGATTACAATCATGTGGTTAGAGATCAAAACAAGAGTGTTGATGCTTTAGCTAATTGGGCTTTGGACAAAGGTGATCTTACTTGTTATGGCCACCCTCCTATATGGT
Source organism: Wollemia nobilis (assembly GCA_028583015.1). NCBI lineage: Eukaryota > Viridiplantae > Streptophyta > Pinopsida > Araucariales > Araucariaceae > Wollemia > Wollemia nobilis. The sequence continues at coordinate 1,261,442 of JAQPPZ010002492.1, forward strand.
GGGCTTCTCAAATTAGGGAAGCTCTTCTTTCTATCATTTCTTTGGATGGCTCCGATTCCGAAGGTACCTAGTTTCTTCTTGTTTTTTTTTTTTGCTTCTCTTTGGTTCATTCAGTTTTTTTTAGTTCCCTAGCTCATTCTATTCTTTATTTTGTTTCCTCTGTTGATTCTTGCCTTAATAGTCTTCTGGTCTAGATAGGTCATTGTTTTGTTCATTTTTTATTTTTATTTTCTTTTTTGTTTTTTTTTTTAGTTTTTTAAGGTGGGTGGGTTTTTTTATTTTGTTTTTTTTTTGTGTTCTTTGTGTTGTTTTTTGTTGTTCTTGTGTTTTTGTTGTTTTGTTTTTTTTTTATGTTTTTTGTTATTGTTCTTGTGTTTTTTTCGTTCTTGTTCTTGGGTTTCTCTTTGTTTGTGTTATTTCGTGTTTTTATGTGTGAGTGTTTTCTATGTTTTTTGTTTTTGTTTATTGTCTATTGTTGGTTGTTTTTTATTTTTATTTTTATTTTATTTTTTAATTTTTTAGGTTTTGGTTGTGTTTATTTTTCATTTTTTTTTTGGGTTATGTCTTTGTAGTGTTCTGTTGTTTTTGTCTTGTTTGTGTTTTGTTATGTGGTTCTTGTGTTTTTCTATGTGGTTTGTGTTGTGGTTTCTTTTATCTTATTGTGCGTGTTTGGTTGTGCTTTTGTTTTTGACACACTCAAGGAGCATGTTTTTTATTTTATTTTATTATTTTTGTTGTTATTTACTTATTTTTAAATTGGTTTTGTGTGTTTGTTTGCTCCTTGAGTATGTCAAAGGTGGTAGGCCAGGTCCGAGTCCTGGGCATTTTTGGTGGAATGGATACCCCTGCCTCCTTGGGTCTTACCCGAAAGTGGCATCCCTTTTGGGATGTTTTCCACAAATAAAAAAAAGACTTAGAGGTTGAGCACCATCAATACAAAGTACCCTGGGAAATAATTTTTAAAGCAAGAATTTTAAATCTTAGTAGGGAAGAGGCTCCAAATGTAATCTATAAATATGTACACTTCTTCTCATTATGATTATAAGTCATCTATTTATTCTAAGGGTTGTTTTCCTTCATTATATCTTATATCATGGTCTAGATCGAGCCTTACCTTCTCGGTCGATTAGTTTTTGAACATCTTTTCTCTACATATATGTAACTTAGATTTCACACTAAATAGAAACTATGATTACTTATGAAATCCTTGTCTTGGTTCTACCATGGATATTTTGTTTTTATGCATGTTCTTAGAGATAACTATGTTCCTTGTGTATTGTTGGACCTCTCTACATGTGTTCACTTTAACATGCCACAATACGAAGGGTATATTAGATATTTGGCACATCACCACCCATAGATAGGCTAGATAGGCTAGTTAGGCTTTATTATTTTCCTTTTTTCCTTTTTCTCTATTCCTTAGCAAGAGACACCCAATAGAGTAAGCTAGTGTAGGAAGTAAGGAAGGATGAGCATCGAATATTGTATTAGAACGAGTCAACCTTGGTAAAAAATATTAGAGATTGTCTAGAGGAGCTACATCCCATGCCCCCCATACTTCCAAATATTGATGTCCTTCACGAGGTATGAGGTACAAGGCACATGATGCATCCGCTCAAAGGAGACTAGAGCATTTGGAACCTCAAAGGGTCATAGTGTCTAGGGTGTAAGGGTCATTTAAGCCCCCCAAAAATTATATGGGTTTTGAAATACCTATTTATTTTGTGCAATTTAAGTTTAAATACTCTTTAACCACCTATAAATTATGTTTAGAAATATATAGGGGTCAATTTTTCATATTTTCTATGTACTCATTTTTTATTCAAATACTTTTATTTGATAATAGGACATTTTTAAATTTATATTTGGAACATCAATCCATGAAATTCTAATGAGGATGGATGGATTTCATGAAATACTACTAATGCACATGTCACCTTATGACTCATATATTATGTGAATAACTTATTCAAGACAACAAGTGGATCAATGAAGACCTTGATCATGAAATTGCTTAGTTTAAGGGAGAAATAGACCACAACATTTGAGAAATTACAAAATCAAGTTGCCAAGTTATGTTAGTATTACTTTAGGATTTTGAGGACCAAAAAAATAGGCTTGTGCAAATTTGATATTATCTGCACTAACTTCATGTGTGTGTGCACTAGGGACTTTAATTATATATAAACTATCTATGGAATAAATATACTATTAAGCATATTAGTGTCATTTAAATTGATCAATGCATACTTATTATATATGATGTTAGTAAAATATATTATGTGATGATGCATGGATTTATATATAAATTTTTCTCTTGTCAATGGAAAATGCATTGTAGATGTATTACTTTCAATGAGCTTCACTTGACTATGCTCAAGATGGCCAATTATAGATCCTCAAGTATTGATATTTATTGTTTAATTATTAAGAAGGATCAACCTAGAGAGGATTATGAATAACCATGGTGGCGCTTGCTATGGTTTTATCAAGGATTATAGGTGGAAAATCTATGAAAGACCTTATTGAATGTTAAGGAGGCTATAGAGGATGTAAAAGAAGAGGTATATAACTTGATATTAATTATGTTTTTTGTGTTTAGTTGTTTTAGATTTGGTTACTTATGTAATACAAAGGAATAAAGGATTGATATGTTGCATGTTGGACTTTAGAATATTTTACTTAAATGGACAAAACTTGCATCAATTTAAATCATAAATAAGAGAATTTATAATAGGAAAAAGAGAGATTGATTGACAAAAAATATGGAAGGATACCCTTAGAAAACCACATAAACATTCAAGATAATGCCATATCAGTATAATGCATTAAGTGATTGAAAGATATTTGTACCAAAATCTCAATAATAATGATGTGTTATTAAACTCTTTGCCATAGTTTAACCATGAAAGGGTTTTACATTAAAAAATAATTTTTAATAGGCTCATACATGATTACATCATACAATAACCACCTTTATTAATAAAGTTAGGTTATACAACTTTCAAAACCCCCTATAAACTATACTAAGGGTACAAGCAGAGAAGACTTCAATGATAATAACATATTTTTACTCTTAATGGATACTTTAATGGATCAACTCATTCTAAAAATTGAAGCACCCATTTGATCCCCCTCATCATCTAGAATATTGCCTCTTATTTTATAAAATTTCAATATTTTGTAGTGCCACTAAATATTTTTTGTATGATGTCCTCTTTTACAGTATCCACATAGACTTCTACTTGGGTTGTCAAGTCTTAGCCTCTACTAATTTTAAGTTTTTAGTAGGGACATGTTCCTAAGGAAGCACACTATAATTATTTATAAAAACCTAAAATTCAATAAAAACAAAGTAAGCATCAAGGATTATAGGATTAACATTTTTTTACTATCAATAAAACCATATGAATCACTAGTCCAACAATCCAAAAGAAAAAAGTTATATTGGTATGAATAGATTTAATAGTTTCTTCATTTATCTTGACTTTACCTCTTCAGGATACAATATCTTCTCAAAAATCCTTAAGTCATTAAATATAGGCCTCAACATTATTAGATTCTAAGATCTTGAGAGAATATAGTTCCATATACAATCTACTTTCTTTTACAAAATTTACATTTTCAAATGGATCCTATATATTTATCCACACCTTGATGGAATAATTATCCCATATAATATGGAAAATCCCCTTTGATATGGAAAAGTATCTCAAGTTTAGCTTACACTACAATTAAACCTAGATCCTACTCCTTATGAGATAGAACTATTTTATCAAGCTCCTTTTCTATGTTGAACTTAAATATGCACTAGAGATTCTTAATTCTTAGTAAACAACTCATTTGAATGGATCTAGTATTCATCCCTGAGGTTAGTAACATATGTCAAACTATTCATCTTGTACAAATACATCCTCAACACTATAAAAAAAATTCTTGAACTGATATCACTAATTCAAAGAGCTTGAAAGAACCTTGCAATTTAAAAGAGGACCTAAATGCTTATGTATGCAAAACTTATAGCATCCAAATATTTTGGCCTATCAATACCCAAAATAAGTAAAAAATAAATCCAAACCTTAACAAAATGTTTCTAAACTAAAATGTTCTACTTTTCATATAATGATATGGAGACTTTTGCATTTGTATATCCACTTTTTACCACCATGAGCTATTATGAAATTAATGTTAGCTACATGGATTGGTGTGATTAGATATTATTGACCTCTAATAATCACATGGAATATCAAGTAAGTGAGGTCAATATGGTGGGACTCAAACCCACACCCTTTAGAGGTAAGATCCTAAGATAGACAAGCTCATCAAATGGGGGTCAATCTTCATACTCAAAGAAAAAATATTGCTGACTAGAATGCAATAAGACTACTATCTCAATATTCATGCATAAAAAATTAGGATGTCATCCTTCATTTTTGATCTACATGCATTGGCTAGGACCAAAATATTTTACCTTCATTCAAGTGCTCTTTAAAGATACAAAAATTCAACCAATTTTTCAACATCTAAAACAAAGGGTGTGTAGTTTGAACACTAATATCCCATTGTAAATAATTAGCATCCACCTTCACTGAATAAAATTATCATACTTCTTGGATGAATCAAGAGGAACCTCCCTCTATAGATAGGAGACATCTCTTCTCCTGTAATAAAAAAAATTATTGATTCCTCTATACAATGCATAAATGAGACACAAGGAGTGCAAACCAAGACCCTTGGCATAAAAGAAGAATAACAAAATTGTACTAGCCAAGGTGCCATAAACCTAGTTAGGAAAAGTCATAAGAGAATCTCCTTGAAGAATTATCATCCATACCCCCAAAAAATGAAATTTCCCTTCCTAAATTCAAAATAGCTATGGTTGATCCTATGTTCTATGCTAATGAGAGTCTCAATACAAAGCATGCATACTCCATACCATAACAAGGAGGTGTGGGTGGTTTTGCCTTGATCAAAATATGAACCCTCAATTCCCATTCCAACATTTTTTCCCACGATTAAAATGGAGGAAATATGTACATGAAAAAAGAGGAAAATTATATTTACCCTCATAGAGAAGTATTTCTTAATATAATGGCCATGAATTTATTAGATCCTTCTATTCCTCTTATGTTTAAAATTCCTTATGAAACAATAATAATATTTTTTCTTATTTATCCAAATAATAATAAGTCTTTAAAATTATTCATTGTGTGACTAAGTGATGATGCTCCATACCCACTCAGGTACCATACTGAATTTTCTAATACTTTGTTGAAATAAACAAAAGAAACACATCAACTTAGAATATAAAACAATAGAATTTAAAAAAGCTAAAGGAAAGAACAATTGAAATAAAATATGGAAAGATGTCTTTAGATACTTACACAAATGATCAAGATAATATTACATTGATATAATTGATCAAAGGATTGAAGTGTTTTTATTCTAAATCCTCAATAATGATTACAAGATTCTAAACCCATCCCTAAACACGTTGGGCATAAAAGGTTAATGAAGATTAACTATATGACAAAGTTAAATCAAGGACCCTTTGACTAATTAGATTAAATAATTATAATGCATTATATAATTATTTTCCTTATGATTACACATGATTACATCATATCATATTGATTTTGTTCAATAAATTGAAGTTCAATAACTTTCAACACTTGCATCCATGAGATAATGAGATGTATTCATTCAAGTTAGAATTTGAAAGTTCCATTAGATTTGGCAGATGCATGATGGCCTAAGAAGCTTGTTGCTTTTATTGCTTTGTTTAAGTTATATGTTTTTAGTACAATAGATAGTTGATATTTGGTGTCCTCCCTTTTGTTGTTATGTTTAATTGAAAGACTATTAAATATGACTATTTTGCTTTATATATTATTAGGTATAATGATGTAAGGTCGTTGTAGTTCATTGTTGGAATCCATTCACAGGTAGTTTGGGAGTCTATTTCAATAGGACTATGCATGGGAAATTTGGATTCTATCACAAGTGGACTATGTTTGGATGTTTTGAATGTGTTGTGGTGCCTCCTTATAGTTACATATTATCAACACTTTATTTTTCACTTCTATAAAAAAAAACATCAAGAAGATATATCCATACTAATAATATGAAAATAACTATTTATCCAATAATTAGAAATAAAAAAGTTACCAATATAAAGTATATATATCCACGGTTGTAATCCCTCAAACATAGAAGAATGATAAGCATAAATATTGATCTTCTCAAGTAACAACTAGATCCATTGAATCTATGTATATGCCTCTACATGTTGACTTATTTCCTATGATATATTCGTAGTTTATCTTATCTATTTGTGTATTAAATGAGTTGTCATAGTTTTAGAGGGTCATCCGAATAGTGCAAATGAAGTAGTGAGTGAACTTATCTCCTCTTGTATCTTAATTCCCATCATGAGGTTTAAAAGTATTTTGCTTCCTCTAACGTCATTTATAAAATTAATTGCTACATATGAGCTTTGTCTCTACTTGGGTTTGTCTTGGACATTGTATCTCATTGAGAGGAATGTGGTTCATTGTGCATAGTGAATTATTTAAGTATGAACTTGAATATGCTTAATTTCCATGACCACTCTACATGTTTATAATGACATCTTCATCAAATATATTATTATTATTATTATTATTATTATTATATTTAAAATTATTTTATAAATTTTTATGTTAAGTTATCTAATTTTATGTATCCAAAGCATTGCAGAGCAATGAAAAATATGATAATTCTATAAGCATAATCCAAATTCAAATCCCTACATTGTAATAGAAACTTATAATAAGAAATTCCATTGTAATGTGATTTGCTATGATAACATGGTAATGTGGTTCATTGAAATAGATATAATATAGATGGGACATTTTTGACCATGTGTAATAAGTAATTTAAAAGATTAAAAAAATCTATATAACTTACTATAAATTACATTTATCTAGAATATTATAATTTCTAGATTTAAATTTAATATAAAATGAATTGTAAAATATTAATAGATTAAATAGCTAAAAAATAGTGTATTCTTTAAGCATGAGTTTGAATGTGCTTAATTGTCATGACCACTCTACATGTTTATAATGATATCTTCATCAACAACAACAATAATAATATATTTCATATTATTTTGTAAAAAATTTATGTTGATTGATCTAATTTTATTTATCCAAGGCATTGCAAAGCAATAAAAAGTATGATAATTGTATGAGCATAATCTAAATTTAAATCCTCACATTGTAATAGATACTTATCATAAGAGTTTCCATTGTAATATTATTTGTTGTGATAACATAATAATGGGGTTCATTGAAATAGATATAATATAGATGGGACACATTTTTGACCATGTATAATAAATAATTTAAAAGATTAAAAAAATCTATAAACTTACTACAAAATACATCTTATTAAGAATATTTTAATTTCTAAATCAAATTTAATATAAAATGAATTGTAAAATATGAATAAATTAAATAGCTAAAAATGGTGTCCAATTCTATAGGATTTGGGAAAATTGGTTGGGAGTGAAGAGTTTCAAACCATAAACCAAGGTTCTAACCTTATGGGTGAACCTTAACATTCATCAAATGGCGCAAGCTCAATAGGTTAAAATTGTAGGTTTAAGCAAAGATTTGAATTCAAATATTTATAGGTGATATATGCATAATTATTAATATATTATTGTAAAATAACACTATATGGTTTGTTAAAATCATGCATAAATACAATCATGATATAATATGGGTGGGACCCATTTCAATCCCATATAACCAATCTAAAAAATATATCCAAGGTGTTGTGGGGTTATAGTAATGTGATGCAGTGAGTATGATGGTAATGGGATGCAATAATATGTGTACAATTGTAATAGGACCACTAAGCTTGTGTCTTGATTCCTTGGAAATATGTAAAAGTTACCCATAACTTACCATCTCAATTACAATTAGCATTTGAGAAAATCTATGAACTAATTCCAAGCAAGATCATCACAAAACTAAGCATATTTGATTATTATATCTTGCAAGACTAAAGCTGGTCAAATGATTCCCTTATTAAAGACTATGTTTACCCATATTTTCTTTCATATTTTTTCCTACACCTAGACTCAACACCAAATGGAAGGTTTCTTTTTCATAATGAGAGTGGGTTCATTCTACATCTGAAATCTAGAAAACCAAAGTTGAAGTAGTGTCAAATTCTAGGATGGTGCCTCTTGTATTTTACATTATCAATGTTTGTTGCTATTATACCTATTTAAGGTTGCGCTATTAGTTGTGCTTTTTATTCCAATCCAACAACTATTCCTAAATTCTGGTTTTGTAGGTTTGCTCAAAGAGTTTGATCCCTTGTAAGTCTAGTTTTTCCTAATCTTAAAGTCTTTGTGATAAAAATTATTTTTTGGTTACTTCAATCTTATCATTGAAAGTCCTTTATCAGAGTCATGTATACTTGTCATTCTCAAACATATTTGAAAAAATATGTCAAAGGGGTGTTTACTTGTTCAACTCCTCCTTGGAGGTGTTTTTATCTAATTTACTTTCTAATTTGATCTTACATATTTCAAGCACAAGCATGTTCATAGTTTTCCTAGTAGTGTTGAGACAACAGTTAACAAGTTGAAATGCTTACATCATTAGCTTCATGTACAAGAAGAGACTAACTCAAAATAAATGGAACAATTAGGAAGAAATCAATAGTGGAGTATATAAAACATGATGGCTATGGCTATAACTCTCATAAGCAATGGTTGAGAGTCTCAAAATTAATGGAACAATTAGCAAGAAATCAAGAGTGGAGTATGTAAACCATGATGACTATGACTTTAATTCTCAAGAGCAATGGTTGACAATTTCTTTATGGTCCTTTTGACAAATGAATAGTGTTCATTTCGAAACCTTTTTAACAAGTGTCTATTATGTTTTTTGTATATGTATTGTTTACATAGCAAGGAGTTTAATGTTAAGGCTAGAACATGTCCTCCTTTTTTTTATTGTTAGTGGACGATCAAAATTTTGATGAATGTACTAGTTGTACTATAAAGTTTTCACTCCTAACAATGAAAACAAATATCTATGGTTCATTAAACATAATTTAGAGCTTATATTATTTTGTCTTCCATGTAAAGATTTAGTTGAAATTGGATACCAAATATGCAACAAATATTTTTTAAAAATTCACTATCATGTTAAATTTTGCATCAATTGTTTATATCTAGCTCATTTTCATTAGCTTAATAGTGTTTGCTTACATCCAATACATAAAAATATTAGTTGCTTTGACTCATTGTTTCTAGAGCATAATTATGTTAGGAGTTAATTTGATTATGCTTCGATCCAAAGTATGGTTGGATAATCATATATTGGGTAAACAAACATATTCCATAAGGATCATCTTATATAACCTATGACCTTAAGAACAATTAGAAATTGCTTTACTTTACTCTTGCCTATCTAAAACTTAATATTTTACTCTTCCATTCCTACTAATTTATAACAAATATTATATCTACATTTTATTTTTATTGTTTACCTATTAATAAACTAATAACAAATTACTTTATTTATTTTGTTACTAACTTTTATTAATAATAATATATACACCATTTTAAAAAATATAAAAAGTTCATATAGTAATCATAAGTGGAAGACAAGTTGAAAAATCAAACAAAATCGAACATGATTTTTTTTTTTTTTGAAAAATCAAACAAAATCGAACATGATTTTTTTTTTTTAACGTGTGGTCAAACAAACTTGGGGTATATATATATATTTTGTACGTTTGTGCCCGAAAGGAAGAGGAAATCAATAGAGAGTACGTCCTTACTAAAGTTTATATGTACTTCAGATAGTGCTTCCTTCTTAGACTTTATATGTACTACAACGGTAAGTGTTTTTTTTTTAATATATGTATGAACGATAATCACTTATTTTAAATTTTAATCCATCTTTGAGAACAAGGTTATTGTTACTTTAATTAACAAATAAATACAGCACAGGAAAGAGAACTTAAGCATATCACTTGAGAAGTGATAGATACTTTAATTGAAACAATTGACTTACAGTTACGCCTTTTTGACTATGGAAGTAAGATTATGACATAGTAATATAAATATTCCTTTCTTTTTAGGGGAAAGATAATAATTAAACCATAAACTCCTAAGAAAATAAACTTACCCTTTGAATTTTCATTTTCTAAAAGGACATATCAACTATCGTGAATATGAGAATATATATAAACCTTTCAAGGAGGCAACTTGCTAAAAGCTTTTTCTTTGTTTCGGGGTTAAAAGTTTTTCTCCCACAGATTATGTATTGGAAAATAAAATCAACATTGAGAAGAAAATTACAAATACATTGCGAAATCACACAATAGTACTATTTTTAGTAAGTGGTAAGCACAGAGTTCAAACTATAGAGACTGCTCCCAATAGCCTATTTGTCTCGTTGTTATTGACCCGGCATGAGATGGAGACCACCGATCGCTCATGGTTTGTACCATCATCGTCGGTCTAGTGCGCTCTCAGAGGATTTAGCATAGATTACTACATTTGCTAAAGTTGGTAGCATGCCCCCGAGGTTTGAACCTAGGTCTCTTCTTGATAAGTACTTGGCTATTCAAGCCTTTACCAATCCACCTAGCCCTCGGGGGCATCACATAATAAATTATAACTTAATATATTAGAAATAATATTGATTTTACTCTTGAAGGATATTATAGTGGTAAGTTTTTAGGTTTCATCCAACAAACCCAAGTTCAAATCTTGGTAAAGGGGATCAAGAAGATTGGGACTGCTCATAAAAATCTATATAAACTCTTTCTTCTTTTATGTAAGTTGGGAGTTAGGAGGAAGTGTGAGCAGGAAGCAGGAAATAGAAAGCAAATTGGGATCAAGCAACAAGTGTCATTTCTTGTTTCAAATCTTAGGAGAATTTAAAGGATTCATTTGAAGAAAATCTAGGTAACATGGAAAGAAAATCATTTTTGAAAGTCTTTACTGAAGGTAAGAATGACCTAGTTGGAAGTATGGATGCCCTAGCTAGCAATAAGAGGAAGAGTGAATCTATGGCAAACCCTATTCGAGTAGCAGAGACTACACAAAAAGTGATTATCAAGGACCATATGATTGAGCATGATATAATGGTTCTTAAAATCAAAGGGTTAATATTTAAGTTTCATAGATACTAGCTAGTTTTTTATGAGATTCAAAATTGGATCAAGTGGAAGTCGGGATTGAATTCAAAATACTTCATGACTTTTCTTCAAAAGGATTTTCTTCGTTATTTTCTCCAATTCAGGAAAAAGGGATAAAATAATGGATGGAGGCTCGTGGTTTAGGGGTAAAGATAAGACCTTGGAGTGAGAATTTTTTTGTGGACACGAAAACTACTAAAAGGCTTTTGATATGGATTAGCATTTTTGGACTTCCTTATCAACTCATCAATAAAGAGGTTTTGAAGAATATTGGTAATACTCTAGGTGAATTCATCTAGAAGGGACTAACTACTAAGGAAATAAGGCATGTTGTATACACTCAAATATGTGTTGTCATGGATATTTTAAAACCTTTATCGCATTCAATTAGGATTAAATTTTAATCAAGAGAATGGGATAAACAAGTGGATTATAAAAATATTGCATTTCAATGTCGCATATATCATGAAACTGAGCACATGGCGAGAGACCGTGAAGTGAAAATGGAGGAAGAGATGGAAATTTTTGGGTATGAGGGTAGCTTTAATTTGAAAGGAGATCATATCATAGAAGCTAGGTCAAATCAAGGATTTTCCACTTCTAAGAAAGTGGCTAGAAAAACCCCTCTATATCATCAGATGGCAAAGGCAATTAAAATTCACTCGAACCAACCATTAGAGGAAACAAATGATATGAGGGATGAGGAAGTACAATGCACAAGTTCAAATATAGGAGCTAAAGATGAAAGGAAGAGGAGAAGGAAAATTTTAAAGCAAAGGATGTCAAGCTAATCCAGGTAAATCATCTTTATTCTCCTCAAGTAGCATAAAATATTCTCCTTACAATAAAAATGAAAGTGGTATGGAGTGTATTCCTTGGACTTTAGGGTTTCAAGACCAGTATAGTAAAGAAACTCTTATGGAGTATATCCAAAGAAATTTAGGGTTATCAAGGAAAACATAAGAAAATAATGACTATGGAGGATCATCTATGCAGTTTAGGGTTTTTAGGATTATCAAGAAAAACATAAGAAAATTCTAATGAGGTTATTCCTTGCACTTTCAACTCTTTAGGGCAACATAAATCTTTAGAAGATAAGTCTCATTATGAAAAATATGAAAAAATAGAAAAAATAGAAGAGATTGATGAAGATGAGAGTGTTGACGGGCATGGAAGGAGAGAAAGACCATCAAAACTGGAACAAAGAGAAAAAAAAATTGATCGAGGAAGTCAAATAAAATTATCACAGATGTTAAAAAGAAGTGGGGCTAAGCCCACTAATAAAAATAAAAAGTGTAGATGAAGAAAATTATATCATGGAAAATTAGGGGTATGAATAAAACCCCTACAAAAAGAGTTATTAAGGAATTACTAGGTGGTTATAATCCTAAGTTTATTTTTATGCAAGAAATAAAATTAGGTAGGGAGGAATGTAAGGATATTTTTAAGAAGATTTGGAATATGGGTGATTGTTTAGCAGTTTCTTCTATAGGAGCTTTAGGTGGTATTGCAATAATATGGAACAAATGCAAATGGGATGGGCAATTATTAGAAGCAAAAAGTAATTGGGTTGTTGGATTATTTTACAAGAAAGAGGAAAACATCAAAGTCGGGGTTATAAATGTATATGCTCCAACTATAGTTACTCCTTGTAAAATATGTTTAGCATATTTTTATCGAATACAATGATGATTCACTATGATCTATGGATTCTTGTGGGTGATCTTAATGTTATTTTATCTTCTTTGAAAAAAGGGTGGTATTCCAAGATGGTCTAAATCAATGCAATATTTTTCTTCAATTATCAATTCAAATGACCTTTGGGATGTTAGTCCCTCAAGCTTTCAATATACATGGGATAAATATACATTAGAAAAAAATCATATAGCAAAAAGACTGGATAGATCCTTTTTATCTGATAAATGGTTACAAAAATGGTATACGATCTCTTTAGATATTTTATTGAAAGTAGGATCTAATCACAAAACCATTATTTTGACTTATGAGTTACCTAATAATTATCATCCAAAGCCATTTTCCTTTCAGCCTATGTGGTTCCAAGACCCTAATTTTTTCCAAATGGTTATGTTATGCTGGAATGAATTAAAATTTGAAGGATCATGTATGTACAGGTTTGTTCAAAAGTTAAAATATTTAAAGAAGCAAATGAATATTGAAATACCAAATCTTTTGGCAACATTTTTAAAGAAAATAAATAAATTGAATCCAAGATCAAAAATTTACAAGAGATAGTAGAAATTAATGGGATGGATCAAGAATCTTATTTGAAGAAAAATAATTACTTTTTAATTAAAAATGAGCCATATAGGTTCCAAAAATCTATAGAGAAATGGCCCAAGGATGGAGAAAGAAATATAAAACAATTTCATGCTATAACAAAAAAAAAAAAAGTGTTCATCATATAAGAATATTTGAACTCCATATGGAAGAAATATAGAGGATGAAGAAGATATAAGAAAGGAAGCAATTAATTATTTCAAAAATATTTTTTTAGATTCTAGGAAAGATAAGGAGGCATAAGCAAAAAATTTGTAAAATATTCCATCAATTATCACTTAGGGATAAATGAAATCTTGATGAAGAAGATATCTATGGAGGAGCTCCATGAAGCAGTTTGCTCTTTCCATCCTAACAAGGCACCTAGCCTCGATGGATTTCCTACAATTTTCTTTCTAAAATTGTAGGATTTATTGAATATGCCAATAAAAGGAAAGCTATAATAAGTGAGATCAATGCTACTTTTATTACCTTGGTTCCTAAGAAATGTGACAAAATATTTTGACCATTTTTGTCCAATAAGCCTTTGTAATATGATTTATAAGATCATTTAAAAAATTATGGCAAACAAGGTTGAAGGGCATTCTAGGGTGTCTTATCTCAAAGAAATAAGGTGGCTTTGTTTGTGGTAAACAAATTCTTGATGGCATAGTTATTGCACAGAGGCCATACATTCTCTTTATTCCATGAAAAAACTAGGTATGGTTTTGAAATTAGATATGAATAAAGCATATGATAGGGTTTCCTGGAATTTTCTACATGCTATTCTCAAAATTTTTGGATTTGATTATAGTTGGTGTGAGTGTATTAAATGATGTTATAGCACTATAAAATTTTATATTTTGATCAATGCTTCTCTTGTTGCTTACTTTAAGTCATCTTGTGGACTTTGTCAAGGTGATCCTCTTTCTCCTTATCTATTCATTATTCTAGTGGAAGCATTAGGGAGAGCCTTTTCAAAGGTAAAAATGGAAGGAAAAATCAAGGGTATTCAATTTGCAAAAAATGGTCCCTCTAAATCTCATCTCTAATTTGTTGATGATACTTTTATTTTGGGCCATCCCTTAGTCAGTGAGGCCAAATAAATATTATCATGCTATAAGAAGGCTACTGGACAGTTGGTAAATACTAAAAAAATCCAATATTTTTCATTAATACTAAGCCTTAATTTACAACAAATTATTGATAATATTTTAAGGTTTAAAATTGAAAATTTTTCATCAACCTACTTGGGTATTCCTTTGTCTGGTAAAGGAAATAAAAAGGAGCTTGGGATCTCCTTTTTGGATAGAATGAAAGCTTGCTTTCCAGGTTGGAATGGCAAGTTCTTAACCATGGAATGAAGCCTACAACTCATAAAGACTACATTGCAATTCATTCTTATTTATATGATGTCACTTTCAAGATTACCAATAGGTATCGTATCATAAATTGATAAAATTCAAAGAGACTTTCTATGGAAAGGTTGTGAGGAAAATTTTAGGTTTTCTCTTTGTAAGTGGGATAGGGTTTGCAAAGAAAAGAATATTGGAGGAAAAATCTTATGGAATCGCAAACTTATAAATTTGGCATTAGGAGCAAAGCTTGGGTGGAGATTATTTAGAGATCAAGGAAACAATTGGGAAAATTAGTACTTCAAAAATATATAGGTTCTCTAGATGCAATGAAATTATTTAGGAAAATAACTCTACTCAAATGATCGTCAACATGGAGCTTCATATTAGAGACTTTGCAATTGATAAAGAAACATATTATATGGTCAGTTAATGAGGGGAGTTATCCAAATTTTTGGTCTAATGCTTGGTTGAAGCCTTATCCTCTTATCCCTGACTCAAAATGGCAACCATTGGCTCAAGCATTCCTAGCATATAAATTTCCAAAGGTCAAACACTATATTATTATGAGGAATAACTCTAGATCATGGATTTCTTTTAGTAACTTGGTTGAAGGAGAGAAACTCAAACAAATTTCAAATGAACTTTAAAAGTTGCTTCAAGAGTTTTATTTACCAATTTTTACACAAAAGGATGAGTCAATTTGGTTTGGAATTCATCAAAGGACGTGGGATACTCGATCAAGCTAGGATATGAGGATTTAGAACAATCAAAATTTCCTTCTCCAAAATATTTTCCTTGGAAGAATTTTTGGTCATTAGAAGCTCTCCCTAAGGCCTCAACATTTATTTAGTTAGTTTTTCAAAGTAATATCCTTACATAAGAGTATCTACAAAGATGATAATATTATGGACTCTTTATATGTGCCTTGTGTGAGAAGGATTTAGAAACATCAATCCTTTTACTTCTTCATTGTTCTTTTGCTCACATAATTTGGGATTATTTTTAAAAAATATTAAATTATATTGAGTAGCTCCATCAACATTGAAAGAGTTGATGAAATGGATTAATTATTTCAAAGCTAAAGCATTATGTATTATTTGGAGGATTGGACCTGCCATTATTTGTTGGAATTTATGGCTTGAAAGGAATGATATGATTTTTAAAATTCTATCTCCAAATCATGCCCATGTTCGGAACCGTATTATTGCCTCTCTTGCAAAATATCTACAAATATGGCGCTCATCATGGGAAGTTTCAATTATAAAAAAAGAGGTGCTAATAACTTGGATAAGGTATTTGAACATATATGGAAGAGTCATCTGCAACAATGGAATTAAAACAAAGGATCTACTTTGATCTATGGTAAAATAGAAATATGCAAAAATTGGATTTATCAAAATTAATTTTTTTGGTGCTTCTAAAGGAAAGCTAGGAAAAACTAGCGAAGGTGGGGTTTTTAGAAATAGTGAAGGCAAAATGCTCCTCACTTATTCAGAATCATATGGAACTTCAACTAACAACTATGCAGAGGTTAAGGCACTTCTTATGAGGATTAAAATTGTAGTAGAAGAAGGATCAAAATATATTTCAATTGAGGGGACTCACAAATTATCATCAATGCTATTAATAAAAAAGGATGTGGAGACTATATAAATAATATTGTTATTGCTAATGTTTATCATCTATTACTAAAGGTAATCTCTTGGAAATGTGAGCATATTTATAGAGAAGAAAATCAGGTAGCAGATAAATTAGTGAATTGCAGTGTTGATCTTTATCTTGGTGATAATCAAATTTTAGAAGGCAATTGGCCAAGTGACATTATATCATTTAATCAAAATTATGTCAAGGAGCTAATTGTGGAAACATAGCACTTCGAGGAATTTGAATATATTTAAGATAAAATAAATGAAAATTTGTGATAAAAATATATTTTGCAACAAATGTAATATTTTGGTTTCTTGAGAGGAGTGGCCCTCAATAAAATCCATATAGAACTTACTAAAAATTTGATTTTTTTATTGGAACCAACAATTATATTCAATAAAAATAAAATAGGTTACAATAAATTGGGATATGGAAAGATCACAACTTGGGGCGCAAGGCAACCCATACAATCAAAACCAAAACCAGCCCCTAAAAGGGAATATAAAAAACATAACTAAGCATAGAAAAATAAACTAGAGTAAAAAAACCCTAAACTATAAAATTGTAACTCTAGGCACCAAGTAGACTTATTGCTCCATCATCCTGCATCTATTCAAAGCCAACGCCCCAAATTTGATGAAATTTTTGGGTCAAATGGGTGAAACTATTTTTCGAGTAGACTATCTCCATCTTCTTTCCCTTGTCGAGGACTACGAGAATGCTAAAACCACATAGAAAGGGGGGATATTTAGATTTTGCTTCCTCCATAGGAACTGCCAATTCCATCAATGTTGGCTTTACATCCAGTGGCATATCCATATCGTTGCTAAGATACTCCAAAACATTGTAGTTGTTGGATGAATTAGGACCATAATTGTCCCATTGGACACTGGTTATATGAAGTCACTTCTTTGGAGTGGCATCTTCTTCTGCAGATCCCCTTCTCGAGCTGCAAGAGCACTATCCGAGGAGGAATGCACTAAAGTACTGGTCATGTGGGTAGACTATGAAGAAACCACTATTGTAGCCCTTGGGATATAAATCTATTAAGACTAAGGAGCCTCATTGTTGGTAATTTTAGCTAGGGGACCAACTTTTTCCTTTTCATACCCTTTTTCTATCAACTTTGAGAAATGTGCTAACTTGCACTGTGTACCTTTAGAAGCATCCAAATGTGTTTTTTTATGTCCTCCCACAGTCATCCAACCATCCTCCTGAGGTTGAGGATTGGGTGCACTTGGTGTGGTGGGGATTTGCTTGTCCCTGTTATGTGGCATAAAGGGATAATCTTTGATCTTGTGTGTTGAGGATTGGCACCAAAAACATGTGTTGGATAAATTAATGTAGAGGACCCATTGGGATAACATAGTATCACCAACTTGTATGTCAATAGTCTCCTTGAGATCTCGAGAAATATCAATCTCGATGCAAACATATTTTTTAGGGCATGCATTGAAAATTTTGTTTGCCTCCACTAAAATGACATGCCTTAGATGGGCTTCTATGCGATTGATAAAGGGCCACAGAGATAGACGGAGTCCTGCTAATTCTATATCTTTCTTTAGAAATAGAAAATTCATGGGTCCAAGGAGAAAAAACAAGTAGAGAGCTTCTCATGTACTAGGGGCCATGCTCGTAAATCACCTTAGCATGGGTTGTTTTTGTAAAGCAAAACAAAAAAAGCCCTTTGAAAGGTTTTGAACCATTGTTAGCTTGACTCCATGAGGAATCCAAGTTGTGTTAACCTAGGCCCTAAGGGAAGACTCATTAGGGATGCATCCAATGAAATACCTAACAAGGGTGAATGATTCTAAACAGTGACATGCAGAATCAAATTTAGGCAATGGAAGAATTACATCAGGAGAACAAGGGTTACCTTGTGGACCATTCTTAGCACAAACATGCATAGTCATTTGAGAGAAGCCATTATTGCATGCATTACCTTTTGCAACACCAAGGTTGTGCACTAGTTTTCTAGGGTTGGGGACCATATTGATACTCAAAATCATAGCCTCAATACCATAATAATAATAATAATAAAATAGTGAAAGAGAAGAGACTAATGAAGAGAAAATGTTGGTTGGAATGACAAGATAAGCGAGGGAGGATGTCGGGAGCAGGCGGAGCAAAGGAGGCGGGAGTTTCGAAGGAGCGGGAAGATCATCCAAGGGAGGGCGGGCTTTCTACAGGTTTCGGGTCAGACGATGATTCAGCCATGGACCGGAGAGTGGGCGAAGCAGGTGAGGCCTCTTTCGGGGTGGACCCCTTTATCGGTCATGGCAAAAAACCCCCGGACCGTGGGGTCCCGGGGGGAGGGCCAGGAGGGCAGGGCCCATCCTACGCCCAGGTTCTCAGCACCGGGCCCAGGGCCATCCAAACATCTCACAATCTGACCCCCAGAGGCTCAGATCTGGTGATCCCCGAAACCCTAGTGACAAGCTACCTAGAAGGAGAGAAATTCTCCCTTATCGAGAAATTTATAGGAGGTCGGTCGGACATGGAAACGGTCAAAAAATGGGCCTTTTCCAAATGGAGAACCAGTGGGCATATGGAGGTCATAGCCATGGCCAGAGGGTTTTTCGCTATCAGGTTAAACAATCCCGAGGACACATGCAAGATATTGGCAGGAGGGCCCTGGTTCCTAGGGCGCAGAAGCCTGTTCATCCATCGATGGGCGGAGGATTTCGATCCCGAAACCCAGGACATTAACACAGCTTCGATCTGGGTTAGGCTTCCTAACCTCCCCATCCACCTCTGGCACGAAGATATTCTCCGAGGCATATCTAAAATGATAGGCGAGCTTGTGGCCATCGACCCTGCCACCAAAGCCCGATCACGCATGGTCCATGCCAGGATCTGCGTCAACGCCAACCTAGCCTCCGAGCTACCTACCTTTGTCAACCTCATCTACGGAACCTCCTATAGAAGACGCCAAGCACTTGAGTACGAAAACAAACCTGCTTTCTGCATCCAGTGCCATTCCCAGGGGCATCTTAAAAATCAATGTTCGTCTCTCAGAGGCCAGCCCACCAGAGGTGCCAGGGATCCGCCCCGTGAAACCCTTCCTCCCAGGCCCCCGAAGCAGATCTTCCAGAAGACCACACCAGAACCACCCTCTCAGGAATAGGAAGAGAACCCAGAAGCAGAGGGTGGCAAAATCAGCGACCAAGACAGGGTCGACCCGACCCTCCCCCCGATCATCACCAGGGCCCTCGGGGCCAACCCGGACCTCCCAGGCTCAACTTTCGAGGATCGATCCCCCTCCCCTCCCCCTGCCTCAAAAATCCCCAGCTCAGCCTTGGAGACCCACTATCGCCCCTTTTATGAAAATCAAAGCCCTCCAATCAGTCCACATGCAGAACGCTTCAGCCCCAAGAACACCAGAAGCAAAAAGCCTGCCATTGACTGCGGTTTGATCACAAAGAGGGGGAGGCCTACAGGTTTGGATCAAAGGACAAAAGAGGCGGAGGAAGCCATTGCCAACGGAACCCAAGCAACCCTGTTCTCTGGGGTGAGTGAACCCGGGGAAGATGATCCAAAAGGAACCAAACCTCCGACCCAGCAAGGGAAAGGGGGCAAGAAAATTCACAAAAAATTATGATGAAGATTCTCTCATGGAATGTGAGAGGACTCAATGCGGCGACAAAAAAACGTCTTGCTGCAAACTTAAGAAAAGATCACCAACCTACTATTCTCATGTTGCAGGAAACCAAAAACGATGATTCGTTATCCCCAAAATCAGCCAGGGTAATCTGGAAGGATGGCAATGTCCTGTTTAGCCCGGCTCGTGGCTCTACAGGAGGAATCATGGTCCTCTGGGACCCGACCTGTGTTGAAGGAAGACTTTTATCCTCCTCTGATAGGATCATCAACATCCTTTTTCATTGCAGGATCCGTAAGTTCACTTGGGTTCTCACCAATGTTTACGCTCCCAACTCCCCGTTGGACAGAGCAGGACTATGGAACACCATAACCCAGATGAGGGGATCCTTCCCCAACTGGCCGTGGTTGTTAGGCGGTGACTTCAACACCCCCCTATTCCCTTCTGACAAAAAGGGTGGACAGGGGTCCATCAGCAGAAGCATGGAGGATTTCAACGAGTTTCTATCCTCCAACGAGCTTTTTGACATTCAACTCAAAGGGGCAAACTACACTTGGAGCAACAGGAGGACCGGGGACGGGCTGATTCAAGTTAAGTTAGATCGCTTCCTTATCTCCAACGAGGCGATCCCAGTGTTTGGGGATGCCACCCTAACCACACTCCCCAGGATTGGATCCGACCACAACCCCCTCCTTTTGGAAGTGGGAGCCAGCCCAGTCTTCAAATCCCCTTTTCGGTTTGAATCCATGTGGATTCACCACCCCGAACTTCGACAACAGATTCAGACCTGGTGGCTTCAGCCTTTCAGAGGATCCCCGTCCAGTCAGCTAGCTCAGAAGCTCAAATGGGTTAAAGAAAAACTCAAAGTTTGGAACAAGGAGACCTTCGGGAACATCTTCCTATAAAAAAAGTCGATCTCTGAGAGACTCCAGGTTATTGAAAAGCGAATTGAATCAGGGGACAGTTGTAGTGCAACCCGAGAGGAAGAAAGGACTATTCTTGCGGAGTTCCACAATATTCTAGCCAAAGAGGAAACACATTGGAGACAGAAGTCCAGAGATCTATGGATTAAGGACGGTGACTCCAATACAAGGTTCTTTCATGCCTCCACTCTCCGCCACAGGGGGGCCAACAGAATCAAGGAAGTTACCCGACTGGACGGATCCTCCACCCATGATATTTTTGATATAAGGGATGAGGCAACTCTTTATTTCCAATCTCTTCTTGGTGGCCCTTCCCCCTCTGATGATGAGGCAATGAATGCCCTCCTGTCCAATATCCCAACCATTGTCTCCCCTGAGTCCAACACTGCCCTCTCCAAGGTTTTCACCCAAGAGGAAATTAAAGAGGCTCTCTTTGCCATGCAACCTGACAAGGCCCCTGGCCCCGATGGATTTCCCCCTCGATTTTTCCAAACCTTTTGGGATATCATGGGGGAAGAGGTCAGTGAAGCGGTCAGGGATCTTCAAACCTGTAGAGCTATTCCTCGTAGAGTTAATTCAACCTTTATTGCTCTTATTCCCAAGTCCCCCGCTGCCAAGTTCATGTCAGACTATAGACCTATCAGCCTCTGCAATGTTCTATACAAAATCCTAACTAAAGCCATGGCCAACAGGATGAAGAGGATCCTCCCCTCCATCATCGAACCCAACCAGGGTAGCTCTGTCAAAGGTAGGAGTATCCTAGATGGAGTCATCATGATCCACGAAACTCTCCATTCCAGCTCCCTGGCCAAACGCCCAACCTTCTTCCTCAAGCTCGACATGAACAAGGCCTTTGACAGGGTAAATTGGGATTTCCTCTCCAAGGTCCTCCTCAAGTTTGGGTTTCAGCATGCCTGGGTAAAGCTGATCAAAAAATGCATATCTTCCTCTTGGTTCTCCATCCTGGTCAACGGATCCCCCGCAGGTTTTTTCCCCAGCACCAGAGGCCTCCGACAGGGTGACCCTATGTCTCCCATTCTGTTCATCATTCTTGCGGAAGCCCTTGGCAGAGCCTTCAAAGCTGCCCAAATCAACGGGACCATCTCTGGGATCCCAGTAGCTTCAGGCACCAGAGCAGTTTCCCATCAGCAGTTTGTGGATGATACCATTCTGTCAACAACTGCTTCGGTTCCTCAGGCAAAATCCATCAAGCGCATCCTCCTTCTTTATGAAAGAGCTGCTGGACAAAAGGTTAACTTCATCAAAAGTAAAGTTTTCTTCCTCCACACCCCCCTGATCCGGCAAATCAAAATAGCCAGGATCCTCGGATGCACTATTGACCATCTTCCCTCAACCTATCTGGGGCTGCCCCTGTTTAGCGGATGCTCCAAAGAGGGCATGTGGAATGTCATCCTGGAAAAGATTCAAAAAAAGTTAGCAGCTTGGAAAGGGAAGCTCCTATCCCAAGCTGCCAAGGCCACCCTTACCATGGCGTGTCTCCAAGGGATCCCCATCTACTTCATGTCAGTGTTCAAAATTCCCCAAACAGTTTACCGCAAAGTTGAACAAGCGCAAAGTAGGTTCCTCTGGTCTGGGACAGACGAGAAGTCTCGAATACCTCTGGTGGCTTGGGACAAAGTGTGCAAAACCAAAGACCAAGGGGGTCTAGGATTTAGAAAGCCCTCCAAAATGAATGATGCCCTCCTGGGCAAGCTCGCGTGGAGATTCTTAACCAACGAATCTGAGGAATGGGGGAGGATCATCAAGAAAAAATATCTGGGAAATTTCCACTTTATGGATGAAAGAGCCTCCCCAAGAGGATCAGCCTTTTGGAGGTCTTTATCCCAAACAAAAACCCTGATCAAAAAGGGTATGAGATGGATCCTTGGGGATGGGAAGAAAATTGACTTCTGGGGAGATACTTGGGCCCAAGATTCCCCCTTGGCAGACCTCGCTGATCTTACGGGGCTGAAAAGGATTTGCGATGCCACTATGGGAACCAAAGTTGTTGATTTCCTATCATTTCATGAAGGGAAGGGCGTATGGAAGGAGATTTCGCCAGAAGGTCACCAGGAGGCAGGGGGCCACCTAAACTCAATCCTCCAATCGGTCATCATCCCTTCTATTGCCCAGCCGGATAAGATTATCTGGGGTGGATCAGAAAGCGGGATGTACACTGTCAAGTCGGCCTACAACATTCAACTGGAAGAGTCCGACTCAACTTTTCCAACCAATCTGATATGGAGGAAAAAATTGACCCCTAAGGTACGCTTTTTTTCTTGGCTAACTTTCCAAAACAAGGCTCTTACTATGGAAAATCTCCTCAAAAGAGGCATCCCTGTTCCTAACAGATGTCATTTATGCAAGGCCGACTGGGAGTCTACTAACCATCTGTTCTTAAGCTGTGATTTCTCCTATAATGCACTAGGGGCAGTTCTCAATATTTTCCAGGTTCAATGGGCTCTTTCGGGATCAGCCAGAGATCTGTTCACACAATGGCCCAACCCTTTTCGGGATCCCAAGTTGCGTTTCCTTTGGGACAGCTGCCTCCATCACCTTTTATGGCAGATTTGGTTAGAGAGAAACAAAAGAGCATTCAACGATGTGCAAAGGGACCCCCTATCTGTTGCATCCAAGGCTGTGGCTTATGCTACCAAAAACACCAAACTGGTTGACTACGGGCCCAGAACTCTGTCTCCTTTCGAAGCTTCGATCTTCACCACTTTAAAGATCCCCATAGATCACCCCTCCCCAGGTTACACTGCCAATCCCAGAAAGGGGACAAGCTGGGAGGCTCCTCCCCCTGGATGGCTCAAGCTCAACTTCGACGGGGCTTCCAGAGGAAACCCCGGAGACGCCGGAGCGGGGGCGTCATCCGTGACCACAAAGGCAGTTTGGTGTTAGCCTATTCCAAATTCCTGGGGAAGCAGACCAACCATGTAGCGGAGGCCAGAGCCCTTTGGCGCGGTCTCTTGTTGATTTCAGAGGATCCCAGGGACATTATAGTTGAGGGAGACTCCAACAACGTGATCAATTACCTAAATAGTTCCAAAGCTCCATCGTGGAAAGTAAGCTCTATTATTCTCGAAGCCAGAAGGCTTTTCCAGTCTCGTAGCACCCACGTGGCCCATCACAGGTATCGAGAGGCCAATTCTGTAGTAGACCTTCTAGCCAACCATGGTATAGATGACAGGAAAATGAATGTTTGGAGACATTCTTTCCCTCCTGAGCTATGGGCCATGACCAACGACGAGAAGCCACCTAATGTCTGACAAGACATCCAGCTTTGTGGCCAGCGAGGTGCGGGCCATCCGGGAAATGGATCACGCCGCGTCATACAAAAAGCAATTTTTTGCCTCGAAAGGCCAACTCACCCAGCAGGTAGTTTTTAAACGTTTTTCCCAAAGGCATCGTAAGCTTCCTTCTTCGCACCTTGGAACTCGGCTTTCTTCGATGGCAGAGACGCGTCATCACATGGTCCTCCTCACCATTGGACCACCTGCGACCCCCAGGTCCAATCATAAGGCGCAAGGTTCGTGTGTGTCCTCTTCAGACCGTGGCCCGTTGTGTGGCAATCGGTCCAAGGTTAGCAAAGCCCGAGGTGGAGCGTCTGATGGCTTTCGGTACGTCTCCACGTCACACACTTCAACTCCCCATGCACGGAGTGATGGGCCTTCATTAATTCCCATGATCTATCCGCCAAGCAAAGCCTTTTCATCTCCCTCTGTCGTTGTCCGCCTACAGTCGTCCATCCCCACCTTAAGCTTGCCGCAACCACCTCTCCTTTCGAGTGCAAATATGGGCCCTGCTTATGTTGAACCTTCTACTCTTAACCTGACCCCTGCGGCCGAGATCTTTATGAAGAGCAAGGGGCTCATCAATTTTCTGAAAAAATTTGAGGGTCCGGATGACGAAATCACCAATGACTTTCTTAATTCTTGGGAGAATGGCGAAGTTCGAGTCAAAGGTGTTCATTTTAGACTCACCATTGACATGTTGCAGCAAATTATAGAACAACCCCTGGATGGAAGATTCATCAGGCGTGATAAGCACAACTGGGAGGAAGAGATGGACCAGTATCCTAAAAAAGGGAGGAAGCTACCATGGGACAAAATGACCCTTCTCCGCGAGCACTTGGGCAGTCCGTGGGATGAAGCCATAGCCCCTGTCATGGCCTACGTAACCAGCTATGACCCAGACAAACCCCTGCGAAGCTTCCACCTAAGTTTCGTCAACCACCTCTGTGACAGCAAACAGGTTTGCATTCCGGACTACCTGCACTATTCTATTGCTCGCTCCATTGAAAAGTGTAAGAGCAAAGGCAAAAAACCCCTTCACCAAGGCCTTCTGAGGATCATTTTTAAGCATGTGGTCTCCCATAAACCCCCCCGCAAGTTGTCAAGCCTTTGTCATCCAATCCCCCTCCTTCTTCGTCTGGGTCCAAATCTGCCATTGATTCCTGCCCCAAAGGTATGGCTCCCTCCCCTGACTGTGGTGCCCTCCATAGAAGCGCCAGAGGTAAACGCCAAAAATCTGAAGCCACCCCATCCCCTGGTCCAAGAAATACCAGGAATACGAGCAAAACCCACAAAGTGAAGATAGAGGACGCCCATGTCATCTCAGACTCGGACAACGGCAACGAAGACAGTTCTTCCCTCAACCTGAAACAAGGCATCAGAGCTCTAGAGGAGTCTGCTCGTTTCATCTCAGAGGCGGCTAAGTACCTCAAACGCTTCGACCAGGTGACTGTTGAATCTATCGAAGCTGACGAGACCACTAAAGACCAAGCTACAGATGTGTCAAATGTCTGACCTTCTTTCTGTCTGACCTGGCGAATCTCCTCTTTTGTTTTTTGGTGGCTGGTTACCAAATTGCAGAATGGATAAGTGTCTGTTATCTTTCATGTCCGATTTCTGTAGTTCGGATATTAGTTTTAATTTTGTGGGAAATTACATTCTCAGGCTACATAGGGCAGTTTCAGTCAAGAAGGAATTTTGGTACTGTTTGATTCAGGGGTGTTTTTTGGTTTGTTTCTTGTTCGGTTCCAACCCGGATCGCAAAGGGGCCTATGCCCAATCTTGTAGTGAGGTTTTGGGATCCTCCTTAAAAAAACCCGCTTTGTAAATAAAATTCCACCACTTACCAAAAAAAAATAACAAAAAAATAGTTAAATTATTTTAAATCTTATTTAAAGGTTTCACAAAAGTAATATAGTGAAAGGATATGCTTATTTATTTATTTATTTATTTATTTTAATATGTGGCTTCTATTGGGGGTCACTCCCATCAAAATATCAAAAAAATACATTTATTGTTATGTCAATTAAACTATAACCAACATAATTTTTATCATAATTTTTTCATTTCATGTTCTACAAATATATTCTTCAACTTCCTCGAAGTGTTATGTTTCCACAATCAAATCCTTGACATCATTTTGATTAAGAGATAAATCTCACTTGGCCAATTTCCTTTTGAAATTTTAATTTCACTGAGATGAAGATCAACATCACAATTGGCCTCATTGTTGGTAATTTTAGCTAGGGGACAAACTTTTTCCTTTTCATACCCTTTTTCTATCAACTTTGAGAAATGTGTTGACTTGTACTGTGTACCTTGAGAAGCAGCCAAACGTGTTTTTTTATGTCCTCCCACAGTCATCCAACCATCCTCCTGAGGTTTAGGAGTGGGTGCACTTGGTGTGGTGGGGATTTGCTTGTCCCTGTTATGTGTCATAAAGACATAATATTTGATCTTGTGTGTTGAGTACTGGCACCAAAAACATGTGTTGGGTAAATTAATATAAAGGACCCATTGGGATAACATAGTATCACCAACTTGTATGTCAATAGTCTCCTTGAGATCTCGAGAAATATCAATCTCGATGCAAACATATTTTTTAGGGCATGCATTGAAAAATTTGTTTGCCTCCACCAAAATGACATGCCCTAGAGGGGCTGCTATGTGATTGAGAAAGGGCCATAGAGGTAGAGGGAGTCCTGGGAATTCTATATCTTTCTTTAGAAATAGAAAATTCATGGGTCCAAGGAGAAAAAACAAGTAGAGATCTTCTCATGTACTAGGGGCCATGCTCGTAAATCACCTTAGCATGGGTTGTTTTTGCAAAGCGAAACAAAAAAATCTCTTTGAAAGTTTTTGAACCATTGTTAGCTTAACTCCATGAGGAATCAAGTTGTGTTAACCTAGGCCCTAAGGGAAGTTTCATTAGGGATGCATCCAATGAAATACCTAACAAGGGTGAATGATTCTAAACAGTGCATGCAGAATAAAATTTAGGCAATGGAAGAATTACATCAGGAGAACAAGGGTTACCTTGTGGACCATTCTTAGCACAAACCTGCATAGTCATTTGAGAGGAGCCATTATTGCATGCATTACCTTCTACAACACCAAGGTTGTGCACTAGTTTTCCAGGGTTAGGGACCATATTGATACTCAAAATCCTAGCCTCCATACCATAATAATAAAAAAAAATAGTTAAATTATTTTAAATTTTATTTAAAGGTTTCACAAAAGTAATATAGTGAAAGGATATGCTTATTTATTTATTTATTTATTTTAATATGTGGCTTCAGTTGGGGGTCACTCCCATCAAAATATCAAAAAATACATTTATTGTTATGTCAATTAAACTATAACCAACATAATTTTTATCGTAATTTTTTCATTTCATGTTCTACAAATATATTCTTCAACTTCCTCGAAGTGTTATGTTTCCACAATCAAATCCTTGACATCATTTTGATTAAGAGATAAATCTCACTTGGCCAATTTACTTTTGAAATTTGAATTTCATTGAGATGAAGATCAACATCACAATTGGCTAGATTATTTGCTACCCGATTTTCTTCTCTATAAATATGTTGACACTTCCAAGAGATTACCTCTAGTAATAAGTTATGAACATTAGCAATAGTTTTATTTTTATCCAATTTCCACATCCATTATTGTTAATAGCATTGATGAAAATGTGTGACTCTTCCTTAATTGAAATCAATTTTCATCCTTTTCTATTGCAATTTTAATCCCTGTAAAAAGTTCCCTAGCCTCCACATAGTTATTAGTTGAAGTTCCATATGGTTATAAATGAGGAGAATTTTTCCTTCACTATTTGTAAAAACACCTCCTCCACCATATTTTCTTAAGATTTCCTTTAGAAGCATCATCAAAATTAATTTTGATAAACTCAATTTCTAAAAATTTCAATTTTACCCTAGATCAAAGTAGATCCTTTAATTTAATTCCATCATCATAGATGACTCTTCCATGTATGTTCAAATCCCTTAGCCAAGTTATTAGCACCTCTTTTTTTATAACTGAAACTTCTCATGATGAGCACCATATTTGTAGACATTCTACAAGAGAGGCAATAATATGATTCCAAACATGGACATGATTTTGAGATTTAATTTAAAAAATTCTATCATTCCTTTCAACCCATAAATTCCAACAAATAATGGTGGGGCCAATCCTCCAAAGAATACATAATGCTTTAGCTTTGACATTATTAATCCAATATGTCATCAACTCTTTCAATGTTGATGGAGCTACCCAATATAATTTCATATTTTAAAACAAAGTAACCACAAATGGTGTGATAAAAGGAACAATGAAGAAGTAAATGGCCTGATGTTTCTAAATCCTTCTCACACAAGGCACATCTAAAAGGTTCATAATATCATCTTCTTTGTAGACTCTCTATAAGAATCTTACTTTGAATTTCTAGCCAAAGGAATGTTGAGGCCTTAGGGTAAGCCTTTAATGACCAGACATTCTTCCAAGGAAAAAATATTTGGGAGAAGAAAATTTTGATTATTCTAAGTCCTCATATCCCAACTTGACCAAGTATCCACCATCCTTTGATAAATTTTTTTAAGTTCTTCTCATTCAACTAGGTTACTAAAATAAATTCATGATCTAGAGTTGTTACTCATAATAATATAGTCTTTGAAATTTGGGCCTTTTCATGCTAGGCATGCTTGAGTTACTTGTTACCATTTTGGGTCAAAGAGAAGAGGACAAGGCTTCAACCAAGCATTAGACCAACAATTGGTTGACTATCTATTATGTTTATTTATCAATTTTAAACTATCTGATATGAAGTTCCATGTTGATGATCCCTTGGGTAAAGTTATTTTCATAAATAATTTTAATGCATCAAGAGAATCTATATATTTTTGAAGTAATAGTTTTATCCAATTCTTTCCTTGATCTCTCAATAATCTTTACCCAAGTTTTGCTCCCAATGTTATATTTATAAGTTTACAATTTCGTTAATTCTATTGGTAATCCATCAGGACTTGGGGTTTTTACTGATTGCATGGAGAAGATTATTTCTTTTACCTCTTCTTCTTTGATCTCTTTCATAAGCTTCTCATTATGCTCTTGAGAGACTAATCTAGGGATACTTTCCAAGATTTCCTCCTGGGATTTTTTGACAGATGTGAATCTGCAGTAAACAAAGTGGAGAAAAAATCATTAGCTACTTTTTGCATACCTTAAGTGGTGCTTTCTATGATTTCATCTACATTTTTTAAAGCATAAATCCGGTTATAGTGTTTTCTAGCTATGGTCAACTAGTGAAAGAACTTTGTATTCCTATCTCCTTCTTGAAGCTAAGTAATTCTAGATCTCTGCTTCCAATAGGTTTTGTATTTCTTATCTAGCTCCTCTTCCTCCCGCATTAAGAGCTTTTCATGAGAGATTAATTTCTCTGAAAGGGGTTTTGAATGAATTCTTCCTGCAACTCCTTGCATTATCTCAACTAGCTCTGCTCTTTATTGCTGAAAATATGATCTTTGGAATTTGCTCTAGTTTTTTAATTTATATTTGATATATTTCAATCTAGAGTGTAGCTAAAATTATGCCTTTCCAAATGTTGGTTTCCCTTGTTGCCACCATCGTTGAACTAACTCTGGTAATTCCTAATTTAGAAGCCAAAAGTTCTCAAATCTGAATGGGCGGTTTTTGGACTAGGGCATTTTGTTTGTGATATTTAGACGTACCAGAAAATGGTTGAAAGATAACAGGTTTATGATTTATGAATGAAAACTCCATAACTGTTGAATTTCTTCCTCTATCAATATCCTATCTAATATTGATTTTATTGCTTGATCTCCTTTCCTTTTATTGGTCCAAGTAGTACCACATCTTGGAGGTGGAATGTCAATCAGATTTAAATTATTAGCTTGAAAAATTAGGAGTTTGTCCTTCTCACTGAGATGATTTAGACCTCCCTCTTGGTCATTCACTAACATCTTGGCCTCAAATTCTCCACACACCAGGAACCTATCTTCTAGGTAAGCTTCTCTAATAGCCTGGATTTAATTCCATTGGGTTTTTTATTCCTGCACTTCCTTCATCCCATAAAAGTTAATAATTATCTAGACTGAGTTTGATTCTCTATATCTCAATTTGGTAATTAAGATCCCTCTAGCTGATGTTGCTCCTACCTATTTAAAAGCGTCTCTATTCCAAAAAGTGACCATTCTCCCAGAGAAACGATGGGAAAATTTAGCCTTATAGTCTCCATTTCTCCAACATCTCTTGGATATTAGTTGCATCGCTTCTAGTGATGCTCTATTTTCCTATAATAAAACTAAATTTGGGTGGTTATCTTCTATCATATGTTTAAAAACCAATTGTTTGGGGTAGCCATTTAATCCCCTTACATTCCATGTCTGTATAATCATTGGAAACTCGTGTTGTAGAAGTTTGTTCTGGGATTAACCATGCCTGCCTCTCTCAATTGTTCTCCTTGTTGTTGTATTTTTTCTTTATTTGTATTTCTACCTACTCCTTGAGAGTTTGCATTTTTCAACCTTTTCTCCATTTGGCTTATCCCAAGGGTTAGTTTTTCTCTATTTTTCTATTCTATTCCCATAATTACCTCCTTATATGTATCTGGATCTTTATTGTATAGTACTAGAGCTCCTTATATATCTGGTTGTGGCTGCTCTTTATATTTTTTTTGTTGTTCATTGGTTGATACAAATTGTACCTATATGGATTTTCCTTCTTCTACCCCTCTCATTACTTTTAGGTATTTTTGTTTTTTTTACCTGTATGTTGTGGATGATGAACCTCTTCTGCTACCTATTTTTCTATATTTTTGGTTTGATTTGAGTACGGTAGTTCCTCTCCTTCCATTGGATCATCTATCCTGAGGATCTCATATTTTTTGGATGGAGCCCTTCATTCTTGGTGTTGATTTGTATTTCCTACCTTCTATTGATTTCTTCCTCTTTCCTGGTTATTATTTTTTGTTCCTTTTCTCATAACCATCTGAAATACTTGTTCATTTTCTTTTTGTTGAGGTTGGTTTCCTAGGTTTGGATTCACTATATTTATCTCTTATTTGGCTAGTTTGGGGCAACTTCTCATCAAA
This sequence comes from Wollemia nobilis, assembly GCA_028583015.1. Taxonomy (NCBI): domain Eukaryota; kingdom Viridiplantae; phylum Streptophyta; class Pinopsida; order Araucariales; family Araucariaceae; genus Wollemia; species Wollemia nobilis. The sequence continues at coordinate 1,292,872 of JAQPPZ010002492.1, forward strand.
TATCCATATTCATGACATGCTCTACATCTAAAAGGCACAGATTCATAGTCTATTTGTTGTCTCCATATATTCCTTCCGACTTTGAGGTCAATTTTCACTAGAAATGGTTTTCCCAAGTGCATCTCCAAACAAATTTTGGCATACGCAATTGATCCTCCTTCCGTTGATTCTCTTGATCTGCCTATGTATTTTTCCAAGAGATTACCTATCAACTCCAAAATTTCCTCTTTCCAATTTTCTAAAGGAAGTGCAAATAATTTTAACCAAATTGGAGCTACCGAGGGTTCAGTTCAAGGATTAAAATTAGGTCACCATGGTTACATCAATAGACCTATAGGGCCTTTTTTATATGAACCTCCCTCAAAATTTTTGTCCTTGTAAAATATCATTATGAATTCAGCTACAAAGTATTCATTCGGTAATGTGAAGATATCCAATTCTCCTTGTGATACCCAATGCTTCCTGGACTAGGAGTACAAGAACCTTACAAAAGGTTAGAGTCCCACAAACTTACATATTAAGGTATGCTTGGATTTATACACAATCTCACCTGCTATGAGTTCCCCTACAATTTCTAGCACTGGGATTATTTCTGTCTGAGGTAAACATCTGTTTATTTTGGATTGTTCAACTTTAGTCTCCTTTATTTTACCCATGATGTGTAGGAGTTTTTGGACATGTTCTCCTATATCATCTCTTTTTTCGTTACTACCTTTGACCACTTCCATAAAGGATTGTGTATTATGTCCCTTGGGACTCTGAGTCCTTCCCTCAGAAGTCCCCTATGTGAACGCTCCTATCGAGGATTCTTCCATTGAATTCTCCCCCCTTATAAACCCTATTTTTTTCACCTTTTATCCGATATATAAAAGAAAAATTACCTTAACTTAAATAAATAAATATTCAATTATGTCTAAAATTGCTAAGAAAAACTTGCTTTTTCACGCATAGAAATAAATAGCTTTCCTTTAACCCTATGTGTATTGGATTTTAATATTTGGATCGAAGTTTGTTTCTCTTCTCTCTTAGATCGCCAAAGCTCGTTGCGGTTGAAACCCTTCAAAACCCTATTTCTAGCTCCACTCCATTGCTCTCTAGGGATGCAGAACGTTATGGAGGTTCTACAACATGCAAGGGCCTCAAGGGCGAGTGCGCAGGGGCAGCTCTACTCTTCTTCGTTCATCGGATTGGAGAAATTTAACCTTTGGAAGATGTTTAAATTTTCTTTTAATTTTTCTTCCATGGTTCAATGATTTGCCTTCAACCTACGATCAGGTTTCTTTCTGATTTGGTCTTATACTCGACTGTTAATAGGGAACAATGCTCTGGACTCAATATAAAATACACATTATGAATGTTGGAGATTACACAATATAAATAGTGATAATATGATTAAAATTATATTTGTAGATGTAGAATTAGGAGATCAATGATAGTAATAATCTTGTAGAAGAAATGCATATTTTAAAAAAATAATAAGTCACTAGCTCTTCTAGTAATCTAAATCTTGTTTCTTTTGTAGCAAGATTTATATGATCACATGTAAACTAATTCAAGAAAAATTACAAAAAAATAGATTTGAAATGCACCATAGTAGATGTTATAATTTCCATCCTTAGCAATTTATATGTCCTCTATTATATTATTGGAAGGATGTGCGATTTCATCATGCAAATCTATTGTTAGAATATTTAATGTACCATTTTAGGGCTTTACTTGTAGCTTCTAGCCTTGTACTTCCTCATAACATCATGTATTCTCTTACTCACTCTTATTTAGATAAGTTTTTTTTATTCTTTCTTCTATAGGTTTAACACTTTGGTCTCTCTTAAGCTCTATGAATTTGTAATTTATGAATCATATGTTGCTTGTACATTTATGACACTTTGGTTTTAACATATATGATATTCAATAAACATGGTGTATAAATAAGGATATGATATTTTAAATTGCTTGATTTTATTATTCCTTGTCATGTAGGTTTTTTCAAGGTTAAACCTTCATTTTTTCGAATGTCTTAGCACTATTATCTTTTTTAAAATAATATTAACAAGTACATATGACTATAAAACTTTCTATAATAATGCATACAATGTTATGTTTAAGATATTTTGAGCAAGAAATATGAATGTGTATTATGACATAAGTAATTGGCATAATCTAGTATACTTTTTAAATATTGTTTAATATATTTGTGTAAGTTGTACACATAAAAAAAAATTAATGGGACTTAATATATCTGATTTAGTTATGAACCTTTTCTCAATCTAGTTGATTGATTAATTTTGCTTTAATTTGAATCATTTAGTTCACCTACAACCTTGGCATTTGCTTGCAATTTTGTTTTCATGATTTTATTGACTAGATGCAATAAAGAATGTTTTGTTTTGTTGGTATTGCATCCTAAGCATTTGCCAAATTTTTCAAGGAAAATACTATGAATACTTGGATGGAGAGAGGTCTTGAGTTTGATATATTGTCTCTTCCTTTTAAATTAGCATGCATACCATATTTTCTAGGATGACCAAACATTATCTAAGGAGGCATGTAGGATTATGGAAGCAATGTGGGATTAACTAAGTTGGTTGTAATACTCGAGCAAATACATAGCTTAGTGGGGGAACTCAAGTTCAAATTATTGGGATTAAATCATTTTACCTTTTTGGTTGAGAGCTACAATAGTTTAATTCTTCTATAGAAAGTTATGATTCACATCTTATATGAAGTGATGGCAAGATGGTTGGCATAATACTTTGATTGTTGGAGATCTTAAATTAAATCCCAATAGATTCCTAGACACAAAGCGGAGGTTATGTTGAAAATTTTGGTTGATGTTGTAACAAAAATGGCACCTATGAGTTCCATATATGATTTATTTTATCTAATAACATATCCTTGACCAATTAGAAAGAGGAAAGTATCAAGATTCTAGTCAATCAAAGGAAGCCAAATGACACAAAATAAGTGGCTATCACTAACAAATTAATGGGAACCAATTGGTAAGATTAGGATTGGTTGTTTCTCTTCTAAGGTTTGAGGCTTTAATTTTTGTATTTTTGTTGCTATTTTGGTAAATCTTCTTGTGGCCATGATTTTTGCATATGAAAGCATTTTGAGCCTTTTTCTCCAAATCTTATGATTTTTTGAGCTCTGCACATTGTGATATCAGTTTTTGAACCTATTCTAGTGTTAGAGGCTAATTTGTGTGGAATAGTTATCAATCCCTATTGTCCTATTTTGAAAGGATAAATTTACTATATTTATACAATTATAATATTTGATCTAGTTTGGGGAGATGTAGTTCGATTTGCAATAGTTGCAATAGAATTTTCAATATTTTAGAGGCATACAAGAAAAAAATTTAGGATGTGCTTTAATCAATCCATCTTCCTCATTTAGGTTATTGATTCAATGTTTCTATGAAGATTCAATCATTCATGATCTTTTTCTTCTATCTTTTGTCTAGGTACTCTTAGAAGTTTGTAATAGCTCCTTTTTAAGCAAGTTTATGCAAATCATTTTTCAGTGATGTATATTAGGTGGCCCAAGCGTAAATTGAAGTCTTCAAAAAAGTTAATATATGCTATAAAAGAAAAGGTTATGCATTCAAAAAATACCTTATGTGACTATAGAATATTGAAGTATTTTTTCTTTAGAGATGGTGGTGATCTTGAATTCTCTTCCTCATTTGGAGCCTTATCAAAAGTGTTCGTTTGGAGACTATTATGCAAGAGGCACATTTGCAACAACAAATTTTAGATAATAAGAGGGATTTAGATACCACCTAGATCATACATTAAAGGGGGAAGATATTATTATCATTAGTCTTCTTTTCTTCACCCCTTGGTTTAGATTATGAGGGAGTGTTGAAAAGTCTAATATGACTTATGACCAAGGCCAATAATGTATGACGTAATAATGTATAGGACCAAGGAAAATTATTGTATGATGTACTTAATTTATTATAATATTTTATAATGTAATCCCTATGGGCAAAACTAACCTTATTATGGTTAAACCCACTTTATAGCTTGTAATTAACATAAATCCTTTTTGTTATTTTGAATAAGGTTAAACTTATTTATGTAATTTGGGAATAAGGTATTGGTATAAATATCCATACCACTCCATCCATTCAATTAAAGTGATTTTATTCTTATATATGGATAATATAGTGATTATTTATGGTGCGTATAGGTTCCCACTATATCTTTCTTCCATTCATTTTTTTATGCTTTTTGTATAATATTTGAGCAGATGGATTTCTTCTATTAATTTTAATAAATAGGCATGGATTCCAATGATCTACTTCCCTTTATTTTACTCAACAAAAAATCCATTTCCCAACAAATTGGTCAACCATTTATTTTATTTCGGATAAGAGAGACATTGTTAAAAGAACTGCTTGAGACTATTGTGATCTATTTTCCAAATAAATCAACAACCTAGGAAATAAGACTTTCATTTCTCTATTTTATGCAAGATGTATAACAAATCCTTTTTATATTTAGAATGATCTATATTCTTGTTTGATAATTGATTACTTTCAAAAGCCAAAGTGTGTCTTTTCTATACCAAAACAACCCCATTAACTGTTTCTAAAGTATCACACTCAACAATAAATGAGTTATAAAAGTTAAAGGTAGCTAAAATATGGGTGGTGCACATAGCCCCTTTTAAGGCATTTAAATCCCTATTATCCTCATTAGACCAAAAAAGGCATCCTTATTGTGAAAACGACAATCCTTTTACTTCGTAAAATATAGAAATTTTAAAGTAGAAGCTACACAACAAAATTTCACATATTAAAAAAATACATAGCTAGAGCGTTCTAATTTTTTTTGCATTATTAACACATACACAAACAACATTATTCTACCCTAAAATTACAAGCACAACTAGGAAAATGTATAGTTTCAATTACAAGCTCAGCTAGGAGTATGCACAACTGTAGGTACAAGCACAATTGGGAATATGCATAGCTATAGTTATAAGATTAGCTGAGAATATGCACAATTGTATTTACAAACTCGGTTGGGAATATGCATATCTATATTTATAGACTTAGCTAGGAATATACAGACTTATAATTATAAACTTAGTTGGTAATATGTACAACTGCAGTTGCAAGCACAAATGAGAATATGCACAAGTCTAGTTACAAATTCAATTGGGAATATATATAACTACAATTATAAACTCATATGAGAATATGCATAGCTATAGTTATAAGAATATTCTTGAGTTACAATCTTCAACATTGTCCCCCTTGATGCTAAGGGGACTCACAAGACTATCTCATAGCTTTAAAAATAAATCTTTAGCAACTCCTTTTGTAAACATATCAATAAGTTGCTCTTAAGTGTTATGATACTTCAACTCAAGTCTTTTCTTTTGTACCATATCCTTAATAAAATGATAATTCAAATTAAAGTTTTTAGATCTACTATGATGGATGTGATTCTTTGTCAATTGAATTATACCCATATTGTCACAAAAAATAATTGTAGGATGGGATTGCTTTTCACCAATATCTTTCTAAGCTACAAGAATTCTTAACAATTGTTATAGATAAAATAACAATTTATTATTGCTTCTTTGAGCTCCATGTGATCAGTCTAGAAATAAGAGAAACAATTTAGAAGTAGAATTTTGGTCATCCAAGCTATCACCCCAATAAAAATTACTAAAACTATTGAGCTCCATCTTCTTAATTGCATAATAATGAATGCCAAAATAAAAAGTACATTTCACATACCTCAAGATTATCTTGGAAACCTTCAAATGAATTTGATATGGTTCATTCATATATATTGAAGCAAGTGAGATGACATAAGCAATTTATAGTCAAATATTAGTGAGAAACATCAAACTTCCTATAATGTTCCTATAACTTGTCACATTTACTTTCTTAGATCTATCATCCTTTCACAACACTACTCCATACGTAACTGGAGTGGGAATAGGTTTACATTTGTCCACACAAACATTTAATATCTTTTAATCATAGTTTGTTTAGAAAATAAAAATTGCATCTTCATGTCAATGAACCTCCATTCCAAGGAAGTAATGTATCAACATAAAAAAATTCATTTTAAACTCATTTCTCATGGAATTTTTGAATTCATCCTTCATTTTTGAGTTGTTATTTATATAAATCAGATCATCTACATAAAAATATACAAAAAATATATCATTACCTTCTTTCTTGGAATAGAGAGTAGGCTCACTCTTGTTCCTTTTGAAACCACTTTGTTATAAGTGTCTACCTATATAGGCATACCATGTCCTTGGTACTTGCTTGGAGCCATACAAGGCCTTCTTAAACTTGTATACATAGTCTTATTTCTATTTAACATCAAAACCTTGTGGTTGTTGTACATTCTCTTATTTTAAGTACCCATTTAAGAAGGAAATTTTCACATCCACGTGATGTATGCTTCATATCCTCTGGGATTCCAAAGCAATAAATATTCTTATTATTTCTTTTCTTAATATAGGTAGAAATTTTTCTTTATAATCAATTCCATACCTTTGTGTGATTCCTTTAGCTACAAGTCTAACCTCATGACTTCCAATACTACCATCATTGTTATACTTGGTCTTGTAGATCCACTTGGAACCCATATATTTCTTAACATTAGGAAGTTTCACAAGCTCCCAAGTATAATAATTTTTAATGGAATTATCTTTTTACATTTCTTGCATCCACACATCATTAGTACAAGAATTTTAAAACAAAAATATTCAAACTCAGATTGAGATATCAAAGCATAATTAATCAACTCACCTTTAGGGCCTTCTTCATAATCTCCATATATGTACATCATTTTTAATCTTGAAACAACTTGATCAACTTCATGAGCTTGGATTCTTGTAAGCCTTATTTCAAACTTACTATCAAGCATTTTACTTGGTGGATGAAATTGAAGAGTTTTGTTTCCCTTCTTAGTCTTCATAAGATCAATAATGGGTGATGAATTACTTGAAAAACTTGATGAACCCTCTTGAGTATTGCTTGAAGAGATATTTGAAGGATTATCTAGAGGAATTAATGGAGGAGTAGCCACACTTACCACCAAACACTACCATCACCAGTATTTATGGTCTTACCAACTTGACCTCTTGGATGATAATATACTCCTCTTTTATAAAAAATAAAATCTCTATATGCCATCACTTTGTTAGTATTTGGATTGTAGATCCTATAAGATTTGCTATTTTTGAAGAACACAAGCTTATACTGAGAGGGGGGGTGAACAGTATAAGACCTCTTTTTACTTTTTCCTTTATACTTCAAAATAGTAAAGCAATATACCCAAAGCAATATCAAAACAATGCACAATATCATCCACAAAGTGACACCAATTTTAACGTGGTTCACCCAGAATGCCTGGGCTACGTCCACAAAACTTTTCTCTAAAAGTTATCTCAAAGTTCTTTGGGAAACCTTCCCAATTACAATGTTTATGAGCCTCGGCCCAAAGGAGATACCTTCCCCCAATCTAAATTTATGAGCCTCTGCTCAAAGGAGATACCTTCCCCTCTATCTAAATTTATGAGCCTCTACTCAAAGGAGATACCTTCCCCTCTCTCTAGAAATGATCCCTCAGAAGATCAACTGCCTCTACCTCTTGCTAGCACGTGGAACTCCTTTCCACCGAAGACCTCCTATCCTCAATGCTTAGCCTAAGAGACCTCTGCCTTCTATGATCACGTCCACAACAGCTTAGCAACCTATACCAAACACAGTCAATCGGTCTAGTACAAGTCTTCCTCTGTCTATAGATCTGTCCAACTCTTGAACAAATCAATCCTCTACACACAAGCCTTCTCAAAGACTTGCCAAATCTGTCCTCAGGTTCTTCTCAAAGAACCAATGCACCTCTGTCCTCAAGTTCTCTGATAGAACTCTCAAAACTCAACTCACAAGTCCTCTGCTAGGACCTGTCCAAATCTGCTCACAAGTCCCCATCGAAACCTGTCCAAAACTGCTCACAAGTCCCCACCGAAACCTGTCCAAAACCTCAGCAAGCTCACCAAGAAAAACTTGCTTAGCATGAACCCACAAAGAGAATTGTTAGAGACCCAATGTGATTCATCAACCTCATAGAAGCATAAAGAGAATTGTTAGAGACTCAATATGTTCTATACTTAACTCCCAATCTCAATCTCAAATCTCATAGAAACATAAAGAGAATTGTTAGAGACTCAATATGTTCTATACTTAACTCCCAATCTCAATCTCAAATCTCATAGAAACATAAAGAGAATTGTTAGAGACTCAATATGTTCTATACTTAACTCCCAATATCAATCTCAACTCAATCTCAATCTCAAAAGAATAAGATAGATGTAGTATGCTTTTCTCAAGAACATGAAACACAACCCAACAATTGCCAACCATGCAATATCTCATATAACAATGATACTCATGTTCTTTTCACCAACAATTAGGGTTTCAACAACAATGCTCATCAAACAAGGTTTAGTCAACCAACACCATTCAACTCAACATCAACCTTGAAGCATTCAACCAATCATCACAAGAAAAGGAAACAAGTAGAAATCCTTTTCCCTCCAAGGATATTTGAACAAAACAGCCACCAACACAATATCACCAAATGCAAAGAATAACTTGCTCAAATCAACTCAATGGAGTAAGCCCAAATCATGTATCAAGTAAAGCACTAACTTGATCAAAACAACCTCTATGGAAGCAACTCAACCATCAATATCAAAACAGCCAACTAAGGGTTTCACCATCTCAATGCAAGTAGCAAGACTTACTAACATAAACCCTAGTGCAAAAATGCTTCCTCTTCCTCAACCAGAATTATGCATTCACCCAAAAACTCATCAATGATTTTAATGCATAAACAATCTTCAATATCCAGAAAATAGGATTTACACCAACAAAAAATACCTAGTAGACAACCTTTTCACTCCAAACTCAATTTCAGAAAATACACCATCAACAATATACATGGAAGAAGTTGCCCATACCTTTACTTTGATGAAGAAGGAGAACTCAAAACCTATCACAACACTTGGCCAACCTTAGTTCTCCAACCTTTGGAGAAAAATGAATAACACCACCACATATGCTAAAGCGCTTTCATTGTTGCTATCCTCGTGCATCACGACCAAAATGAAATTGCCCACAACATGGGTCAAACTTGGCACCTCTGCTCAACGCTTCTTCACTCAACACACCACCACCATTGGAGCCTATGTGTTGTCTTCCTTCAATCACCAAGGATTTGAAAACGTAAACATTTTCCTCAAGCCACCACCATCATCATGAGCGTTGTCCAAAAACGTAACTCCCTGGCAGCAGAATTAAATGTCCATGCAACGCAAACAAAAACCGTTATCCCTCGTGCAATCCAATCAACAAGTGTGAAGCGCAAACAATCGGATGTCAAGGCACAACCAGAAAACACAGTTCACAGTCTTATCAAATGTCAGAGAAACGCAATCTGTCGGACGTCAAGCGCACGAAAAGCTTGGGCCATTCAATATGGATGGACAATGAAATACAGTGAAAACATCGCTTTTACGGAGGACACAGAGCTACGAAATTGCATCGATCGAAGGTACCATAACTTTAGAAAATCATCCCCACTTATATAGCCATTTCTCCTTAACTGTTTGACGTCGGCGCTCCTCCAACGATGGCAACACGTCGGCGAATGAATTCTTTATCTGCGTCGCTTAAGGGTTAAAAGACCCTTTAATAATAATTAAAATAATAATTATTATTATTTTATTAATAATAAATTAAACTTAGACCTTTGTCAAAGGTTTGAGTTAATTTAATTATTAATAATAAACATGGACCTTCAAGGTTTTTCAAGAAGTAAAAACCTTTGCATTAAGTTAAGCTTGGTTTTAATAAAAACCCTTAATGAGTCCAAATGGTTTTAAGAAAAACCTTTAACCTTGTCACCATGGTTTTAATAAAAACCCTTTAACATTATGAAGCTTCTCAAGATATTTTTGACATCACACTCTTTTTGATATCAACACAAAAATGCCTTTTGACATCAATGACAACTTATACACTTGAGCAAAGGCAATGTACCCAAAGTACCCAAAATTGCCAACAATCTCCCCCTTTGTCATTGATGGCAAACCTTTACTGAAAACACTTCTCAAGAGCCAAAACTGAAACCAACTATGCTAACAACTGACCAACTATGCCCACAACTGAGAATCTTCCTTTGAAGTTTTGCTCCCCCTGACTTGAAGCTTTCCTCTTCACTTTGAAGCTCTCCCCCTTACTCATATCTCTCCCCCTTTGTCATCAATGGCAAAGGGCCACCTTTGGGGCTCGGGACTAAGAATGAGCCTCTTAGCTTAGTCCCTCCCCCACCTCCCGATGAGGTGATTAATTTCGGGGTGGGAGTAAAACTCCCATTAGGCACCGATCATCATCAGCGTCTATAACTTCCTTGTCGGGCCTTCTCTTGAACTCTTTGTCCATATTCCTGTTCTTGTCACTATCATTGTTCTTGTTCTTGTTCTCATCCCTGTTCTTATCCATGCCTTGATCCTTGGACCTGTTCATACCACTTGTCCTATTCCTGTACCTTGGAAGTTCAGCTCTACACTGTCTAGCTGTGTGACCTTCATTGTTGCACTTATAACAAGTAACAATGTTATTTCTTTTAGGCATACCTGTTCTTTGAATCCACCTATTCTGACTAAACCTATTCTGACCAAACCTGTTCTGATCAAACCTATTTGACCAAACTTGTTCTGATCAAACCTGTTCCTGTTATTTGCCTTGCAATAAATTGCCTTGTGCCCAAACTGTTGACAAGAGTAGCAATACCCTTGAAAGTAACTAGCACTTCTGAAACTGTCATTTACCTTCTTCACTTGAGCCATGCAATGTGAAGCCATGTGACCAAACCTGTGACAAGCAAAACATCTGCCTTGAAACTTTCCTTTAAATGACCTTCTAGGTCCTGTAAACTTCTTCTCCCTTTTTCTGTTTCCTATTTTCTGTTTCTGTGCATCTATCACTCAAGGACTCTTGTTTAGAAATACTTTCCTCATCAGAACTCTCTTCCTTTTGGAGTCTCTTACTAGACTCTCCAACTTGTTCCTTGTGTGGCTTAACAAAACCAAGGCCTATTTTATCTGTTGTCTTTCTTTGACCTTTGATGAGTGACTTAACCTTTTTGGAGCTATCTTGAAACCTGTGAAGCTTATCCTTGTACTCTTTAGTTTCCTCTTTCAAAGAAGCCATTTTTTGTTCTAACTCACTATACTCAAGAACCTTAGACTCTAACTCATCCTTGAGTTCTTGTGTCTTAGCTATAGAGAAGTCAAGACTTTCTATAAGATCATCTCTCTCCATACAACATTCATCTAACTTATCCTTGAGTCTAGCATTCTTCTTTCTTTCCTTTTTCAAAGCACTAAGAGCACTAATAAGTTCACCTTTAAGATCTACTTCACCTTCCTCTATATGTTTGCTTTTTGAATCATCAAAGCCTTTTTCAGATTTCTTATCACTAGAGGTGCTACCCTTTTCAAAAACCATACATGCATCTTCCTTATAGTTTTCTGAAGCATCCTCATACATACTAGAAACCAAATCATTATTTGTGCAATCATCCTCAAGGTGACCAAAATTTCCACATCTAAGACATTTCATGATAATGAATCTATGTTTCGGTTCTTCCTCTTTTTCCGATATGAACAACATCTCATTTTCATTATCACTTGAAGAACTTTCACTATCACTACTAGAACACTTACTTGCTTTGTCTAGGTAGAAACTCTTCTTGTGCTTGTGAGAATACCTCTTTCCTTGATTGTTGTGCTCATCTTTGTTCTTCCTGTGATGCTTGTGCTTTTCAGAATCCTTGCTCTTAGAATCATGTTTATCTTCATCACTTTCATTCTTGGGAACAGTACAGTCAGTAGCATAATGACCAAACTTTCCACAATTGAAACATCTTATATTTTTCATACTTTTGTGCTTTCTAGAGAACTTGCCTTTCTTGTTGTAATATGCCTCTTCATCACTAGAAGACTCATCACTATATTGGTCTTGCATTACCACTTGGAATAATCCATTGTGTTCTTTACTAGCTTTTCCTTCAAGTTGTTAAACTTTTCGAAGGCACCAGCTCTAATACCAATTGAAGAACACAAGCTTATACTGAGAGGGGGGTGAACATTATAAGACCTCTTTTTACTTTTTCCTTTATACTTCAAAATAGTAAAGCAATATACCCAAAGCAATATCAAAACAATGCACAATATCATCCACAAAGTGACACCAATTTTAACGTGGTTCACCCAGAATGCCTAGGCTACGTCCACAAAACTTTTCTCTAAAAGTTATCTCAAAGTTCTTTGGGAAACCTTCCCAATTACAATGTTTATGAGCCTCGGCCCAAAGGAGATACCTTCCCCCAATCTGAATTTATGAGCCTCTGCTCAAAGGAGATACCTTCCCCTCTATCTAAATTTATGAGCCTCTGCTCAAAGGAGATACCTTCCCCTCTACTCTGGAAATGATCCCTCAGAAGATCAACTGCCTCTACCTCTTGCCAGCACGTGGAACTCCTTTCCATCGAAGACCTCCTATCCTCAATGCTTAGCCTAAGAGACCTCTACCTTCTATGATCACGTCCACAGTAGCTTAGCAACCTATACCAAACACAGTCAGTCGGTCTAGTACAAGTCTTCCTCTATCTATCAGATCTATCCAACTCTTGAACAAATCAATCCTCTACACACAAGCCTTCTCAAAGACTTGCCAAATCTATCCTCAGGTTCTTCTCAAAGAACCAATGCACCTCTATCCTCAAGTTCTCTGATAGAACTCTCAAAACTCAGCTCACAAGTCCTCTGCTAGGACCTGTCCAAATCTGCTCACAAGTCCCCACCGAAACCTATCCAAAACCTGCTCACAAGTCCCCACCGAAACCTGTCCAAAACCTCAGCAAGCTCACCAAGAAAAACTTGCTTAGCATGAACCCACAAAGAGAATTGTTAGAGACCCAATGTGATTCATCAACCTCATAGAAGCATAAAGAGAATTGTTAGAGACTCAATATGTTCTATACTTAACTCCCAATCTCAATCTCAAATCTCATAGAAACATAAAGAGAATTGTTAGAGACTCAATATGTTCTATACTTAACTCCCAATATCAAATCTCAAATCTCATAGAAACATAAAGAGAATTGTTAGAGACTCAATATGTTCTATACTTAACTCCCAATATCAATCTCAACTCAATCTCAATCTCAAAAGAATAAGATAGATGTAGTATGCTTTTCTCAAGAACATGAAACACAACCCAACAATTGCCAACCATGCAATATCTCATATAACAATGATACTCATGTTCTTTTCACCAACAATTAGGGTTTCAACAACAATGCTCATCAAACAAGGTTTAGTCAACCAACACCATTCAACTCAACATCAACCTTGAAGCATTCAACCAATCATCACAAGAAAAGGAAACAAGTAGAAATCCTTTTCCCTCCAAGGATATTTGAACAAAATAGCCACCAACACAATATCACCAAATGCAAAGAAATAACTTGCTCAAATCAACTCAATGGAGTAAGCCCAAATCATGTATCAAGTAAAGCACTAACTTGATCAAAACAACCTCTATGGAAGCAACTCAACCATCAATATCAAAACAACCAACTAAGGGTTTCACCATCTCAATGCAAGTAGCAAGACTTACTAACATAAACCCTAGTGCAAAAATGCTTCCTCTTCCTCAACCAGAATTATGCATTCACCCAAAAACTCATCAATGATTTTAATGCATAAACAATCTTCAATATCCAGAAAATAGGATTTACACCAACAAAAAATACCTAGTAGACAACCTTTTCACTCCAAACTCAATTTCAAAAAATACACCATCAACAATATACATGGAAGAAGTTGCCCATACCTTTACTTTGATGAAGAAGGAGAACTCAAAACCTATCACAACACTTGGCCAACCTTAGTTCTCCAACCTTTGGAGAAAAATGAATAACACCACCACATATGCTAAAGCGCTTTCATTGCTGCTATCCTCGTGCATCACGACCAAAACGAAATTGCCCACAACACGGGTCAAACTTGGCACCTCTGCTCAACGCTTCTTCACTCAACACACCACCACCATTGGAGCACAAGTGCCCAATGAAAAATATAATGTAATCCTATGTGTTGTCTTCCTTCAATCACCAAGGATTTGAAAACGTAAACGTTTTCCTCAAGCCACCACCATCATCATGAGCGCTGTCCAAAAACGTAACTCCCTGGCAGCAGAATTAAATGTCCACGCAACGCAAACAAAAACCGTTATCCCTCGTGCAATCCAATCAACAAGTGTGAAGCACAAACAATCGGATGTCAAGGCACAACCAGAAAACACAGTTTGCAGTCTTATCAAATGTCAGAGAAACGCAATCTGTCGGACGTCAAGCGCACGAAAAGCTTGGGCCATTCAATATGGATGGACAACGAAATACAATGAAAACATCGCTTTTACGGAGGACACAGAGCTACGAAATTGCATCGATCGAAGGTACCATCACTTTAGAAAATCATCCCCACTTATATAGCCATTTCTCCTTAATTGTTTGACGTCGGCGCTCCTCCAACGATGGCAACACGTCGGCGAATGAATTCTTTATCTGCGTCGCTTAAGGGTTAAAAGACCCTTTAATAATAATTAAAATAATAATTATTATTATTTTATTAATAATAAATTAAACTTAGACCTTTGTCAAAGGTTTGAGTTAATTTAATTATTAATAATAAACATGGACCTTCAAGGTTTTTCAAGAAGTAAAAACCTTTGCATTAAGTTAAGCTTGGTTTTAATAAAAACCCTTAATGAGTCCAAATGGTTTTAAGAAAAACCTTTAACCTTGTCACCATGGTTTTAATAAAAACCCTTTAACATTATGAAGCTTCTCAAGATATTTTTGACATCACACTCTTTTTGATATCAACACAAAAATGCCTTTTGACATCAATGACAACTTATACACTTGAGCAAAGGCAATGTACCCAAAGTACCCAAAATTGCCAACAATTTTCATAGTATCCAACAAAAATGTAAGGTTCATCTTTTGGATCAAGCTACTTCCTTTTATTTTTAGCAACATGAACATATGCTAAACAACCAAAAAATTTAAAGTAATTAACATTTAGTTTCTTCTCATGCCATGCTTCATAAGAAGTCATATTGTTAAGAGCACTTGTGGGACTCCTATTAATAATGTATACTATTGTAGACTTATAATGGTGTAGTCACCTGTTTCAATGACTATATGCACTCGGTATTCATACCTCAGAGCAAAACAATAACACATCCTAGGAGCATGGGATTTGGATCAAAGGATAAAATTTAGGGTATTTTACAAGGCCAACTCTTTATTAGATATGATCTTCAATGTTCACCTATCTAACTAGTTTTGTACACAAAGAAAAAAGGGAAGAAAAATCATAGGAAACAACCAAAAGTAAAAAATTACTAATCTATTTAGGGGAGATGCAACAAGATAAAAAGATTCATTTGCATAATAGTGGGATTAAATGAACACAGTGAATTAGTTATCAAAATCTCTAAGTAAATACAGTTCCTCCAAAGCATTACTAGTTATGTAAAAGTTCATATAATAAATGAGACAAGGTCTTCTTCAAATTGTATACATAGTCGTATTATTTTTATTTAACCTCAAAAACTTTAGGTTGTTTTATATACCCTTATTTTATTATCCATTCAAGAAGGTACTTTTTACATACAAGTGATATACACTCCATTCAAGAAGGTACTTTTTACATACAAGTGATATACACTCCATTTTATTTGGGATGCCAAAGCAATAACCATTATTATTTTTTCTATTCTTGCTATATGTGCAAATATTATTTTAAAATCAATTCCATACCTTTATGTGAGTCCTTTAGTAAAAAATATAGACCTATGTATTTCAATATTGCCATCACTGTTACTTGGTCTTGTAGGTCCACTTGGAACCCATACATTTCTAAACATTAAGAAGTTTCACAAGCACCCAAGTATCATTCTTTTTTATGGAATTAATCTCTTTATTGCAAGCATATTTAAAACAAAAGGGTTCAAAATCATATTGAGACATCAAAGAATAATTAACCAACTCACCTTTAGGGCCTTCTTCATCATCTCCACATATGTACATCATTTTTAATCCTGAAACAACTATATCAAATTCATGAGCTTGGATTCTTGTAATCGTTGTTTTGAACATCAAAATTTTTCTTCCCCTTCTTAGTCTTCATAAGATCAATAATTGGTGATGAATTGCTTGAAAATTTTGATGAATTCTCCTTAGGATTTCTTGAAGAGCCACTTGAAGGATTTCCTAGATGACTTAATGGAGGAGTAGACACACTTACCACCAACACTACCATTACCAATATTGATGGTCTTATCAACTTGGCCTCTTTGATAACAATATACTCCCTTTTTACCAAAAAATTGTATCTCTAGATACCATCACTTTGTTAGTCTTTGGATTGTAGATCCTATAAGCTTTATTATTTTCATAATATCCAACATAAATGCAAGGTTCATGTTTTGGATCAAGCTACTTCCTTTTATCTTCAACAACATGAACATAGACTAAACAACCAAAAACTTTTAAATAACTAATAGTTAATTTCTTCTCACACCATGCTTCATAAGGAATCATCTTGTCAAGAGCACTTGTGCAACTCCTATTAAGAATGTATACTATTGTAGACTTAGAAAGCCATAGTAACCCATTGCAATGATCAGATGCACTCAACACTCATGCCTCACATAGAGCGACATAATGAGATGCCCTAAGAGCATGGGATGTGGCTCAAAGGAAAACCTTTAGGATTTTTACAAGGCTAAATATTTATTGGATGTGATCTTCAATGCCCACCTATTTACTGGTTTTTATACACAAAGAAAAGGGGGAAGAAAAACCATAGGAAATAATAGAAATTAAAAAAGTCCTAAGCTATTCAGGGTGATGCACCAAGTTCAAAATATTCTTTTGCATAACAATGGAATTAGATAAACATGGTGAATTGGTTGTTAAAAGCTCTAAGTAAGCATAGTTCCTTCAAATTATTACTTGAAGAACACAAGCTTATACTGAGAGGGGGGGTAAACAGTATAGCGCCCACTTTTTAATTTCTTTCCAAACTAATATCAATTAATGTCCTTAATTACAATAACCAAATATAGCAGTGTGCATTAATAACTCAGATAGCAATAGCAAGCAAGAGCACAAGTCACCACACACAATTGAGACACAAGATTTAACATGTGAAGAACACAAGCTTATACTGAGAGGGGGGGTGATCAGTATAAGACCTCTTTTTACTTTTTCCATTATACTTCAAAATAGTAAAGCAATATACCCAAAGCAATATCAAAGCAATGCACAATATCATCCACAAAGTGACACCAATTTTAACGTGGTTCACCCGGAATGGTTGGGCTACGTCCACAAAACCTTTCTCTAAAAGTTATCTCAAAGTTCTTTGGGAATCCTTCCCAATTACAATGTTTATGAGCCTCGGCCCAAAGGAGATACCTTCCCCCAATCAGAATTTATGAGCCTCTCGCTCAAAGGAGATACCTTCCCCCAATCAAAATTTATGAGCCTCTGCTCAAAGGAGATACCTTCCCCTCTGCTCTAGAAATGATCCCTCAGAAGATCAACTGCCTCTACCTCTTGCCAGCACGTGGAACTCCTTTCCACCGAAGACCTCCTATCCTCAATGCTTAGCCTAAGAGACCTCTGCCTTCTATGATCACGTCCACAGTAGCTCAGCAACCTGTACCAAACATAGTCAGTCGGTCTAGTACAAGTCTTCCTCTGTCTGTCAGATCTGTCCAACTCTTGAACAAATCAATCCTCTGCATACAAGCCTTCTCAAAGACTTGCCAAATCTATCCTCAGGTTCTTCTCATAGAACCAGTGCACCTCTGTCCTCAAGTTCTCTGATAGAACTATCAAACTCAGCTCACAAGTCCTCTGCTAGGACCTGTCCAAATCTGCTCACAAGTCCCCATCGAACCTATCCAAAAACTCTCACAAGTCCCCACCGAAACCTGTCCAAAAACTCTCACAAGTCCCCACCCGACCCCCAAAAACTCAGCAAGCTCACCAAGAAAAACTTTCTTAGTAGGAAATCACAAAGTGAATTGTTAGAGACCCAATGTGATTTTTCAAACTCATAGAAGCATAAAGAGAATTGTTAGAGACTCAATATGTTCTATACTCAACTCCCAATCTCAAAACTCAACTCAAATCAACTCAGCTCAATCTCAATCTCAAATCTGAAAACTCAACTCAATATCTGAAATGGATAGGATAGAATGCTTTCTTTCAAGAACATGAAACCCCAACAATTGCCAACTATGCAAAGAATCACATAACAATGATACTCATGTTCTTTTCACCATCAATTAGGGCTTCAACAACAATGCTCATCAACCAAGGTTCAATCAACACCATTCAACTCAAAACACAACCTTGAAGCATTTCACAATCAACATTAGAAAAGGAAACAAGTAGAACTCCTTTTCTCTCCAACATTATTTGAACAAAAAGCATCCACCAACTCAAATCACAATAGCACAAAACAACTTTTCAAATCATCAACAAAGAAGTAAGCCCAACACTTTAACCAAGTAAAGAATAGCTTGATTATAACCAATTTAATGAAAGCTAATGTCAATCTCAAAGCTGCCCACTTAAGGTTTCACAACTTCACACAAGAAGCAATTCTAACCTTAAAACATCATGCTTTCATTTCCATAATCAACCAAAAGCACTCTCAACATTACAAGAAATATTTATCCCTTATACACCTTATTTCTCCCTTATAGTCTTATCAACAATAAACTTTATCTCTCATAAGAATGCAATAAGATAATGCAAACAACACCTTCAAAAGAATCTTTTATCAAAATAAAGCAAGCTTCAAACTCCTTATAACTCCTAAGCTATTTTTCTCTCTAATAAACTTCCTCCATCCGCAAAATACACTAGCAAAAATTAATTTCGAAAATACCTTGGCCAACACCAAAAATCGTGCTATGGAGAAATTGCGCACGAACTCTAACACCACCCGCTGCGTCCACTTCAACGAAGAAAAACCCTTTCACGTTATTCGAACGCGGAACCTCCCGTTCGGGTAGCGCGCCAACAGCCTAGCCGCTACCGGTGCGCCAAAGGCGTCCGGTGAGGTTTGAACCTCACTCTGTTTCCCTTGTACCTTCTGCGCCAGGGCTAAAATAAACAACAGGCCTCCCTGTCTTCTGACGTGAACGACGACGATGAAACCTTACGGTGGATACAAAAAATGAACGGCGGATATCTGAACAACGGATCACGAAATCTCAGCGAGGAAGAAATCGAACATCAGATCGCGAATTCACAGCGAGCAACACTTTTCGAAAATGCAGATGGGATAATCTTTGATCTTCATCGTGGGAGATTTATATGCATATTTCCCATAAACTCTTGACGTCGACGAGGAGTTTAACACGTCGACGGAGGAGTTTAACACGTCGGCGAAGGTCTTGGCTAGCGCCCACAATCTTAGAACATAGCGCCATCAAAGTTAAGACATTTGCGCCATGGGTTAGGAGAACCCAATGCAAACAATAAATTAATATTTATTTAAAAATAATTAAAAGGAACCTTAACAAGGTTTTTAATTATTTAAATAAATACTTCCTCCTGGACCCAAATGCATTAAACTAATGCATCCACCTGTAATCTTTAAACCTCCCAACTTGGGGTTTACAAAAGACCTTTGAAACTGTCATGTCGTAACCTTCATCAAAACAAATTATTTGACATCAAATCAAATTCCTTCAAGAGCTTCTTGACATCAATGACAACTTATACACTTGAGCAAAGGCAATGTACCCAAAGTACCCAAAATTGCCAACAATCTCCCCCTTTGTCATTGATGGCAAACCTTTACTGAAAACACTTCTCAAGAGCCAAAACTGAAACCAACTATGCTAACAACCGACCAACTGTGCCCACAACCGAGAATATTCCTTTGAAGTTTTGCTCCCCCCGACTTGAAGCTCTCCTCTTCACTTTGAAGCTCTCCCCCTTACTCATATCTCTCCCCCTTTGTCATCAATGGCAAAGGGTCACCTTTGGGGCTCGGGACTAAGAATGAGCCTCTTAGCTTAGTCCCTCCCCCACCTCCCGATGAGGTGATTAATTCTGGGGTGGGAGTAAAACTCTCATTAGGCACTGATCATCATTAGCGTCTATAACTTCCTTGTCGGGCCTTCTCTTGAACTCTTTGCCCATATTCGCTTTCCTTTCTTGTTCTTGTTCTCATCCCTGTTCTTGTCCATGCCTTGATCCTTGGACCTGATCATGCCACTGTTCCTGTTCCTGTATTCTAGAATTTCAGCTCTACACTGTCTGATTATGTGACCTTCATTGTTGCACTTGAAACACTTGACGATGTTGTTTCTCTGAGGTAAACCTGATCTTTGAATCCACCAGTTTTGACCAAACCTATTCTGACCAAACCTGTTCTGACCAAACCTATTCTGGCCAAACCTGTTCTGACCAAACCTGTTTTGACCAAACCTATTCTTGTTATTTGCCTTGCAATAAACTGCCTTGTGCCCAAACTGTTGACAAGAGTAGCAATACCCTTGAAAGTAACTAGCACTTCTAAAACTGTCATTTACCTTCTTCACTTGAGCCATGCAATGTGAAGCCATGTGACCAAACCTGTGACAAGCAAAACATCTGCCTTGAAACTTTCCTTTATTTGACCTCTTAGGTTCTGAAAACTTCTTCTTCTCATTCTGAATTCTGTTTTCTGTTTCTGTGCATCTATCATTCAAGGACTCCTTTTCTGAAATACTTTCCTCATCAGAACTCTCTTCCTTTTGGAGTCTCTTACTAGACTCTCCAACTTGTTCCTTGTGTGGCTTAACAAAACCAAGGCCTATTTTATCTGTTGTCTTTCTTTGACCTTTGATGAGTGACTTAACCTTTTTGGAGCTATCTTGAAACCTGTAAAGCTTATCCTTGTACTCTTTAGTTTCCTCTTTCAAAGAAGCCATTTTCTGTTCTAACTCACTATACTCAAGAACCTTAGACTCTAACTCATCCTTGAGTTCCTGTGTCTTAGCTATAGAGAAGTCAAGACTTTCTATAAGATCATCTCTCTCCATACAACATTCATCTAACTTATCCTTGAGTCTAGCATTCTTCTTTCTTTCCTTTTTCAAAGCACTAAGAGCACTAATAAGTTCACCTTTAAGATCTACTTCACCTTCCTCTATATCTTCCTCTATTTGTTTGCTTTTTGAATCATCAAAGCCTTTTTCAGATTTCTTATCACTAGAGGTGCTACCCTTTTCAAAAACCATACATGCATCTTCCTTATAGTTTTCTGAAGCATCCTCATACATACTAGAAACCAAATCATTATTTGTGCAATCATCCTCAAGGTGACCAAAGTTTCCACATCTAAGACATTTCATGATAATGAATCTATGTTTCGGTTCTTCCTCTTTTTTGATATGAACAACA
This sequence comes from Wollemia nobilis, assembly GCA_028583015.1. Classification (NCBI taxonomy): domain Eukaryota; kingdom Viridiplantae; phylum Streptophyta; class Pinopsida; order Araucariales; family Araucariaceae; genus Wollemia; species Wollemia nobilis. Next base: position 1,314,474 of record JAQPPZ010002492.1, read on the forward strand.
TCTCATTTTCATCATCACTTGAAGAACTTTCACTATCACTACTAGAACACTTACTTGCTTTGTCTAGGTAGAAACTCTTCTTGTGCTTGTGAGAATACCTCTTTCCTTGATTGTTGTGCTCATCTTTGTTTTTCCTGTGATGCTTGTGCTTTTCAGAATCCTTGCTCTTAGAATCCTGTTTATCTTCATCACTTTCATTCTTGGGAACAGTACAGTCAGTAGCATAATGACCAAACTTTCCACAATTGAAACATCTTATATTTTTCATACTTTTGTGCTTTCTAGAGAACTTGCCTTTCTTGTTGTAATATGCCTCTTCATCACTAGAAGACTCATCACTATCTTGAAGTTGTTTACCCTTGGATTTCTTGGTAGCCTTGAAAGTTGCCTCTTTCTTGACATCAACCTTCACTTGAGTTCTCAACTCAAATGCTCGCAAGTATACTATGGAGCTCATCCTTTTTCAACTTATCCAAATCTTTAGCTTCCTCAATAGCAGAAATATTTTCACTAAATCTATTAGGAAGAGATCTTAAAATCTTATCACAAACATCATTTTCAGCAAGCTCAAGACCTAAGTCTTTCATGGAGTTAACAACCTCATCCATACGAAGCATGTAGTCACTAATATTTTCATCATCATTCATCTTGAGTTGTTCAAACATACCTTTGAAGTGTCTCAACTTGGCCTTTCTGACATTTGTATCACCTGTATGAACCACCTTCAACTGATTCCACATTTCACTAGTTGTCTTGCAGTGAATCACTTTGGTGAGATCTCGCTTTCTGTAAGCCTTTCAAGATTGCATTCATTGCTTTTGAATTGCTGTGATGTAGGAGCCTTTCTTCTTTAGTATTAGGACCATGTTCAGGAATAGTGTACTCATCTTCAATCACTTCCCAAACCTCATTCCCAAGTGCCATTAGATGAACCTTCATCCTTGCACTCCAAAGACCAAAATCTGACCCATCAAGAATAGGTGTTGCATTGCCACTTGAATGATCCATTGTGTTCTTTACTAGCTTTTCCTTCAAGCTGTTAAACTTTTCGAAGGCAACTGCTCTGATACCAATTGAAGAACACAAGCTTATACTGAGAGGGGGGTGAACAGTATAAGACCTCTTTTTACTTTTTCCATTATACTTCAAAATAGTAAAGCAATATACCCAAAGCAATATCAAAGCAATGCACAATATCATCCACAAAGTGACACCAATTTTAACGTGGTTCACCCGAATGGTCAGGCTACGTCCACAAAACTTTTCTCTAAAAGTTATCTCAAAGTTCTTTGGGAATCCTTCCCAATTACAATGTTTATGAGCCTCGGCCCAAAGGAGATACCTTCCCCCAATCAGAATTTATGAGCCTCTGCTCAAAGGAGATACCTTCCCCCAATCAAAATTTATGAGCCTCTGCTCAAAGGAGATACCTTCCCCTCTGCTCTGGAAATGATCCCTCAGAAGATCAACTGCCTCTACCTCTTGCCAGCACGTGGAACTCCTTTCCATCGAAGACCTCCTGTCCTCAATGCTTAGCCTAAGAGACCTCTGCCTTCTATGATCACGTCCACAGCAGCTCAACAACCTGTACCAAACACAATCAATCGGTCTAGTACAAGTCTTCCTCTGTCTGTTAGATCTGTCCAACTCTTGAACAAATCAATCCTCTACATACAAGCCTTCTCAAAGACTTGCCAAATCTATCCTCAGGTTCTTCTCATAGAACCAGTGCACCTCTGTCCTCAAGTTCTCTGATAGAACTATCAAACTCAGCTCACAAGTCCTCTGCTAGGACCTGTCCAAATCTGCTCACAAGTCCCCACCGAAACCTATCCAAAACTGCTCACAAGTCCCCACCGGAACCTGTCCAAAACTCTCACAAGTCCCCACCAACCTGTCCAAAAACTCAACAAGCTCACCAAGAAAAACTTTCTTAGTAGGAAATCACAAAGTGAATTGTTAGAGACCCAATGTGATTTGTCAAACTCATAGAAGCATAAAGAGAATTGTTAGAGACTCAATATGTTCTATACTCAACTCCCAATCTCAAAACTCAACTCAAATCAACTCAGCTCAATCTCAATCTCAAATCTGAAAACTCAACTCAATATCTGAAATGGATAGGATAGAATGCTTTCTTTCAAGAACATGAAACCCCAACAATTGCCAACTATGCAAAGAATCACATAACAATGATACTCATGTTCTTTTCACCATCAATTAGGGCTTCAACAACAATGCTCATCAACCAAGGTTCAATCAACACCATTTAACTCAAAACACAACCTTGAAGCATTTCACAATCAACATTAGAAAAGGAAACAAGTAGAACTCCTTTTCTCTCCAACATTATTTGAACAAAAAGCATCCACCAACTCAAATCACAATAGCACAAAACAACTTTTCAAATCATCAACAAAGAAGTAAGCCCAACACTTTAACCAAGTAAAGAATAGCTTGATTATAACCAATTTAATGAAAGCTAATGTCAATCTCAAAGCTGCCCACTTAAGGTTTCACAACTTCACACAAGAAGCAATTCTAACCTTAAAACATCATGCTTTCATTTCCATAATCAACCAAAAGCACTCTCAACATTACAAGAAATATTTATCCCTTATACACCTTATTTCTCCCTTATAGTCTTATCAACAATAAACTTTATCTCTCATAAGAATGCAATAAGATAATGCAAACAACACCTTCAAAAGAATCTTTTATCAAAATAAAGCAAGCTTCAAACTCCTTATAACTCCTAAGCTATTTTTCTCTCTAATAAACTTCCTCCATCCGCAAAATACACTAGCAAAAATTAATTTCGAAAATACCTTGGCCAACACCAAAAATCGTGCTATGGAGAAATTGCGCACGAACTCTAACACCACCCGCTGCGTCCACTTCAATGAAGAAAAACCCTTTCACGTTATTCGAACGTGGAACCTCCCGTTCGGGTAGCGCGCCAATAGCCTAGCCGCTACCGGTGCGCCAAAGGCGTCCGGTGAGGTTTGAACCTCACTCTGTTTCCCTTGTACCTTCTATGCCAGGGCTAAAATAAACAACAGGCCTCCCTGTCTTCTGACGCGAATGACGATGATGAAACCTTACGGCGGATACAAAAATGAACGGCGGATATCCGAACAACGGATCACGAAATCTCAGCGAGGAAGAAATCGAACATCAGATCGCGAAATCACAGCGAGCAACACTTTTCAAAAATGCGGATGGGATAATCTTTGATCTTCATCATGGGAGATTTATATGCATATTTCCCATAAACTCTTGACGTCGACGAGGAGTTTAACACGTCGACGGAGGAGTTTAACACGTCGACGGAGGTCTTGGCTAGCGCCCACAATCTTAGAACATAGCGCCATCAAAGTTAAGACATTTGCGCCATGGGTTAGGAGAACCCAATGCAAACAATAAATTAATATTTATTTAAAAATAATTAAAAGGAACCTTAACAAGGTTTTTAATTATTTAAATAAATACTTCCTCCTGGACCCAAATGCATTAAACTAATGCATCCACCTGTAATCTTTAAACCTCCCAACTTGGGGTTTACAAAAGACCTTTGAAACTGTCATGTCGTAACCTTCATCAAAACAAATTATTTGACATCAAATCAAATTCCTTCAAGAGCTTCTTGACATCAATGACAACTTATACACTTGAGCAAAGGCAATGTACCCAAAGTACCCAAAATTGCCAACAACGTGGTTCCCCCAATGTGGGGTACTCCACAAGATAATCTCCTTATAATATTTCACATAGAAATAAGGATCCTTATCCAATACAATGATTTCTTTGATCTGGTCAAATCTAGTAAATACACTGATATGCTCAAGTAGGCAAGCCACTAATCTCCTTAGCTAGGCAACACACTGATCTTCTCAAGTAGGCAATCCATCGATCTGCTCATCTAGGCAACCCATTGATCTGCTCAGGTAGGCAATCCACTGATCTGCTCAGCTAGGCAACCCACTGATCTGCTCAACTAGGCAACACACTGATCTACTTAGGTAGGCAATCCAATAATTTTCTCAGCTAGGCACTCCACTAATCTGCTCAACAAGCTCACATAGAACTTGTCCAAATTTGCTCAACAAGCTCACACAAAACTTATCCAAATCTGATCAACAATCTCACACAGAACTTATCCAAATTTTCTCAACAATCTCACACAAAAATTGTCCAAATCTGCTCAACAAGCTCACATAGAACTTGTCCAAATCTGCTCAACAAGCTCACAAAGAACTTATCCAAATCTTCTCAACAAGCTCACATAGAACTTATCCAAATCTGCTCAACAAGCTCACACAGAACTTGTCCAAAAACTATCCATAAATCTGTCCCAAAAGCCTTCTCAAGGCTCAATCAATCATGCACAAAAACTACCACAAATCTATCCATAAATCTATCCCAAAGACCTTCTCAAAGGCTCAACCAATCATGCTCAAGTAGCATTCAAATCTCATCCACAAATCTATGAAGGTAAGGCTCAAAGATGAACTCAACAATGAATGGCAATACACTCTTCAAAGGATGACAACTATGATCCACAATGATCTCAACTCAAATCAATCTCATAGAAGCATAAAGAGAATTGTTAGAGACTCAATATGTTCTATACTCAAATCCAATATCTTTCTCAACTCAAAGCAATCTCATAGAAGAATAAGGAGAATTGTTAGAGACTCAATATGTTCTATCCAATCTCAATTTCTTTCTCAACTTCAACTCAACTCAAATCAGAATATAGAATATTTTATTTTATGGAACTTGAACAATCACTTCTCACAATCACTTGACTAGGCACAATCAACTCAACTCAACCATTCATCTCAAGGGACAACTCTTTCTCACAAAACCCTAGTCCATGTATGTATCAACAAACTCAAATGTTTCCAAAAATGCTCAACCATAAATCTCACATTACAATGATACTCATGTTCTTCTTAAGTTCAAGTTCTTTGCATAACCAATGGGCTTCAACAACAATGCTTATAAAACAAGGTTTAACCATAACTCTCAAACTAGAAAACCTTGAAGCATTCAACCAACCACTTTCGAAAATGAAACCATAATCAATCCTTTTCTCTTCAATGACATTTCAGAAATCAACCACCATAATCAATCAATAGGAGAATGTGCCCATACCTTTTATGAAGATGAAGAAACCCCTTTGGAAATATGCCACACTCAACATTTCTTTTTCAACTTAAAAGGTAAATTTTAAAAAAAAAAAAAAACACTCTCAAAACACACTTTGAAAAAGAATAAAACAACCTTCACTTTGAACCCCTTTACAAAAATAGAAAGATCTCTTTACATACACCTTATTGCTCCATCTAATCAAGTTAATCAAATATCCCTCGAAATAATCTTTCCAACGATATATAATATGGTATACTTCTAAAAGAGGAAAACACCAAAAATTTCTCTTTTTCTAAAAGTGCATTTCAACCCTTATATCTTGCCTTCCAAGTAAATGCAAATTTAATCAAACATTATTCTCTTAGCTTCACCTTATTCCTCCAACATTAGGCAATAATAAAAAATATTCAATAAAACGTTTACTTGCCTCTTAGAGGGAATCGAACCCTCGTCACTTCCCACTCAACACCACAACCGCGGCGCCAAAGACCACGTGAGCTATCTTCTCACATAGGACATTGAGCAAAAATGCTCCCTATATTTCGCTGCCCTTGTTCATGCCAAAAACATGCACAAAATGCTCTTTTTCCACACTCTACGAAAATCAAACCCAGTGGGAATCGAACACATGCCCTGTCGCAACCAAAAACTCCATGCTTCCCAAGCTCACCGTTGGACCACATTGTCACATCGAAGGGTTTCGAGGCTTCCACTTTTTGTTCTCTTCGTTTGATGCTTAGACTTTTGAATTGAAAGCCTTTGTATATATATATGCAACCTTCCTTTAATTTCACATACGTCGGCACCTTTAATTATTAATTTTCTTTTTGATGGCGCATGGTTTTTATGACATTGGCGATTAATTTAATTTTAATTTTAAAATTTAAATTTTAATTTTAAATAATTAAAATTTAAACTAAATATTTAAAATTAAATATCTCCATCACCAGGGGCACCTTTTTCGATGAAACAAAAAGCCAACCTAGGTTTTAAGAAAAATCCATTTCAAATTTTCCATCCAGGGTTTTAAATAAAACCTTTTATTTTTCTTGCCTCGGTTTTCATAAAAACCCTGTATATATCCATGCTTTCCAAGATATCATAAATGCTTATTTATGAAATACTTTGGCCACCAAAACTCAATGTGATCCATGTGACATCAATGACAATATAAAATACCTCAAATTTCCAACATTACTAGCTAGGCACAAGCACATATAAGAAACAAGACAAAATGGTGAGTAGTCACAACTTCTCACATATGCACATACACATAAAAAAAATAGGATAGAAAGAAAAATAGTCATAGCTTAATTCATATATATAATAATAAATTATAATCATGCTAGAAGAAAGGGCTTGGAATCTTACCATAAAATGACTCAAGCATCAAGTTTATACTATTATATAGAGGAAAATGAAAGGAAAGTTACAATACAAGGCCTAGTAATAGGTATGAATAAATAGATAAAAAATGCCTATAATGTATATAAATCTACAATTTATAGATATATTGGGAAGACCTTTTATCCAATCCTTGTGCAATAATTAAATAATATATTTTAATTCAACTGTGTTGGACATTTTGAGCTCATTCAATTATCATTTATGTCAAGGTGAGAAGTTGTCATTGATGCCAAAGTAAACACATGAAGCTATCATTAATACCATGGAGCACAACATTAATAACACCAGGAACAATGCGAATATTTGAAGAAAAAGTTGGAAAAATAATGTTTCATGAGGGTTTATGGTAAACTCATGGTGGAAGATTAATGGTTTTATTAAAATCATTATGAGGATATAAATGTCTCCTCACACATTGAGATGACAGTGAATATTTTAAAAGACCCACAGTGGTAGAATAGTTTACAAATTGGAGGTTTAAGTTTAAACCCAAGGAAGGCTTTAATCTCCTTAAAGCTAAAGTTATAAATATAATTTATAAAATTTAAATTCCTTAGAATTTAAATAATTTATAAATTATAAATGTTGGAAAGCACCGACATCATAAAAAAGGTGGGAGCGTCGACGTCTAAGCAACAAAGGGAATTCATGTATAAAGTAATGCCAAGGAGGCATTCAAAACTTACCCCTTGACAAATTATTTCATGCAACAAAAATTGGAAATATTTTTCGTGCATCGTTGATCATTGAGGGAGAAGACAAGGGATTCGCTTATCTTTAGTGCCAAGTGGAAGACATAAAGGGAAAATCTTTTTGGTTGAGTCAAAATGGACACGGTGGCCTAGTGGCAACACACGTTTGCAAAGGCATTAGGATTTGAGGAGCCCGTGATCGATTCATGTGGAATGGTGTGTGTCTTGAGTGCCAAGGGAAGTTTCTTTTGCATATGCGCGTTTTGAGCACCAGCCTAGGACAAAGAGGGCGAAGAGGTCCAAGCTCTCAAATGTGCGTCTAGCACACATGGTGGTCAAAGCCACAACTAGAGCACTCACGGAGGCAAATATTGAGTGTTTGAAACCCACCAGTGGAAAAGGTAATTTTTTGATAATTAAATATTTATTTGACTAAGGTTTTTAAAAGGAAAATGTGGAGTTATAAGGGTTTGTGAAAAGTTATTTATTTTGATTTAAAATATTTTGGAGTTATAAGGGTTTGTGAAAGGTTGTTTATTTGACAATTGATTTCTATTATTGTGGAGTAATAAGAGTTAATGAGAGGTTGTTTTATTGATGAGTGATTTATATCAATTGGAATTATAAAGAAAGTAGATTTGATTTTTATCAAAGTTTCTCTTGCCATTAAATTAAATTAAAGAGGTTTGAATTATTTTTGGTGGATGTTAAGTTTATTTTAGTTGGGAGTTTATAAGGTGTTATTGGATAAATATTTTATGTATATTGATGGTTGTTTTTGAAATATGGAGTGATAAAGTGTAATTGAGTATTTACATTATATTGTGAGAAAGATTTATCTTCTAACCTATTTGCGCTTGGCATAGAAGTGTTTGTGGTTGTGACAGATTTATGAGATCCCTTCATCTTCAATAAAATGTATGAGCACACTCTTCCATAAGTTGATTTGATTGATTGGTTTTCTAGAAAATAAGTTTGGAGATAAAAGGACTTGATTAGGGTTTCCTATTGAGTGTGTTGAGTTAATGCTTCAAGGTTTTCTGGAATAAAGAGTTGTTGTTAAAACCTTGTTTGATAAGCATTGTTGTTGAAGCCATTGGTTATATGAAGAACTTGAGTTAGAGTTTTGTAAATATCATGAGTATCATTGTTATGTGAAGATTGTTTTATAAGCATTGTTTTTGAAGTGAGTTGTTGTACAAATAACTTGAACTAGAGTTTGAAAAAAACATGAGTATCATTGTTATGTGAGATTTGTTGTTGAGCATTGTTGAAAACATTTTGAGTTGGTGGTTATATGCTTGGACTAGGGTTTGTGAGAAATGGGTATTTCATTAAGTGATTGGTTGAGTAGAGTTGGTTGAGCTTTGTCAAGTGGATGTGTGAAGTGATTGTTCAAGTTCTCCATAAAATAAACTATTCTATATTCTAATTTGAGTTGAGAAAGTGATTGAGCATTGAGTGTAGAACATATTGAGTCTCTAACAATTCTCTTTATGTTTCTATAATATTGAACAAGTTCTATGTGGACTTGTTAAGCAGATTTGAGGTAAGTCTTTGAAGAGACTTGTGGATTGATTTTGTGTGAGCTTTTTGTGGAAGCTTACAATACAAATTTAGACAAGTTCTGAGTGGACTTGTTGAGCAGATTTGAACAAGTTTTGTGTGGACTTGTTGAGAAGATTTGAATAAGTTTTGAGTGGACTTGTTGAGTAGATTTGAGCAAGTTCTAAGTGGAATTTTTGAGCATATTTGAGCAAGTTTTGAGTGGACTTGTAAGAGCATATTTGAGCAAGTTCTGAGTGGACATGTTGAGCATATTTGAGCAAGTTCTGAGTGGACTTGTAAGAACAGATTTGAGCAAGTTATGAGTGGAATTGTTGAGCAAATTTGATCAAGTTCTAAGTGGACTTGTTGAGAAAATTTGAGAAAGAGATTTGGAGGTAATAGAGCATAGAGGACAGTAGTCTCCAGTGGATAGAGATCTATCAGCCAGGGCAGTGAGGATAGATCTTCTGAGTGGGGATAAGATTCTGCAATGGAGAGAGATCCATAAGCTAGTTCAGTGGAGGCAATAGTCTTCTAGAGGATCACCAGCCAGAGCATAGAAGAAGGAGTTCTCCTGTGGATAGATATCCATGAACTTGATTTATGGGATCAACATATCCTTTGGAAAAAGGTCCATAAACATTGTAGGTAAAGGATTCCTAAGAGAATTTATTTGAAAAAATTTATAAGAAATATTTTCTCCATGGAGGTAGCCATATTTGGGGGAACCACGTTAAATTGGTTTCTATATTGTGTGTGTTGACTTGTGCATTGCTTTGATTATTGTTGTTTATAGTGCTATCTATACATTGCATAATATTGATTTTGAAAGAAAAGTAAAAAGTGGTCTTATATTGTTCATTCCCCCTCTTAGTATAAGCTTGTGTTCTTCAAACTGACCATACCTACATTATGTATTTTAGATCTTTGAGGTCTTTGGATTTATAATCATTAATTCCAAATTATTCTAAGCCTTTGGATGTGCAATTGTTGTTGATATTTTCAACTAGCATCTTAGAGATCCTAGATATTGAGTAAAAGCACTTAGTATAATCATTTTTATCAAATTTAACAATGCTTTTGTTATGGATGTCATATTTCTACCTTCAATAGGCCAATCACTCATCTTGGATTATTAATCCTAAGTGGTGCAGGTAGGTGGTTTTAGATACCTTAGCAAAAAATAATTTGATGAGTTCAAATGGTTTTATGGGATTTTATGCATTTAAAATAAATTTTATAAGGATATTTGTTATAAGATATGATTGGATGCTACCATCACCCTTATCCTTGTAAAGAGGTAAAATAACACATCACATATGATTCTTAATGGATCCATTGGGAGCCAATGTGACTACAAGGTTATTGATTTATCTACACTCGAGGGCTTACGGATCAAAGGGTTCACTTGGAGTGGTTTAAAGACTCACTCCAATTCTGGGATGGAATGTTTGATGTGTTTATTGAGAAAGGACCTATGTTGGCCTTGATTAATATCTAGGCTAGGAATAATTAAAGAACAACAATGTGAGCAAACAAGGAACTATTACTATAATGGTTATTTTCTTCAATGAAGGCTAAACCTAATTTGCAAGAACATAAATCTTTTCTTTTCAATCAAAGGTTTAATAGAATGCACAAACAAAATTTGTTAGAATATATTACTTTATTTGGTACATTCCAATGTGCCACCTTGGGTACATCTTTAGATTAGGAGTTTGTATTAGAGTAGGATTTGAGTATTTACTCTATGCAATTTAATAAATACACAAGTTTTAAAATGTGTAAATTACTTGATGATGTAAATGTGCATGTAGTCCATATGTACATGAGTCATAGAATAGTAAGATGAAGATTCATAGGTAGGTGAAATGCCAAGATATATATCTCCTTATTTATAGGCCTTTGATAGGGGAGAGAGATTATAGTAGAGAATAGTGATGAGTAGAGAAAGTAGATACAATGTAGAGCAAGTATGAATTATAGAGTGTTTGAGACGCCTATTATACAACATTGTACTATTTTTGTGATATTTCATTAATGGCAGTTTTATGAGTTATTACAAAAAAAATTTATAAGTTTTTCCTGCATATTATATTACCATTATCATAGACTTGATATTACATGCACATTTTAATTCTTGTGGTTACATCTCCTTGAATATATAGCATCAAAAGCTAACAGTGGTATCAGAGCACAAGGTAGACTTATGGGAGATAAGGAGATCCATAAGAGAGATTAAAAGGAGATAGGAAATCTCATTTTTAGAATTTTTGAAATTACTATTTGGCTAGAATATTTCCATATAGTTGCATAAAAAATTGTGAAGACTAGGACTTAGCATTGACTCCACTAGTTTGAAAAATTAACTAGTGAAGTTCATTATCATTATATTTAAATAATTTCCATTATAATTTTATAATACTTTTTTGCAGAGAAGAGTTCATTCAAATAAAGTTGAGAAGCTTCCTACAATAGCTAGGAAGAATATCTTCTTTAGAATTGATTAGCACCTGAAGCAAAAAATTCCAGATTGAATATTGAGAAGAGAGAAAGAGGTAAAAGGAGCCCTATTAAAGATTGAAGGAAGAGGAGCCTCAAGAAAATTGTCCCATAGAATATTAGAGATTGGATATAAAGGAGGTCCAAGAAGGAGGTTTCCATAAAATATTGAAGATTTGAGATTGTAGATTGAAGAAAGTAGAAAGTAGCTCAAGAAATAGGAGACCCAAGAAAGAGGTTTCATTTAAAAACTTCTAGATTTGGAATATTGAAGATAGAGAAGGACTACAAAAATTCCTATTGAATATTGAGAAGCTATAGAATTTGAAGACCCAAGAGAAGAGGTCTCAAGAAAGGTTGAAAGAAGAAATAAGAAGAAGGCTAGAGAAGCCCTACTAAAAAGTGAAGAAGTGGCTATTGGAGGATATTTGAAGAAATCCTAGGGGATAATATTGCAAACAGGATTAGCTCCTGAAAAGAATA